>OY282641.1:136783373-137470149 GCA_958299015.1 Tetanocera ferruginea
TCGCCATTCACCGTAACGTTGCGTCCAACAGCATCTTTGAAAAAATACGGTCCAATGATTCCACCAGCGTACAAACCACACCAAACAGTGCATTTTTCGGGATGCATGGCCAGTTCTTGAACGGCTTCTGGTTGCTCTTCACTCCAAACGCGGCAATTTTTTTTTATGCGGCATTAATTGTTTGCTCACTTGGTCGATTATGTAGACCATAAATCGGACGTAAAGCGCGAAACACATTTCGAACCGAACACTGATTTTGGTAATAAAATTCAATGATTTGCAAGCGTTGCTCGTTAGTAAGTCTATTCATGATGAAATGTCAAAGCATACTGAGCATCTTTCTCTTTGACACCATGTCTGAAATCCCACGTGATCTGTCAAATACTAATGCATGAAAATCATAACCTCAAAAAAATCACCCTTTAAAATAGTTATAAAATGTTGCCACGCCATCTATGTGTAACTTTCAAAAACGTATTTTATAACATGAATTCCTTCTATACAGATCATTTAAAAGCGCCGTTTTTAACTTTTTATAATTTCTTGCAAATTGTTTGATTGATTGTCGATCCTTTAGAACATTGTAATAAAACTGTTTTTCTCTTTTTCAAATAAAATTTTCTTCAATTACACTTTCACGTCTAGGAAATGGAAATATTTCAATTTATTGAAAATGAAAAATTTTTCCTATATTTTAATACAAAACTTACCATAAGAAGTATTTTTCTTCAATAAAAACAAATGTTTTCTCAAAAATAAAAAAATCTTTTTCTCTACACAAGATATATATTTCTTTTTTTTAACCGACTTCAAAAAGGAGGAGGTTCTCAAGTTGGTTGGTTTCTCTGTTTTTTTTTTTTTTTTTTTTTTTTTTGTGAATGTATGTACATCGATTACTCCTAAAGTACTTCCCCGATTGCCGTAATTTTTTGTCAACATATAGAGACTATCAACGTGGAGGTGCATGTCTATGAAAGTGGGCGGTATTCTGAAAAGGGGCGTGTCTCTATAAGAAAAACACTGTATCTCAGTAAATATTGACACTATGGTAATAAAATTCACAGCAAAATTACAAGGGCAAGCACAAATATTAAAAATGACGATCACTTAAGTGGGCGTAATTCTAAAAAAGGGTGTGGCAATTTTGTAAAAACTCTGTATCTCAAAGAAAATTGTCACTAGAGTACTGAAATTAAGTACAGAGGTAGGTACAATTATTGGAAATTACTATAAAAAAGTGGGCGTAATTCGACAAAGGGGTGTGGCAATATAAGAGAATTACTGTGTCTCAAATAATATTGACACTAGGGTACAGAAATTTATTACAACGGTAGGAAAAATTACTAAAAATTTTTGTAAAAAAAAAATGGGCGTGAATCGAGAAGGGGAGTGGCAATATTAAAAAAAAACACTGTATCTCGATTACTATTGACACTACGATAATAAAATTTAGTACAAAGGTAGGTACAGATATAACAAATTACTGCCAGTAATGTGGGCGGTATTCGATAAAGGGGCGTGTCACTGTAAGAAAAACACTGTATCTCAGTAAATATTGACACTAGAGTACTAGAGTTAATAAAATTCACAGAAAAAATGCAAGAGTAGGTAAAAAATAACAGTCAATTAAGTGGGCGTTAGTCGACAAAGAGGTGTGGCAATATTAGAAAACTCTGTATCTCGAATAATATTGACACTAGAGTACTAAAGTTAACTACAGGGGTAGGCGCTATTATAAAACAATTAATTTCAATACAGTGGGCGTTGTTTGATAAAGGGGTGTGGAAATATATAAAACACACTGTATCTCGAATAGTATTGACACTAGAGTACTGATATTTGGTATAGAGGTAGGCACACTTATAACAAGTTATTGTGAATAAAGTGGGCGTCATTCGACAAAGGGGTGTGGCAATATTAGAAAACACTTAATCGAATACTGACACTACTAACTGAAAAAGTACAGACGTAGGCACAATTATTACAAATTCCTACCGAAGAATTGGGCGTTATTCGACTAAGGCGTGTAGCAGTGTGTAAAAAACTGTATCATATTGACTTAAGGGTGGTAAAATTCATAGTTAGAATGGGTAAAACTATTGAAAACACTATGACAAAGAGTGTGATATTCTCGACAAAGAGGAGTGTCAATATTATAAACACACTATATTTCAGTCAATATTGACATTGGGGTAGTGATAAAAATACAAGAGTAGGTACTGATAAAGATACTAACAAAGGCCAGAATAAGAAACGACAGAAAAGCATTTTCCATATTATGAGCACAAATAATTGGTGTTTAATTAATTTATACACTTTTTTAAAAATATATCATTTTATATCACTAGAAAGTAAAAAATAATTTTAAATAACTTTTACTATTTATTTCTTGGTCACATTTGTATTTTTATCATAAATATATTAATTTTTTTATGATAGAAAATACCAAGAAAAAAATAGTAAAAGTAATTTAAAATTATTTTTTACTTTCTAGTGATTTTGAAGTAGGTTTTTTTTTTGTTAAAAAGTTTTTATTATAGAATCTTTTTATCGTTTTTAGAGAATTTTTAAAATCGCATTTAGAGAAAGGCATTTCCTGGAGCATAGTCTATAGACTTTTAGGCTATAGACCATTTTTCTCTAAATATGATGCCTTTTTATCATATTTCGAGAAACTTTTTTCTGAGTGCAGTTTGAAAAGTAATTTCGAGGAAAATGCGTCCAAAGTTTTTCTTAGCATGCATTTAATATGCAATTTTATCTCAAAAAAATTCCAATTTTAAAAAATCATGTAAGCATCGATTCGATTTTTGGATTATCTTCGTTCAACTTTGGTTTTGGTCGATATTGTTTGGTAAATTTTTTTTCATTTTTATAAAGCTTTTGCACGTATTCGTTACATTTTTGTTTTTTTGTTCGCCTTTGGTTCTTGACTTCGTTTTCCTTCGGCTCATTCCTTGATTTTTGTCGAAAGAACTTTTAAAAGAATAGGATCTATTTCAGTAACAGATACAATGAGCCAAACGATTGAATGAATGATTCAATAAAGCGCCCTCTTGCGGAAGTCTTTGGAATTTTTTATGACCTATGTTATTTATTTTGAGAGCAGTTGAACCTTCATGCCAAATTTCATTGAAATCGGTCCAGGCGTTTTGAAGTTATTATAGAGTGACACGCCCACATACTTTTAACCACTTTTTTACACCTCCTATGTTCTTTTTCTCTATCAAACGTACTCAGTGTCCAAATTTCAGCTCAATCGGATAAACGGTGCGCGAGCCTATACGGAACAGACAGACAGACAGACAGAGGGACAAACATTTGATTTTATATATTAGATTTTGGAATTTTGACCTAAAGTTGCCCAGGCCTATTTTTTGGAATTAGGTATATTTATAAAGAAACCTGCAAAACCTTGCCAAAAAAGTCAACCCGAAACAAATTGCAAATCATAAAATAGTAAATTTAACGTGAAAAAAATATTCCTTTTACGACAAAATTTTCAAGAAAAAATTTTTAATGATGGCGAAGTTTTTTAGGTTTTTGGTTAAGCTCACTTATAATTCAATTCAACATACCCAACAAATGTTAAGTGACACCATGCTATTCCCTTTTAAATCACCAATTATAGTTCAATTTTGGTACATGTACGTTAGACCAGATCATTCTTGTATTGATACCAAAAATGTCAACCGGTCGGGGCCACAAACGTTAGAGAAACTCATTAAAATGATTTCTGCATACTTTTTTTTCAAATTGGAGTAAAACCGCCGAAGCAATTTTGATTCTCCTGAAGGTCCTTTTTCGTAAAAAAAACATGTTTTTTGCTTGTAACTTTTTTTTTCTACAGAACGCATACCCACATCTGCTAAAATATTAAATTTCCTACATATACCAATATTTTGACATAAAAAAAACTTTAAAATTATGTTTTAATATAACTCTTGTTGACCACCAAATATGGATTTTTTTGCTATTTTCAAAAACACATTTTTTTTAAAACCCCTGTAAAAGACACATTTTTTATTAAATTTACGTGAAAAAAAATTATTGCAGTTTCATCGGCGTTGTATGCATTGTATTGTATACATTGTATTGTTTTTAAATTTGTCATGCATAAACTTGCTTACATCGTCCTTTTTTGTATTTTTTTTTTTATAAAAAGTATTTTTAGTTTTTACTACCTTGATGACGTCTAGCAAAGAATACTAAGAATAGTATTATTCTTATAAGAATAGTATTATGTTTTGATGTAAAATACTAGTGTCCGACCGAATGTGAATTTTTGCAGAAGCCAAAGCCGATTCTTCGGCAAAAAAGAAATAATCGACAGAAGCCGAAGCCGAAGATCAAAATATCGGCCAATTATGCCGATTACCGAAGCCGAAGTCGGACACTATAAAATACAAACGTATCAAATTTGTTTGCTGTAGTAAAATTTGCAAAACTTATAAATATCGCCTGAACTCCGCTTGTGGTACAGTGGGCTAGCCTAAGGCTTCAAGTATATCATCAAAAATTTTGTTATGCATGCTATTGTCGAGCACAATTTAAAGCTGTTGACGGTAGAATTTAAATAATTCTGTTAATTTATGAATTTCTTTGAGTTTGCTATATAAATGCTCCATATTTAACCCATCAGTTACCGTGGTATCAGGCAACATTAATCTAACTTATTCAGACGCAATTAAAAGCAGACAAGAGTAAAATTCTTAGCATACACATTTTCAAAATTTATGGCCGACATTAAGTTGTCGCCAACAAAAAACAACAACAACAAAAACAATAGAGAAGTTGTTCATCAAAAAACAATGTGTACAAAGGCAAGAGCGGTAGCGACAACAACAACAACAACAACAACAACAATAACAACGAAACATCAAAATTCTAGAGACAAAAGCGGCTAAATGCTGCTGAGATTTAATTGTTGCTTAAGAGCGGCTGTTGTTGTTTTTGTTGTTGCTAAAGCGCTGATGTTGACAGTTTTATTTCATTTTTAATTATGCTAAGAAATAATTTGCACTGTCAGCCAAGCAAATCTTAAGAAATAAAACTATGTATTTAAATTATTAACATGAAAAAAATAAACGAAAATTGCTTAAATTTTTTAGCTTTAAATTTAAGCACAAGAAAGCTGAAGAGTTAAATACACAGCACTGTAAATAAATAGCAGCTAAGTAAAGCCGCAGGATATGGCAGCACAAAAACAACAACAACCAAATATCAACAACAAATAATTTAAGCTAATCGTTTCAATATATAAACAATAAAGCGAACAAAAGCTCGCAAAACACTCATACACCCAAATAAACAAAAACAAAACTTAAAAGCATTGAACAGTGAAAAGTTGAAAATGTAAATAAACGCCTTAGGAAATAACAGTAATCAGCTGTTAGACAAACAAAAGTTAAGCGAAAAGATTTTAAAAAGAATTTCAGAAAGAATTATTAAAACTTAAAAGAAAAAATGTAAAAAAAAAATATCAGAGATAATGTATAAATTTTTTGATTAAAAATGTTATCAAGGCCGTTCAAGACTGCTGTATCAGTGAACAAACAAAATATTGTCACAAAATCACTTAATAGCCTTATGATTTGTTATTGTTTTTTTTTTTCATTACTGCGTCGTTTAGGATATGCTTAATTAACGCAATATTTGTTGTTGCTATGTATGTGTATATATTTCATTATGTATGAGTTGGCAAATTCTTTGAATATCAATATATTTTTGGAAAAATATGCAAGTATTTGTATAACTTTTTTGTTGTCTGCCACTATGTGTGTGCGTGTTTGTCTTTATTTATATTCTTATGGATCTTTAAGCCCCGCACGTGCTAATTAATTGACATCAAATGAGTACCAAATGGAGCTAGATTATTTATAAGCTTTATATTGAAAGAATTGTTTGTGAGTGTGTGAGTGTGTATGGAACGGCTAGTGCGTGGTCTTTGTTGTTTGTCCTATTTGTATTTATTCATCAGAGAAAAAGAAAAAACAGAAAAAAAAACAAAACAACGTTAGGCATGCCAGCCAGATTTTTGGCATGATGGTCGTCTGATGGCATGCATTGTGGTTGCTTATGAGTTCGCATTATCGATTAAGTTAATGACTGTTCATTATTTTTATTTGCAATATTGTGTGTATCTAAGTATTTGCCATCTATATTAATTCACTTGATATGTGTGTGTCTGATGATGATGATGATAATGGCAGAAAAGGAGTCGAAAATCATTTGTATTATTACTAATTCAATTTTGTTCTCCAGTTATAGATACATTGTTTATTATTTAAAGGTTCAGATTTTTGGAGAAGTACAACTTCAATATGACATCATATATTAAGTATTCAGTTTTTATTATATCGTCAATTGTCGTCCTTTGTCATTTGTCATTAGTCATTTGTCATTTTGTCATTTTGTCATTTTGTCACTTTGTCATTTTGTCATTTTGTCATTTTGTCATTTGTCATTTGTCATTTGTCATTTGTCATTTGTCATTTGTCATTTTGTCATTTTGTCATTTTGTCATTTTGACATTTTGTCATTTTGTCATTTTGTCATTTGTCATTTGTCATTTGTCATTTGTCATTTGTCATTTGTCATTTGTCATTTGTCATTTGTCATTTGTCATTTGTCATTTGTCATTTGTCATTTGTCACTTGTCATTTGTCATTTGTCATTTGTCATTTGTCATTTGTCATTTGTCATTTGTCATTTGTCATTTGTCATTTGTCATTTGTCATTTGTCATTTGTCATTTGTCATTTGTCATTTGTCATTTGTCATTTGTCATTTGTCATTTGTCATTTGTCATTTGTCATTTGTCATTTGTCATTTGTCATTTGTCATTTGTCATTTGTCATTTGTCATATGTCATTTTGTCATTTTGTCATTTTGTCATTTTGTCATTTTGTCATTTTGTCATTTGTCATTTGTCATTTGTCATTTGTCATTTGTCATTTGTCATTTGTCATTTTGTCATTTTGTCATTTTGTCATTTTGTTATTTTGTCATTTTGTCATTTTGTCATTTTGTCATTTTGTCATTTTGTCATTTTGTCATTTTGTCATTTTGTCATTTTGTCATTTGGTCATTTTGTCATTTTGTCATTTTGTCATTTTGTCATTTTGTCATTTTGTCATTTTGTCATTTTGTCATTCTGTCATTTTGTCATTTTGTCATTTTGTCATTTGTCATTTAGTCATTTTGTCATTTGTCATTTTGTCATTTTGTCATTTTGTCATTTTGTCATTTTGTCATTTTGTCATTTTGTCATTTTGTCATTTTGTCATTTTGTAATTATGTCATTTTGTCATTTTGTCATTTTGTCATTTTTTCATTTTTTCATTTTTTCATTTTGTCATTTTGTCATATTGTCATATTGTCATTTTGTCATTTTTTCATTTTGTCATTTTGTAATTTTGTCATTGCTTTCATTGTCTTTGGCATTGTTTTCGCTATTATTTTCTTCAATTTTCTTATATTTATTTGTATTTTTGAATATTTGTATATTTGCATTTTTGTATTTTTGTGTTTTTGTATTTTTGAATTTTTGTATTTTTGTATTTTTGTATTTTTGTATTTTTGTATTTTTGTATTTTTGTATTTTTGTATTTTTGTATTTTTGTATTTTTGTATTTTTGTATTTTTGTATTTTTGTATTTTTGTATATTTGTATTTTTGTATTTTTTTTATTTTTTTATTTTTGTATTTTTGTATTTTTGTATTTTTGTATTTTTGTATTTTTGTATTTTTGTATTTTTGTATTTTTGTATTTTTGTATTTTTGTATTTTTGTATTTTTGTATTTTTGTATTTTTGTATTTTTGTATTTTTGTATTTTTGTATATTTGTATTTTTGTATTTTTGTATTTTTGTATTTTTGTATTTTTGTATTTTTGTATTTTTGTATTTTTGTATTTTTGTATTTTTGTATTTTTGTATTTTTGTATTTTTGTATTTTTGTATTTTTGTATTTTTGTATTTATGTATTTTTGTATTTTTGTATTTTTGTATTTTTGTATTTTTGTAGTTTTATATTTTTGTATTTTTGTATTTTTGTATTTTTGTCTTTTTGTATTTTTGTATTTTTGTATTTTTGTATTTTTGTATTTTTGTATTTTTGTATTTTTGTATTTTTGTATTTTTGTATTTTTGTATTTTTTTTTTTTTTTTATTTTTGTATTTTTGTATTTTTGTATATTTGTATTTTTGTATTTTTGTATTTTTGTATTTTTGTATTTTTGTATTTTTGTATTTTTGTATTTTTGTATTTTTGTATTTTTGTATTTTTGTATTTTTGTATTTTTGTATTTTTGTATTTTTGTATTTTTGTATTTTTGTATTTTTGTATTTTTGTATTTTTGTATTTTTGTATTTTTGTATTTTTGTATTTTTGTATTTTTGTATTTTTGTTTTTTTTTTTATTGTTGTATATCTGCATTTTTGTTTTTTTTTAATTTTTGCATTTTTTTTTTTTTGTTATATTTTTATTTTTTCATTTTTGTATTTTTTTTTTTTTATTTTGTATTTTTTATTTTTGTATTTTTTGTATGTTTTATATCAACACAAAAATGTCTTTGAAAAATGGACGTCATCCGCTTACGGACACGACCACCTCCCATACAACCCAAAAATTGAAAACGCAATAAATAAGCCTCTGTTTAATCTACAGAGCTTAAATTTGGCACGTATGTTTTATTTAACAAAACAAAGATGATTTTGAAAAGTGGACATTATCCGCCCACGGACACGCCTACCTCCCATACAACGCGAAAATTGAAAATTGCATAACTCAGCTCATAATAACGCTACAACAATAAAATTTGATATGTATGTGTTTGATACAAACACAAAGTTGTCTTCGAAAAATGGACGTCATCCGCCTATGGACACGTCCATCTCCCATACAACCCAAAAAGTTTAAAACTCAATAAATAAGGCTATGTTTGTCATAGAGAAATTAAATTTGGTATGCATGTATTTTATACCAAAACTAAGGTGTGTTCAAAAATTGGAAGTAATCCGTCCATGAACACGCCCACCTCCCATAGCGAAAGCACAATAAAGGCATTAACTGTGAGCTACAGGAATAAAACTTTGTATGTGTAAATTTTTCATCAACATTTAAATGCATATAAAATATAGACTTAATCCGCCCACGGACACTCCCATTTACAATAAAAATTTTTTTTTTAAAAGTGGGCTTAGGGTATTTCATAGTCGGCCTAGACGGACTTTAGACTTTCTTTACTTGTTTTTGTATATTTTGGTATTTTTTTTTTTTGTATTTTTTTTTTTATTTTTAATTTATTTGTGTTTTTATATTTTTGTATATTTTAATTTTTGTATTTTTGTTTTTTTTTTTTTTTGTAGTTTTGTATTTTTTTATTTTTGTTGTTTTTCTTTTTTCGTATATTTGTATTTTTATAGTTTTCTATTTTTTAGTTTTCTTTTTTTTAATTTTAAATTTTATGATTATTGTTGAATTAAAATAAGTCATTTGAATGCCGCTAAATAATTCCTTAAAAAATTCACTATCATCTGATGAAGCTTTGTATATGTGCTTGTTTCACAATCAGCACAACTTTAAGAATTATAATATTTCATTGTTACAAAGTATCCTTTTTTAACTTACATGCATGTGAATTTATTCTTCTTGCATTCCGTTCAATTTGCAACATACTCCACCATGCCACTCTGCCACTGCACACAACACACATCAAGTGTCCTCGATAGTTGTGCAGCATGAAAACGCATCATTTCAATGGCGGCCGCACTTCCGCCGCTGTTACCAACAAACTTAACTGTTGCGCACTGATTGCTCATCGCGGCTTGTACACTAATGATTGCTTGTTTGTATGCATTTTTTATATATATGTACACATGTGTGTTCGACTGTAGGCGTGTGTTTTATTTTTTGTTTTAATAAATATTTAATTAAATATTTAAGTACATGTAACAACATATAAACTATTTATTGTCGTCGAACGTTCCGCACAATAAAAGTGCAAAAGTGGCACATGTTATGCCGCCCCCAACATTATTGCAACATATTAAAATATAGAACATGGTTATGTATTTAGTTTTTTGCTCTCATGCAAAATGTTTTCATTCTAGTGCTCTAAATAAGCACCGTTATTATGACAGAATTTGTTATAATCTGGTTGCTCGATCGTACAACAAAATTAAGTATTGCATAATTTATTATCCTGCCAGCAGCTAAGCATCCCTTTTGGCAATCAAGCACCGCGTTTACTCTATGGTGCATCATACGCTGTACACGCTGTAATACATACGCCACTTTCTGTTTGTTGGTTTGCATGTTTGTGTGTGCTTGTTTGTGTGCATGTATGGGAAAAAGTGTTTCAATTATTAAAATTGCATGCATTAAAAAATTATTGTTCAGTTGTTGTCAGTTTTATTGTCGCTTTTGCTTCTGCTCTCATCATTATTATTATTATTATTCTTGTTATAGTTGTTGGTTTTGTGCATTTTATGTTGATTTTTATCATGTTCATATATTGTGTTTACATTGAAATAGAATGTATTTTTTAAATACATAATATTGCCACAATAGCTAGTTAAAGTTTTTTAAATTAACGATTTATAACATGTTTTGTAAATTAAGTCTAAACTTATCCCTATCATTAAAGGTCTTATAACTTTTATTAATTTAATTCGTCCCTCTGCTCACTTTTCCTGCCATAATTGAAGAGCTTCACATGGCTTGGAACTTACTTCAGTCCTCCATTGCTTGAACTTACAAAGTTTTTTTAAAGTTCTGCTGAGGCTTACTGAGGTCTTCTGAAGGTATACTGATGTTTACTCAGGTCAAGTGAGGTCTACTGAATCTTACTGAGGTCTACTGAGGCTTACTGTGGTCTTCTGAAGGTATACTGATGTTCACTGAGGTCTTCGAAGGTTTACTGAGGTCTACTAAGGTTTATATGAAGGTTTCCGAAGACCTTTTGAAGGTTTTCGAAGGTCTTTTGAGGTTTACTGCAGATTGTCTGAGGTCTTTTGAAAGCTTACTGAGGTCTACTGAAGTATACTTGTATTTTGGTCTACTTTAGTTAAACTGAGTTCTTTTGAAGATCTACATCGATTTTTTTAAAATTTACTGAGCTCTACTGAAGTGCATTGAGATCTACTGAGGCCCTTGAAATCTTTGAATGTTTAGTGAGGTTAACTGAATCCTATTGATGGTCTACTGAGGGTCTATTGAGGTCTTTCAAAGGTGAACTTAGGTCAACTGAAGGTCTACTCAGATTATTGAAGGTTAACTGAGGTCTTTTGAAGATCTGCTAAGCCTTGGAAGGTGAACTTAGGTATATTAAAGATTTACTGAGGTTTATTAAGGTATGTTTTGATGGTGCAGTAAGGACAATTGAGCTCTTCTAAGGTCAACAAAATTCTACTTAGATCATTTGAAGTTCTACTGAGGTTTTCTGAAGGTCTAATGAGTTATTTTAAAGGTCTATTTAGATCTTTTGAAGGTCTACCGAGGTCTATTAAGTTCTTTTGAAGCTCAACTGAGGTCATTTGAAGATCTATTAAGGTTAAATGAGGTCTACTTAGGTCATTTGAAGAACTTCTGAGGTCAAATGAGCTATACTGAGGTCTTTTCAAGTTCTTCTGATGCTTACTGAGGTCTTTTGAAGGTCAACTGTGGTCAACTGTGGTCAACTGTGGTCAACTGTGGTCAACTGTGGTCAACTGTGGTTTTTGAAGGTTTACTAAGGTCTACTGAAGGTTTTCTGAGTTTAAAATGAAGCGTTCTGTAACCTTTCTTGGTTCTATTGAAGTTTTCTTGGTTCTACTGAGGTTTTCGAAGTTCTACTGAAGGTCTATTGAAAGTCTATTGAGGCCAACTGAAGGTTACATGAGGTATTTTGAAAGTTTAATGTAGTGTTCTTAGGTTCTTAACTGTTCTTAACTGAAATTTACTAAAGGTCTACTTGGATTTACTGAGGCCTTTGAAGATTGACTTAGGTCTACTGAGGCCTAATGAAGGTTCCAATGAGCTCTACTCAGTTATTTTGAAGGTTTCTGAGGTCTTCTGAGGTCTATGAATGTCTTTTGAAGTTTAACTAAGGTCCTTTAAAGGTTAAATAAGATCTACTCATATCCGGATGCTGGTAGGAATCGTAACAGGAAATTGCCCCATCGGGTTGATAGCCAATAGGATTGACATTACAGCACCAGACTTTTGTCGAAGCTGTAATGATCCTTTTGGAGCAATGAAGTAAGCTTTTGTCGAAGCTTCATTGCTCCTAACCTGTATGACATAGGTGACCCTGTGAGGAACCTAAACAAAAGGCTTCTATCATCAAAGCCCATTGTGTCATTGTAACCGAAGTCTCTACGCAACGATAAGGTAGTTATCCCAAAGTTGTAGAGGTGTTTGAATAAGGTTAAAGATGGACATTATTTTAAAAATTTGTCATTAAATAAGTTCAGAATATATGTAAATATCAGTATTTGAAATTTTTTAACTTATTTTCAAAATTTGCCATCAAAAAACATGATTTAAATCAAAACTTTGGTTACCAATTTTTTCATCTCTAAGTCTGATGTGTGTCTTAAAATTTTTAATTTGTGGGCTAATGTTAACATTCTTTATTCCGTCTGTTAAACAGATTATCTAGATGAAATGGTTAGAAAATTATTTTTATTTTTTTTTTCCTTAATTTTAAGCTTTATGACATGCTTAACCCAGAGCTAGCCGACACCTGACCAAACCAGTTGTAACATAAAATGTTATGGCACCTAGAAGTATGCAACAACTTCCTATTACTACCCAGCACCGTCCAACCGCACAGTCTAACGAGCGTAGGCGGCAATTTATAAGCAAAAAATAAGATGCCACACTGGACCGAGTGGAATACTTTAAAACATATCTTGTTATAAATTTCTCAGCCGAGCGATGAATCTATTTGAGCGCCTAATAGTAATAATGTTAACTGTGCAAAAAATGAACAGCAGCGTAGGCTACGGGTTGGATGGCTGATAGTGCAAAGTAGTGGACGTCTTGTAAAGGCAGGTGGTACTGCCGCTTGATTTTGTGCCAGAAAATATCAACTTAACGACGCGCAGCGCTAATGGTTCACTTAAGTATGTTCCAAGATGGCTGGCGTTGCTAGCTTGGCGAACATCTTACTAAAGAAGTGATGTATATTTGAGAGAGAGAGAGAGAGAGAAAGAGTGAGTGAGTGTGTTTGAATGTTTATGTGTCAGTGTGGGAATTTCTTTGTGTGTATTTGAATTGCTGCCGCGTGCAATAATTCTTCAACTAATGGTGTCCTAAATTTAAGAAGAGTGCAGCAAATGTGCGCAAGAAAAAAACAAATAAAAAACAGAGAAAAACAAAAACCCTACCAGCCGGAAAAGGAAGTTAAAAATCGTGTGCAAAAACATTTGGATGTGGTTCGAATTTTTTTTTTAAGTCGCCTGCTGCTTTGAGACGGTTAAGTGATTCTTTGCTTTTGCTTTTTTCTTCTGTTTTGTCGCCTACATAAAACTAAGTGGGCGAGGCATTAAAAAAAACTTTGATGGCATTAATGCAGGCGGTGCAAATTAAATTTTAAGCGTTTCAGTAAACGTTGAGTTTGAAAACTGATAATCAATAAATAAAAATGAGCTTTTTCTTAAGTTTTAAAAGAACAAAGAACGGGAAACAATTTTTGTAAATCAGATGAAAACACTAAAATGTCAAAATTTTTGACATATGCCAAAAACACATTCTAATGCAAACACTTTCTATCAATGCTAAAATATATATTTTTAAAATAAGTATGTAAACATTTTTTTACTTCACATGTACAATATTTACATTAAAAAATAGTTTTGATTTTTTTTTTAAACTTTTATTTTTTTATAAAAAAGGAAATCTATCGATGAATCTCTATGGAAATGAAAAACTCTATAAAAAATTGTGTAAAATAGCGCTTGTGTAATTTTGTTCCTGCTAATTTTATATAAATTTGTTAAAATTAAAAAATAATTCATAAAAATGACACAAATTTTGAAAAAAACACCTGGGATTAGTCACTATATCAAAGTGATTACCGGTAACGAGTCCAGTAATCACAAGTTTTGAGATATTATTTAAAGATATTTTCAATTCATAGAAAGATTCACTCAAAAATTTTATTAAAGCCAAAAAGTAATGTGAATACTTAAGCGATTACAAAGTAATCAGATGCTAATGTTTGTTCTTCTCAAGGAAAAAAACAAGCTTATATTAAAAATAATTAATTTAAAAAATAATAATATTATAACTAACGCAATACCCAGGTAAGCACAAAAAGCAAAAATATCCAATTGATTACTTTACCAATTACAAAGTAATCAGATGCTTATTTTTGTTCCTCTCAAAGAAAAAACTAGTTATTATAAAAAATAATTGATTTGAAACACTTTATAAAGTATAACTAAAGGGATTCCAGATCAGCACAATAGCAAAAAACACAAGTGATTACTTTGCATACTACATATATTTTGTATTTTTTTTAAGTTTTTTTGAATTTTTGTATTTTGGTATTTGTGTATTTTTGCATTGTGATTTTTGTATTTTTGTAAGTTTGTTGTATTTTATTAAAGAAATCCCAGGTAAGCAAAATAGCAAAAAAAATTCAAGTGATTACTTTACCCTAGACAAAGTAATTAGATGCTCCTTTTGTACCTCTCTGACGCAGCAAAGAGAGAGGTACTCAAAAATATATATAAAAGAAAAAAAAACAAGTGATTTCTTAAGCGCCCACGAAGTAATCAGGTGATAGTTTGTATCCATCAAGGAAAAAAACAAATTGTTATGAAAAAAAATTGATTTAAAATAAATAATGAAATGGTAACTTAAGAGATTCCCAGAAAAGCACAAAATCAAAAAAAAAAAAATCAAGTGATTACTTTACCGATTACAAAGTAATCAGATGCTTATTTTGTTCCTGTCCAAGAAAACACAAGTCATTAGGAAAAAAAATTGATTTAAAACAATCAATTAAGTATAATTAAAGGGAGACCAGGAGAGCGCAATAGCAAAAAATTCAAGTGATTACTTCGCATATTACAAATATTTTTTTTTATTTTTGTATTTTTGTATTTTTGTATTTTTGTATTTTTGTATTTTTGTATTTTTGTATTTTTGTATTTTTGTATTTTTGTATTTTTGTATGTTTGTATTTTTGTATTTTTGTATTTTTGTATTTTTGTATTTTTGTATTTTTGTATTTTTGTATTTTTGTATTTTTGTATTTTTGTATTTTTGTATTTTTGAGATTTTGTATTTTTGTATTTTTGTATTTTTGTACTTTTGTATTTTTGTATTTTTCAATTTTTTTATTTTTGTATTTTTGTATTTTTGTATTTTTGTATTTTTGTATTTTTGTATTTTTGTATTTTTGTATTTTTGTATTTTTGTATTTTTGTATTTTTGTATTTTTGTATTTTTGTATTTTTGTATTTTTGTACTTTTGTTTTTTTGTATTTTTGTATTTTTGTATTTTTGTATTTTTGTATTTTTGTATTTTTGTATTTTTGTATTTTTGTATTTTTGTATTTTTGTATTTTTGTATTTTTGTATTTTTGTATTTTTGTATTTTTGTATTTTTGTATTTTTGTATTTTTGTATTTTTGTATTTTTGTATTTTTGTATTTTTGTATTTTTGTATTTTTGTATTTTTGTATTTTTGTATTTTTCAATTTTTTTATTTTTGTATTTTTGTATTTTTGTATTTTTGTATTTTTGTATTTTTGTATTTTTGTATTTTTGTATTTTTGTATTTTTGTATTTTTGTATTTTTGTATTTTTGTATTTTTGTATTTTTGTATTTTTGTATTTTTGTATTTTTGTATTTTTGTATTTTTGTATTTTTATATTTTTGTTGTTTTGTATTTTTTTTTTTTGTATTTTTGTATTTTTGTATTTTTGTATTTTTGTATTTTTGTATTTTTGTATATTTGTATTTTTGTATTTTTGTTTTTTTATTATTTTGTATTTTTGTATTTTTGGAGTTTTGTATTTTTGTATTTTTTTTATATATATTGTATTTATATTGTATTTTTGTATTTTTATATTTTTATAACTGAAATGATAACTTAAGAGATTCCCAGATAAGCACAAAAGCCAAAAAATTCAAGTGATTACAAAGTAATGAGTTGCTTATATTTGTTCCTCTCTGTTTCAGCAGAGATAAAAGCAAGTAATTTTTAAAAATAATAAATTTATTATTGAAATTATTACTTAAGTGGTTCCCAGGTAAGCACTAAATTTATTTATTGCTAATTTGTCCCGTGACTCTAAAAGATGTAAACTAATTTTTTATTAAAAATAATAAACTTAAACAAATAATTATTTATTATAACTGTTTTTTTAAGCGATTCCCAGGTAAGCACTAATTTATTTTAATGAAAATTTGTTCCCATCACGCACCGAGAAAAAAATTATTTTTAAAAACAAATAAATTAAAAAATTATGAAAAGATTACTTAAGCGATTCTCAGGTAAGCACTATTTATATGCTAACTTTTGTCTCTTCACACAATGAATTAAAATTATTCACTATTAAAATACTATGGTTAAAACCAACCATCAACTGTTTTCAA
Organism: Tetanocera ferruginea; assembly: GCA_958299015.1. Classification (NCBI taxonomy): domain Eukaryota; kingdom Metazoa; phylum Arthropoda; class Insecta; order Diptera; family Sciomyzidae; genus Tetanocera; species Tetanocera ferruginea. Next base: position 136,799,973 of record OY282641.1, read on the forward strand.
AAATATATTATTCAAAACAAATTCTCAAGTGATTACTAAGCGATTCCAAGGTAAGCAATAATTTAATTTAATGCTAATGTTTCACGCGAAGGGCAAAAAAAATAATTTGTATTAAAAATAATCATTTTAAAACAAAAAAGCAAGTGATTACTTAAGGAACTCACAGGTAAGCACTAATGTTATGAAACGCTAATTGTTGCCCCTTTCAACCAAGGAGAAAAAATCAGTTGTTATTAAAAATAATCAACTAAAAAAAACTTTTCAAATGATTACTTAAGCAATTACCAGGTAATCACTAGTTTACTTTTATGCTTATTTTATCCGATTTCGCTTCAGCAGAAAAAATAAGTAATTATTCAGTAATTATTACTTATTACTTAAGTAATTCTTAGGTAAGCACTTGCTTATTTTTGTGCCTTCCCGCCCTGGCAGAAATCAAACAAAAATTTCACTGGTCGTTTGTGTGCATTTTTGCTTGTATATGTTTGTATGTCAAGTGCATGACGTAGGTGAGTGTTTCTCAAGCGCTCAGCAGCATTCACATTTAAATTTTTTATAAAAAAACAGTTAACAAAAAAAAAATAGTAAAAATGGATTTATTTCAGTCTTACTGGAAAACCCAGATTTTCTTTGCCTTGGCTAATGCAATCGAAGTAGAATTGAAAGCAACAGCAGTTATAGAAGAATAGCAAGAAGCATTTAAGCAAAACAAAAAATTAAACAAAGAAGCTAGTCCAATTGTGTCTGTGTGTGTGTGTATATGTGAGTGTATTTTTTTTTAAAGTCTGTCACTTTGTCGTTGGCGTACCTTTTTTTTCCCAGCACTACCAACATCTATCTATATTTTTCTTGAACTGTTTTTAAGCCAGACAGACACACCTACACTCATACATCTTTAAGCATACGTGTGCAACCAAGATTTTGCTTGACTGCATTAATAGCAGCTAGAAGGCTAGAAGGCAGAAGAAATAGCAAGAAGCAGATTTTTTTCGTAAAAAAACTTAAAATTGAATTTTTTAAGATTTACAACTCAGCAACAGAGAAAACTCAGTTTATTTTACGTTTAACTCGAGTTGAGTGCAAAAAACGAATTCACTGCATGCGGTGTTTGTTTTTTTTTTTTTATCGCATTTTGACGGCTTGTCTCAAATGCACTTTTAAATGCCAAACTTGAAGTAGGTATTCGGAGTTGGAATGAGAATGTTAACTTAAAATAGAGTGCAAAAGTAACTGCAGCTTAACGGGAAACTACTGGTGGTAGCTTTAGTGCCAACAATATTATTTTTTCAAACTTTAAGCTTTAAACTTAATATATGATGATTATGAGATAGTAAGTCTTAAACAAACATTATACTTCAGACTTTGTATAGATATAAGTTAGTTTCTTTGAATTTTAATGGTTAAGGGTGTGCTAACCACACATAAAGGCCTGGGTTAGAATCATGTTCGGTACGAATAGCTTGAGAATTATGTGTTAGCTTAGATAAAGACCAGAAATGTGCCAAGCTTCTTGAGAATATTAAATTTAGCCGTTAGGAGTCGGCATTAGGTATGAATTATGAGCTCAAATTCTAAGAATCAAAGAAACTATTGCCATAAAATGTTTAATATAAATTTCAATTACTGCATGCTTTTCATGAATAAGCCAATGGTTTGTAAAAGAATATGATTTCTAAAACAAAAACAACCGGAGTTCACATTTAATAGTGTTTCTTGAGTCATATGCTTAAGACAAAAAACATTTAAGACATTTATAAGGAACATATTAATATAAAACTCCATTTAATTTGAATTCAATAAAATACACTTGAAAAATTTGAAAAATTTAATTTTCGATATGGTTTTATATTAAGTATCTTTCTTATAAACCATATTATTCTTATCTAATATGTGTCTCTGCTCCTTTCTCTTTCTCTGTCTTTGCTAAACTCCAAACTTTCTTATCTTCTAAATTAAAATAAAATAAAATAAATAAATACTCCATTAGGTGTTTTTTAACCTCTTTTCCTTAACTAAAGTGTACGCCCAACACCATTTATATCGAAATATTTCAATGTTTTATGCAGTTTTTTTGTTTTTCATAAGATATCTTTTCATTCAAACCCATTATCTTTCGATTGACCAAAGCTTAGGTCAATTTGGGTAAATCGCACTTTTTGGTACCACAATGACATTATTGGCTTCGTACCAATCCATCGATCTATGAGCGTAGAGAGCTGTTGCCAGGATTGACCAAAATAGTACTGAATCTTGGTGCTGACGTATAAAAGACAGTATACTTCACTGCACACACTCTCTTAAGTAAATTTTGGTCTTGCTGGTGTGGCTATCACAAAAGCCTTGCTTCTGCAAATGGCCACATTTGGAAATGGCCTGACAAACCTTATACTTCTTTGGTAATTTGTTATGCTTTTGTGTAGTAAATTTTTAGGATACTCCAGCCTTTTTAACCTGAGTATAATATTGATATGCAAGTTACTGCTTGAACTCCACCTTGCAGTACGTTTCATCATCCGTGATTACTAAGTAAAATTTGGTCAAGTACTTGCGATACAGTTTTCGTGCCCTCTTCTTAGCTTCAGTGTCTTTTTCTTCTGACCTTTCAGGTACTTTTTGCGCTTTATAACTCCTCAGTTTGTAAAATTTCTTAAGCCCAAGTACCTGAATTTTGCAACAATCGCCACTTAACTTTTTGTTATCAATTTTTGTTTTCATTTAGTAGCTCATCGATCTGAATCTTAAATATTGATCACGAATTAATTTATTATATAGGTGATTAATAAATCTGATAAATAGCAGGTAGTTTCATACCAAACATCGGAGTTTAAAGATTAAAGAGAAATTCGATTATTTCTAAACGAAATATCTTTATTCCTGAAAATATTAACCGTTTGCTTCTACAGTGCACTACCACGAGTTTGGCAAATCCATAATTCCATTTTTAAAAACTCATTTTTTTGCTACAAAAATCCTTCGAAGGATCCAATTAAAGCATTTTTGTTGGAGTAGCGCTGTTCTTGTTAATGGTTTCGCAGACTGCTGGTGACAGGTCTGGAGAATATGGACACGGGGAGAAATTTGAGCTGAAGACAGTCCCAAATCAATTAGTTTTGGAAGTGATTTTGAGCTTAGCCATAATATTCTTACTATAAAATTCTAATCTGATTGTTTATCAAAAAATTAACACGCCCAATTGTGCACAATTCGTGTGATTTTTGTATCATTTATAAAAAAAAATTAATATACTCACTTGTGCACAATTTATGACATTTTGGTATTGTTTATCAAATAAAAAATATGTTCAGTTGCATCCGATACTTGCCATGTATGGATTGTTAATAAAAAAATTAATATGCTCTCATATGCCTAATCTTAGAAATTTTGGGATTGTTTGGAAGCACCAAAGAAACCAAACAAAAAAACGAGAACAATTAAAAATGTTATTTTCATTGTTCTAAGAAGATATATTTAGACAGCAAAATATAATTTTTAATTTATTTTGTGCACTTTTATACTAACAGGAACTGAAAATTACGTCATTCTGTTGCTTATTTTTTGATGTGCAAAAACAACAACAACAAAATTAATTTTTTTTTTCACAAACAAGCCCAAGACTACGCGTACTTAGCACAATTGACGTTTTTATCAAAAATAATTTCAAGCCCAATTTCTAGCATAAACTACCAACGTGAATGGAATGTTTTGAGATGGTTTTGAGCCCTTTCTTTTCTCGCTGGACTTTATTATATCTCAGCTTTTTTGTTGCTTTTTAAAAAATCTATTATTTCTGCCAAAACGCTGCATTGGTTTGGCAGTCTAAAAGAGATTTTAATATTTAGATCTGCAGAAAAGACACTGCTTCATTTTGGTTGGAATCATGAAGTGAAAGTCAACCTCAAAAATGAGCTAGGCAGTTACTTAATCGGTGTTGAAAGGAACTAATTCCTCGAAACCAAGAAGAGATGCGCGATTAATGCAAGAATAAATCCACTGTGAGCTAGACGCACAGTGCTTTGTTCCATAGGCAAAATTAAAATAAAATAAAGTGCTTAGAACATTTAAGTAATATACATTTTTGTAAAGCTAACAAAGTGCCTTAAATAAATTCGTTAATAGAATTTATCATCTCGTCTTTTTGTTAACAGTAGAGGGCGCTAAAGTCAGATAACGTTTGAGGTAAAACTGTTGAACGGAAAAACTGTTTTTACTGTGTTACAATTTTTTTTTTTTTAATTTCATTTTTTATTGTATTACTTTGAAACTTAACAGTTTTGTTTATAACTATAGGTACAAAAAACCAAAAATAATTGTTTGTAAGTATTTTATATAGAAAAGTTGTTTATGCCATCGAAAACTTTTGCGATTTTTTTTTTTGGAATTCCCAAAATGCAAAAGTTTGATAGAGTGAAAATTTTTTTTTTGGAAGAATAGGTAATTTTTATTTTTGATTTTAGAACACTTGAAAGGGCTTAAGTGGAATATGTAAACAAGTTTTAGATTTTTCACCCGGAAATGTAAAAATGATATGAATTTTTTGAGACATATTTCCTAAGTTTCAGAAAAAGTTGCAAAGACCTAAGTTTATTGTACTGCCAAAATTTAAAAAAAATAAGTTTATACAATTTTTTTGTTTTAAATACTATTAAAAATTAATCAGATTTTGATGTAGTGTATAATTTTTATTAAATAGTGACAAAAACTTACCAAAAATTGAAAGAATATATTTATTTTTTTTTTTGCGGAAACCCTAAAGTTTTGCAAACTTTGAAAAAATTAAAAAATTATATAAATAAAAAGTAGGCGATTTTTTATTTTTCATTTATATACTTTGTTAACAAATCTAACCACTAGTAAAAAAAAAATTTAAGATTTTTAACCGGAAATTTTAAATTTTGTATTTTTTGAAAACATCTATATTTTTTAGTTTTACAAAGACCAAAAATATGATTATATAATTTTTTCCAAGTAAAGGGCTCCAGCGACATTCAATGTTCAATTCAATTTTTGCAAGCTGTGCAATTTTATTGACTGTAGATCTGTTTGAGAACTTTTCGAGTTAAAAATGTAAAGTAACTTTTACTGGGAGAGTAAGAATGATTTTACTCTCATTAAAAAATATCACAAAAAGTAAACGAACGACATCCAGTAAAAAGTAATCAACATTTGTTTGTAAACAGCTGATTCATGTTTTCTTTTTTGCTTTTCGTTTCATTGGATTTCCTATGTTTCAACTCATTTACTCTGTGAATACTTGTTATTTACAGTTTGATACTTTCCGTTATTTTTATACCCTAAACCTGAAAGGTCAGGGTATATTAATTTTGTGCAAACGTTTGTAACGCATAGAACGAAGCGACTCCGGTACAGAAAAGTGTATATATTCTTGATCAGCGTCACCACGTGAGTCGAGCTATCCATGTCCGTCCGTCCGTCCGTCCGTCCGTCTGTGTGTTGTCCGTAAACCCAGGATAAGAAGAAGGAGTCGAGATAATTGGATGAAACTTGGTACACATGGTCACATGCACCCAAGAATCTGCACTATTGAATATTTTTGGAATCCGCCCACGGACACGCCTACCTCCCATACAAAGCAAAAATTTAAAACTGCATAACTCAGCTCATAATTAACTTACAACAATAAAATTTGGTATGTGTGTATTTTATATCAACACTAAGATGTTTTTGAAAAATGGACGTCATCCGCTCACGGACACGCCCACCTCCCATACAACCCAAAAATTGAAAACGCAATAAATAAGCCTTTGTTTAATTTATAGAGCTAAAACTTGGCACATATGTTTTTTATAACAAAACAAAGATGGTTTTGAAAAATGGACATCATTCGCATACGAACACGCCTACCTCCCATACAATGCGAAAATTGAAAATTGCATAACTCAGCTCATAATTAACTTACAACAATAAAATTTGGTATGTGTGTATTTTATATCAACACAAAGATGTCTTTGAAAAATGGACGTCATCCGCACATGGACACGCCCACCTCCCATACAACCCAAAAATTGAAAACGCAATAAATAAGCCTGTGTTTAACCCAAAGAGCTAAAATTTGGCATACATGTTTTTTATGACAAGACAAAGATGGTTTTAAAAAATGGACGTCATCCGCCTATGGACATGCCTACCTCCCATAGAACCCAAAATGTTGAAAACTCAATAAATAGGGGTATGTTTGTCATAGAGAAATTATATTTGGTATATATGTATTTTATACCAAAACTAAGGTGTGTTCCAAAATTGGGAGTAATCCGTCCATGAACACGCCCACCTCCCATAGCGAAAGCACAATAAAGGCATTAACTGTGAGCTACAGGAATAAAACTTGGTATGTGTAAATTTTTCATCAACATTTAAATGCATATAAAGTATAGGCTTCATCCGCCCACGGTGACGATCATTTACAATAAAAATTTTTTTGTTTTTGAAAAGTGGGTTTAGGGTATTTCATAGTCGGCCTAGACCTAGACTTTAGACTTTTTTTACTTGTTATATTTAGATCTGCAGAAAACGCTGCATCATTTTTTTCAATCATGAAATGAAAGTTTGCCTCAAAAATGGGCTAGGGAGTTACTTAATCGGTGTTGAATGGAACTAATTCCTCGAGACGGAGAATAGATGCGCGGTTAGTGCTGACTTTAGACTTTCATTACTTGTTTTTATTCAAATTTATTCCGATGCACTCAGAAAAATATCAACTGTAATATTAACAGTCGGCCACAGTTATTTCAAAACACTTTAAGATTAAATGATTTTCGTTTAAGTTAACAGTTTTTTTTGTTGAATGAACGTTTTAACACTAGAACTATCAGAGCGTCAAATTGAAGATTTAGCATGTTTAATCAACTGTCAGCACTTTATTGGGTAACTTAACAAATTGAAATTTTTATACTTTTCCTTAATTGATATTAAGTTCAAAATTTTAATTTAAAATTAAATTTAAAGCAACATTGTAACTATTTTATATTATGTGCGTTAATGTCTATAAATCGACAGCCCGTTTATAGTTCTGACAGCCCGACTTTTGAGTTAAAAGTTTCATTTGTTGGATGGTATATAACAGTGAAATCTGTTATTTCAACCCATGATTTGTTTGATATTTGTACCAGCATTTTTTTCCGGAGTGTGCAAACAATTTTAGCTGAAAACTTTTTAGAATTTTCCCACAAGAATCATTTATTAAAATATTTTTGTATCATGTTTTCAGAGAAATCATTCGACTTCAAAACAAATAATTTTTTTTAATATGACTGTTATTTACATGTACTGAAAGAAGTTCCTATTTATTTTTGAAACTGGAAAATAACATACAAATCTTTTTTTTCGCAATATTCTTAATTAATTTGTAAATAAAAAACAAAATTTATATGACCAAAATTTGTTCTAAAATCTCGATAAAAATTAATTTAGTAAATCACAGAATAAGCTCAATATTAAATGCATGGAAACAGGGTTATTAAAATTTTTTTCAATACATATATGCAATAAATAAATAAAAAAAAAGAATTTTACTGGCAGCCTAAAGCTATTTTTAGACAAAATAAATTTATCAAAGCTCTAGCAGCAGCACACATACGCACACACACCCCCACCAAACCCAGAAGGCTTAAGACGGCTTTGATGCCAGCACGTGACATAGCTAAAAGAAGTAAAACCAAGCAGCTAAAAAGAAGAAGAAGAAAACATTAAGAAAAAACACAAGCAAACAAAATCAATAGCATATCAAATGCTTGTTTGAAGTTCAGGACAAAACTTCTTGGCATGCTTTTAACAGAGCGTAAAGCTTTTGCAAGACTTAAAAGCTTAAACAGTTTGTTTCTCTGCTTATTTAAGAGAAGAAGTTCACGACGAATATTCAAGTCAATTCAGTTTCAATTTTAATTTAATTTGTTATAATTTTTTTTTTCATTCAGTTCTGCTGATACTGATACTGATGCCGATGCCGATGCCGATGCCATAATGAAAAACAGCCATTAAAATGGCTTAAATTAAATTTGCAAAGCTTAACGCAAAAAAAAAAAAACAAAAAAAAAGACGAAAAATACAAAAATACAACCCTCAGGCTGAACTTGATTGTTGTTGTCAGGCTTCTAACGGAGTGGTTTTTTTTTTTGTTTTTCTGTATTTTTGTTTGTCACAAATTGCTTTGTTCTGCTGCTGCTGCTACGACTCTTGCTTGTCTTCTTTTGTTGCTGCTGCTTTTGGGAAGACTACTTATACTTGTCTTTGATTATTTATTTTTATTTCCACTCAACGGATCAATTGCTGTAAATTGTAAATCGCATGAAAAACAAAATTACAAAATTATACAGTCGCGTTCATAAAATAAAGCAAGAGCACACTGAGAAAAAAACACATACCTTGCTCCGTTAAAAAATTTCTCTATTTTCGATATAGAAATTTTCTCTTTTTCAAATAAAATTTTCTTAAATTAGAATAAATTTTCACATTTTCGAAGAAATATTTCTTTACTTCCAGGAAATGGAAATATTTCAATGTCTCTAATAATGATAAGTATTTTTCTCGCACAAAAATTTCTCATTTATAGAGAAAAATTTATTAAAAATGAAAAACTTTTCTTATATTTTGATAAAAAATTCACTAAGAGAAGTATTTTCTTCAATAAAAACAAATCTTTTCTCAAAAATAAAAAGTTTTTTCTCAAAAAACTATATATTTTTCTTTTTCATGGAATCTTTTTATCATTTTTAGAGAATTTTTAGTATCGAAATTAGAGAATAGCATTCTCTGGAGCAAAGTCTATACCATTTTTCTCTAAATATGATGCCTTTTTTATCATATTCCGATAAGCTTTTTTCTGAGTGCAGAGAGAAAAAAAAATCAAAACAAAACGATTCAAAAATAAATTTAGATCAGTTATTCACGGCAACAACGAGAAGAACACAAAACGACAGCAACAACAACAGCAACAATGCAGGAATGATAGCGCTTATATCACGCCCACTATGAGACTCTTTACCGCACGCCACCCATCATTGGTGCTACCCGGCTATTTTCGCATTCAAATCAACTCAATTCAATTTCGTTCGCATTAATCTGTGGAAAATGTTGCCATGTTGCGTTTGATCGTTGTTGTTGTTATTATTGCTGCTACTACTTTTGTTGCTGCTGCTGTTGTTGTTGTTGTTGTTGTTGTTGTTGCTGCCGAAATTGATGTTAAATTATCGTTACGGCGGAGTGAAGACGCGGCAAGGCGTCCATCAACGCTTCGTGCTTCGCTGAAATTCAACACCCGCCAGAGGTGCTGCCAAGAGGTTAGCTTTTTGAACCTCTGTGACTCAAAATTGAGTCAAATTTTATTGCATTTTCATGCGACTATTTTATAAAACCTGCCTAAGGCCAAAATTATGACGCCGCCACTGGCTGCTGCAATGAAAAGAGCTCTACATCCAATATAAGGGGTGGGGGGGGGTGGGTCATGAGTCAAGTGAAAAAAAATTCTACAATTGAAATAAATTTGTATTGCCTTGTCGAGTGCCTGCAAGTTTGACGAATTGCAATGTCGAATGGATTCGCCGCCGAATTGAGTAGTGGTGGTGCCATGGCATGGCATCGAAACCGATGAGACCTAGTTGTAGCATGTCGAAGTACTGCTCTCAACATGATGTTGATGCTGCTGTTGTTCTTGCATAATGCGGTCATGTCAAAATGCAAATTCGTATTTTTAACAATTAGCCCATGATAGAAAAGAACTCCCACGATAGTGTAGAAAAGAACTGAAAGAAATTTGACACAAATCTTGAAAATTTAAGAAAGACAATATATTTTTAAATTTTTCAAGAGTTAAAAAAATTATTCATGAGGAAAAATGTATTTTCCTTTAACAAAGATAAAGTAACACAAAACAAGGAGTTACATTGGGAACACATTTTTTGAAAATGTCATCATAAGGCTTCGTTTTTTAGAATAAAAATATCAGCTTGAATTAACAAAACCCAGCAAAATTTTTGATACAATCTTGACTTGCATTCTTAGATACACAGCTTCCAGAAGACATTCTAAAAATCCAATTGTCCTTCTTCTCCCCTTTATCATATAGTGTTTCAGCAGGCATTCCTAACAACTTCTTAAAGGCTATTTGAATAGCTTCTAATGGAATGCCTTCTTAAAGTTTTCCTGGAAAATACTAATTAGAATCCTTTCATTGAAGGCCTCAGTTAAATCTTCCATTGAAAAATTCTAGAAGCACTTCTAGAGAAGACAAAGTAAAGCATTCCTTCTAATGACGTGCATATGTTAAAATAATGCCTTTTGGGTCTTAAAGTAGAAGGGATGGTACTCACCACTTTCCTTTCGACTTTACCTGCTTTTGGAAGCACTTTTTTCGCTGGAAAGGAGTTATATAAGAAACCTAGTACAGTTACCCTTTAATACTTGGATAAAATATATGTTATAAACACCAAATAATAAAAATAACTCAGCATAACTACGAAAAATAATATGCTACGGTTAAATTTATCCAAAACAACCTTTACGCCATCTTTATAGTATGCTTATTTTATTCTTATTTTCTTTATTAAAAATGTATTTATCATAAACTTGGCCTTTCTAAATTTTGCTTAATTATTTTTTCTGACAAGATACTGAAAGGTTTAGGATTTCATGTACCTAGGATCCAGCATTAACGTCTTCAATGATGTCAGTATTGAGATAAAATGAGGGATAGCTCTTGAAAAAAGGTGTTACTTTGGGCTAAGTAGGCATTTGAGAAGCAGAGCCCACTCTCATCAATAATCATGATCGTACTAAGACACGCATCATAAGCCTGGACGTTAAGCAGCACTGATAGCACGAATGTTTTTGTACACGGCAACCCTCTAATTTTTCCCTATAGATTTGGTAAAAAAATTATTTCGTGTTTAAAGACACTAAATCTATAAGAAAAAATAGTGGGATGCCGTGTACAGAAATTTAGTTCTGCTTTTTGGCGCACAGTGTAACAGGACTTGGGCTGCGTTGGGAAGGAAAATCCTTCACAAGATTTACATATGTTTCATTCTGTGTCAAAGGCAAGTACCGACCACGATGAAATCTGACTGTTTAAAAAAAAATATTCGATTCGGTACCCCGCGATTGTCAACGCAGGCAAGGAATACCGTATCTCCGTTGAAAAAACCAGGTATTGGATAACCTGAATATGCTTTCCACTTCAAACTGGCGCCAAAAAGAACATGACAACAGAAGCTGGTGCGAATTCTTAGATGATGCCTGAACCGACCCAACTACTTTTATATTATCCTAAAATTAACGAAAAACCGGTTAAATCAATACAAATACAATTCAAAATTTTAATGAATTTTACATGAATTACAACATTAGAATTATTTTATGATTTTAAAAAAATGGCATAAAATGCATTATATTTCCTCACACTATTTTGTTCTTCTCACTAACACCACAATATTTTTCGAATTTCTCAAAACTCAATGACAAAAAGTTGCATACAACTTAATTGAATGTTTACGCAATAAGCATAACAATTTCAACAACAACATCAACTCAACCAACAACATTGGCTCAACCAACAACATCAACTACAACAATTGAAAACATTTCCATTCAATTCGTACTTCGCTAGAGCTTCATTGTGCACAACTTTTGCATGCACAAGAAATATCAAATGAAACACAAAAAAACTGTGTCCTTAGCAAAAATTGCAATTGTAGAAAAGTTTGCCTAGCAATTCGTCTTTCATTGTCAAAACATGAGCGTAACGAACATTAATCCAGAGAAAAAACCAAGCGAAAAAAATACACAAAATAAAATAAAAACTAAAATAGTAAAAAACTAAAATGACTGCAAAATATAGCAAAGAAAAGATGGCAGGCAATAAAACGCAATGTTAAACATTTGCATTTGAACACCAAGAGTGTTCCTAGCTATGCACAAGAACGAGAAAATGCACGCTAGCGTATGTAAAGAGGATGCACAAGCAAAAGAAATTCAAATCGAAATCAGAATCAAAATCACAAAAATATAGCAATAAAAAGACAAACAAGTGACAGAAAAAAGTTACAAAAAATAACATGACAAAAAAAAAAACTTTGCAAGATTATGCAAACAACACAAAAGGTAGCAAACTCAGACAAATGATTTGCACAACATATTTAGAGAGGCAAAATAAAAAAAAATAAAAAAATTTTGTGAATTTTTTCAGCATAAAACTTTTACTTTTACATGTGTGCAGCTATGTTTTTGTGAAATAGATAAATGTTTTGTTACAAAATTGAAAATAAGTTGGTGTAACTTTGCATTGAATTCTACATTTGGCGTTGCATACAGTTGGAGTGACAGAAGTTGGTGTTGCCGCAACGCTAAGCATGTTTGTGGATACTGACGAATAACTCTGTTGAGAGATAAACAAAGTGTTAGCAGGTGCTGTAATATGAAAATTGTGAGCATAAATTTGTGTCTCCGCTGAGCTATGTTTCAAGTGGTTCTACACAACAAATCAGAAAAATAAATCAGGTATGTCAGTATTGAAATAACAATTCACTCGACAATGTAACAATCAAGAAATCAATACATCATAAAAATTAGCTGTTAAAAAATGTAATGTTATGTTATGTTATGTTGTGTTATGTTATGTAATGTTATGTTATGTTATGTTATGTTATGTTATGTTATGTTATGTTATGTTATGTTATGTTATGTTATGTTATGTTATGTTATGTTATGTTATGTTATGTTATGTTATGTTATGTTATGTTATGTTATGTTATGTTATGTTATGTTATGTTATGTTATGTTATGTTATGTTATGTTATGTTATATTTTGTTATGTGTTGTTCTGTTTTGTTATCTTAAGTTATGTTTTACTTATAACAATCCTTCCGCAAACTTTTGCACCGCGAACTTCTAGACATGAATTGAGCTTTGGGCCTCGAACCCTGTGCCTTGCTTCCACTTTTGCTACCGATCCCTTGAGTTAGTGAATAAAGAATCGCTGATAAAACAATTTTAAAGAATCAACGATAACTGTTATTAATAAACTATAAAAAATAACTCTAACATCACGCCTCGTAACTCCCGCCTCTATAGCGACTATTTAAAAATTTAATGTTTGTGAAACAACCATATCATGACATGCTCTTAAGCGCTTATTTTAACACTCATTCTGCTAACACGGTTTCTTCTTTTTTTTTTCTATTTAACTTCACTTTTATTGAAATAAAATTTTCTAGCTGTAAACTCATTGCACCGGAAACAAGTTGCCAATATCCTGGCGTTGGCATACAAAGCCAGAGTGTCGCCAAGTGTCGGCAGCAACAGTAGCAGTAGCTGGCACAGCAGAGGCAGCAGCCGAATGTGTCCCTTCCGCATACAACTGCCAAAGGATATGCAATAAAAATTACGTAAAATCTCACAAAAGAGATGTAAGAGAGACACAATTTTTGCGTTTTTTTTTTTTTGTTCTACAAAACTTTGCTGTGACCTTTTTTTGGCATACGACAGAACAAAATGATGGCATGATGTCTGCAGTTTAGCCATGCAGCTGGCTGTGAATTAACCCACAACGACAACGAACGTTTATTTTTCAAGTATTTGCATTTACATAGTATATAAAAAAATCTTATATTCCGCTCAAGAAAGTAACAAAACTTCTGGCGCTTCAAGGATATGGTGGCAAAAAAAAAAAAAAAAAAAAAAACAAGAAAACTAAAAAGTTGTTTAAAACTCTAAAAAATGCGAGTTAAAAAGTTAGCAGCGCGCACATTCTTGTTATATCGTTTACTTGGTTGGGCAACCAACTCAGGCGGAAATGCAACGGATATCTTTTGCCTGGTAATGCATGCATATTTGTTGCAATTTTTATATGTCTGGTTCTAAGGACACATTAGCTTATTGTGGCAAAGTGATATTGCACCCAACGGTGCAATATTACAGGAAGTGTGGATATTGTCCTGTGGGCATGCATACAATTGGTTCAATCAATTGTGCAGTTTTTAGTTTGATATGCTTGGGGAAAAACATGAGTTTTATTTAAAAAGTTTTTGAAAAGAATTTATTGAATATAAAAGACAAGTTGAAGAATCCTCATGGATTAAAAAGTTAAAAAGTTGGCAGAAAGTAGAAAGAAATTGCAAGACATTGAAAAAATTTTTATATATATTTATATAAGAAATTCTTTAGAATTTAATTTAAAAATAGTTCGAAAAATTTTGCCGGAAATTTTTTAAATACTTATTTATAGATGCATTAAAGGTTATTTATTACACTGAGAAAAAAATTCATACCTTGCTCCGGTAAAAAATTTCTCTATTTTTGATAATAGCAATTTTCTCTTTTTCAAATAAAATTTTCTTCAATTAGAATAAATTTTCACATTTTCGAAGAAATATTTCTTTACTTCTAAGTAATGGAAATATTTCAATGTCTTTAATAATGATAAGTATTTTTCTCGCACAAAAAATTTCTCATTTATAGAGAAATTTTATTGAAAATGAAAAACTTTTCTTATATTTTGATAAAAAATTCAATATGAGAAGTATTTTCTTCAATAAAAACAAATATTTTCTCAAAAAAAAACGTATTTTTCTCTAAAAACGACATATTTTTCTATTTTGTTGGTTCAATGGCAGCGTCAATAAACTAAATTTTACACTAGAAGCAAATATAATCTTTGATCATAATAATAAGGATTAAATTAGTCCATGTGCACCGCGACTCAATGGACCTCTTATGCAAGGTATTTTTACTCATTCTAAAAATGTAGGCCTTTTTATAAATTTTAGCACTGTTTCTGCCTTGATATCCAAGACCTACACAAGACCTGCACCAAGGTCTTATATCTGAGCGTGCAGATTGCCATGTAATCAGAATAGCTGTGTTCTGGCGTGTCTTTCTTCTCCTCGCAGAGTTTGAAGTTATCTGATTCAGATAGACATATTTTTTTTAGGATGGCTGTCTAAAAGCACTGTGACCTGTATAATAATCTGTTAGAAGTTGAAGTTGGATACTTACTTACTTACTTAGATGGCTCTTACAACCGTTGGTCGGTTTTGGCCTCGTCTAAGAATTGAAATTGGATCTGGAGAATATTATTCAATTTAGCTCTACAGAGAGTAATCAATTTCATTGTTTGCCTCTGTCCAATACAATTTCTCCATTATCACAGAAACTTTTTGTTTTACTGCTTACCAATGTTACCAAGGCTACAAAATGTTTCTGGACCATTGAGGGGCCAAGATGTCTCTCGTTTGTCAAGGCAGTCTGCCTATCGTTACCTTTAAATCCTTTATTGCCTGATAAACACCATAACTCTACCCGGTTAAAAATCTTGGGCTAAATTTTAATCTTTTTTGGATTACATATAGGACACGACCAAAAAAAGATTACTTTTTAATCCAATGAAAAGTTTTAAATTTTCCAATCCAAAAAGGATTTATTTTTAATCCGCAAAAAGTGTAAAATTTTTTAACCCAAAAAGGAATAATTTTTAATCCACTGAAAGTATAAAATATTATAATCCAAAAAGAATTAGATTTTAAACCAAAAAAAGTTTAAAATATTGTAATCCGAAAAGGATTACTTTTAAATCCACAAAGTTTAACATTGTCTAAACCGAAAAGACAAAAGTTAATCTTCAAATAGTTTAGAAGTTTGCAAACTGAAAAATTAAATATATTGCCATGAACTTCATTATATAAACATTAAGGGTATTCATGCAAATGTGTCAATGCCCTCATAAATGATATAAACCTCATAAGTTTATCAGCCTTATAAATGAAATGTATGGAGAATCGTAGGCACAAATCAGATATATCACAAACCAGCAATCAGCTGTTAGGGGACGTTCACACAATCTGCCTGATAAAAATAACTAATTGCCCAAAATACAAGCTTGCCGCTTTGCATGAATACCCTTATTATGTATTATAAAACACTGCTTTCATTTTTACATATGAATATAAAAATATTTTGGTTCAGATTTTAATAAACAATTTGTTTCATTTAATTAAAAATAAACTTCGGATGCTTTAACAACATTAACAATTATATTAAGAGTAAATTTCGTAGTAGTAGTAGTTTTTAATCTTAGGTAGCAAAAATACCTATTCCTGAAAATACTACCTTAATGTAAATTTGTAGTCCAAAAATTTTCTTAAACTTAAACTTCTTCGGATTAAAATAAAATTAAACTAAAATATGGAATAAAAAATAGTACTTTTAGGATTAAAAATTCCTTTAAACCAAAGTTTGGACTAAAAACTAGTCCAACATTTTTAACCGTGTATATAATTGTTATGTCCCAATGTATTCAGGTATTTGATAGAATCAAATACTAATTTTTAATCAACTTCATATGCTTGAAGGGCGTAGGGCCTTGATTGTCAGAAAGTTCTTAGATATGTGACCCCATAGTTTTCCTATGCAGACATTCCTGGATGCATACTTTAAGAAATAACATTTATTTCTGCTTGGAATATGTTTTGAGCAAAGCCCTTTGGAAGGCTTTTTTGACAACTGGGACTATACAATTCTGCTCCTGTTTCTTTATTTTCTAGTGCGAACCCATTAGTATATCATTTTAGTGAGTCTGATGCAGGTATGAACTTATTATATCTACACATTTGTTTGTAAGCAATTGCTACCTTTTAGCACTTTGAAAAATGAAGCTTTGGTAGTATCTTGTCAGTGATTTTTAGAAAGAGGTAATTTTTCAATGTTTGTTTCATCTCAAAAGCCTTTTCAATAAAACTGGCTATAGATTGCAGTCTCTGGGGATTTATCATTCTGAAAAGCCAATTCAAATCTACTTAAAGGGATTTTTGTCAAACTATTCTCCCTTATAATAAGTTCCAAAATGTTGGTCCATTATTTTTTAGAACGAAATAACTCAGACTAATTGGTCTATCCTTGATAATACACGGTTAAAAATTTTGGACTAGTTTTTAATCCAAGCTTTGATTTAAAAGAATTTTTAATCCTAAAAGTACTATTTTTTATTCCATATTTTAGTTTAATTTTTTTTTTTTTTAATCAGAAAAAGTTTAAGTTCAAGCCTATTTCTTGACTACAAATGTGCATTAAGGTAGTTTTTTCAGGAAAAAGTATTTATGTTATTTAATAGCTGGATTACAATGCAGCAGTGGCAGTGGCAGCAGCTGTGTCAGCGGCAGTGATCAGCTGTTTCGTATTTTACTGCCTACAAATTACAATCTAGCAGTGGCAGCGTCAGCATCAAAAGCAGTGAATGTGGAATTCTTCTTAGTAGTTTCATTATTTGCATGTTGGCAGTGAACTTAGAAATAGGGCAAACCTCGGCAGTACTGCTTACTGTCACTGCTGCTATGTTAGTTTCACCATTGAACAACAGTATTCCTAAAATAACAGCTGATCAATGCCACTGTCACTGACGCTGCCACTGCCGCATTGTAATTCAGGTATAAGATTGAAAACTACTACTACTACTACGAAATTTAAGCTAAATATAATTCTTAATGTTGTTAAAGCATTCGAAATATAAAGTTTTAATAAACAAAGTGTTTATTAAAATCTGAACCGAAATATTATCTGAACCGAATACTTAAAATCTGTATTCTACTACTTAATTCGAATCTACTATATTCGAATACTTAAAATCTGTAATACTAAAATCTGAACCGAATACTTATTACAGTAAAAAGTGTTTAAACCTTTGTGGATTAAATAGTAATTCTTGTCGGATTACAATATTTTAAACTTTTTTGGACTAAAATCTAATCCTTTTTGGATTATAATATTTTAAACTTTCTGTGGATTAACAATTATTCCTTTTTGGATTAAGAAAATTTAAACTTTTTGCGGATTAAAAATAAATCTTTTTTGGATTAAAAAATTTAAAACTTTTCATTGGATTAAAAAATAATCTTTTTTTGGAAGTCCCATATGTAATCGAAAAAAGTTTAAAATTTAGTCCAAAATTTTCAACCATGTAGCTAATTTTTTTTTTTAATTTTTTTTCGATTTTTTATGAATTTTTAGTCAATATTTTTTTTCGAAAAAACACACTTTCAAATTTGGAACATCACAAAAAATTAAAAAAAAAGATCATGTCAAGTAACCAATTTTGTTAATATTTAAAAAAGTCATTTTCTTTCAGATCGGACAATTTTTGCGACTCCCAGCACTGCCCCGTTTTTTTTTCTGCCGCCAGTTTGAAGCTCTATAAAACCATGTCGGAGTGAAAAAGACATTTTTTTTTGGAATTTGTTTTTTCTTGTAATTTGTTCAGTTTTCTACAATAATAAGAATTTTGAAAAAATGTTTGTTTTTGACTGAGTTATGAATTTTTAAAAAAAATGTCTGTTTTCTCTGCCGCGAATGTTATGTCCCACCTTAAATACTAGATTGATACCCAAGAATGATGTACAAAATATATGTATGTACTCGTAACTAAAACCAACTATACATATTTTATTTAATATTAAAACCAACAAGTCTTTTAATTTAACGGAGGTTCGATAGAGATGATTCGATCCAGGGGCGGCTGAGTCATACCTCTCAGCCTTTGAGAAAACTTTCTTACAAATCTATCGACATAAAACTCCATCTTTTTGACACCATTCTCCACAAGTCGGGCACTGCCCATATACGACGTGTTATATTTTGAGGAAAGATCTTGGTCTTAAGACGAGGGAGATCCAATTTTAACCAATGGATCATCGTAAACGTCAAATATTGAGTAAATAGGCTGGAAAATGAACTGGAAAATGCAAATAATTTTGACAGTCAAATCATCTGATGGTTTATTTCTGCCTTAATGTTTATGTTAAAAAATCAAATTTCATTTAAAAAAAATACACTGTTTTGTGTAGTTTGCATGCAGGAGGCTTAGAAAGAGAAAGAGGCTTACATACAAATATTTACCTTTTATTATCCGCCTCGACCTGATAATTTCAATCCTTTAGACTACTTTCTGTGCGAAAATTTTTAACTTGACGCATGTAAGTAGTTAAAGCTCATAAGTATGCTACAGTTGTCGACTTAGAAGCGAAAACGGCGAAATAAAGCTGGCTGGATACTGGAAATATCTGCACAAAATTGAACCAATAGGATGTTCTTCTTTAGCTATTGTGATGTTGGCCATAAACTCAAAATTGTTTTTAATGGTTATTTTCATTGTGAGCTGATTAAGACAAAACATTGATCGTTTCATAAAAGTTTTTGTGTATTATTTTAAAACTCTAAAAAATGTCTTTTATACAAGTAGTTATTATTTTCCTTGGTCGTAATATTTTTTTATATAATTTTTTAATTTACACTTTTAAAGTTTTTTTTTTTTTTTAGAAAAATTCTGCAAAATTTAAAAATATTTTATTAAAATACCAGTCAAAAATTTTTGTCGAATATACAAATAAAAAAATGGCAAAAAAAATTTTCAAAAGTATTTCAAATTAATTTAAAAACAATTATCAATATTTGCAAAATCGATGTTCATAGCATTGCTTGAGTTGAATTTAAAATTTTTTAAAAAATAATGAAAAAGCCAAAGCAAGCATATCCCTAGTGCTGCTGCTGGTTGGTAGAAGTATAACGAAATCATTAAATAATCCTTGGAACACATATCAATCAATATCAATTTACTCTAGATTAAATATTGAAAAACCAAAGAAACAACAGAAAGTTAAGGAAATTCAAGTCGAATTGTGCATAGCGAAAAATATATATTTATTTGCACACACATACACACACAAACACACATTGCTTTAGCATACATCGTAGCTTGCCCCACAAATAAAACACAAAGCAGACAATTTAATTAATTGCCTATAAGAGGCTGACAGCAAACGTATGTTTGCATGTTTGTGTGGTGCATGTGTGTTGGTGTGTGTGTGTAGTTTGTGTGATGTGGTGAATTCCTTACTACTTATTTCTAGCTCCCAGTCTGCTGTCTACAACAGCCACAAGGCAACACTTTCCATTGAATGTGGAAGAACCGCAACAGCAGCAGCAGCAGCAGCAGCAGCAAACATTCAATATCTTGCTTCCTCCCCTCCCACATTGCCAGCTCCTTTGGCACGCTCTTACCGCACTTTTTGTTTACAAATCGATACAATTTCTATTAAACTTATTTATCTTCGCAGCTGCTGGGAAAGAGATTTTTTTTCACTTCTTTAAATATTTACAAAAGAATTTGTTGAACCAACAAAACCAATGAACCAAGCCAAAGGCGCGCAACCACACACATAGATAAATAGAAAAATACACATACACTTGCTTTCACAGCAACATATAGCTAGCTATAGAAACCCGTTGGGTTTAATTTCTTGCCAATTTAACATTCGATACTTTGCCGCAATTGTTCAGCATCGCAACGCAGCTAAACGCAGCGCCTTGAAGACTGCAATGGTTTTTTTCTTTCTTACTTGCTTTCTTTTCGCGATTTCTTTACTTCATGATTTTTGCTTGCTTGCACAATGTATTTGTTGTTTGTTTGGCATTCTAACTTTTTAAACGCTATATTGTGTACCGTTTTTTATGCCAGCTGCCTTACTTCCGGTTGGGTTGTTTTTTTTTTTTTTTTGTATTTTTCTCTAAGCGTTTCGCTTTCAATTAAGATGAGTTACGCCTTAAATTAAGTTATGTTAAATATTTGCTACGCTCTGCTGGCTTCTAATTAAAATAAACATGCTTGATCATTCACCGCCCTGTGGCTGAGCGTTGCCAGCTTGTGACATTGAGCTGGAGCGACGAATGGATGGAGTAAGTGTGGACGTGTGTGTGTGTGTTTGAGTTAGAGGTTTTGTGAGAAGAGTTGGAGGCTATGATGCAGAAACGGAAACAGTTGTTTAACCGGAAGTTGGTTATGTTGTGGCATGTTTTCCATATTAATTGTATTTGATTAACTCATGTCAGTCTTAGCGTACTTGTGCTGCATATGTATGTGTGTGTGTGTGTGAGCAAGTTGAAAGAAAACCACAAATCAGCTGGATGCCTGACTGGCTAGCTTTGCTTGTTGTTGTTATTATTGTTGTTGCTGGTAATTAAATTATCTCCCATAGTTCTTTTTACAATTAAGTCGCCATAATAAGCAGAAAGGTTTAAAATGTCCTCAAGGAATTTATATTTTTTATATTTTAAATGTTAAAGTACTTATGTTTATTTTTAAAAAAATATGCAAAAAAGTAATTTTTTCAATTTCGAAATTTGTTGCAAACTATTTTGGTTTGTTTTATTCTTCTCTTGTACGTAGACTTGATCAGCTTTCTATCATAAAAAATGCAGCTTAACTACATTGGTATTTTAATAGCTTTTTACTTGACAAATTCACTTCGTATAACTTTTTTTTAATTTTGAAAATTTTTTGATATTTTTTTCCTGTTCCTTTTTTGCAAATTCATTATTACTCTCTCACATGGCAACGTGTTCGATTGCCTCAACTTGGCTAGACCAGCATTGTTCATGTCGAAATCATCTTAAGTCGTTACAAAACCTCCAAGTGGTGTCTCCTGGAAACGGCAAACTAGCACCCGTTTAGCTGTCGGCTAATTTGAACGGCGAAGTCTCCTCTAGACTATAAACTTGAGAGGTCTCAACAAGACCTAAAAATGGAATGTGCGTAAAGTTTGGGTCCCAACTACAGTACTAATTTCCCAGTGATAACTAAAACAGCCTCAAATAGAACCTCTACTGCGTTGACGACTACCACAAACGAATAACACAATAATTTACGGATATGCACCTGGAATATCCGGACCTATTGTAGGGAAGGTGCCGCTGTTCAACTGGCAGTAGCCCTCGAAAAAATAAAGGCAGACGCGCGAATTTGGATTTGGATTCGTCGTTAGTCGAAAACTATGCCATCTTGTTTCCCGGTTCACACCTGTGAACGAAAGGCTGGCGACAATCCGCAGCAAGGCGAAATTCTTCGACATCAGCCTAATTTGCGCACATGCCCCGACGGAGGAAAACGACAATGCGGTCAAGGACACCTTCTACGCGAGCCTAGAGGACGTGTATGACCGCTGCCCGGCCAATGATGTAAAAATAGTTCTTAGCGATTTTAACGCAAAGGTCGGTAAAGAAGGCATCTTTGGCTTCACTGTCGGTCAGTTCAGTCTCCACGAGACCACTTCGAACAACGGTCTAAGACTGATTGACTTCGCCACGGCGCGAAACGTGGTAGTAAGTAGCACCAGATTCAAACACCCCGATATCCAAAAGGCAATCTGGCTGTCCTCGAATCAAAAAACGCAACACCAAATTAATCATGTTGTGATCGACGGAAGGCACACTTCAAGTGTACAGGATGTGCGCACATTTCAGGGGGCCAATATTGACTCCGACCATTATCTTGTTGCAGCCAAGATCCGCATGCGATTGTGCAATGCTTGATGTCAAAATGCTGCTATCACAACCGACCGTCGAGGCCTACTTTGCTCAACTCTCGGTTAAGCTTAACCAACCTAACTCTTGCCTCGACAACGCTGGCGGACTTATGTATGGGCGCATATATCCCACTTCATGCGCACTGCTGCTGAAGAAGTCATTGGTTTTCGGCGCCCGCAACCTCGACCAGAAGTGTCGCAACACGACAGCAGCAAAATACGCCGCATATAAAAAGACGCTGCAGTCAGCTGCAACGCGAGCCATGCACGAAAACTATCGCGATAAGAGGAAGGAAGAGAGATGCCTTTTCAGACGTAAAAAAAGAGAGCAAGAAAATCGTGAGCGAGAAAAAATTGAAGTGTACCAGGGCAAGAAGAATGCTCAAAAATTCTAACAGCAGGATAAGCGTCTAACCCAAGGTTTCAAGCCCGGAGCATCGACTTGTAGAGATGAGAATGGTGATCTGGTTACAGATACGCAGTGCGCATTGAAATTATGGAGACAGCATTTTTCCAATCCACTTGCAGATGACGATACCAACAACTCCGCCCTCGACAAATGCAGTCCGACACCACCAATCAACGATGATGGAGTGGAAATTCCACCACCTAGCCATGACAAGGTTGCTATTCAACGACTCAAAAACAACAAAGCCGCAGGTGCTGAATTGTTTAAAACCGGCGGCGGTGAATTGATAAGGTGCATACATCAACTCATCAGCGGAAAGCATGCCCGACGATTGAAATCTCAGTATGCTTTGTTCTATACTTAAGAAAGGAGATCCGACAATCTGCGCCAACTACCGAAGTATCAGTCTTATTTCCATCGCATACAAGGTTCTTTCGAGCGTATTGTGTGAAAGATTGAAGCCGCATACCAAACCACTGATTGGACTTTATCAGTGTGGCTTTCGTTCTGGCAAGTCCACCATAGACCAGATTTTTACACTACGCCAAATCCTGGAGAAAACAGAAAAAAACCAAATTGACACCCATCATCTCTTTGTTGATTACAAAGCTGCGTTCGATGGCCCGATTCGGGATTGCTTGTAAGCAACAATGTCTGAGTTCGGTATACCTACAAAGTTGATAAGGCTCTGCAAGATGACGATGAGCAATATATGCAGCTTCGTCAATTTAGGAAATGACCTCTCCGAAACCTTTAATACTGAACGAGGTTTCAGACTAGGCGACCCGCTATCATGCGAACTCTTCAATTTCATCATTGAGGTGATCCTACGAAAGGCAGGTGTACATTGAAATGGTACCATTTTCTACAAAGGTAGGTTCAGCTCCTTGCATATGCTAATGATATCGATATTTTCGGCAGAACCAAGGAAAGTCTGTTTGAGAGGAAAGTTCTTCGCAAAATCCTTAGTCCTGTTTGAGTTGGCGACGACTGTCACATTTGAATGAACCACGAACTGTACGACATTAACTTAGTCCAGCGTATAGCAATTTGTGAGGAACTGAAATTTGGGACACATTTAAGCCCACATAAAAGTTCAACCACAACAACAACAACAGCCGCAACGACAACAAGAACAACAACAATAGTTTACTTCTAACAACAACAATTTTTCAACAACGTAGGTGAGCGAGAGCTTGAGACAAAGCTAAGAAGTAAGCACGCGGCTTAAGAACAACAACAAGAAACTGGTGCACAGTTAGATGTGCAAAACATTTGATGAAGAAACGCACAAACAAGATCCCGTTATTAAATGGAGGCTGAAGACAGCATCAATCTCTTTGATCGCTGATCGTGAAAGGTAAGACATCCCTATCATCCTTTATTCCAGGTTTCGACCTTTTCTAAGCGGTTACCCTAGTAGAACTAGATAAACGGTATGTTTCGGGTTTCGAGCTTCTCTAAGCGGTTACCCTAGTAGAATCAGAGAAAACTATATGTTTCGGGTTTCGAGTTTCTTTAAGCAGTTACCCTAGTAGAACTAGAGAAAACTGTATGTTTCGGGTTTCGAGTTTCTCTAAGCGGTTACCTTAGTAGAACTAGAAAAAACTGTATGGTATGTTTCGGGTTTCGAGCTTCTCTAAGCGGTAACCCTAGCAGAACTAGTGAAAACTGTGTGTGTCGGGTATCGAGTTTCTCTAAGCGGTTTCCCTAGAAGAACAAGAGAAAACTGTATGTTTCGGGCTTCGAGTTTCTTTAAGCGGTAACCCTAGTAGAACTAGAGAAAACTATATGTTAAGGGTTTCGAGCTTCTCTAAGCGGTAACCCTAGTAGAACTAGAGAAAACTGTATGTTTCGGGTTTCGAGTTTCTTTAAGCAGTTACCCTAGTAGAACTAGAGAAACTTATATGTTTCGGGTTTCGAGTTTCTCTAAGCGGTTACCCTAGTAGAACTAAAGAAAACTGTATATTTCGGGTTTCGAGCTTCTCTAAGCAGTTACCCTAGTAGAACTAGAGAAAACGGTATGTTTCGGGTTTCGAGTTTCTTTAAGCGGTTACCCTAGTAGCACTTGATACATCCTGTAATCTCAAAATTCCACCTAAACTTCTAAAACCCCCACTTTCACGAGTCAGCAAACGGAGAGGAAAACACCGGAGAACCGAGAAAACGCAAGACATCGCAGGACATCTCAGGACATCACAGGACAATCGGAAGATTAGTAATTATAGTCGAATAATAATAGTTAAATAAAAAGCTAAATAATATTATAAATAATAAATAAATAATAATTAATAATATTATTAATAAATAATAAGAAAGTGAATTGAAATAATAAATCAGATCTGTATTAGTTTTAATAAGTGCTTTTAGTCTTAAATATATAAATACTAGCGGATGTAACCCGGTGTTACTCGGGGTTGTGCCTCGAGCACAGAAAGAGGACGATTTTGAAAACTGCTCTCATTTTTACGTTTTTAAAATTATCAATTCAATTTTAAAATTTTTTAAATTATCGTTTTTTGGGGTTTTGCCCCCTCTTTCCGTCGAAAGTGTTAAGTCAAATTTCCGTAAAACTGTACTTGCCAGACATGATTAAATCAAAAAATGACATCTTCAACATCTCGATCTGACGTCTGGTTTCTGAGGAAAATGGACACCCACACTCAGAAAAAAACACATATCTTCCTCCGGTGAAAAATTTCTCTATTTTCGATAATAGCAATTTCCCTTTTTTCAAATAAAATTTTCTTCAATTAGAATAAATTTTCGAAGAAATATATCTTCACTTCTAGGAAATGGAAATATTTCAATGTCTCTTATAATGACAAATATTTTTGTCGCACAAAAAAATTCTCATTTATACAGGAAAATTTTTTGGAAATGAAAATTTTTTTTCCTATATTTTGATAAAAAATTCACTATGAGAAGTATTTTCTTCAATAAAAACAAATGTTTTCTCAAAAATAAAGAGTCTTTTTCTCTAAAATCGAATTATTTTTATATATTTCTCTTTTTCATAGAAGGTTTTTATCATTTTTATAGAATTTTTAGGATCGCATTTAGAGAAAAGTATTCTCTGAAGCAAGGTCAATACCATTTTTCAGTAAATATGATGCCATTTTTATCATATTCCGAGAAAATTTTTTCTATGTGCAATTTTATCTCAAATAAATTTCAATTTTAAAAAATTCTGTAAGCATCGATTCGATTTTTGGATTGTCTTCGTTCAACTTCGGAACGATTCTCCTTGATTGTTGTCGAAAGAACTTTAAAAAGCATAGGGTCTATTTCAGTAACAAATACAAATGCTTGTCAATTTTCATCAAAATCGGTTCATCCGTTTTGACATGAATGAACCGAACAAAGTTGATTGAATAAAGCGCCCTTTCTCGGAAGTTTTCTGCAATTTAAATAGCCTCAATTCTGTTGCAGAGTCAAGTTACTTCACGTACCAAATTTTAATAAAATCGGTCAAGTCATTTAGGAGTTATTGAGTCTTAACAATGCACTACTTAAAGCGCCCTCTTTTAGAAGTCTTTGGAATTTTTTTTATATTTGATGTTTTATCTTGGGTGCAGTTGAACGTTCATACCAAATTTCATTGAAATCGGTTCAGGCGTTTAGGAGTTATTGAGTCTTTAAAACGCACTACTTAAAGCGCCCCCTTACGGAAGTCTTTGGAATTTTTAAAGCATATGTTATCTAGGGCGCAGTCGAACCTTCATTCCAAATTTAATTGAAATCCTTCCAGGTGTTTAGGAGTTATTATAGAGTGCCACGCCCACATATTTCCGCCCAATTTTTTACCTATGCTTTATCTTGGGTGCAGTTGAACCTTCATATCAAATTTCATTGAAATCGGTCCAGGAGCTTAGGAGTTATTACGTCTTAAAAACGCACTACTTAAAGCGCCCTCTTGCGGATGTCTTTGGAATTTTTTATTGCCTATGTTTTATTTTGGGAGCAGTTGAACCTTCATACCAAATTTCATTGAAATCGGTCCAGGAGTTTAGAAGTTATTACAGAGTGCCACGCCCACATACTTCCGCCCACTTTTTTACCTATCTTTATCTTGGGTGCAGTTGAACCTTCATACCAAATTTCATTGAAATCGGTCCAGGAGTTATTGAGTCTTAAAAATGCACTACTTAAAGCGCCCTCTTTCGAAAGTCTTTGGAACTTTTTATAGCCTATGTTTCATTTTGGGAGCAGTTAAACCTTCATGCCAAATTTCATTGAAATCGGTCCAGGCGTTTAGAAGTTATTATATAGTGCCACGCCCACATACTTCCGCCCATTTAAACTATCCTATCTCTCAAGTTGGATCGAACTGCACATGGTGTGCGAATTTTATTATAATCGGTTAAGTGGTTTAGGAGTCCATTGAGGACAAACATTGTGACACGAGATTTATATATATTAAGATTTTTGTACAGAACCCTGGGTATCCGGCGAGATATACCACGGCTTAAGAACTTCGTTACAAATTCAGCGACAACGTTGGCTGGGTCAGTCTTTCGTATGGATGAAGAAGCTCCAGCGAAAAATGTGTTTGAGGCGAAAGCCGAGAGCCGACGACAAAGAGGAAGACCAAGCCTCCGATGGATTGACCAGGCCGAGGAAGCCCGAACCGTGTTTTATGAAAGAGATTGGAGACGGCGCACATTGGTTGAGGTTCATAGAACGAGCGGCTAAAAAAATAAGAAGTTGTCGCAGGATAATGCAACTTGGCACATAGGCATTTTTTGTTTGAATCAAGAAAAAATGGAAAAATCAAAATGATCCGCACACTTTTACGCCCACCTCCCATACAAGTTGAAAAATAAATTTTGACCTACTGCATTGTTTTTTGGCATATAGCATTTTTAAACACTCAGAAACATTTGTGTGAAATTTCCTCCCAGTTTTACGCCCACTTCCAATACAACTTGTATTGAAAAAGTGGCATAACTCCCTTGATTTTTATTGCATCAACTCAATTTTCACAAAAAAAAAAAAAAATATTAGGGGTATTCACGATGTGGTGTATTTTTGATAAATTCTTACAAAATTTACAATATTTACAACGCATTGTGAACAAACCTTTACTTAAGTCTGGGAAGTTCATCATTTAGCAGTACGATAAAATAAAAAAATTGAACTGAAGCACTGAATTAAATTAACTTTTATTAAATAAACACACAACCCAGCCAGTACCTTCATCCACGCTAATCAAAAAGCTTTCGTGATCAGTTGATCAAATATACAGCGTAATTTACAAAGAATACAATAAGGTTTCGCCATTGTATTTTTGCTACAGGGTTGTATTTTGAACACTGTACATTTTGTTTTTGTAATTTTACTTCAAATATCAAATTTATCAAAAATACACAATACAAGGGCAAATACACCACATCGTGAATACCCCTATTATAATTGTAGAAAGGGCTCTTGAAAATATATACCTTATCCGCCCACCTCCCATAACAAAAACAAATAGAAAAACATGTACAAGTAATTTAAGCAGAGTCTTTAAATAATTTTTTAATAACATCATCGTACTCTTTTTTTTTTGAAAAAAGCAGGTAGGAGCAGCTGAATTTTTTTTTTACTTTTAGCTAAGACTTCAAGCTGTAATTTTACATCTTTCGTAAAACAGCGCTCCTCAGCGCTAAAAAGATGCAGTGCACTGAAGTTGATGAACATTGCAATTTTGATGTTGTTTATATTTTGTTCTACGAAATTTTTAATATGTCACTTCTTCCAACTTTTTTTAATGCAAATCTCATCTATGACAATTGTCATTTCACGAAAATAAACAACAAAGTCAAATGATAAGTTTACTGTGATTGTACCAAAAGATTGAATATACAGTTAATTTGCATGCTATTTTAAACAAAGGAACATATATGAACTTCAAGCATGTTTGAAACAAATAATTAATATATCAGCCCAATATTACGGAATCATACCCTGCAAACATCGTCTGAGAATCTCCAGCGAATTGCTTGGAAGATGAAACGATCGCCGGCGAGCTCTTCTGAGAGTCTTCCGGGAATCGCCGAATGTAAGCAGCTGAGGCCATAAAAGCGATTCGACGGGAAGATTCGCCGGCGAATCGCCAAGAAGAGTCTTAAGCGATTTGCCTGGAAGATTCGCCAACGAATCACCGAGAAGAGTCTTAGGCGATTCGCCAGGAAGAGTCGCGAACGATTCGCTGAAAGGAGGAGGAGAAGCGATTCGCCAACGAATGGCAGAAGGGGTTTTTGTTTGTTGCAGAGCATCGTTGTTGAATGTTACAACTTACTTACTTACTTAGATGGCTCTTACAACCGTTGGTCGGTTTTGGCCTCGTCTAAGAATTTTCGCCAGCCTCTTTTGTCGTGTGCTTGCTGGCGCCAGTTGGAAATTCCAAGCGTTGTCAGGTTATCCAATACCTGGTCTTTCCAACGGAGATGCGGTCTTCCTCGTCTGCGTTGGCCACCGCTGGGTACCGAATCCAATATTTTTTTCGCTGGAGCTTCGTCGTTCATTCTCTCGACATGACCTAGCCAGCGAAGCCGCTCTATTTTAATACGCTTGACTATATCGATGTCGGCATATAGCTCATACAGCTCGTGGTTCCATCGTATTCGGTACTCGCCATTGAATGTTACAAGTTGTTGCATATTTGAACTAGCGGGCTCTTCAGACTTTGTTTTATCCCAGTTTCACGAAATTTTTTAAAAGTTAAATTTTTTTGATTAATTTAAACAATTTTTCAGAGCCTGCTTCATATGACAATGATAGATTTTGAAAAGCTTTTTTAAAAGCAATCTTCCAACGATCGCCGGAATGAGCGAAGGAAGATTTAAAAATTTTTTTGAATCGCGCATTCATCCCTTGGGCGATCAAAAAGCGATCAATCTTCCAACGATCGCCGGAATGAGCGAAGGAAGATTTTGAACATTTTTTGTCAATCGCGCATTCATCGCTTGGGCGATCGAAAAGCGATCCATCTTCCAACAATCGCCGGAATGAGCGAAGGAAGATTTTTAAATTTTTTGAGAATCGCGTATTCATCGCTTCGGCGATCGAAAAGCGATCAATCTTCCAAAGAACCCTTAGGCGAATCGCTAGCGCGTCGCCAAATCTTCTAATCTTCCAATCGTCTTCCAAATGTTTGCAGGGTAATATTCAGTTATCTGACAACAAAAAACCAAAAAATTATTCAAATCGGCGAACATAAAAAAAATTTATTTCGGACAGTCTTTAACCTATGTGCTGCGCGCGCGAAGCAGAGACGCCTGGCGAGAGCTGATGAAGTTGGCCGTAACCCGACAACGGGTTGTCATGGCCACTTAAGTAAGTAAGTACCCTGCAAACATATCGTAAAGATATCGTAATCGCCTGAGAATCTCCAACGAATCGCTTGGAAGATGAAACGATCGCCGGCGAGCTCTTCTGAGAGTCTTCCGGGAATCGCCGAATGTAAGCAGTTGAGGCCATAAAAGCGATTCGCCGGGAAGATTCGTTGGCGAATCGCCAAGAGGAGCCTTAAGCGATTTGCCTGGAAGATTTGCAAACGATTCGCCGAGAGGAGTGTTGAGCGATTCGCCGGGAAGATTCGCCAACGAATCGCCAAGAAGAGTCTTAGGCGATTTGCCAGGAAGAGTCGCGAACGATTCGCTGAGAGGAGTCTTAAGCGATTCGCCGGAAAGATTCACCATCGAATCAGCAGAAGGAGTTTTTGTTTGTTGCAGAGCATCATTGTTGAATGTTACAAGTTGTTGCAAGTTTGATCCCAGTTACATGAAGTTTTTTAAAAGTGAAATTTTTTGATTAATTTAAACGATTTTTCAGAGCCTGCTTCATATTACAATGATAGATTTTGGAAGCTTTTTAAAAAGCAATCTTCCAACGATCGCCAGAATGAGCGAAGAAAGATTTTTAAATATTTTTGAATCACGCAATCATCCCTTGGGCGATCGAAAAGCGATCCATCTTCCCACGATCGCCGGAATAAGCGAAGGAAGATTTTTTCATTTTTTGAGAATCGCGCATTTATCGCTTGGGTGATCAAAAAGCGATCAATCTTCCAAAGAACCCTTAGGCGAATCGCTTGCGCCTCGCCAAATGATCTCATCTTCCAATCGTCTTCCAAATGTTTGCAAGGTAAGATCTAAGTTAATTCTTTATACTACTTGCTATACTGCAAAAATTTAACATGTTCAGGGATTTCTTGAGTAAAGAATATGAAAGCAATTAGAGTTTTGATCTTAAGATCACGTGACACATGATTTAGTGATAAAAAAAAAATTCAATTCAATGCAGTACACAATATCGGTGTTGGAGTCGTTTATTTAAAGCATCATTTGTTTTTCTCTAGAGTCGTTTTGGGTAACTCAGAGCAGCTCAACTTAAGAACATTACGTTTTTTTAATATAATAAATTCTTTTGCTTATGAAAGTGTTGAGTTTTATCTTCTTGAGTTTTATCCAGCGATTAAATGTCTTCGTATATTATTCGCTAGATACACTTATTCATGCCAAAATCCACGAAATTCTTTTAACCGCAACTACTTAAATTTAATATCGCACCAATTTTGTGCAATTGTTTGCCAGCAAGCTTATTAAATTGTAGTTTTGCTCAATTATATTGAATTCATTATGCTTTCAACTAAAATCAGTCATCAACTATGTTGGATAAACCGCAAACTTACAACTAAAGGTGCTGCAAGGCAATCAAGTAAGCCACTTGTGTGAATATCTAGGCGCTGTTGACGTTGTTGTTGTTGTTGTTGTTGTTGTTGTTGTTGTTGTTGTTGTTGTTGTTGTTGTTGTTGTTGTTGTTGTTGTTGTTGTTGTTGTTGTTGTTGTTGTTGTTGTTGTTGTTGTTGTTGTTGTTGTTGTTGTTGTTGTTGTTGTTGTTGTTGTTGTTGTTGTTGTTGTTGTTGTTGTTGTTGTTGTAGTAGTAGTTGTAGTTGTAGTAGTCACAGACGAGGTGAGAACTACCGGAAGTAGAAATGTTGCCAAAGTTAGCAGTCAATTTACAAGCGCAATAGGATCATACTAACACGCACACACACACTTACACACACACACACACACACACTTACACACACACACGCACTCACTCAAACACAGCCACTTACAATAATATGTACGTGAATATTGCTGCAAGCACATAAATCGTTGTTACCTACATAAAAATACGGAAAAATAAGCTGTGGTAAGCAACACACTAATACACATACGTACACATACTAGTACCAAACAAAACACATACATAAGACTCATGTACTTGTTATGAGCCACACAGCCAAGGGTTGTTGGGGTGACTGACAAAACTAACGAAATACGTAGAAGAACGACAAAATCTGCCATAAATAAAGGATAACAATTTGTAAGGATCAACAAGTGTGCAAGTAAATCAACGGACAGTGCTTCTAGTTGTTGCAGCAAGACGCCAAGCTGAGTTTGCTGGGAGTTGGTTGGTTGGTTTGTTGGTTGGTTGGTTGGTATAGCTTGTAGCTTTGCGTTTAAGCATATGTTATAAAATATTGCTCCGCAGGTGGGCCAACAACAACAAGAACAAGAACTGAATAACAAAGTTTTCGAAAAGAAATAAAATATTAAACTTTAATTTTTCAAACCACAAAAAATCAGAAATAAAACTCAGTCTTATAACTCAAAAAAATACAGCAGCATCAGTGTTGAAGGCATAAGTTTTCTGCGCTGTGGGCTGGATACTTGCAGTGCCCGCATGAATGTTAAAATGTTGCTGGCCACAAAGATGACGATGAGGATACAGATAATGATGGTGAGTCCTTTTATTTTTTTGCTGGTGTGCGCCTTGCTTGTTTACACAGAAACTGTTACTTGCAACTTCTACGACGATTCAAGCGTCTAAGCAGCTGTTCGTTCGTCAGACTGCCGCTGCGACTGTTTACCGTCCCAGCGGTGCTAGCAACGAAGCATAACCTAAACGTTGCGGTTACTTTGCTGTCGTGTCTTCAAGGTAAAAAGACGGCAGTTGCCGTTACCAACACCATCACCAACACCCTTACCATGAGCATCATTACCAACAACAACATCATCAACATTATCATCATCTTCGTCGTCATCGTCGTCAACGTAGTCTTCATGCTGTTCGTTCTGTTCGAAGAAGACATGATGTCATTTGTAAGTTTGCCAAAAAATATAAGAGGTGAAGCGAAAAATAAAACCAGGTAAAAAATCATAAAAAGCAGCCAGCCAGCCAGTCAGCCAGGCAGGCTGGCTTTAGAAAACAGAGCAAGAAATGCAAACATTTGGCAGCATCTCGAACAGTAGCAGCAACAGCAGCAGCAGACAGCAAAATAAGCAGTAGCAGCCGCTTTAACGTCGTCATATCTACTCTTGGGCATCACAAATTGAGGTCATTCTTGTTCGTGCCGCATGCGACATCATGTTGTTGTCTGCTTAACTTGAATTATTATTGAATGTAAAATTTTTGTCAGTTGTTGCTTGCTTGTTGGGCGCTGAAAGCAAATACATAGAAGCAGAAGACTGAGAGCTAACAGACAGACAGTTAGTCAGTCAGCTAGCATATGCAATAGAGTCATTTGATATTTTTTTGTTTTTTTTTACCACAGATTCATGTTTTAATTTGCATAGGCAGCGATTAAATTGTTTGTTGCAGATTTGCTGGCCTCTAATTCTGACAGCTTGAATGGCAGAGTTCATGTATAGTTTTATAAGAACTTTTGTTTTTTTTTTCAATTTACATAAACACAGTCATCATCAATCTTGTAAAGCCCCAAACTATTATATTTCTTCATGGTGCTGCTTTAAAAATTTATGTTAAAAAAAAAAAAAAAAATAGAAAAAATGTTTCGCAAAATTTCATTTTGTTAATAAGCAAGCAGCAGCGTAATTTTGCAGCAGCTGATGATGTTTAAACTGCTGCAACAGCTGTTGGAAACTTGAAAATTGCTTTATTTTCTAGTAAGAGGTTGATTTCATTTTAAAAATGATGCCAACTGCCACTACTTGTGCCACAGAGCATCAACAGAAAATGATTTTAAGCATAAATAAATATTTTTTGTTAATTTTTTTTTATACTATTAACATTTTTCTAAACAGAATGTATGTAATTGTTTTAAGAAAAAATTAACAAAATTCTTAATATACGTTTTTTCGAGGAAATGGTCTTCAAAGTTGATTTAAAAAAAAAAAAAAAATTTTAGAATTAAAGTGATCATAACTGTCTTAGTTGTGACTTTATAAGGGTGTTCTCTTAAATGCTGAGGTAGGATTCAGCCACTACAGCATCAAACAAATAAATTTATTGTGAGTCAGCACGATTGCTTTGCTATTTTGAATGTGGCGGACAGAGCTTTTGTCGCGGACCACGTCACACCTATGTGCCATACCTTTCAACTTGTAGACGTTTCAGAATGGCATTTTTATGGCAACTTTTGCCAGTTTTACCAAAGTTTGAATTGCATTTTTAAACTCCTTTTGTCTGGCTTTGACTTTAAGGCGGTGGGACATAACATTCACGGCAGAGAAAACAGACCTTTTTTAAAAATTCATAACTCAGTCTAAAATAAACATTTTTCCAAAATTATTTATTTATTATTGTAGAAAATTGAAAAAATTATAAGAAAAACAATTAAAAAAAAATATATTTTTTACTCCAACATGGTTTTAAAGCGCTCCAAACTGGCGGCAGAGAAAAAAACGGGGCCTCGTGGTTGCAGTGCTGAGAGTCCCAAAAATTGTCCGTTCTAGAAAAAAAATGACTTTTTAAATCTTAACAAAATTGTTTGTCGTATGATAGATGTTTTTTTCTAAATTTTTTTTAATTTTTGGTGATTTTCCAAATTTGAAAGTGTGTTTTTTCGAAAAAAATATTGACTTTAAAAATTCATAAAAAATCGAAAAAATGTTTAAAAAAAAGCTCGTCTCATATGAAAGCGAATTCAGTTTAAAACAAGTAAAGAAAGTCTAAAGTCGGTCTAGGCCGACTATGAAATACCCTAAGCCTACTTTTCAAAAACAAAAAAATTTTTATTGTAAATGGGCGTGTCCGTGGGCGTATGAAGCTTGTATTTTATATGCATTTGAATGTTGATGAAAAATTTACACATACCAAATTGTATTCCTGTAGCTAAATCGTAACTAAAACAATATTTTTTCGATCAAAACTTAAATTTATCATTGCTCGATCAAAAATGTTTAGATCAAAAAGAAAATCTTTTTAAAATAAAAATTCAGAAAAAAAACCTATCTTTCTCCGATAAAAAATTTTGTCTTTTTTCGATAATGTTTTTTTTTTCAAATAAAATTTTCTTAGATCAGAATAAATTTTTACATTTTCGAAGAAATATTTCTTCACTTGTGGCAAGTGGAAATATTTCAATGTCTTTAATAATGAAAGATATTTTTCTCGCACAAAAAAATTTTCATTTATAGAGAAAAATTTTTTGAAGATGAAAAATTTGATAAAAAATTCACTACGCGAAGTATTTTCTTCAATAAAAAAGAATCTTTTCTCAAAAATAAAAAGTCTTCTTTTCTAAAAACGATATATTTTTTATATATATCTCTTTTTCATGGAAGCTTTTTATAATTTGATGGAATTTTTAGTATCACATTTTGAGAAAAGTATACTCTGGAGCAAACTCTATACCATTTTTCTCAAAATATGACGCCTTTTTTATCATATTCCGAGAAACTTTTTTCTGAGTGTAGTAGTTCTTCGAAATAGTATCGATTTACAACAAAAAATTAATCATTCAGTGATATTCTATTTCTATCAGATAAAAATCGATCATTGATCGATATCTTTTCGATTAAAAATGAAAATCGATATTTTTCTTTGTGTCTTTTCGATTAAATTTAAAAATAATCATCCTTGTTTTTTATCAGTACAGATATCTTATATAACTTTATCGATATTTTTTCGATATAAATTAAAATCAACTATTAATCGATTGTTTACCTGATCAAAAATAGAAGTTTTTAAAAATAAAACTACATTTTTTATTCGAAATGGTTTCGATCAAGAAGCTTGTTTCTTGTTCTCAATAAGCTAGAAAAAGCTCATGGCGGAACATAAAAGTTTGAAAAATTTTTTTGCTGAGCTTCTTAAAAAAGTATTCTAAAATTCGTAAAATCCTTATTAAAAAGAAGACCAGTTCGAATTTTGGCAATTATATTGAGAAAATATGAAATCAAAGTGATTTTATAGCAAATATAAAGGGGAAAAAAATAATAAGAGATTGCACAGCAATGAAAATATCATGCGATTTTATATCATATCAAAGGACTGGTAAGAACAGAACAAACTGACCACAGACTGTAATACGGTATATTATAATATTTTTATGCTTAAATTGAACATCATAATTTTGAGTTATAAAAAGTCCGACCAAACCATGGTCTAGTCTGCTAGGTTCTTCTGATAAACATACTGTATAAACTCATGTTACATACATATACATATTTAGTAAATTCATATGCATCACACAAACAAATATCATCATATATTTTAACATCAGAAACAGGTAGGTACTAAAATAAAAAACAACAAACAACAAGAAGAAAAAAATATATGCATGGCAACGCTGCAAAAATCATGTAGAATTTGCAATTTTAATTGCATAAATATGCAAAAGCAGACAAAAGCAAAATGCAAATGAAAAATTCTGATATAAAGAGAACATGTCATATAAAAAATAGAAAAAAAAATAGCATCAAAGTGACATTTTTTTCCACTTGGTTCTGTTTTGCTTTGCAAAAGGATATGATTTGAAGCCACTTGAGCCCGCATCTATGATGACATAATAAATGCAGTGTTTGCGTACGTAAATTTTTTTATTTTTTTATTTTTTTTTTTTGTAATTATAATTTTTTTGTGGGCACAGCCGTGTTATTAATTTATTAAATCAAAAATGATTAAAAAATTAATTTGCGGCTTAATGAAAAGCTAATAAGGAAAGCGGAATGCAATTTTTTAGATTTGGATATGGCACAGTAATTTTTATATTTGTTTTTATGCAGAGCAAACATTAATATTTGGAAGATGAGTTTTAAAAGGATATAAATTAAAGCATTTTAAAAGCTGAAATAAAAACATTGCCATAATTGAGC
This sequence comes from Tetanocera ferruginea, assembly GCA_958299015.1. Classification (NCBI taxonomy): domain Eukaryota; kingdom Metazoa; phylum Arthropoda; class Insecta; order Diptera; family Sciomyzidae; genus Tetanocera; species Tetanocera ferruginea. The sequence goes on from OY282641.1 coordinate 136,836,833, forward strand.
ATGCATTGAAATTTATACATTTAGTTTTTAACTTTTTGAAAATATGGCATTATTGAGCACAACGAGCGACGATTTTTTTTATAATAAATTAAAACAAAATCAATATCCTTTTAACTGAACTTTGGCATGCTTCAATTTCTGGACGCCGCTGTCAGTTATCTTCAATTAAGAAAGTATCCGTTCAATTTCTCTTTTTTTGACATGAGTTACATGCTGTATAAATTTGAAATTCATAACGCATCCTGCAGACTAAATGTTAATGCCTAATAATTGAAAATAGTTATGTCTTCCCAACGGTTTAGTATTCATTTGGCAACCACAAAAACAATTTCAAGATAATAAATAAATTTTTTTTTTTTCCTAACATAAGAAGCAAACTTATGTTTATGTTGTTAAAGTGAATTTGAGATGCGGCCAGAATTTTGCTTTCTTTTTTATTTTTTTTTTTTTTTTGTGCGAATTTAATATAACTTTATATCAGAAAAGCAAAAAAAAAAAATTTTTATTTATTAAAGCAGAAATTAATAAGAACTTAGATCATCGCCCCAAGTCAAGCTCATAAATTGCAAGTGTCCAAGCATCTCACAACTGTTGTTACGCTTCACAAAACAAACAATGCCATAAATATTTTCTTTTCAATATTTTTCAAGTGTATTCCTTACAACCAGTCCCATATCAATGTCGACTTTTAGCAGGCTGCGCCTTTTACCCATATAAGTGCGCCACCCAATTGCTCTGCTTTGATAGCAAAAACAATGCTACGCATCGATTATTTCGATAAAATGTGACATGAATGTCAAATTTGCATCGCGATCCTAAAATTTCCACAAGTTGTCGAAATTATCCGGCAGCACGTACGTCGGCATCGTAACAGTGAATGTGTGAGGAGTGTGTGTGTGTGTGTGTGTGTTGTTTATATGCATGTTCGTGGGTGTGTTTGTGCTATCAACTGCTGAGGCGTGGCTGTATTTGACAAACATTATTTGCATTCAATTGAATTTGAGTTTGATTCAAATTGAATTGTAATGAAATCTCGCAACTCAACGTATTTTGATTGTTTTGTCATTTCCGCTTGACAGCGAAGAACACAACAATAGCAAATACCAGTTAAATAATACACACACACACAAGTAAACGTGTCACTTTTTCATGCATGCCAGTTTCTTGCAAAAACATTTCCTTCCGCTTCCGTTTAAATTTCTATCGAAATTTGTTGTTTTCAAATTTCAAAGAGTTTAAGTAAATCTATAAAAAAAAACACAACAAAATGCTGAAGATATCAGCAGGCTACGAAAGTAAGAATGCGCTTCCGCCATTCAGCCATACAATTGCTCTTGCTGTTGTTGTTGTTGTTGTTGTTGATAATACTTCTGTTGTTTCGTTTGCGTTTTGAATTTCCCCAAGGAAATTGAGAATGAAATTTTCTGCGTTTTCGACTTCATTTTTGTTTTGTTTTGTTTATGGTTTCATGTTTTTGTTTTTCTTTATTATCCTCTTTGTTGTTTTTTTTTTTTTTGTTTTATTCTGTTTTATGTTCTACTCCGCGAATTTGAATGGCATTCAAAGCATCAAAATTGAAATGTTGCGCTGTGGTTTGATATGCTAGTGTCTTGGCTGAAACTGATTACTCATAAAAATAACCGAATTTTCCTCTCAAAGTGAATAAGCATTTCAAAAGAAAGTAGGGGAGACTCGTCCCCGTTGTCTCAAGTACTAGTTGTCACAACGCCGATATCTTTTGATTCAACACGTTATCGAAAGGAATATCAATGCCATCTATACGCTATTGCAATGTCTAGCATCCCAAGAAAGTTTAAGTGTCGTTAGTTTTGTTTTGCAAAAATTACAAGAAATTTTAGAAACTAAGTTGGATTTTTGCATTTTTATATTTTTTAAAAATTTGTGTTTCGACAAATAGAAGTGTACAATAATCAACTTTAAATAAATTTCCAATACAATTAATATTATATTTTGCAAATACTTATGAATTTTTAGATAAATCCTTATGTTTAAATTTACAGAACATTGTTTACATTTTTTTCCAAATGGTACAGGTTGTCACAGCGCTTGTGGGGCTTGTTGTCACATATAATTTCATATAACCATTTTGAAATTATTCTTTGTTTTATTTGAATTTAAGGAAATATGCCAAGAAATCGCAAACGACTTACAAACCGAGGTCGGACATCCTCAGATATCATAATGCAAGCCGATTACAGCTAGTATCAATAAAGATAACGTGGATTCACTACGTGTAGTTTTTTGTCAAGCGTCAAATCCAATAACAATTGTCGTCAATATATGTATAAACTGCAAACGTTGTCTACATAATGCATTGAAAGTGATTGTTTGATACATTGCGGCTTAAATTGTTCTTCGGAGTGCGGCAGCGACGACGATTAAGAGGTGTGACAACGGGGACTACGCGTTGAGACAACTTACCCCACGGGTGGGGTTACTTGTCCCAGACGAGTTGAATTTTTTAACTAGAAAATTTTTTGATTTATTTTAAAATAATATTCGTTATTCATATCAGGATTGAAGAATAAAAGATTAAATTTATGTTTACAAGTTTTGCAGTGCCATTATTGCTTGATTTGTGGGAGTTACAGCGGTTCATTCAAATTTTGTGACAACTAGTACCACTCTCCCCTACATTTTTTAAAAATATTACAATTATTTACAATTTTATAACAAAATTTCATATATAAAATAGAAATCAAGCTCACAGACAAAGTTAAAGACAAAATTACAGTCAAAGTCAAAGTCAAAGTCAAAGTCAAAGTCAAAGTCAAAGTCAAAGTCAAAGTCAAAGTCAAAGTCAAAGTCAAAGTCAAAGTCAAAGTCAAAGTCAAAGTCAAAGTCAAAGTCAAAGTCAAAGTCAAAGTCAAAGTCAAAGTCAAAGTCAAAGTCAAAGTCAAAGTCAAAGTCAAAGTCAAAGTCAAAGTCAAAGTCAAAGTCAAAGTCAAAGTCAAAGTCAAAGTCAAAGTCAAAGTCAAAGTCAAAGTCAAAGTCAAAGTCAAAGTCAAAGTCAAAGTCAAAGTCAAAGTCAAAGTCAAAGTCAAAGTCAAAGTCAAAGTCAAAGTCAAAGTCAAAGTCAAAGTCAAAGTCAAAGTCAAAGTCAAAGTCAAAGTCAAAGTCAAAGTCAAAGTTCACGTCAAGTCAAGTCCAAATCAAGTCCAAGTCAAGTCCAAGTCAAGTCCAAGTCAAGTCCAAGTCAAGCTCAAGTTAAGTCCAAGTCAATTCCAAGTCAAGTTCAAGTTCAAGTTCAAGTTCAAGTTCAAGTTCAAGTTCAAGTTCAAGTTCAAGTTCAAGTTCAAGTTCAAGTTCAAGTTCAAGTTCAAGTTCAAGTTCAAGTTCAAGTTCAAGTTCAAGTTCAAGTTCAAGTTCAAGTTCAAGTTCAAGTTCAAGTTCAAGTTCAAGTTCAAGTTCAAGTTCAAGTTCAAGTTCAAGTTCAAGTTCAAGTTCAAGTTCAAGTTCAAGTTCAAGTTCAAGTTCAAGTTCAAGTTCAAGTTCAAGTTCAAGTTCAAGTTCAAGTTCAAGTTCAAGTTCAAGTTCAAGTTCAAGTTCAAGTTCAAGTTCAAGTTCAAGTTCAAGTTCAAGTTCAAGTTAAAGTTCAAGTTCAAGTTCAAGTTCAAGTTCAAGTTCAAGTTCAAGTTCAAGTTCAAGTTCAAGTTCAAGTTCAAGTTCAAGTTCAAGTTCAAGTTCAAGTTCAAGTTCAAGTTCAAGTTCAAGTTCAAGTTCAAGTTCAAGTTCAAGTTCAAATTCAAGTTCAAGTTCAAGTTCAAGTTAAAGTTAAAGTTCAAGTTCAAGTTCAAGTTCAAGTTCAAGTTCAAGTTCCAGTTCAAGTTCAAGTTCAAGTTCAGGTTCAAGTTCAAGTTCAAGTTCAAGTTCAAGTTCAAGTTCAAGTTCAAGTTCAAGTTCAAGTTCAAGTTCAAGTTCAAGTTCAAGTTCAAGTTCAAGTTCAAGTTCAAGTTCAAGTTCAAGTTCAAGTTCAAGTTCAAGTTCAAGTTCAAGTTCAAGTTCAAGTTCAAGTTCAAGTCAAGGCCAAGTCAAACTCCAAGTCAAAGTACAAGTCAAGTTCAAGTTCAAGTTCAAGTTCAAGTTCAACTTCAAGTTCAAGTTCAAGTTCAAGTTCAAGTTCAAGTTCAAGTTCAAGTTCAAGTTCAAGTTCAAGTTCAAGTTCAAGTTCAAGTTCAAGTTCAAGTTCAAGTTCAAGTTCAAGTTCAAGTTCAAGTTCAAGTTCAAGTTCAACTTCAAGTTCAAGTTCAAGTTCAAGTTCAAGTTCAAGTTCAAGTTCAAGTTCAAGTTCAAGTTCAAGTTCAAGTTCAAGTTCAAGTTCAAGTTCAAGTTCAAGTTCAAGTTCAAGTTCAAGTTCAAGTTCAAGTTCAATTTCAAGTTCAAGTTCAAGTTCAAGTTCAAGTTCAAGTTCAAATTCAAGTTCAAGTTCAAGTTCAAGTTCAAGTTCAAGTTCAAGTTCAAGTTCAAGTTCAAGTTCAAGTTCAAGTTCAAGTTCAAGTTCAAGTTCAAGTTCAAGTTCAAGTTCAAGTTCAAGTTCAAGTTCAAGTTCAAGTTCAAGTTCAAGTTCAAGTTCAAGTTCAAGTTCAAGTTCAAGTCAAGTCCAAGTCAAGTCCAAGTTAAGTCCAAGTAAAGTCCAAGTTAAGTCCAAGTCAAGTTCAAGTTTAAGTTCAAGTTCAAGTTCAAGTTCAAGTTCATGTTCAAGTTCAAGTTCAAGTTCAAGTTCAAGTTCAAGTTCAAGTTCAAGTTCAAGTTCAAGTTCAAGTTCAATTTCAAGTTCAAGTTCAAGTTCAAGTTCAAGTTCAAGTTCAAGTTCAAGTTCAAGTTCAAGTTCAAGTTCCAGTTCAAGTTCAAGTTCAAGTTCAAGTTCCAGTTCAAGTTCAAGTTCAAGTTCAAGTTCAAGTTCAAGTTCAAGTTCAAGTTCAAGTTCAAGTTCAAGTTCAAGTTCAAGTTCAAGTTCAAGTTCAAGTTCAAGTTCAAGTTCAAGTTCAAGTTCAAGTTCAAGTTCAAGTTCAAGTTCAAGTTCAAGTTCAAGTTCAAGTTCAATTTCAAGTTCAAGTTCAAGTTAAAGTTAAAGTTCAAGTTCAAGTTCAAGTTCAAGTTCAAGTTCAAGTTCAAGTTCAAGTTCAAGTTCAAGTTCAAGTTCAAGTTCAAGTTCAAGTTCAAGTTCAAGTTCAAGTTCAAGTTCAAGTTCAAGTTCAAGTTCAAGTTCAAGTTCAAGTTCAAGTTCAAGTTCAAGTTCAAGTTCAAGTACAAGTCAAAATCAAAATCAAAATCAAAATCAAAATCAAAATCAAAATCAAAATCAAAATCAAAATCAAAATCAAAATCAAAATCAAAATCAAAATCAAAATCAAAATCAAAATCAAAATCAAAATCAAAATCAAAATCAAAATCAAAATCAAAATCAAAATCAAAATCAAAATCAAAATCAAAATCAAAATCAAAATCAAAATCAAAATCAAAATCAAAATCAAAATCAAAATCAAAATCAAAATCAAAATCAAAATCAAAATCAAAATCAAAATCAAAATCAAAATCAAAATCAAAATCAAAATCAAAATCAAAATCAAAATCAAAATCAAAATCAAAATCAAAATCAAAATCAAAATCAAAATCAAAATCAAAATCAAAATCAAACAACATCAACGTCATCAACATCAAAATCAAAATCAACATCATCAACATCATCAACATCAAAATCAAAATCAAAATCAGAATCAAACAACATCAACATCATCAACATCATCATCATCAACAACATCAACATCATCAACATCAACAACATCAACATCATCATCATCATCATCATCATCATCATCACCACCAACAGAACCACAGAACTGCCGACACAATAAAATTTTTTGATTTAATTAAATGCTCATTCCCAAGATCTGTATCTAAATGTCAAACTAAATAAAACCTTTTATTACAACAAACAAACAAATTCAATGATTATAAAAAAATGTGTCAGAAAATACAAACGTCTAATACATAAAGTATAACCAAGACTAATTGTAACCCCAGAATGTCACAAAATACGACTTGAGTCGACAAATTATAAAAACAACGCTTTTGTAATTCTTAAATAAGCAGTAACAGCATTCCTTTAATTAACGTCACCACCAAACGAACCTACCACAACAATTTTTCTAAAACTCATTCATAAAAACGGAAATTTTATTACCAAATCACCGCATACAAGCGCAAAGAGCAACAATTAATTAAGACATAAAAATAAATCTTTCACAAAATGTCGGTCATTATTTATAAATTTGCTGGCTTTGATTTTATATTCCCAGCCGCCCATTCCACCGGTGCCAGCTAACTAATTCTTTCGTGTGGCTTAGTTGTAGCCACTTTTTGTTTTGGATTTTCTTTTGTTTTTTTTTTTTGTTTTGTTTTAACATTTGTTTTTACAGTAAGTCGAATAGGTAGAAAGTCAAAAGCTGAAAACAACTAAATAAGGTGTATAAATAAAAGCAACAGTGTTGTAAGCTAATACCACAATTACAACAACATCGACATATACAACAATAATAATAACAATAGCGGCAAAAAAAACACTGGGCAACAGGCAATAACAGCCAATTAGCAACAACAATAACAAATGAGAGCAATGAACACGAATACAATCATCAGTGATAATTATAAGTGTAGAGCAAGTGTAGAGTAGCAGTAACAGTAGCTAAGCCGGAAACAGCAACTCACACAAAAACACTCACTCACATGTACAAAGCAAAGCGAAAGCACCCGCCATTTATTATTGTGAAATAAAAAACAACAATAAAAACAAAAATACTGCAGCAGCAGCACCTAACTAAAAAACAAAAAAAAAAAAAAAAAAACACAAAAATAATAAAAAAATAATAAATGAAAAACAAAAGCAAAACAAGAAAAAAACACACTCGCTGGCTTATAAGAATTCAAACCCATCAATTATTACGCCTTAACCACTAAATCCTGTTTGCATTTTATTTATTTTCTTCTTATTTTCACTAATTTGCATAAGAAAATTTAACAAACGTCACAACGACAACACCAAACAACGAACGACAGCAGACGAAGTCAGTGGCAAAGTTGATGAGCAAAATAATGATAATGCTGGCAAGGATAACGATGATGATGATGATGATGATGTTGGCGACGTCATCGTCGTGGGAATTGTATTTAAAGTAGTATCAAATCAAAATTCTACACACAAACAAGAGCATACAAGTGTAAGAGTCGTCGTTGAGAGAGACAGACACTCAAAGAGTGCGAGAGCAATTAAGTCTGTGCATGCAAGAGCGCGCAAACACGTGAACATTGCAAACGCACAATGAAATTAATCGATTTATTTAAAATCTCTACCAGAACAAAAACAACAACAGCGGAGACAATAACAACAACAGCAACAACAATTAAAACCAAAACAAAAAGCATAACAGAAGGAACAACATCGCTCTTGTGGCCGAAATTTGCCGAGGTTAAAGATTTAGCGAATTTATCAAACGAGTTAAATGTATGGTCAGTTTCACTGACCGTGGTGAGTTTGTGAACTAAGATAATTTTAATTTTGTTGTTTTGATAATTATTAATATCAAGCAGTTTATTTAACTTGATTTGATTACAAACGAGAAAAAATTGGGAACGGTAAAAGCATAGGACAATGACCTAATCAGGATTCGAACCCGGGATCTCTGGATAGACAGTCAAGCACGCTAACCACTCAACAAGTGAAGCAATTTTTGCTTATGTGAATATTTTTTCATAAAATATAAATTTTAGAAGATTTGCCGTCATGTTAATTATTGTGGTGAGTTGCATTTACAGTGGTGAGTTAGCCTAAAAACGAATCGACTGCTTACAATTTTGTACAATTATAGGACTGATAATATGTAGGACTGATAATTAAATCAGCCAACAATCTTCAAATAATATAAGTAAATAGCGGCATCGGGTAATCGAGTGGTAAGTTAGCTTGACTGACAATTGGTGGTGGTGGGTTCGAATCCTAGGCAAACTATGATTATAAGTTCATACCTTTGCTTAAATCTTTTATCATCACTTTTAATGTAATTAAATATATAATAAATAAAACTAAATTATTTTATGTTGAATTTCACTCTTAGTGGAGAGTTTTGAACATTTTATGTGGTTTCAGAAAATACATATATGAGATTTCATCGTCAAAATAATTTTTAAACAATTTTCACGTATGGCAAACAGAGTTTTTCATTGTTTTAAATGTGGTGAGTTTCAAATTATAAACTTATATGTAGTATTTGTTGATTTTTCATGAAATTTCATTTGCGATTTCATTAAAATTCTTGAAATCAGAATTTCCAAGTTAATGAATTTGCTGCTAAATAAAATTTGAATTTAAAGAAATTAAAAAGTATTAAAATATTAAATATTAAAGTATTAAAATGTATTAAACTATTGACTCAAAATTACGTCTGTGGTGAGTATAAATTGTGTGGTGATATATTTCAAGATATGGCCACTATAGTGGTAACTTTTACACTGGTCTACTATAAATTGGTACCTTTGCCTTTGCATCCGAACCTGATATGAATTGTCTCTTAACATCAGTATTTTGAGATATTTAAGGTTTTATAGTGGAAGAAAGGTGTTTATTTATAGCATTCAGTTTTTATTGTTTAATACTACTTGGCTTACAATGAGGAATCATTGGTTATTTACACTGTTTCCTTCTCATTTTATGACTGCCTTTAGCTGATACGTTATGAACGAAACACTTATACCTTAAAGTTTATTTATAGTAAGTAAGATTTATCAAGTTTTCTTTAAAGAGCCATAGTTTTAAAATCAAACGTAGCTCAAAGCGAAGAGGATGCGTAGAACTAAGAAAAGGCAGTTGACAAACAATATTGTGTGTCCTGAAAAATAGCATTTAAAATACTCCAAATTATAATTTTTCCATTAAAAAACCTCAAATATCTGACAGGATGGACCAATTCTGGACCATGTTTGGACTTTACTGAAAAAATAATTTGTAATCCAGAGCCGTAGCCAGGATTTTCATTGAGGGAGTTTAGATTAAAAAATAACAGGAACCGAAAATAACTGTTATTTTACAATTTTCGAATGAAAAAGACACAATGAAAAAATTGTCGAAGGACATTTTCAAATATACCATTATGATACAAATGGCCTCAGCTTCACGAATATTTAGAATTTTTGAAATTTTCGACTGATTCTATAAAAGTTAAAAAAAAACTGTTATTTTTTGCCTTTTATTTTTTCAGACAAAAATAATAGTTATTTTGTGACTTTTATTTTTTCGGTCAAAAATATCAGGCACTTTGTACTTTTTTAAAGACCTCTTGACCAATTAAAAACTTTTGATACCATATGTAAATTGTGCGCGCCGATGAGAAGAAAATAATGGTATCAAACGTTTTTTAGTCGGTAAAACAGCCTCTGAAAAAACACAAACTGCCTGATATTTTTGACCGAAACAATAAAAGGCAGAAAATAACTGTTATTTTAGACCGATAAAATAAGAGTCAAAAGTAATTGTTATACTTGCCCGAAAAAATATAAGGCACACAATAAGTTTTATTTTTGTCGGAAAACATAAAAATTAATAAATAACAGTTAATATTTGACTTTTTTGATAAAAACCATAACCGCTACGGTCCCTGAAAAATATATGTATAGTTAAAAATAAGTAATAATATAGTTGAACCCGCTAGACATAGAACTTTCGTTTGTGTTGAATGTTCAATATTGAAGTTGAATATGAATTATTTTTTAATGACCATTTGAAAGCGCCATTCTCCGGTTTTGACTCAGAATCTAATATATAAAATCAAATGTTTGTCTGTCTGTCTGTCTGTATGTTCCGTATAGGCTCGCGAAACGTTTATCCGATTGAGCTGAAATTTGGACACCGAGTACGTTTCATAGAGAGAAATAACATAGGGGGTGTAAAAAAGTGGGCGGAAGTATTTGGGCGTGGCACTCTATAATAACTTCTAAACTCTTGGACCGATTTCAATGAAATTTGGTATGGAAGTTCAACTGCGCCCAAGATAAACCATAAAAAAACATAAAAAATAAAAAATAAAAAGTTCCACAAACTTTCGCGAGAGGGCGCATTAAGTAGTGAATTTTTAAGACTCAATAACTCCTAAACGCCTGGACCGATTTCAATGAAATTTGGTATGAAGATTCTACTGCAACCAATATAAAGAAAAGGTAAAAAGTGGGCGGAAGTATGTGGGCGTGACTTTCTATAATAACTCCTAAGCACGTGAACCGATTTCAATGAAATTTGGTATGAAGGTTCGACTGCGCCCTGTAAAAAATTCCAATGACTTCCGTAAGAGGGCGCTTTAAGTAGTGCGTTTTAAAGACTCAAAAAACTCCTAAAAGCTTGAACCGATTTCAATGAAATTTTGCAAGAACGTTCAACTGCGCCCAAGATAAAACATAAAATATAAAAAATTCCAAAGACTTCCGAAAGAGGGCGCTTTAAGCAGTGCATTGTTAAGACTCAATAACTCCTAAATGACTTGATCGATTTTACTAAAATTTGGTACGTGAAAAAACTTGACTCTGCAACAGACTTGAGGCAATTTAAATTTCAGAAACTTTCATGAGAGGGCGCTTTATTCAATCAACTATGTTCGGCTCATTCACGTCAAAACTGATGTACCGATTTTGATGAAACTTGGATCCTTAGATCCTATGCTTTTAAAAGTTCTTTCGACAAAAATCAAGGAATGAGCCGAAGGCAAACGAAGTAAAGACTAACGAAAAAACAAAAGTTTAACCAATACGAGCAGAAGCTATATAAAGATAAAAAAATTAAACGAACAGTATTGACCAAAACCGAAGTTGAACGAACAGTTGAACAATTCAAAAATCGAATTAATGCTTATAGGATTTTTTAAAATTGGAATTTTTTTGAAATAAAATTCATATTAAATGCATGCTAAGAAAAACTTTAAGCAAATTTTTCTCGAAATGACTTTTCAAACTGCACTCAGAAAAAAGTTTTTCGGAATATGATAAAAAAGGCATCAGATATAGAGAAAAATGGTCTATAGTCTAAAAGTCTGTGGACTTTGCTCCAGAGAATGCCTTTCTCTAAATGCGATCCTAAAAATTTTATAAAAATGATAAAAAGCTTCTATGAAAAAGATAAATATATAAAAATATATCGTTTTTAGAGAAAAAGACTTTTTATTTTTGAGAAAACATTTGTTTTTATTGAAGAAAATACTTCTCATAGTGAATTTTTTATCAAAATATAGGAAGCATTTTTCATTTTCAATAAATTTTTCTCTTTAAATGAGAATTTGTTTTTGTGAGAGAAAAATATTTGTCGTTATAAAAAACATTGAAATATTTTCATTTCCTAGAAGTGAAGAAATATTTCTTTGAAAATGTGAAAATGTATTCTAATTAAAGAAAATTTTATTTGAAAAAGATAAAATTTCTATTATCGAAAATAGAGAAATTTTTTATCGCAGAAATTTACGTGTTTTTTTTTTTGAGTGTGGGTGACCATTTTCCTCAGAAACCAGACGGCAGATCGAGACGTTGAAGATGTCATTTTTTTTTTAATCATGTCTGGCAGTTACAGTTTTATGGAAATTTGACTGACAAGAAAAGGTTTACTTGCTCAATCGATGATTTAGGGTTTCAAAGTCGTGTTCAAAAATCAGCGAAAATTTCGTTTTTTTTGCTATAATTTCGCTATTTTCCATGGAAGCATTTACAAATTTGGTACCAAACGAAAGCTCTTACAAAACCACACACGATGGTATCAATTTTTCATAAGAATTTTTTTGTAATTTTGTTGCTGTAATTTTTAGTAATGTTTAGTCGATATCAAAGAAGAATGTTAACACAATTATTTCACATTAATTTATGTTGGATTTAAGGAAATTTGTATACTTACCTTTTTTTTTTGGTTTTTTTTTAATTTGTTACTGCTTATAATAAAATTTTTGTTTTATTGAAATGCATTTATTTTCCTTAAAGAAAAAAATTGCATAACATTAAAAGTATCCAATATGGGTATCAAACCTTTTATTTTTTATGGCCTATTCTCATGTTTAAATATTTCATCGGAAAAGTTTACATTTAATAGAGCTTTCATACAAAATGTCTCATCGCACCAGTTAACAATAGTTTTAATCGTCCAAAGTAGCAAATATGAACTTTTTAACGATATACAAAATAAATGGAATGCATTTTCTCATATATCTTTAAAAAAAAATTTTTTATTTTTAGCAGGAAAAATCATAAAAATTTTCTTCTAATTTCAAAACCTCAACTTCGTAGAAGAATAACTCATCAGATATGAAAACAATTGTTTTTATTTAAATTTTATAATAAAAAACATTAATTTTTAAATAAGTCCACGTCCTTCAAAGTGCATTTCGGCTTTCCATTGGGGACCTTTCCTTGTAAGTTAAATTTAAAACAACTTCCCATTTCATAGCTACGAATATATAACATAAAAATATATCACATTTTTGTTAACTTTTTTGAGGAAAGCATGTTGTATAGAGGCAAAGTTTTTATAAACGAAATTATATCGTATATTGGAGAAAGTGGTGATATTTCAAGTGTTGTGAAACCACTGTGTTATAGTTATAGACTTCCGTTGTGTTGAATTATTATTCCCTGCTTTGCCAAAAAATCTCTGTGTAAAGTTGGATTCGGCGCTGTTTAATTTGCAGCCTCTCTCAAAATATTTTAAATTTTACGCGCTCAATTGAAAATATTTGAAATTCACCAATTATCACGACAAAAGCTACATAGAAAATTTTAAACTCAACTCATATTACTTTGCAGCCAAAAGTAAGCCACGCTTTGCAGCCAAAAGTAAGCCACGCTCTCTAATTCTCGCTCTCTCTATCTAACTCACCATCCGCCTTTTTGACTTGCTCTCTTTTAAATTGCATGTCTTTTATGAAGTCTTCAACTTGCATACAATGTGGTGAGTTAAAGCTTTATACAACATTAACACACACACACACACACACACATGCGCGCTCAATGAAGATTCATTAACTTGGCAGATTTTTCTAAACAACTCTGTTGTTTACATTTTTTTTTTTTTTGTTCTGTTCTTTCGTTCCTTTTTTGTTGATTTCGTATTCTTTATTCAATTAATTCCCTTGACGCTTGTCTGTGTTCAGGTGTGTTTATGTGTGCTATATGTGCTGTTCGAACAAATTTCACTTCCGCTTGGATTATAAACGCTTAACAACAGCACCAACACCACCATCAACATCACCAGCAAGTAGCAGCAGCAACCGGAAGTTAGCGCTTTGGGGCGCTTATTGTTGGCTTGGCCAAAAAAGACAACAAATTAATCTAGTTATGAAGGCATAGTTTCTGATAGCCTGTTGTTAAATAATTAAATGAACGTTGCAAACTTTTTGCAAACTCTAATGGAGGGAAAAAAATAATAAATAATTAAAAAGATAAGAATTGGTTTTTTGGCAAAAGTTATTTAAAGCTTTTTCATTTAATTGTTATATATTTATATGTGTGGGTTTTTGTTGATTGCATACTAATTATAAAGCACTGAATTAGTGTTGTATGGTAAGGCATATAACTATTGATTTTAATCAGTTAATTAAAATGTATAGAATTAAATCAATTTGCATAGGTAACTATTAATAGCAACACAGCGGCGCTACTTTAATTCAAGTGAGCGCCATTTCTGTTTTTTTTTTTGTGTTCAAATTTATTATATTTCAACTAGAAATAAAAAAATTATGCTTTACAGAGCTTGCTCAAAGAGACAGAGCTTGATATTTAAGCCATGCAAGTTATGTACTACACTGCGTATGAGTAACTTTTATTTTTAGTGATTGTCACTTAATCGTTAAATATTCGTTACATAAAACAAAATATAATGTGAAGATTTGATTGATTTTAATGCAAATGACTGAACTTCCTATTTCTGCAATATTTTTAATTTCATTAGTTCAAAAATAGCTACTTTGGTTATGAAATATATGTCTCTTGGTAGGCAATTTTATAGCTACGGCTGCAGGAATACAAAAAAATATTGTTTGAACTTTTGGTGACGATATCTGTGTCGACAAGGAATAACAGCTGAGCTCATTTTCAGGTTTTCTCGGGAAAATTTTTAAGTTTTTAATTACTAGCCCTAAATAATAGGAACCTGAATTATACTGTTTAGATTTGATGGCTTCAATCATTTCATTTTCAAGGAAAAATTTTGAGTTCTTGTGTATTTTGTTGCGAGGAATGCAATGAAAGTGCAAACCTCATTTTGTTCTAGCTCGATTTAAGCTTTTATTCCTAGTCGACACAGATATTTATAATAAACCAGAAGCTTAAAAAAAAATTATTTATATTAATAGCAAACCGGAGCATTATAATTGTTAAACGTAATTAGATTATAAAAACCTATCTTGACTTAATGGCTTAACTTAACGGATTATTAGAATCATTTTTTATTAAAGAAAATTTAAACTACTCCTGAAAACCTACCAATTCTACTCACTGGTCTGTTTTACGAATATTCTTGATGACATCAACTTTTGAAAGTTTTTCTTTTGTTGAACTTTTTCTATTGTTAGTAAATACCTAAAAGCATTAATATTTTGTTCGCAATCAGGTTAAGTTCCGTGATCCTGCGATTTGATGCCTCTGAACTTTTTTGTGAGGCTACGCAGTAGATAACATGCACTGCTTTCACCTACAAAATTTTTCAATATCTTCGACGTGGCTTAGTTTGCATTAACTTAAAGACAAATTGGTGTCAAAAACTTTCTCTGTTTATTCCAAAAGCTTTAAAAATTATGCACTTACAAGTTTTTTTAAACTTTAAACTTGTTGTTCTTTTGAAAAACAATAAATTTTCCGCATAATTTTTATCTAATTTTAATACAAACCAGTTTTTTATACAGTTGTCTTAAATCGATTTAAAAAATTAGCTGACCAAGTTCATGCTATATCAAATAAGATTTCTTTTAACATAATAAATAATAAATTGTCAAAAATTGTTCTGCTATTTATTCCAACATGCGGTGGCTTAACGTAAATCAATAAAACGGCATATTAATAGCTTTTTTCGTCCTTTCAGCCTGCCCATAAATTTGTCACTTTTTTCGAGGATATCAAAAATTATATTTTTTTTCTGTAAGCAATTTAAGGATATCAGTTTGTCATTAGCATAATGTTTTATGCGAGCAAGCGTGTCCACCACTTGCAGGATATATTTATAGCAAAAAAAAAGGCAACAACAAAAACAACAACTTTAGAGGAACACGCCTATTCTGAGTTATGACTCAGCCGCTCCAGGACTGAAAAGAAAAAGAACTGACAACTGAAAAGAATGTGTTTCAATTTTTCTTAGCATATAATATGTATAAAGTTATAAACGATATAAGCAAATAAACGATTAAATTTGTTTACAATATTTTTCTTCTTTCGAAGACAAAATTTCGTTTAAAAATTTTAACCAAGTTCTATGACAATGATAATGGCAATGAAAATGACATTAAAAATTTTTTTTCATTTTGTCATTATGTCATTTTGTCATTTTGTCATTTTTTCATTTTGTCATTTTGTCATTTTGTCATTTTGTCATTTGTCATTTGTCATTTGTCATTTGTCATTTGTCATTTGTCATTTGTCATTTGTCATTTGTCATTTTGTCATTTTGTCATTTTGTCATTTTGTCATTTTGTCATTTTGTCATTTTGTCATTTTGTCATTTTGTCATTTTGTCATTTTGTCATTTTGTCATTTTGTTATTTTGTCATTTGGTCATTTTGTCATTTTGTCATTTTGTCATTTTGTCATTTTGTTAGTTTGTCATTTTGTCATTTTGTTAGTTTGTCATTTTGTCATTTTGTCATTTTGTCATTTTGTCATTTTGTCATTTGTCATTTGTCATTCGTCATTTTGTCATTTTGTTATTTTGTCATTTTGTCATTTTGTCATTTTGTCATTTTGTCATTTTGTCATTTTGTCATTTTGTCATTTTGTCATTTTGTCATTTTGTCATTTTGTCATTTTGTCATTTTGTTATTTTGTCATTTTGTCATTTGTCATTTTGTCATTTTTCCATTTTTTAATTTTGTCATTTTGTCATTTTGTCATTTGTCATTTTGTCATTTTGTCATTTTGTCATTTTGTCATTTTGTCATTTGGTCATTTAGTCATTTTGTCATTTTGTCATTTTGTCATTATGTCATTATGTCATTTTGTCATTTTGTCATTTTGTCATTTTGTCATTATGTCATTATGTCATTTTGTCATTTTGTCATTTTTTCATTTTGTCATTTTGTCATTTTGTCATTTTGTCATTTTGTCATTTTGTCATTTTGTCATTTTGTCATTTTGTCATTTGGTGATTTTGTCATTTTGTCATTTTGTCATTTTGTCATTTTGTCATTTGTCATTTGTCATTTGTCATTTGTCATTTGTCATTTGTCATTTGTCATTTGTCATTTGTCATTTGGTCATTTGGTCATTTGGTCATTTTGTCATTTGGTCATTTGGTCATTTGGTCATTTTGTCATTTTGTCATTTGGTCATTTGGTCATTTGGTCATTTAGTCATTTAGTCATTTTGTCATTTTGTCATTTTGTCATTTTGTCATATTGTTATTTTGTCATTTTGTCATTTTGTAATTTTGTCATTTTGTCATTTTGTCATTTTGTCATTTTGTCATTTTGTCATTTTGTCATTTTGTCATTTTGTCATTTTGTCATTTTGTCATTTTGTCATTTTGTAATTTTGTAATTTTATAATTTTGTCATTTTGTCATTTTGTCATTTTGTCATTTTGTCATTTTGTCATTTTGTCATTTTGTAATTTTATAATTTTGTCATTTGTCATTTGTCATTTGTCATTTTGTCATTTTGTCATTTTCACTGTCCTTGATATTGGCCTTGTAGGGCGGCTTGCCCATTACTTAAGCTTTTACAACCTTATCTATTTAACATAAAATTTTTTATTTTCAATTTAAGTCTACTTTTTATAAGTAAATAAAACGTTAAGTTGCTGAATAAACAGTAGAAAAATAATAGCCAAAAACCAGTATAAAATTGAAAAGAAAAAATACCAAAAATATGCAAGCATTAAAGAAGAACTTATTTTTTTCCCTGTTGAAGTTAAAACAATGACCCGAACAGCATGTGGAATAATTTTTTATTTATGCCCATTTATAGCTGGGTTCCTTTTGACCCTTGAGTGAACTTCTTTAAAGCACTTCATGTTTGTTGTTCTTTACTTTTCCACCCTCTTCTTTGCCGAAACTGTTTTTTGTATTTTTGTGAAAAAGCATGACTGTAGTGCTTGCTTGGTTTTCTTAGTTCTGTGCTGTGTGCTCCTTTAAGTGTCATAACGGCAAACTTAAAGGAACCTTTGAGCGCATAAGTTGACACTTATCGATAATGTTTTTGGCAGCAGCTGTGAAAATATACGCTACTCTACCAAATAAATCGCCAAGTTGTTAGCATGTTAATGGCAGCAAATGAAGCGGGCGAACATTTGCCGCCAGCAGTTGCTGCGAATTTGTTTGCTGCTTCATCGTCCCCACCATAAATAAATAAAAAATTATATAAATGCATTCATTTTCTTTTTTTTTTGTGTTTGTTTTTTTTTTTTTTTTGCAAACAAGTTTATGATGGCGGATTAATGAGGGCGTGCATCAGTTATAAATGGATTTGTTTGATGCGAGGCTTGATTGTTGTGGCAACAATATTAAATGGCCAGCAATTTAATTTATATAATTAAATAATATAAATATATAAATGTAAGCATAAATAATCCATTTTGAGCATTTTTTTTATAATTGATATGTTATGAACTGTAATAAAAATTGTAAATAAATGCATAGGTTTTGCCATTAAAAAAGTTTTACGTGGCGTATGAGTAACAATTAAATCTTTTAATTGTTGCATTATTATTTATAGACGGACGGCATAAGCTATGGCTTTTATTGTATTAAGTTAATGGAATTACGATACATTTTGAAGCACACATAAAACATAAAATATATAAAAAAAAGTTTTTAAGTAACTGCTTAACTCTGAACAAGGATTTGACACGCATGCCAACACGTGTGTTGAAAAAAAACATTTCAATAATTGATTAAAAATTCATAAACAAAATTGTGTTGCATTCATTGACAAGGAGTTGCAATGAGCACTCATCCTGCTATTCACACTCTAAGTCACGATATTCTTGTATTTGTTGAACTCTGATTCAAAAATTATTTACAGCATCTCCCTAGCTAGGCACATTTTTAATTTTTGCCTTATATATGCACTACAAATGTTTTAACAAGAAGTTGCTTGTAAGCTCAGCGGAAGTGCGTTAAAAATGTTGTGCATTTTAATGAGCAGGATTTGAAAATCTGGATCAACATCGCATTGAATTTAGCTTATGAAATGCGAAATATTCCAGTCAAATTTTTCAATATTGTCAATGTATGCATGTTTTGCGAAAATTTTTAAACGGAAAATTATGGTTTTTTGGAATTTTTCTGGACAAAAAAGCAGAAAAATTTCAATTAAATAATATGAAAAACTGCTTAATCCAAAAAAACGTTTAAAATATAATGAGATATGTTATATATTTTGTTCATTTTCAACAATACTTTATTTAAATGAATACTTTATTAAGCAGCAAAACGTAACACTGACTGTGCAGCACACTTGAAATTATCCTTTGATTTTGATGATGTCAAACCATAAATTTGTGGTTATTTTTTCATCAAAATAAAGCTCACACACACAAAAATATTTGACACATAATTGTCAACAATCTCAGTAATATTAAATAAAAAAATATACTCTAATCAGATATATTTAACTAACTCACAATCGCTTGCTTTGTAATTACTTCAAATTATGATGTGTTTATTACATGTGCTTGCATTCACATTTAAATAACTGTTAATGATATTTTTTTTCTAATTTAACGGTTTATTAAGCATACATTAATTGCTTACATAAAGTATGCCAAATATACATTAATTTTATTTAAAACTGCTTATTGAACTATATCTTGATATAAGTATATTTCATGTGTGCGTGTGTGTGTGTGTGTGTGTGCATAAAACATGTCATTTTCAATTAAATTTTCAATGCGCACTATTTTAATCTAAATTTCAATTAGTGAAAATAACATTCGTACAAAATATTTGCAAAACGATATGTATCAACAAATATTTATATATTTTAAATTTTTTTATTTCAGCTCATATAATTTTAAATATTTCACTTGTGCACAAACATGTGCAGCTCTCACATTTGCACTGATTTCAATTAAATATGCTGTAGACTGTTTTTTTTTTTTTTTGCTTGTTGCCAATTTAACTCTCATAATTTATGGATTTACAAAATAGGATTATCAAAAAATATTTATTTATTTGAAATTAAATCAACAGCTAGGTGGCAAATTTACATCTGTGTAAATCAACAATGACTAAATATTTAAATAAATAATTGTTCTGCAAGTATTACAAAATAATAACAACAACAACAAAAACGACAACATAACTAGTGTCAATTATAAAATTTTTGGAATTATACAATGACGTTTTATTAGACGGAAATTGTTATAGTTTTTTTCGCAAATTTAAATCAAATGTTAAGGTTCCTTTTATGTCGACATTAAAACTGAACAGTGAATAGAAAAATGTAGTCAAACATTTTCTGTTGTCGTTTTATAAATATTATTTTTAAAGAACGAAATCAATAATCAGATATGCAAGTTCAGTTTATAAAATCCTGCCTTAAATACAACTCCATCTCAAACCTAAAATTGTAACTTTAGATTTTAGCTTTAATCTTTATGACTCTTACAAATTAAAAACCAAAAACACATAAAAATTCACCATATATAACCATAGCCATATACTTATATAGATAGATAGATATAGGTAGCCATTTCAGTTGATTCAAAAACGAAATAAAAATTTTTTTGAAGATAGTCCGTAGCCAAGAAGTTTATCGTTGTTCAAAGTAGACACATATTCATTTAAATGAAAAACATAAAAGCAAAATATAATAAAACAACTCATTCAAAATATCTTGCATAATTTTGTATGAGTGCGTCATCAAGTCAAAACTTGATTTTCACAATCTCGATTTTCAGTTTAAAATAAACAGTAAAAATTTAGCAATGAAGTTGATAGTAAAATTAAAATGTATTTTTTTCATCTTATAAAAAATAATATTCACTTTAAAACTAATAAAGGGTGATTTTTTTGAGGTTATGATTTTCATGCATTAGTATTTGACAGATCACGTGGGATTTCAGACATGGTGTCAAAGAGAAAGATGCTCAGTATGCTTTGACATTTCATCATGAATAGACTTACTAACGAGCAACGCTTGCAAATCATTGAATTTTATTACCAAAATCAGTGTTCGGTTCGAAATGTGTTTCGCGCTTTACGTCCGATTTATGGTCTACATAATCGACCAAGTGAGCAAACAATTAATGCGATTGTGACCAAGTTTCGCACTCAGTTTACTTTATTGGACATTAAACCAACCACACGAATGCGTACAGTGCGTACAGAAGAGAATATTGCGTCTGTTTCTGAGAGTGTTGCTGAAGACCGTGAAATGTCGATTCGTCGCCGTTCGCAGCAATTGGGTGTGTGTTATTCGACCACATGGAAGGTTTTACGCAAAGATCTTGGTGTAAAACCGTATAAAATACAGCTCGTGCAAGAACTGAAGCCAAACGATCTGCCACAACGTCGAATTTTCAGTGAATGGGCCCTAGAAAAGTTGGCAGAAAATCCGCTTTTTTATCGACAAATTTTGTTCAGCGATGAGGCTCATTTCTGGTTGAATGGCTACGTAAATAAGCAAAATTGCCGCATTTGGAGTGAAGAGCAACCAGAAGCCGTTCAAGAACTGGCCATGCATCCCGAAAAATGCACTGTTTGGTGTGGTTTGTACGCTGGTGGAATCATTGGACCGTATTTTTTCAAAGATGCTGTTGGACGCAACGTTACGGTGAATGGCGATCGCTATCGTTCGATGCTAACAAACTTTTTGTTGCCAAAAATGGAAGAACTGAACTTGGTTGACATGTGGTTTCAACAAGATGGCGCTACATGCCACACAGCTCGCGATTCTATGGCCATTTTGAGGGAAAACTTCGGAGAACAATTAATCTCAAGAAATGGACCGGTAAGTTGGCCACCAAGATCATGCGATTTGATGCCTTTAGACTATTTTTTGTGGGGCTACGTCAAGTCTAAAGTCTACAGAAATAAGCCAGCAACTATTCCAGCTTTGGAAGACAACATTTCCGAAGAAATTCGGGCTATTCCGGCCGAAATGCTCGAAAAAGTTGCCCAAAATTGGACTTTCCGAATGGACCACCTAAGACGCAGCCGCGGTCAACATTAAAATGAAATTATCTTCAAAAAGTAAATGTCATGGACCAATCTAACGTTTCAAATAAAGAACCGATGAGATTTTGCAAATTTTATGCGTTTTTTTAAAAAAAAAAGTTATCAAGCTCTTAAAAAATCACCCTTTATTTGGTGCAAAAAAAAAATGTCTTAACGGTCTTTCAAAGTATTGGCTATCGCAAACCACTATCTTTCCCCATATTCCTGATTTTGAATACCAGCTCGAAAAAACGATGCGTCTTCTGATGGAAATCAATTCAAATCAATGCAAAGAAAAGCATCTATAATATAAGGCTCTGTGTGGTATACCAATGAATTAAGAAAATTGAGAAACTTAAAATCTTAATATTATAAAAAATATCAAAAAACACATAGCTTGATTGATTTCGGCCGTTATGCTTAGACTAATTATAGTTATCAGCTGTTTTGCAAGCAATTCTATAACATATACCTAACAAAAGTAAAATTAAACTTTAAATCTGATGCAAAATCATTCTGGAGTTTTTTAAATACAAAACATTAGATTGATTCCTATCCTTCTTTTGTGAAATATAAAAATGTGGAATCTGATAATGATTATAGCATTTGTAACCTTTTTGCTGACTTCTTCAAGTTGACTTACTCATCGTCATAATTTGATAATGGTAGCTATCCTTTGAATGTTCATTCTGATGATATTTGCTTCCCAATAGTTGACAACAATACAGTTTTATCTTATCTAAAAGATCTGAAAACTTCGTTGACAAATGAAAAAAGTGGTCCCGACAACATCCCATCTTCCATTTTGAAATATTGCTGTGAAGAATTAGTTACTCCAATCACTTTACTTTTTACCTGTTCTCTAAAGGCTTGCTATTTTTCAACTATCTGGAAATACTCATTCATTATCCCATTGCATAAATCTGGCAATAGATCTTTAATTGATAACTATCGTGGAATTGCGAAATTAAGTGCTTTGCCCAAACTTTTTGATGCAATTACACTCAGGGAAAAAATGCTGTTTTATCAAACAAATCATGGGTTGAAATAACAGATTTTACTGTTAAATACCATCCAACAAATTAAACTTTCAAATCAACAGTCGGATGACTGTTGGTCTATGGAACACGAAACCCGTATAAAAACTTATTTATTGAAATTTGATCACCGGTTTGAAAGTTCATGTATGGCCGAGTGTGCTAACGTGTGCGTCTAGTTCTAGAGTGTCCACGGTTCAAATCCGGCAAGGCCAATAAAATATTTTTTTTTTATTTATAATATTTTTTTTTTAAATAAAATATGAAATTTGCAATTTTTTTTTTTTTTTGCAGATTGTAAGCATTTTATTTTGAAGGTTATTTTTGAACAAACAATTAATGAAACAGAATTATTATTATTTCAATTATTAAATTACAATTTTTGATACTTACACATCTAGGGTTCGAACCCACGTCTCCCGCATGACAGTCTAGTGCACATCCACTGAGCTACTGGCAACGATAATATAAATATAGCAAAACACATATAAAAACTATTGCTTAGAAAAAATTGACAATTCAATATAAGCACAAAAATATTTCAACAGATGATTTTAACAGCACAAAAATATTTTGAAACGTTCATTCAACAAAGAAAATTGTTTACTTAAACGCAAATCATTCAATCGAACAGTGTTTAGAAATAACAGCGGCCGACTGTTAATATTACAGTTGATATTTTTCTGAGTGTATTACTTATAATTATCACATAGTGTTAAGTCGTTGATGTCCCCTTTTCAACATGGATTCCTCTCAGAAAAATCTACGGTCACTAACCTTCTTGCATTTACATCTATAACAATAGAAAATTTTGGAAAAGGTTAACAGACTGATGTTATCTACACGGACTTTAGCAAAGCTTTTGATGTTGAAAATCACAAGCTCTTGATTTTAAAATTATCTTTGATTGAATTTCCCACAAAAATGGTGAGATATGGATCGAATCGTATTTAATTAGCAGAACACAATCTGTTCTATTAAAACTCGTCAAATCATATGAGTTTCCTGTTATGTCTGGAGTACCACAAGGAAGTCATCTTGGGCCACTTTTGTTTCTGCTTTATATTAACGATTTGCCATCGGTCATAAAGCATTCTAACATCTTGATGTATGCTGACGACGTCAAACTATTCCTGTCTTTTAAGAATGAATATGATGGTTTATTCTTGCAAATTGACATCAATAATCTTCATAGCTGGTGCAGAATAAATATAATGAATCTTAATATGAAAAAATATAAGCACATGACTATCCTTAGAAAGTTTCCATGATCTTGGAGTTTCCATGGGTCCTAAACTACGATTTCGCATTTATATAAATAAAGTAATAAATAGAGCAAATTGTACCCTAGGATTTATTAAACATTGGGCAAAAGAGTTTATTGATCCTTATATTACTAAAACTTTATTCACTTCTCTAGTTCGGCCTATCTTAGAATATGCTTCAATTGTATGGTGTCCACGATATGGTTGTTACATCAATGACATTGAATCTGTTCAGAAAAAATTTCTTTTGTTCTGCCTGGACTATCTTTATTGCAATATCTTATATATTAATACGTGAACATTCAAGTTTGTCGTACGCTTTTTTGGTATTAATTAAAACTCAAAATAAATGAAACTTATATATATTCGAAAGCCTATGTTGCCCAGATATGCAGAATGTATATATAAATGATATATCTGATAGAGGGGGTTCCCAACCTTTTAAGAAAGAAATTACATTTTTGAGAAAAAACCCGCTCTTTAATTAATATGAAATTTGGTTGGGGAAGAGTTTTTGAGTTGGTCGAATTTGAATTTTTTTTAAAAGTAACAATTTCTTAAAAAAATTTAGTTTTATCCATTCGTCAGTTGTAATATTTGTAAAAAAATGTGTTTTGAATTCAAAAATTTGACTTTTCAAGTGAATATCTTGGTTAAATTTTAACGGTTTTTAATTTTTTAGAATTTTTTCTAAACATTTGTTAAATTTTCTTTTAAATGTATTAAAAATTACAGCAAAGTTCTAACCAAAAGTATTTTTAATGAATTTTTCTTAAAATTGTCGTTAGTTATTAAGCGTGTGTTTCAACCAAATGCCAAGAGAGAGAAAAAATCTGTCTCAAATTGAATGTTCTAAATTCTGAAGCAAATAACTCCGCTATCTGTGAATAGATTTTATTTATTTCTTTTTTGTATTTAAGTCTTATTAGTTAACTTAAAAAAAATTTTAAAAATAATACCGTGTTTTGTTTGTTTATATTTAAATTATTCCTTTTAAAAAAGGCCATAAAATTTTATTTATTCTTAAAATATGGGGTAAAAATGATTTTTGTTGTAAAAAAACAAAAACACAAAATTGCATTTTTGATTTTCTTTCAAAATCTATGCCGAATTTTAGGTGAATTTATTTTGTCTTGACACTAAATTAATGCCATCAAAAAATCAAGGCTACCCCCATTATTTCTTTGACAAAATTACATTTTTTTTAAAATGTTGTTTTTCTGTTTTTGAACAAAATAATAATATAAAAAAAATAATTTTTTTTGAAGAAAATAGCTTTATATCTCTAATCAATTAAAAGTTATAGCCTCGAACTTATTTTAATCATCTCGCATATAATTATAAATAAGCAATCAATAAATTGGACGAATTTCGACCCCTGGCGATACTAGTTTGCTTTAATATACCACCTTATGAATATCGCCTACAGCTATTTAATCTTCCTATTTTGAAAAATAGGAGAGTTATGCTTAACGTTAGTTGGATTGTTGAGCTTTTACATGGGCATTCACAGAGAAAGGATTTGAAATAGGAGAAAGCTATTTGAAAGGAATCTGCTTTACTTTAAAGAAAACTTTACTCTTTTAATTTTCTCTTTGTTGCTACAAAACGAAATCGTTGCTTGCCGCATGATTCAATAAAGCTTATATTTTATAAGATGTATACAATATCTCACAATAGCTCAATCGAAGCGTGCTAGGCTGTCACGCGGAAGACGTATACATCTGAATGGACCCGACCTGAACCTGTTTTGGATCCCTGTTTAATATAATCGAACATGCTTTTTGAATTGATTCACTACCGAAGCGATAATTTCAACATTAGAAAATCATTTTGAACTAATTTTAGCAATATTTTTTCGAAATGAAATTTTTTTAATATATTCGTGTCTTTCGCAAATCGATTATTATGATAAAAGATTATAAGATTATTATTGTTATAAAGAGAAAAAAATATATACATGTTTAGGACTCGTACCCACGTTCCCTAGATGCCAGTCTTCTACATTATCCACTAGCCTATTGCAGTTGTAATTTTACAGCTGCTTGATTTGCTTCATTTTGAAAATAAGCGCTTGGTAACGTGGATTCGACTCCAAACTGAGGCAAAGGA
This sequence comes from Tetanocera ferruginea, assembly GCA_958299015.1. Taxonomy (NCBI): domain Eukaryota; kingdom Metazoa; phylum Arthropoda; class Insecta; order Diptera; family Sciomyzidae; genus Tetanocera; species Tetanocera ferruginea. The sequence goes on from OY282641.1 coordinate 136,862,647, forward strand.
GTTTATTGTTGTTTTTTTTTATTTAGTGTTTTCTCTCGAGTTTTGAAAAAATTTGAAGGGATCACGAATTTAAAAAAAAAAAACAAAAATATTGCCTTGATTAATTACAGCAATAATGATGTCTTATCCGAGTTTTCGGTTTCATTACTTATTCGAAACTAAACCGAGTACGCTATGTGGTTTATTGGGTTGACGCAATCTTCAAGCTATCAGTAGAAATGACATTAACGACAGAATTATAGACTTAATCGACATTGACGACCCCATTAACGACATTATCAACCGGATTGACGATATTGTGTCTACAGTTAAAAATCATGCATTGTGGTAAAACACGGCTTTCAAACCGAATCGCATTTGGTTTTTTTATTAAATCAATCTATCGCTTAGAATTACTTATTATAAGCGTCTAAATTTTAAAGAAGAGCAATAGTAATTGTAGTTACTGCATGTAACACTCTGTGCCATGACTTTTGTTATTTGTATACTAATTATTTACACATCACAAAATTCTTTCAATAATCGCAATACAACTTTTGACTAATGAAATCAATTGACAACAACTTTAATATTTGGTAATGTTTTCACGGCCCTGGGGGGGTTCGGACCCGTGGACCACTCCCATACCTACGCCTTGGGCAAAACAAAGTACTTATATACTGTCTGCAAATATTAAAGTGCGTCTTCTATGCTCTCATGTACAACAGACAAATATAACTTTGAAGTTGTCATGAAGTTTACATACTTTGGAAACGCCGGATACAGCAACGGCATTTTCAACCTACAGATTAAGCGGAGAGTAACAATTGCTTGTACGTTGCTAATAGGTACTATAATTGGCTCAGTAAGCAATAAGCTTCCAGAGCTCCCTCTCGATCGTCAAAACTGACACTTTACAAGACGCTTATCAAATGACGCTTATCTTAGCCATGCTTCTCTGAGGCATGATTGGTAACGCAAATAGATGCAGCCGCTCTTGGTGTGTTCGAGAGAAAAGTTCCTCGCATTCGAATAAACCATTAACTTAATGAGCTCTACGACGAAATTGATTATGTGGTGTTCGGGATTTATTTAGTTTGATTTTTGTTTGAAGTTTTTATTCTACTGTGCGAAATTTTTGTATCGCTTATTATTTTAATACGGTTTTAAAACGCGGTGTTTGTATTTTGTATTGGTTTGTTATAGGCCCTGCCTAATAGTTTGCCGGCGCTTATAAACGCCACTGGCTCTAATTATTTATATTATTCGCCTGAGCAGTTGAAAAGGCTTTGAATTAAATGTTAGCAGATGAATGCTTAATACTGAATGTTTATTTTTGAGGATTGCACCTCTTTAAAAAGTAAATTAACAGTATTTTGATAACACAGTGGTCATTGTGGTGACCGTAGCGTGCAGGTTAAGTGTGTGGCTTAGCATGCTCGGAGCCCGGGTTCGATCCCCAGCCGTGGCGAAAAGTTTTTTTAATAAAAAATTTTTTCTGATCGGTCACCACCTCTCTGCAGACAATGGCAAACCTCAGAGAGTAAATAATGCCATGTAAAGCTTCTTGAGAACATGAGCCGTTCGGAGTCGGCATAAAACATGTAGGTCCAGTTCTCGGTCAATTGTGTACAAACATTTAATAACACACACAACACAATTGATCATAAGAAGCTCGGTCAAAGTCCTTTCAAGGGCTGAAATGGCCAATTTGTTTTTTTTTTTTTTTTTCCAATTGGGCCTTAAATTGTCGCACAGTGTAATAGTCAAATTTAGTCAAAATGTTAAATATATAATAACTTAAAATAAATAAATAGAGCCTTAAATTTTACATAAACAAAAGTGTTATACTTTTTGAGTTTAATCATAACATAGTGATGTGCTTAAAATTAATGTGATAGTGCAGGCGGTTATAGGGTATTCTACACCCCTATCCTCAAGATAAAAATTATTTGATTTTAAGATAATAATTTTTTTCAAAATTTTTCTTATATTATACAATTCAAAAGATAAATGTGAGTTTAAAACTTACTTACAATTAGTTATACAATTCAATAATAGTATTATCTACAATGTATGTGATACTTTTACTTTTATTATTAAATTCATTAAATCCATTTTTTTTAATAAATTATTATGATATTCTTTAATTTTTCCATTTACTTCTATAATTGAATTTACTCCATTTTATCGACTATTAACGACATCAAATTTGCAAAATCTCATCGGTTCTTTATTTGAAACGTTAGATTGGTCCATGACATTTACTTTTTGAAGATAATTTCATTTTAATGTTGACCACGGCTGCGTCTTAGGTGGTCCATTCGGAAAGTCCAATTTTGGGCAACTTTTTCGAGCATTTCGGCCGGAATAGCCCGAATTTCTTCGGAAATGTTGTCTTCCAAAGCTGGAATAGTTGCTGGCTTATTTCTGTAGACTTTAGACTTGACGTAGCCCCATCTGACAACAACAACACGATTCACAACATTTGACAACATTTCCGAAGAAATTCGGGCTATTCCGGCCGAAATGCTCGAAAAAGTTGCCCAAAATTGGACTTTCCGAATGGACCACCTAAGACGCAGCCGTGGTCAACATTAAAATGAAATTATCTTCAAAAAGTAAATGTCATGGACCAATCTAACGTTTCAAATAAAGAACCGATGAGATTTTGCAAATTTTATGCGTTTTTTTTAAAAAAAAAGTTATCAAGCTCTTAAAAAATCACCCTTTATATGGACCATGATAAGGTGGTTGATTTTTATTTCTATTTATCTTTTTTATTATTACATTATCTCCGATCTTTAAATTTAACTGGTTAAAATTTTCATTATTTCTTATTCGATTTTCTTTTGATATTTTTATTAATTCTTCAGTCTTTTTTAATGAATATGCTAATCTTGCTTTTAGTTCTTGCGCATAGTTAACTGTATTGTAATATTTTAAATTTACTGAATTATCATTTGGAAGGTTCGCTGACCTGCCAAAAATGAGTTCAAATTGCGTGTAATTTGTATCAAAATGAGGTGTAGTGTTGTAAGCAAATGTGAAGTATGGTATCCATTGATCCCATTCGTCACCTTTACAAAAATTTAATAAGTATTCATTTAATAATCTATGATTACGTTCTATAGAACACCGTGTGTCATGATGGTATGGAGTACTAAAAATTTGTTTTATCTCTAATAAGTTGCATATCTCTGATAGTAATTTGTTGGTAAACTCTGTACCTCTATCTGACTTTAAAATTTTAAAATTACCATATATCAGAATTAAGTTTTCGATAATAGTTTTTGCGACTGTTTTCGCGTCTTTTGTCTCCATTGGACAAGCAATTATATCGAGCCATAACCGCGAAAAAGATGTAACCAGCAATTTACAAAAATTTGTTTTCTTATCAAAACTTACAATTTATTTAATTATCAAAAATTTATTATTATAAAATAATAGTAATTATAATAATTTAATTAATTATTTGGTAAGATTATGTAAAAACATTGTCGTTACTAAATATCTTAAGTCGAAAATAATTAAAAGAAATCTGCATCATTGAAATTTTAGTTTTGATGGTTACATCTTTTTCGCGGTTATGGCTCGATATGCTTTGTTAATTCACATTGCATTGTGAGTATGTATCTGTAATTATTTGTTAAACGTAAAGGGCCTACTGTATCTATCGATACGACTTCGAAACTAGTTCCTGGCGTGTTTGTTATTGTAAACTTTTCTTTTGTATGTTTTGTTTGTTTATTTATTTTGCATTTTTCGCAATTATTTATGAATTTCTTTATCATTTTACACATATTCTTCCATATATATCTTTGCTTTATTTTTAAAATTGTTTTTCTAATCCACATATGACCTCCGTGGGTCGGATTATGATATTCCTCAATTATACTTTTCTGTTTTTCTATATCTATTACTTTTTCCGGTTCTCTAAAACTCAATATCTTTAAATTTTCACTATCTCTTTTCAAACTATTATAAATCTTTTTGAATTTTTCTTTCTCTACCGTTTTAAATATTATATCTTTCGCATTTAATGCTAATTCGTCTATTCCTAACTTATGCATTTTTGACGACAGTTTCTCCAGAGTCAGCTGTGTGAACAAAGGATTATCGCTGCATCTTGCAATAACTTCATTATCTTCTATATATATTTGGGTTCCCTTAAAAAATCTTTTTCTATTATAAATTTAAGCTTTCTTATTTTGTTTACATCCGATATTGATATACATTCCCAAGCAATTAGTTGATCAGACGTTTTGCTGGAAAGACATTTTTTGTTGTTAAAATCCGAGTTTTTTGTATGGTTATTTTTATCCATACTCCTTGTTATGGCTAGTATTTTCTTGTCTTCATGTTCCAATCCAGTTGGAATCATGGCTTTAAGTGAGTTGCTATTTAAAATTAAGCGCGACAATGCGTCTGCGTTGGTATTCATTTTGCCTGTTTTTATATGATCTCAAAATCATAGTCGCATAGGTCTAACCTGATTCGTGTCAACTTTGACGACGGATTTTTATGCGAAAAAAGAGACACTAATGGTCTGTGGTCTGTTACGACTGAAAATCTGCGACCGTAAAGATATGTTCTAAAAAAATTAATTGCCCAATGTATAGCTAGTAATTCTTTTTCTATAATTAGTTTATTTAAATTATGTTTTCCCAGTGATTTGCTCGCATACGAAATTAGTAAATCTGATTCGATCTCACCTTGCGATAAAACTGCGCCAAGTGCAAAATTTGAGGCATCAGTTGTTAACACAAAAGGTTTATCAAAGTCAGGATATTGAAGTACTGGTGGATTTAGTAGTTTAGTTTTTAATGTTTCAAATGCATTTTGGCATTTCTCAGTCCAGATAAATTTTTCATTTTTCTTTAAAAGAGAATTAAGGTCTTTGGCTATATCAGCAAATTTCGGTATGAAGCGCCTATAATAGTTGCAGAAAGCAACAAATCTTCTAACGTCATCTGCGTTTGTTGGGGTTGGGTAGTTTTCTATTACCTTATTTTTTGCTGGGTCAGTTCTTATACCCGTAGTGGTAATAAGATAGCCAAGATATATAACTTCCGGTTTTAAAAAAGAGCATTTATCTGGATTCAACTTTAAATTAAACTTCCTCATTCTTTGAAATATTTTCATTAGTTTTTCATTGTGATGCTTTAAACTGCATCCAAATACAATTATATCGTCTACGTATAGAAAAGCCTCCGCATCTAAACCATTTAAAGTTATTGTAAGCATGCACTGAAAGCTGTTGGACGATATTTTCAGTCCAAATGGCAAACGTTTGAATTGGAAATGTCCATTTCCTGTTGAAAATGAGGTCAGAGGTCGTGAGTCTTTGTGCAGGGCTATCTGGTGGAACGAGCTGGTCATGTCCAATGTCGAAAAGTATTTAGCTCTTCCAAGTCTGTCAAGTACGTCTTCTATTTTGGTAAGTGGGAATTTGTCACTTACGATTTTCTCGTTTAATTTTCTAAAATCGACGACGAGTCGCCATTTTTTCTTATCATTTGTTGATTTCTTCGGTACTACGAGTAGTGGAGAATTATAAAGACTGACCGAATGTTCTATTATGTTATCCCTCAAAAGTTGGTCAACCTGTTCGTTTATTTCTGTCATTTGTGTTTGTGGCAGTCTATAGGTTTTATGTAAAATATGAAAAATATCCTGGTAATCTTTAATGATTTCTATTATTGAGTTTCTTGCTTCTGGTCCATTGCATCCAATGTCCAATTCACTTAAAAGTTTGTTGAGCCTGTCCTTGTTGACTGATTTGTTTTCTTTGTATTGGAAAACATTATACTTTTTTAAAAGTTCAGTTTTTACATTTAAATTTTTCAGTATTAAATCTTCCTCTGTTGTATTCAATACTTTAACATGTGCCACGCCTTTCGCGGGTATTATGCTATTTCATAAAAATACTCCTTTTGCTATTTCTTCATTCAAAATTATGCTATCATCCATAACTTTAATGTTTATGGGTACTATTGACCGGTCTGAGTCAGCTGGTATTAAAATATTTGTATTATATTTATCTTTTAAATTTATTGGTATGATTAATTCTTTTTCATTTATACTAAAACTAATTGCATATGTTTCAAAATCTATTTTTGACATATATTTTTCTAAAATATCTCGCCCTATGATTCCATCTGTTGCGATTGGAAAATCATCTTCACCTATATAAAAATTGTGCACAATTATATGTGATTCTACCATTAATTTCAGATTAGTTGTGCCAATACATTCAATTTCTTATCTTGTTATTCCTGTAAGTGTTAAAATATTTCTTGTATTAACTTCATTTATATTATTTAATTTACAAAAAGAGATATCAGCTCCAGTATCTATCAAGAATTTTAAATCCTTATTAGTATTTTTACATTTTAAAATTATGTAATTTGATAAATTTTTCGATATTTTGTACATTAGTTTTGGCCTCTGCGGGTACCATTCTCTGTTACCCGGCCATATAACAATGGATCATGTCAATGGTGATTTCATATCGTAAAATTGGTAGCCAAGGGTCGACGACAAAAAGGAAGAACATGCTTCCGATGGACTTAGAAATTGGAGAAGGCGCACTTGAAGCAGAGGCTGCTGAAGTCGTCCGCAGACTGACCACGGGTTTTTATGGCTACCTTGTAAGTTATTGATCAAAAGTGAGTATTTTTTAAAATATCCCACAATCCAAAAATGGAACAAAATTACATATCGTTATTTCTGGCTTCCTCAAACTCAAAAAAAAAAACAATAAAAATAATGATAAGACTCTGGTTAAGGGCAAAGAATATAAAAAAAGAGCAAAACTCAACAATTTTCATATTTTCAAGTTTGCACTGCAAAGGTAAGCTTTTAAAATACAATCGCAAAATCAGTTATCATGTGATGATTGCATTTTTTAAGCATACATGAACAAATTTTCCGCAAATTAGTTTTTACTGCCAAGTTTTAAAATTTTAGCCCTTATTCGGCTCACTTCATTGGTATAACATGCACGGCACACTGGCATCTTGTGCACCTCAGCCACAAAAAAAACGTCGTAAAAAATAAACTATAGAATATTGTGACAAGCATTTTTTTTTATTTTGCTGTTATAATTAGGAGTATTCAGACTGACTTGGGTAGTTGGGTACGGGTAGATTGAGTACTTTTGATTACTGCGAGCACCCTTAACTGCAATTGGGTACTTTGTAGAATAACAGCTGATGAGAGATGGGTGACAGCTAGAAAAGAGTTGCCACCATATTTATTTATTTAGGCCATTGTACGGTTGTAAAAAAGTTACTTTATATAGGAGTAATTTTTAACGTGAACTTTGCGGCATTTAATAATTTTTATCTCAAAATTTTTAAATGACTCATTTTAACACATTTGTCTATTTTATTCACTTATAATTTGTTAACTTTGTTTACACAGAGAAAAAACTGTACTGCATTTTTTTTTAAATTTAATGTAATTTTTTTTTCAAAGCTATTTGAAAGGAATCTGCTTTCCTTTAAAAGAAAACTTAAAGTAATGTTCTTTTAATTTTTTTTTTTTTTATGCTACAAAACGAAATCGTTGCTTGCCGATGATGTACGAATGAGCAATAACACATGATGCTCTCGGTTATGAGCATGATTCAATAAAACTTATATTTTATAAGATATATACAATATCTCACAATATCAAAAATTTTAATTCAATTATTGAAACTAGTAAACCTGTTGCCCGAAATCGAGCAATTCAATAAAAATTAAATGTTCAATAATGAAATAAAAGATCATCATCTGAATGCTTAAAACTTATGAGCTGACACTAAAATTTTAAGTGTAACTGTCAAAATACGAAGACTTACACTAATATATCTACCAAGATAAATATTATTCATTCAATATTCAAAATATTATTATTCAAAATATTATTCAATTCAACAACATTGCTGCTTAACTTTTAAAGCTATAAAACATAACTAATTTAAATAAAAACTGATTATAAAATATAATTTGGAAAAAAATTACTACTAAGATATAATTAAAAAATTAATTAAAAATTACAGAAAACTTACAGAACACCAACAACACCAATTTATAACTATTCCAATGAAAACACGCCAAAAAACCCAAAAAAAAATTTTTTTTTGAAAACCAATATATTTGACTGAGTTGTTTGCTCGGAAAGTGGAACTTTTGATTTTGGAACTGCATTTTTCGGACAATTGACATTTGAGGAATGCATAAAAGATAATTTTGGTTAAAAATTTTTAGTTTTGAAAAAATTAAAATTCGATCAATTTATAAGCTCTTCCTAAACTAAATTTCAAATCGATTAAATAGCGGATTTATGCACAAAGATTTTATTTCTGTTTTAAAATTTTGGGAACCCCTTCAAGTGAAATCACAATTTTTAAAATTGGTTTGCACAATTTCAACCAAAACCTGATTAAATGAAATCTGAATCGAAAAAATCGGTCTATTGGTCTGGGAGGAGATGAATTCACAAAAAAATCCTTAGCCTATTAATTATATAGATATGAAGGATGATTAAAACAGCTTTGTGGTTATAACTTTTTATAGGTTGGAGCTATAATAAAATTTTCTTCAAATATATTGTTCTTGAAGCTTTTTGAAGATTTTAAAAATATAAAAACAACATTTGAAAAAAATGAAATTTCATGCAAAAAGTCATAGGGGGTAGCCTTGTTTTTTCGATGACGCATAGTATTTTTTAATTTTTTTGTCAAACAAAAACAAATTCGTCTTAAATAGACTACATACAATGAAAGAAAATCAAAAATGCAAATTTGAAATTTTTTTTATTTTTACAACAACAACAATTTTTAATACATTTTTTGAGGAAACATTCGTTTTATTGGACTCTTTTTAAAGGCAATGATTTAAATATAAATAATTAAGTAACGGTAAAAACTTTATAATTATTTTAAAGTCAATCAATTGCATTTAAATACAAAAACGAAATAAATGAAATTTTTTAAAAAGTGGCAGAGATATTCGCTTCCAAATACAGAACTTTAAATTTCAGCGAGTTTTTTTCTCTGTCTTGGCGTTTGATAAAAATACACGTTAAACAACTAAAGAAAATATTAAGAAAATTCATTAAAAATACATTTGGCAAGATAATTACCGTAATTGCCAACACATTTCAAAGAAAATTGAACAAAAATTAAGAAAAACAAAAAAAATTTTGAAAACCGTTATATTTGACTGAGTTGTTTGCTCGGAAAGTGGAACTGTTGATTTTGGAACTGTATTTTTCGGACAATTGACATTTGAGGAATGCATAAAAGATAATTTTGGTTAAAAATTTATAGTTTTGAAAAAAATTCAAATGCAATCAATTCATAAGCTCTTCCTAAACTAAATTTCAAATCGATTAAATAGCGGATTTTTGCACAAAGATTTTATTTCTGTTTTAAAATTTTGGGAAACCTTTCAAGTGAAATCACAATTTTTAAAAGTGGTTTGCACAATTTCAGCCAAAACCTGATTAAATGAAATCTGAATCGAAAAAATCGGTCTATTGGTCTGGGAGAAGTTGAAGTCACAAAAAAACCTTAGCCTATTAATTATATAGATGCTTATTCTGTTTCATTAACTGCTTCGTCAAATATAACCATCAAAATAAGTTTTACTTAAAAAATATTAATTAAAAAAAAAATATATATTTGGTGTTCTTGTTGGGTATTGAACCCAGGTCAATCGAGTTTCTAGACTGGAACGCCAGCACACTCTGCTATACTTGAACTTTAAAAACAATGATAACATTTCATTAAGTTCGATGTTTTTTCGTTTCAAGCAAGAATATTTTTAAGTTGATGACAACTGAATATTCAAAGAATTTATTTTCATTTAAAAAATAAAGGACAAGTCATTAGAATCAATGCAGCTTTCTTTATAAATAAGACTCAACACATTTTCTATTTATTAAAAAGAAATTTTCGCCGTCTGGAAATTGTACACATTTACTACTAAACTTTAAAAGTTTTATCTTTTAATTTTAATGTAATTTTGTTTCAGTGTAGGTTTTTGTCAGTTCAATTATTGCCTACTTTTGGAAAAGGTGGTAACCCATCAGAAAAAAGACTCAATCAATCTACCCAAACAAGTCAGGGGGTCAGCAAGAGTAGATTGGTAGATGGGTACTTGGGTAGAATGGCACTTTTACAAAAACAAAATGTATGGCATTTGCCAATCTAAGCAACTGCCGAAGGCAGTGTGAATACTAGAGTGTATCGACTTGTATGGGAAAAATCTTACCCCCAATTCCGGTACCAAAATAAAATAGTACATGAAAAATCCTGTCGATTGGTATCTAGTCAGAGCAATTGTCAACAGGGATGAAAATTTGCAGTTGTGTGTTTTTATATGAAAAGAATTAATTGCTAAGCTTGATTTTCTTTTAAAATCAACCATTAATGGGTCTCCAGTACAAAAGTTGATAAAAAATGCACAAAAATGCATTTCGGGGGACGCCAAAATTATTTCAAATAAAAACAAAGTATACCAATCGAAAGGATTTTTCATGTACTATTTAATTTTGGTACCGGAATTGGGGGTCAGATTTTCGATACACTCTAGTGAATACCCCAATTTTTATTTTTTTTTTTAATAAAAAACAGGTTTCATATGTCAAAAATTTTATTAAGTAAGTAAAAAAAGTTATCAAAAAGCATAAAATTCCAAATTTTTTGTCAATACACAAAAATAATAACGTGTAAATGATCCCAGAGTGCCGAAAAAAAATGTTCCTCATCGGCCGACACCTCTCTGCAGATTTTCGAATCCCATTTTTGTTTAAGGCCAGTTAATGGAATATTATCTTTAGAATCTTAATTCTCCAAAATACTCAAAATATTTCTTTGTTCTTAATTCCATTTCGCTCGGAGTTGCATCTGTTTACTTCTGAAAAGGCTTTAATCTTGTAAAAAAAAGTAAACAGAAATTGTGAACCTTACAAATAATTACCGAGTTCAAAATATTTGAATATTTTTGTGTGCGTACATTTTTTTTAAAAAACTGTGCTACAGACGGTAGATGTCGGCTATTTATTATTGTTTATTTTGAGGAATTTTTTTTTTTTAACTTTTAGCAAATGAAAAAATTTTTTTTTTAAATGGATGAAATTTATGTTTTCCTGTCTTGTGCTTCCTTTTCATATTAAAAATTGGAGTTTTTGCGTGTGAAATGGCACCTTTGCATGTTGTCACACTTTAGCTGAAAAAAATTTTAGGGATTCGAAGAAATATCTGTTCGTTGACGATGTGCCGTCAACGGTGCCAGTAGGTGGACACTGACGCTATTTTAAAATGACGCCAAATATGTTTTCTCCATTTCACAACAATGCTCGATGGCCCGTGGAATTGTGAAGAATAAAGAACAAACTAAAATTTTCTCTCATATTTACCTTATTATAAAAAAACAAGTAAAGAAAGTCTAAAGTCGGTCTAGGCCGACTATGAAATACCCTAAACCTATTTTTCCAAAAATAAATGATATTATTGAAAATGGGCGTGTCCGTGGGCGGATGAAGCCTATATTTTATATGCATTTAAATGTTGATGAAAAATTTATAAATACCAAGTTTTATTCCTGTAGCTCACAGTTAATGCCTTTATTGTGCTTTCGCTATGGGAAGTGGGCGTGTTCATGGGCGGATTACTCCCAATTTTGGAACACACCTTAGTTTTGGTATAAAATACATACATACCAAATATAATTTCTCTATGACAAACATAACCTTATTTATTGAGTTTTAAACTTTTTGGGTTGTATGGGAGGTAGGCGTGTTCGTTGGTGGATGACGTCCATTTTTCAAAACCATCTTTGTCTTGTCATAAAAAACATGCGTACCAAATTTTAGCTCTGTAGAAAAAACACAGGCTTATTTATTACGTTTTCAATTTTTGGGTTGTTTGGGAGGTGGGCGTGTTCGTGAGCGGATGACGTCCATTTTTCGAAGACATCTTTGTGTTTGTATAAAACACGCACATACTAAATTTTATTGTTGTAGGGTTATTATAAGCTCAGTTATGCAATTTTCAATTTTCGCATTGTATGGGAGGTAGGCGTGTTCGTATGCGAATGATGTCCATTTTTCAAAACCATCTTTGTTTTGTTATAAAAAACATATGTGCCAAATTTTAGCTCTGTAGGTTAAACAAAGGCTTTTTTTTGCGTTTTCAATTTTTGGGTTGTATGGGAGGTGGGCGTGTCGTAAGTGGATGACGTCCATTTTTCAAGAACATCTTTGTGTTGATGCAAAACACATACGTACCATATTTTATAGGTGTAGATTAAATATGAGCTGATTTATGCAGTTTTCAATTTTTGCGTTGTATGGGAGGTGGGCGTGTCCGTGGGCGGATTCCAAAAATATTCAATAGTGCAGATCCTTGGGTCCATGTGACCATGTGTACCAAGTTCCATCCAATTATCTCAACTCCTTCTTCTTATCCTGTGTTTACGGACAACACACAGACAGACGGACAAACGTACGGACGGACGGACGGACATGAATAGCTCGACTCACGAGGTGACGCTGATCAAGAATATATATACTTTTTTATACCGGACTCGCTTCGTTCTATGCGTTACAAATGTTTGCACAAAGTTAATATACCCTGACCTTTCAGGTTTAGGGTATAAAAAAACAAATTGGCCATTTCAGCCCTTGAAAGGACTTTGATCGAGCTTCTTATGATCAATTGTATTGTGTGTGTTATGTTTGCACACAATTAACCGAGAACTGGACCTACATGTTTTATGCCGACTCTGAACGGCTAAAGTTCATGTTCTCAAGCAGCTTTACATGGCATTATTTACTCTCTGAGGTTTGACATTGTCTGCAGAGAAGTGGTGACCGAAGAGAAAAATTTTTTATTGAAAAACTTTTTGCCGCGACTGGGGATCGAACTCGGGCTCCGAGCGTGCTAAGCCACACACTTAACCTACATGCCAGGGTCACCACCTTTTTATATTGATGCAAAATACTTGAAAATTCACTTAAAAAAGACAACCAATATTAGATCAGAAATTTTATAACAAGCTTTTTTCTTGACTTTATTTTAAATAAATTCTACAAAAATGTTGCACTGTTTAAAATTAACACTTTTCGAAATCTCAAAAAACATGCAAGAAATGAAAATGGGGGTGTTTTTTTTTAATTTGCACGCTATTTAATATATTCTTGTTCAGCTGTTAAAAATCTTGAAATAATTTTTTAACCAACCGTTTGACTAAAACAGTTTTTTTCCATCCTTTTTTGATAAGAAATGATACTTTTCAAAATATAAGAAATTTTATTAAGTCAAGGCTGTACTTAAATTTAATAAATTGGAAATGAAATATGAATTTAAGTACCTCAGCCTTTGAATTTAATACAAAAATAAATTTGCTGAGAATCGAACCAGGGTCACTCGATTAATCAACACAAATCGACAACGGCTTAACCAACTGAGCCACGAAATAAAATTTGTTCTTTACGAAATTTAAAAACTAAACCAATATGAGTATAAAGTTAAAATTTTAAGCCCATGCGAGACTAAAACTTGTTTTTAGTATTTGACATGGTTTAAATTTTAAGCCCAAGCGGAACTTTATCTTAGTTTAAGTATTTGAAGTGGCTTCAATATTAATACAATTTCGGTGTCCTCATATATACAGTAAAGTATTGACTTAAATTTAGACCAAGATCTTGAACCGTGTAGATTCTATGCAGTGAAATATGAGAAAAGCTTGATGTAGCCTCTTTTTAACAGACGTTGCTAGGCTTAATCCCGATTAATACCGGGTATAAAAGCTGATACTTATAAAAAGACCCTCACATATATTTTTAACAAGCTATTTAAATATTGCCAATTTTTTGCATTATCCTTGTTTAAGATTTTTAAAAAACACCCAAAAATTATGACATTGTATGCTCACTTCCATCTTTCTGGACATATTTTCCAAACAGTTGCTCTAAACTCGAACTAAACATCTCTCCAAAAATGAAAAGAACTATGAATTCTTTCTAATTCAATATCAAAGAAACTCAAAAGAGCGATATGAACCAAAATCAAGATTTGCAGTTTTGCGACACTTTGGCCAAAACCTAAGAAACAAAACTTTTTCTCGATGACACTAAAGATGTTAATAATAATCACATTAAGTTTCTGTTGAATGACTAGTTCAGCAACAACAACTACTGCTTTTTATAGCCCTTATTACCTTCAAGTACCGGAAATTCGAAAAATATAAAAGTACACCAACAACAAACACTGAAAACTTCAGCAAGTTGTATAGCCAAAATATTAGCTTGATAAAATAAAAACGGTTAAGCGCTCTTTTAAAATAGCATAATTATTATAATAAATAAAAAAAACTTAAAGTTGAACTCCACAGTGAATTGCTTCCTGGTCATCATTACAATGTTTGTTTTGGTGTAGAACGACTGCTTGAAGCACCTGCAAGCGTGCTAAAGATGCTGTTCAACGAAACAAAAAAAAAAAACAATAGCAACGGAAGACAGCTATTGTTGCAACAACAACAACAACAACAAGAATAACAACAAAAACAATAGTGCGACAGCTGCACAGTGGAGCAAACGTCTAACTTTGTCGACTGTTAATAATAGTTATAATAATAATTATAATAAAAAAATAGTAGCAGCCAAGTTAAGTTTTTCGAATTTTAGTGTTGTTATGTATGTATTTCTGTAGAGATGTTGCTGTCAACGTTTTTGTTGTTGTTGTTGTTGTTGTTGTTATGGCTGCTGTAGCCTAACACATGTTGTGGCAAAGTCGTTAAAAGTTAGTGTTTGACTTTGTCCTTAAGGCGCTCTACAAAAATCTTCAAAATCACAAACAAAAAAAAAAAAAAAGAAACCAAACCAAGACGGAAGCTTGGCAGGATTTGCTTTTGTTTTCAGCCACTTTTTAAAAAGTATTTCTTTGCTGTTGTTTTTTTTCTCTCTCCCTCTCTTTTGCTCTCAGTGCTTAGCTTGCTATTGTAATCATATATTTTTGCACTTTGCCACTTCGACAGTTTGAGCCGCACTGCAGGAAGTCGTTGACAAAGTCGGTCGCGCGCTCTGTAGTGTCCTTGATGGTTAGTTTAGCGCTGGCAGCTTGCTTGACTGTTTGTTTGTTGTTTTTCTAACATTTTTTTTTTTTTTGTTTGAGTTTATTTCTACTCGCTCTTGTCTGTTTTTCTATTTTATTAATTGAAGCACTATTAGAAGAATTCTGCTTTATTTTCTCAATTTCTTTTGCTTATTTTTATACCCTAAACCTGAAAGGTCAGGGTATATTAACTTTGTGCAAACGTTTGTAACGCATAGAACGAAGCGAGTCCGGTATAGAAAAGTATATATATTCTTGATCAGCGTCACCACCTGAGTCGAGCTATCTATGTCCGTCCGTCCGTCCGTCCGTCCGTCCGTCCGTCCGTCCGTCCGTCTGTCCGTCTGTGTGTTGTCCGTATACACAGGATAAGAAGAAGGAGTAAAGATAATTGGATGAAACTTGGTACACATGGTTATATGCACCCAAGGATCTGCACTATTGAATATTTTTGGAATCCGCCCACGGACACGCCTACCTCCCATACAACGCAAAAATTGAAAACTGCATAACTCAGCTCATAATTTACCTACAACAATAAAATTTGGTGTGCATGTATTTTATGTCAACACAAAGATGTCTTCGAAAAATGGACGTCATCCGTTTACGGACACGCCCACCTCCCATACAACCCAAAAATTGAAAACGCAATAAATAAGCCTGTGCTTAACTTAAAAACCTTAAATTTGGCACATATGTTTTGTATAACAAAACAAAGATGATTTTGAAAAATGGACATCATCCGCTCACTGACACGCCCACCTCCCATACAACACAAAAATTGAAAACGCAATATATAAGCCTGTGTTTAACCTAAAGAGCTAAAATTTGGCACATATGTTTTTTATGACAAGACAAAGATGGTTTTGAAAAATGGACGTCATCCGCCTACGGACACGCCTACCTCCCATACAACGCGAAAATTGAAAACTGCATAACTCAGCTCATAGTTAACCTACAACAATAAAATTTGATATGTATGTGTTTTATGCCAACACAAAGATGTCTTCGAAAAATGGACGTCATCCGCTCACTGACACGCCCACCTCCCATACAACACAAAAATTGAAAACGCAATATATAAGCCTGTGTTTAACCTAAAGAGCTAAAATTTGGCACATATGTTTTTTATGACAAGACAAAGATGGTTTTGAAAAATGGACGTCATCCGCCTACGGACACGCCTACCTCCCATATAGCCCAAAAAGTTGAAAACTCAATAAATAAGGTTATGTTTGTCATAGAGAAATTAAATTAAGTATGTATGTATTTTATACCAAAACTTAGGTGTGTTCAAAAATTGGGAGTAGTCCGTCCAAAAACTCGCCCACCTCCCATAGCGAAAGCACAATAAAGGCATTAACTGTGAGCTACGGGAATAAAACTTGGTATGTGTACATTTTTCATCAACATTTAAATGCACATAAATTATAGGCTTCATTATCCCACGGACACGCCCATTTACAATAAAAATTTTTTGTTTTTGAAAAGTGGGTTTAGGGTATTTCATAGTCGGCCTAGACCGACTTTAGACTTTCTTTACTTGTTTTTTTTTGTCTTCAATTTTAATTTGATGCCATTTTTTTGTTTTTTTTTTTTTTTTTTGAGTCCTTGGCATGAAATGCTTGAAATACTTTACAGTTCAATTGGTTTTTGCGGCCAAATTACAGCAAATAAAACACTATCATGCTTTGAAAAGGGGGGTAGGGTAAGCTAGTGGCAGCAAATAAAGGACAAAAAGTTTTGTGCAATATTTCTTTCATTTCAATTTCAAACACGCTGCTTTCCTTTCACCTCCTGCTTTACGCTGGGTTTTCTTTTTTCGAACTCATTTCATCTAACCGGCTTGCATAAATCCTGCACAGCATTGCGAAGGCGTCAGCGCAGAAGTCATGCTTTTGTGGTCTACTAGTTGGAGCATTGGACAACACAGACCACAAAATATATGCCACGAAAACAAAAAAATAACAAAAAAAATGAAAAAAAAATGGGCAACCCTAACAACCTTAGCGCACAGCATCAAACCAATAGAAAAACTGTGCAAGTTTTTTCGTTGTGTTGCTGTGTTTGCTGCATACAAATATATACACACACATACTTACACATACCTGCATGCACATATATTGAACTATCTAACGCGCAACTAACTTTGATCTGTTATCCGTTGAATCCTTGCTCTAGCGCTCAAACTGTGGCTCTGCTTTGCAGTTCGCCTTTTTTTTCAAGTTTAGCTCAAAAGTTTAGCCAATTTTTTGTTTTCTATACTTTTGCGCTACGTTCATTTGGTTTGTGTGGGTGTATGTGTGTGCTCAAATTTATTTAGTATGCAGCACCAGCTTGCCATGCCACCACCACCACTGCCAACCAACTCAGTCGCTGTCCTTTACCTTTAATTTAATGGCAACGCGTTCGAGGTGACGCGCTTTGGTCCAGCGCATCGCACACCTAGAAGTGCTCGAAAGCAACCAACACGATGTTCATAAGAGTCCACCACGCGTCCACCTAGACTGACTGACTGACGCTGAAAAGTTTATGTGGCCGCTTGGAAAAAATTTAAAAAAAATAAACCAAACTTCTTGTTTTTGGTTTTCTGTTACTTTTTTCAAGCCGCAGTAAAAGTTGTGCTTTTCAATCGACACTTAGTTGGCGACACCTACGGCAGCCATAGCAGCCGGAGGAATGGTAATGACTGTATTTTTTTTTTAATTTTTTTTAAATTTTGCTGCTATTTTGTAACTTTTACAGCAACTTTGGTCATGTTTGTGTGCTGTTGCTGTGGTTTTGAACCGAAATCAATTGCTTGACTGCTAGCTGTGGCTGGCGGCTGTTGCCTGATATACACACAAACACATACTGCTCTACTGCTTTACTGCTTTAGTGAGCCTAGCGCTGAATGGCATCATGGTCTGTATAACTCGGTATAGGACAGCCGTTAGGTCTATATCACACTTTCAACGAGCTTCTGAACTGTATTAACTGTTCAAATTCAAGTTTATTGCCAGTTTTCAATTAGGTGGATTTATGAGCCATGCGCAGCATATTAATAGAATGTTGTTAGGTGCTTCTATTCAACTGTCTGACTAAAATATTAAATTAAAAGAAGCTGATATAATTGCTTCTACGTAAATTTTGACGTAGAATTACGTCTTGCAGTGCGATTTGTATGGGGTCGTTTTAGAAGATATTTTCAAGGCCATGAAACTTTTTTGACAAATACTTTAGGGTATACCTACAGCCTTTAATACTCATCGTTCAAAGATAATATACATATACTAAAATATCAAATGTATCCTGCGCTGAATGAATATTTAATTTTGGATTTTGTCATTATTATATTGAAGTCACAAAATAGTAAAATATAAGAAGAAAAATGCATGTCTTTATATAAGAAAATTAATGATCAACTGCTTAGGCTGTGCCAGCTGCTTTCTTTGTATTTGTTTCGTTGTTTTTGCTGTATTGTTTTTGTTCTATACGAACTGATTCGCAGACTTCTTCATTGGGTTCTTGTATGTACTACTTTTTTATTGGGTTCTTGTATGTACTACTTAGAAATGATTGCTCTATTTAAACACAAGATGTCAATCACAACCTCTTTTCAACTCAGTCAATGAACTCTAACTGTCAAACTTAACGAAATGGGTCCGTGATCCGTTTAGACTTAACTCTTATGAAAAAGCGAGTAGATAATTTTTCGTTTCATGCTTTTACCCAATAGATGGCGTAAAATTTGAAGTTTTCTTTTTAATACAAATTAATTTGGATCCACATACCACTAGCACTAGCGAGTGTAGCTCGCAAACTATACATCGAACAGAGACGAAAGTGGCACTAAAGGAAAGGACATGTTCTCTATACGATTTTTTAAAAACCAGGGTCTTCATTTTATTTTGAAATTAGCAGTTAAACTGACTGTAGCTCGCAAACTATATATCGGGCAGAAACTAAAGTAGCACCAATGGAAGGTGCATTTGCTTCGCCTTCTTTTCAACTCAAGTCAATGAACTCAACTTGTCAAACTTAACAAAATGATCGAAAAAAATTTGAAATTTTGCGTGTTTCTTTTTGCTTGCTCATTTCATCATGCCTACTTTTAACGTTTTCTTTGTTTTGGTCTCGATCAGAAATCCATAATTGAGTATTATTATTTGTTAATTTTTGGAAGATCAATAAAAAATATGTGCAAAATGGGCAAAACAATCGGACCAAAGAGACGAATTAGAAGACGTTACAACTTAAACGGAATTCTACGCCTACACTTACGATACTATCGAAACTGTTTCATTTTTTGAAGTGAAACTTCTTTGGCGGCGAGTGAAATTTCAAGGTCATTTTTCGTGACGCTAGGCTAACGTTTTCAATTCATATGAAAATTAAAAAAAAATTACTGCCGCTGCCGAGATTTGAACCTCGCACATCGTTGCTTGTGAGACGGAATCTATACGATTACGCCACGTAGGCACATGTTAAATAGCTAAACAAAATGTAATTAAAACTGAACGCGTAACATACTGAAAATAACATAATTAACATTAACATTAGATTAACATTAACATTGCATTATTAACTTAACCGTAACATTAATTTTCATCCTACAAGTATGCACGGAAAAAAAAATAGAAAAATAGCTAAAACAGGAGCAGAACGCGTTCGTTAATATATAGAGAGCGAATTAGAGCTCTTAAGAATATAGCCGCAGCTGGGTCTGCAACTAATCATGAAGGTAAGGTGATTGCAACAACGGCTGAGTTTCAAAATGCATTCTTACGAAACATCAGTGTATTTTGGTGAATCTACAAAGAACCAATCCCCAAAAAACACACTGATGCATCTCAACAAAATTTTAAAGCCAACCAAGTTGATGCACTCAACAATCAACGTTCGCTGCTTTATGAGGCCCTCTATCAACATAGCAATTATGATCAGGAAGCAGGAGGTAATACCGAACAAGTACCGAAAATAACTGTTATTTTACAATTTTCAAATGAAAAAAGTTTCGAGGAAATATAAAGGTTACTTTTGACTTTTATTTTATCGGTCAAAAATAGCAGTTATTTTGTGACTTTAATTTTTTTCGGTCAAAAATATCAAGCAATTTGTGTTTTCTTGAAGGCTGCTTGACAGATTGAACTGTTGACACCATGTGTAAAATGTCTCACCGATGAGATGAAAATAATAATATCAAAATATTTTATCGGTACAATGACTTGAACAAATATACATTACCTGATATTTTTGACCGAAAAATAAACGGCAGAAAATAACTGTTATTTTTGCCCAAAAAAATATAAGGCACAAAAAACTGTTATTTTTGTCGGAAATAATAAAAATTAAGATATAAAAGTTTATATGTCACACTTTCGAAAAAAACCATATTCGGTACGGTCCCTGGATGCAAATATTGAATCAACAAATTATTATTCCATTTCATATTGATTGAATTTTTTTTCAGATACTTTCTCTCTCTATTTCACACTAAAATCTCTCTTATTTCTTACTGTTAAAGAAGTTTCACTTCTGCCACGTGTACGTTGCTACACGCGAGTTTTTTTTTATCTGTTATTCTATACTCCTCTGCATCCCTTTCTAAATCTTAGTTTTATAAGTTTTGTGTGATTAAAGGATTTAACAAATCATTGATAATCCATCAAGTTGTATTTTCTAAGAACTATTTGGTTATAAAAGTTTAAATTATTTATTATTATAATAAAATTTATAATAATATAAATAAATATTATAAATAATATTCTATTTATTAAAGAATATAAAAAAAATTATATAAAATAATATCGTCTGAAGTAAAGATAGAGAAATGAGTTGTAAAGTATTTAAAATAAAAAAATAGAATTCTGTTAATAAATTTATAAAATTTAATTTTTTTAGGTTTGTTTAAAATTTAATATTTTTAAGTTTCTTTTATAACACGGAGAGAAATTTGAACTGAAAACAATCCAAAAGCAATTTATGTTGGGAGTGATTCCGAGCTTAGCCATAATATTCTTGATATCTAGCCCTACTATGATTGTTTATCAAAAAATTGAACACGCTCATTTGTGCATAATATATGTGATTTTTGGATTGTTCGTCAAAAAACTAATATGGTTACTTGGGGCCATTTTATGACCTTTTGGTATTGATTATAACAAAAATCATGCTCATTTGTGTGCAATGCCTGTCATTTATAGATTGTGAATAAAACATGTTAACATGATATCATATGTCTAATCTATTAAATTTTGGGATGTGACATTTTATGAATTTTAATAATACAAGGCAAAAGATAACAAAATGTAAGGGGCTCAGGCATCAAATGAACCGAACAAAAAAAAACAAAACGATGACCAGACGCAAATTCAAAATTATATTTTCAGTGTCCAAATAAATGCTCAACCAAATGAACCAGATATATATGCTTTTGCATAAGCATTTGATAAATAATTTATCTAATTAATTAAATTTATTTAATTAATTGTTTAAAGAATTGTTTTTATTTGCTTCTATTTGACTGTTTTTTCAGTCTTGTTTCAATGAAATTGAAATTTTTTTTCAGTTAAAACTTAAATTATTTATGTTCTTATATCAACAAAAAATCGCTATCAAATGGAGATCTTAAACCCGCCAGACCGAGCATATTTTCAATATTTTTTATTCCTTCTACAGTTGACCTTATGAAGAAATTATGAATTACGCATCACTCATACGCCATGTTGTACACAAAATACTCATCTAGCGCTAAATTAAACAATTAAATTTTGTATTATAATAAAGAAAATTTACAACAAAACCGTGTGCAATTCAAAGAAAAATTCTTTGTTCAAAAAATTGTACCATTCTTTTTTTGTGAGTTTTGTTGGTTTTATAGTTGTTGTATAGCTTTTGTTGTGTCGCATGCGTCTAGACGCTAGACACATGCATGCATAACTCGTAGCAAATTTCATGCTTGCTAATTTTGTGCATTTGTTTTGTTGCGCTGGTGTTTTTTTTTTTTTCTGCTCTTTTGTATGCTTTGCCATGCTTGGCAGTTCTTTTGATTTGACTTTGGTCTGGCAGTTCGTTTATTTTGCCGCATTCTATAGGCTGCGATGCAAGTGCGAGTGCAATGCGAATCAAGATATTGCCATTTGGCTGTGGTTGTTTTTTTTTTTTTGTTGCTTAATTTTCTAGAAGTTTTTCTGTGCTCATGCTGTTTGCTTAGCCGATATTTGCACAAAACTAGCTAGGTAGTTGCTGAAAAAACAAGTAGTCATATCAAAAACAAAAGTGTGATATGAGCAATATTAAAAAGACGCTTGAATATTAAAAGACGCAGCAAAGCTGGCAAATTTTGTGTAGAGTTAACAAAGATTTTAAAGCAATTTATTTTTGGGAGTGAGAAAAGAACGAAGAATTTTTAACTAAGCCAGTACAGAAACACAATTTTATATAAACTTAGACATGGCAACCTTTTTAAAACTACTGCTTGTACAAGCCAAAAGTTTGCAAACGTTGTGGTTTTATCTGTCGACTATAAAATATAGAATAGCGCCAAAAACAGACAAAAACATATAAAAAAACAGAAAAAACCCAAAAAAATTGCAGCAACAGTGCAAAGAGCGTAAAAAATGTTGCTGCTACAGGCACGATTTGGAGTTGAACAAGCAGCGCGGGGTTAAAAAGCAGAAAATACCTAACTAAGAAATATGTAGTGAGAAAATAAAAAAATAAAAAAAACAAACAACTCACCCAAGTGACTTCAACAGCGCTGAACTTCATCCCCAGCGTAAAGTTAAACTGATTTTTAACTTTTATCGTATGAATGCAAAAAAAACAAACAAAAAGTCAAAAAGCAAAAACAATCAGCAAACACAATGTTGAAAAAATATATATATATATATATTTTTCATATGCTACCATTTTGTTGAAGTTAATTTTTATTTCCGTTGTTTTTCGTTTGTGGATTTTTGTAAACTTAACTGAGCTTGAATAAGAAGCAAAAAAAAACACACACACTTGCCGCCACACATGCAAACCGCAGTAGCTGCTCCAGTTGCACCGCAGCTGTGTAGCTTGGCATTATTTGCATGCGGTAAGCCCCAAAAGTCGAATTTCTCATGTAAGCCAAGCGCCGAAATAGCAACAAAAACAATTAATTTATGATTTTTTGTTTTTCCGCCAGTATTCCGCGGCACGTTATAAAGCCGCATTTTTCTAGAACATATTTTAAGTTTATGGTAACTTTTAGTTCTTTTATAGAAGTTGATATTGTTTTTACTATGATTTTGTACTGCTTTGCACAGTGAGTTGTCTGCATATTAGCAGATGATAAAAAATATATGAAGAAGTTTCGAATAACTATAAAAAATATATAACGTGACGTTACAAATATATTAAAATAATAATAAACATATATCATAAATTAACATAAATATAGTAAACATTTACTATTATGTAAACACCCTGTAAGAGACCGCCAGCAGCTTATATACTAAAACGTAAACATTGAACTGTCGTACGTTTTTTTGGTATCAATTAATTGAATCTTATATTATTCGAAAGGTACTGTTACACAAACGTGCAGATATAAATGATATATCTTATGAAGAGAATTTCCAACCTTCTAAGAGAGAAATAAAAATTTGGCGAAAAAACCCGCTCTTTGATCAATCTGAAATTTGGTTGAAACAGAGCTCTTGAGTTGATCGAATTTGAGTTTTTTTTTGAAAAATAAAAATTTACTCAAAAAATTTAATTTTATACTTTCATCAATTGTGAAAGTTTCATGAAAAGGTGTTTTGAATTCATAAGTTAGACTTTCCATGTCAATATCTTAGTGGAACTTTAATGGTTTTTCAATTTTTTTAATAATTTCTAAAAGTTTGTCAAATGTTCTTTCAAATGTGATAACAGTCACTGTTGAACTCTTACCAAAAGTATTTTTTATCAATTTTCTTAATATTGCCTTTAGTTATTTAGCGTGTAATTCAACCAAATGTCAAGAGAGAGAAAAAAATTGTCTCAAATTGAGTGTGCTGAATTGAGAAGCCATTATCTCTGCCATTTTTTAATAGATTTCATTTTTTTTTTTTTTTTTGTATTAAAGTGTTATCAGTTAGCTTGAACAAATTTATAAAAAATTTACCTTTACTTTTTTGTTTATATTTAAATTATTCCTTTTGAAAAGAGACCAACAAATTTTATGTTCTCTCAAAATATGGGGGTAAAAATGATTTTTATTTCAAAAAGAGAAAAATTCAAATTTGCACTTTTAATTGTCTTTCAAAATGTATATGCATTGGTTAAAATTTATATGCATATTTAAAGTGTTTTAATTTTGTCTTGATACTAAATTCATAAACTGTCCATGCCAACAAAAAATCAAGGTTCTTCCCTATGATTTTTTTGACAAAATTTAATTTTTTAAAAATGTTCTTTTTCTTTTTTTTTAAAAAAATTAATAAAATTTAAAAGTAATTTATTGGTAGCAAATACTATTTTATCTCCCATCAATTAAAAGTTATAGCTTCGAAATTATTTTTAACATCTTGCTTATTTTTTTTTTTTGCCTAAAATTGGTCGAATTTCGACCACAGGCGAAACTGTTTACATAAATTCATTCAACTGGAAAATTTCGTGTTCGAAATTTACCTGTCTACATAATATCAAAGAAGTAAACCCTCCATCGGTCAGATGTTCCGATAACCTTTGGACGGTCGGATGTGGTCTGGCCAGAACCCTATACATTTACATGTATTTATATGAAAAAATAGCGTTATTGGTGTCAAATTTAAACGTGATTATAAATCAAAGTCATAATCGAGAAATTTCAAGTCGAAAACTTAATTCGAAATATATTTAAAATTCAATTATAATCGAAAAAGGTATGGCCAGAACCATACAATCGACGGAGGGTTAAACTATCCCCCATTCATATAATAATAAGGTAGGTAGGTTTTACTGCTGTGAGTGTTATAAACGTCAAACAATAAAGTCAGCAACAACTATTAGAAAAACTTAAATTCGAACAGCTGACTTTGACATCTAGCTGACTTCCTTTCTAATATACACCTACCTTGTTATTCTATCATGCTCTTAACCTCACCAATTCAACGACAAAAACAGCGACGACAACAGCGACATAGCAACAGAGCAATAATAACGCAACAACAATAACAAAAATCATACCATAACCAGAGATGCCTGAATAACACTTAAAAGTATTGAAAACAACAACTAAAAGGTAGGCATTAGTACTCAGTCACTTTAATGCGTATAAAATTCTCAACTGGTTCAAGCTAACATATGCATAAAACAACTGATCAAAGCCAACCAGATCAATATTCTTCCTCTAAGTAAGTAGAGATGATCACTGTTGAGCTTATAGTTGCAAAGGATAATCTAGTTTTGAGTTGGTACAGCTGATAGTTGCACAGATTATTCTAACCCTGACTTGGTTCAGCTGATAGTTCTACAGAGTAATCTAATACTGAGTTGCTGGTTGCACAAAGTATTCTAGTGCTGATTTGGTTCAGCTGATAGTTGCACATATTTGTATAGTTCTTAGTTGGTGGTTGCACAGAATATTCTAGTGCTGAATTGATTCAGCTGATAGTCCAAGAAATGCGATGTGCCTTGAAGACGCAATCGTGCTTGGTGACTTCAACGCCAAGGTGGTTAAGGAAAACATATTTGGTCCAACAGTCGGAAAGTTCAGTCTCCACGACAACACATCCGATAACGGAATGAGGTTGATTGACTTCGCCGCAGCACGAAACATGGTCGTAAGTAGCACTAGATTCAAGCATCTCAATATTCATAACGCCACCTGGCTGTTCCCTGAGCAAAACACATGTAACCAAATTGATCACGTTTTAATTAACGGAAGGCACTCTTCCATTGTACTAGATGTACGCACGATCCGTGGTGCTTACATACATAGATTATTATCTTGTCGCAGCCAAGATCCGCACACGTCCATGCGCAGCTATGAATGATTGCAATCCTACACTAAGAAAGCTAGACGTCGACAAGCTGCAATCAAAATGGACGGCCGAAGCCTTCGCTACTCGACTCTCACTCCTGCTTCAAGAAAGCACTTTTCCGATCTACGATATATACACACAATGGACGCACATATCCCACTCTATGCGTACGGCTGCCGAAGAGGTGATAGGCTACCATCACCCTCGCCAAAACCAGTGGCACGACCAGAAGTGTCGCGACGCCACTGCAGAAAGGGACATCGCCTACAAAGCCACCCTGTAGTCGGTTGTAACGCGTGCTGTTATGGGGCGATACCGAGAGAAGAGGAGGGAAGAGAGACGCATTTTCAGGCGAAAAAACGAGAGGCGGAAATGCGTGAGTGCGAGAATATGATTCTATTCCTGCAAGGATGAGAATGGGAATCTAGTGACAAATTTCCAGAGTACACTCATGTTATGGAAGGAGCACTTCTCTAGTTTTTTAAAAGGGGAATGCTGACAACAATCCCGGCAGTGGAGATGATATCCTGGAAACCCCAATTATGGATGACAGCGTTAAAGTTCCGATGCCCGACTATAACGAAATCTTAGCAGCTATAGTTCGACTTGAAAACAATAAAGTTGCAGGAGCCGATGGCCTACCGGCTGAGCTGTTTAAGACCGGTGGCGAAGCTCTGTTTAAATACATTCTTAGACTTTCATGCAGAATATCGCACACTAAATATAAAACAGTCACAACTCAAAAAACAAACCTTTTCAGGAAAAGGGAAAAATAAAACTCTTTGGTTGACACTGCAGAAGAAAAAAATTTTTTATTTAAACACACAAATTTCATTCTTTGAATTAATGAAGAAAATAATGATAAAATAGTATGATATGTGTTTTGTGAATTGATTTATATCAAAAAGTCGATATAAAAAATCTTGAGTTGTGTCTGTTTTGTATTTAGTTTGCGATATGGTCGAAAGAATGCATTCCAGATGATTGCAACCTGAGTGTGCTCTACCCAATCCACAAGAAAGGCGATCCCACCATTTTGCGCCAACTACCGTGGGATTAGCCTTCTTAATATCGCATATAAGGTCCTGCCGAACGTATTGTGCGAAAGACTAAAGCCCATCGTTAAAAAACTAATTGGACCTTATCAGTGTGGCTTTAGACCTGGAAAGGCCACTAGTCCACAAATCTTGGAAAAGACTCTCGAAAAACAAATCGACACACACCATCTTTTTGTCAATTTCAAAGCCGCCTTCGACAGTCCAAAAAACGAAGTATCTTGTATTAACAAACAAACAATCCCAGCGTCTTGGAAATCACATCAGTGTTAACAACACCTCCTTTGAGGTAGTGAAGGACTTTGTTTACTTGGGATCCAGCATTAAATCCTCCAACGATATCAGTATTGAGATTAAACGAAGGATAACTCTTGCCAACAGGTGTTACTTTGGGCTCAGTAGGCAATTGAGAAGCAGAAGTCTCTCTCGATGAGCAAAACTGACGCTCTATATGTCAATAATCAAGCCCGTCCTATTATACGCATCACAAACCTGGACGTTGAGCAGCTCTGATGAAAGAACTTTGGGAGCGTTCGAGAGAAAAATCCTTCGCAAGATCTATGGTCCAATCTGCGTCAATGGCGAGTACCAAATACGATGGAACCATGAACTGTATGAGCTATATGCCGTCATCGATATAATCAAGCGTATTAAAAAAGTGCGGCTTCGCTGGCTACATCATGTCGAAAGAATGAACGTCGAAGCTCCAGCGAAAATATTATTGGATTCGGTTCCCAGCGGTGGCCAACGTAGACGAGGAAGATCGCATCTCCGTTGGAAAGACCAGGCATTGGATAACCTGACAATGCTTGGAGTTTCCAACTGGAGCCAGCAAGCGCACGACAAAAGAGGCCAAAACCGACCAACGGTTGTAAGCACCATCTTAGTAAGCAAGTAAGTAAGTAAGTAATGTAGTGTTGAGTTGGTCCAACTGAAGGTTGCATAGAGTATTCTAGTGCTGAGTTGATCCAGCTAAGGGTTCCGCAGAATATTCCAGTGCTGAGTTAGTTTGTTGTCAGTCGCTACTTTTGTTACTTTTGTAGTGTAACGCCATCTTCTACGCAGTGTTTCGCGTGGAATTTTTGCTTCGGCTGACCTCTGCTTCACATTGTCAAAACCTATTTAATTGATATTTTGTTTTTTGTAACAAAGAGTCGCACTCTAGCTACTTCTCAGAGATTACCCTTGATCAATTACTGCTTACCAGACTGATACCAGCCCACCATAAGAGTAACTGGTAGTTCAATGACCAGGTGATTACCAGCCAGTTACTAACTGAGTACCAGGCCGATTGCCAACGCTCACCTACTCATTACTAGCATAGTTTTTGTTCGATATTACAAACTCAAGGATTCTCTTAAATATCATAAATTTTGGTATTTTTTCGCTTTGTAAGCACTGTGCAGCGCCTTACATTTTAGTTTATGTTTGCGCGTAGTTTGTTCGCCATTAACTTACTTACACCGGATGTGCCGCTTTTTTGCTGCGGTTAGCCACACATCAACACAACGTATTAATTCTATTTTATTGCAACTGCAGCACCACCAAACAAAAGTTATGCCCATGTAAGCTATGAGTTGCTGTTTTTTTGTTATGCCTGTAAGTTTTTCTAAAGCGCAATAATTAAAAAATTTCAACAATTTTACCGCAACAACAAAGCACAATCAATGAACAATGAAATTGTTTTAATAAAAATTTTTAGAACATACAAAAAATCAAACCAAATTTAGAAAAAATCAATTTAAATAAAAAAGTCAACAACATAACACCCTGTTAGTTGCTATTTAACAGTTGCTAGCCACTTTTGATAGTTCATAAAAACCTACATGACAGCGATTAAATTTGCTCTAGTCGCCTCTATTAATATTGTTATTTGTGGCGGTTATTATTATGTAATTTCTTGTTTATGCTGTAAATTGTTTGGATTATGGCAATTATTATTTATTTTATGCATAATAAATACTTTTGTTTAACAACAAAATATTTGCACTGGTGGTTGCCAACAGACAGCTTTCCAAAGAAAAAAAAAACTAGTCAATAATTTTTTGTGGTTTTTTTTTTATTTTTTGTACTTGTGTAGCACATTTTTAATAACTTAATTGGTTAGCTTGGCAACAGCTATATAAAAACAAAACCAACACCAACAGCAATAACAATAAACATAACATTTTAATATGTTAACCGCTAAAGCATTTAATTGCCATTTAATTGTCATGCCAAATATTGTCATGTGTTAACAGGCGAAAAGCTTTTGCTTTCAGTTTGGTTTATCGAAAAAATAAAAAAACATTGTGGTCATAAGTGTTGAGCAGCTATTTGTAATTTTAACATTTTTTTCTACTTTTAACAGTAATTGAAATATTTGGTGGCGTTTTGAAACACATGACAAAAAGAACCACTTAATTGATTTAAATAAAATCACTCATACGCAGTGGTGACCCAGTTCTGTAACTGCAATAACAAAGAGCAGCTGGCGGCTAGTTTCTGAAATATTTTTGAGTAAATTTAACTTTCATGGAATAAAAATAGTTCATATTTAACTAAAAATGTAAAAAATAAGTAATGAAAACGATATTTGATTGTTAAACCACTGCTAAGATTGTTGCTCGAGCTCATGTATATGTTGCATTCTTTTTTCTTCTTTTGAACTTGTCTTAATAAATGCTTCACCTTTGCAATTCCTTAACCTTTTTTCTAAACAAACTTTTCACTCAAAATATTCTGATTAAGTCATAACTCATGACATGGCAGACATGAACTTCGGTTTAAGTTTGCATTCTAATCATCGCCAACTCAAAAAGCTTTCTTAGTTTTATAACCATCATAAGAGCTAGCAACGTTAAAACTTTAATGTACTTAACTTAAAAATCTTTTGCATAATTTTCTTAAATCTTTATATAATAAAATCACATATTAACGTTCGGAGTAAACCAAAATTTAAGTTGCTTCTACCATTACCCAGTTTAGAATTAAGTCATTTCTCGTCGTAATTAAAAGAGCACAACACATATATTTGAAAGTTTTTTATTTTTAGCTTTAAAAATCATTTTTTTATGTCTTACGAGCATTCAAAAACTTTTCCACATGAATTTCATATAAAACTAAGCAGTCACCACAACAACAACAGCATCAATTGAAAAACCTTGATTTCTGTTGCAGCACGTTGCAGCCGCAGCAGCAGCAGCAAGTTTTCGCATTTCGAGAAACTCAATTAAAGCTGTTTTTATTACGTTGCTCATCGTAAAAAGCACTGTTTTATATTGTCGTACTGAGGTTGCGCGTAGCGGTAATTAACACACGTTTAGCGAGCATTTTATGAGTGTTTCATATAGTTTTCGGTATTTTAGTTAAAATAAATTTTCTAGAACAAACCCCAACAACAATAGAAACAATATAAAATAAAGAAAACACTATTAAAAACAACAAAAAAGTCACGAAATGAAACCAACTTATTTTGGGATATATGCAGGGGAAGTTAAGAAAAAGTAACACAAAAATTTTTGAAACTCTTTCAAAACCAATTAAAAGCTCAAGTTGGTTTTGTTGCTGTTGGTGTTGTTGCAGCAGCAACGGTATTTATTTTTACTCAACTAGTTATATATAAATACATTTGCAGGCACACGCATATCACACACACCTACTAGCCCCAAAACACACACACACATCCACTCAAGTTACGAACTTTTGCTCTACTTTTAGCTGCAGCACGATTACCGTGCAACACAAAAGTTACGCTTAATTTAGTTATTGTTGTAGTTTAAATTGTTGCTGTTGCTGGATTTGTTAAATTATGATTTTGATTTTTCGTAACTGTGGCTGCGCCATGTTTCCGTTTCCCGCTTAATTTGCCTACGAGAAACTGAACCCTTGTTGCAGTCTATTAAATGCAGCGCATTGCCAGCAACATGGTGTTGAGTAGCAGCATTTCACTGCTCATGTTATTGTTTTTGTTGTTGTTGTTGTTGTTACCATTGTAAATTATGCGCCTGATTTAGAAAAGTTTTATGAAATTATTTCTGGCAAATTAAATTGCATCAATTGCTGGCGCCACAACTAATTTAAGTAGAGAGCAGCAACATCAACAGCAACAACAAGAACAACAACAACAGAAACAAAACAACAAGAACAACATTAGCAGCAAAATGCTGCTACTCAACGCTAGCTGCAGTAATGCAGAAATCCAAAGTTTTTGTTGTTTTTATTGATTGTTTTATGCAAGCTTTTAAACTGAAAATTAAGGCTTAATTGTTGCATGTTTCTAACTTTTATGATCATAACTTGATGCTGCAATAGTGCATTTAATGCAATGCGATGCGATGTGATGTGATGTTATGTGATGTGATGTGATGTGATGTGATGTGATGTGATGTGATGTGATGTGATTTGATGTGATGTGATGTGATGTGATGTGATGTGATGTGATGTGATGTAATGTGATGTGATGTGATGTGATGTGACGTGATGTGATGTGATGTGATATTATTTCATACTAGTCATATCATGTGTAGCAGGTGATATGATGAGATACAAATCATGTGATGTGATGTAATGTGATGTGATGTGATGTGATTTGATGTAATGCGATGTGATATTATTTCATACTAGTCATATCATGTGTAGCAGGTGATATGATGAGATGAACATGAACATGAACATGAACTTAAATTTGTCGTGAATTTCACTTCTCTTCCACTTGCCTGGGTGATGAAATTAATTCATGTCATTTATTGTCTTGTGATGTGATAAGATGTCAAGTCCTATTATGTTATGCCATGTGATGTCTTGTGGTGTGGTCATAAGCCGCATCAAACACGTCATATGAAGCTGTGATGTGATGTACATTAGCTTCGATAGGAATTGGATTTGACTTTGATTTGATTGTACTTAACTTGGATGGGTTTTGATATAAGATCATGTCATGTCAGGTATAAAGTGAATTCATTGTCATGTGATGTCTTGTCAAATGATATGATATGTCTTCAAGTGCTATCATCTTATGATATGTGATGTCTTATTATTTATTATTATATCTTGATGTGTTACATCTAGCCATGGGATCTCTTTTGATGTGATGTGATGTGATGTGATGTGATGTGATGGAATTTATATTAACTTCGATAGGAATTGGATTTGGCTTTGATTTGAATGTACTTAGCTTAGATGGATTTTGATATAAAATCATGTCATGTCATGTATGTAGTCAATTAATGTTATGTAATGTCTTGTGAAGTCATGTTATGTGATGTCAAGTCTTGTCATGTTATGACATGTGATTTCTTGTAATTTCTTATATGTCACACCAAGTCATATGATGTATTTTTATGAGGTGCAATGTGATGTGATGTGATGGGATGTGCATTGATATCTATAGGAAGTGGGTTTGACTTGAATACTAGTTTTGTTAAACTTGAATTGGTTTTGATATAATCGCATGTTACGTCATGTGATGTTATATTATATCATTTGATGATAAGTCATATCATGTTATGTAATGGGATGTGTATTAACTTGAACTTGAACTTGAACTTGAATTGCATCTGTATTGGATCTGTCCTTAATGACCTTCACTTTATCAGGTCTTGATGTCATGTCATATCATGTGATGAAATATGTTTTAATTTGATGTAAGGAGCCAATTTGATCTTGAAGCCAGGATTGAAGCTTAGACTTGGACTTGGACTTGGACTTGGACTTGGACTTGGACTTGGACTTGGACTTGGACTTGGACTTGGACTTGGACTTGGACTTGGACTTGGACTTGGACTTGGACTTGGACTTGGACTTGGACTTGGACTTGGACTTGGACTTGGACTTGGACTTGGACTTGGACTTGGACTTGGACTTGGACTTGGACTTGGACTTGGACTTGGACTTGGACTTGGACTTGGACTTGGACTTGGACTTGGACTTGGACTTGGACTTGGACTTGGACTTGGACTTGGACTTGGACTTGGACTTGGACTTGGACTTGGACTTGGACTTGGACTTGGACTTGGACTTGGACTTGGACTTGGACTTGGACTTGGACTTGGACTTGGACTTGGACTTGGACTTGGACTTGGACTTGGACTTGGACTTGGACTTGGACTTGGACTTGGACTTGGACTTGGACTTGGACTTGGACTTGGACTTGGACTTGGACTTGGACTTGCACTTGGACTTGGACTTGGACTTGGACTTGGACTTGGACTTGGACTTGGACTTGGACTTGGACTTCGACTTGGACTTGGACTTGGACTTGGACTTGGACTTGGACTTGGACTTGGACTTGGACTTGGACTTGGACTTGGACTTGGACTTGGACTTGGACTTGGACTTGGACTTGGACTTGGACTTGGACTTGGACTTGGACTTGGACTTGGACTTGGACTTGAACTTGGACTTGGACTTGGACTTGGACTTGGACTTGGACTTGGACTTGGACTTGGACTTGGACTTGGACTTGGACTTGGACTTGGACTTGGACTTGGACTTGGACTTGGACTTGGACTTGGACTTGGACTTGGACTTGGACTTGGACTTGGACTTGGACTTGGACTTGGACTTGGACTTGGACTTGGACTTGGACTTGGACTTGGACTTGGACTTGGACTTGGACTTGGACTTGGACTTGGACTTGGACTTGGACTTGGACTTGGACTTGGACTTGGACTTGGACTTGGACTTGGACTTGGACTTGGACTTGGACTTGGACTTGGACTTGGACTTGGACTTGGACTTGGACTTGGACTTGGACTTGGACTTGGACTTGGACTTGGACTTGGACTTGGACTTGGACTTGGACTTGGACTTGGACTTGGACTTGGACTTGGACTTGGACTTGGACTTGGACTTGGACTTGGACTTGGACTTGGACTTGGACTTGGACTTGGACTTGGACTTGGACTTGGACTTGGACTTGGACTTGGACTTGGACTTGGACTTGGACTTGGACTTGGACTTGGACTTGGACTTGGACTTGGACTTGGACTTGGACTTGGACTTGGACTTGGACTTGGACTTGGACTTGGACTTGGACTTGGACTTGGACTTGGACTTGGACTTGGACTTGGACTTGGACTTGGACTTGGACTTGGACTTGGACTTGGACTTGGACTTGGACTTGGACTTGGACTTGGACTTGGACTTGGACTTGGACTTGGACTTGGACTTGGACTTGGACTTGGACTTGGACTTGGACTTGGACTTGGACTTGGACTTAGACTTGGACTTGCACTTGGACTTGGACTTGGACTTGGACTTGGACTTCGACTTGGACTTGGACTTGGACTTGGACTTGGACTTGGACTTGGACTTGGACTTGGACTTGGACTTGGACTTGGACTTGGACTTGGACTTGGACTTGGACTTGGACTTGGACTTGGACTTGGACTTGGACTTGGACTTGGACTTGGACTTGGACTTGGACTTGGACTTGGACTTGGACTTGGACTTGGACTTGGACTTGGACTTGGACTTGGACTTGGACTTGGACTTGGACTTGGACTTGGACTTGGACTTGGACTTGGACTTGGACTTGGACTTGGACTTGGACTTGGACTTGGACTTGGACTTGGACTTGGACTTGGACTTGGACTTGGACTTGGACTTGGACTTGGACTTGGACTTGGACTTGGACTTGGACTTGGACTTGGACTTGGACTTGGACTTGGACTTGGACTTGGACTTGGACTTGGACTTGGACTTGGACTTGGACTTGGACTTGGACTTGGACTTGGACTTGGACTTGGACTTGGACTTGGACTTGGACTTGGACTTGGACTTGGACTTGGACTTGGACTTGGACTTGGACTTGGACTTGGACTTGGACTTGGACTTGGACTTGGACTTGGACTTGGACTTGGACTTGGACTTGGACTTGGACTTGGACTTGGACTTGGACTTGGACTTGGACTTGGACTTGGACTTGGACTTGGACTTGGACTTGGACTTGGACTTGGACTTGGACTTGGACTTGGACTTGGACTTGGACTTGGACTTGGACTTGGACTTGGACTTGGACTTGGACTTGGACTTGGACTTGGACTTGGACTTGGACTTGGACTTGGACTTGGACTTGGACTTGGACTTGGACTTGGACTTGAACTTGAACTTGGACTTGACTTGGACATGACTTGGACTTGACTTGGACTTGACTTGAACTTGACTTGGACTTGACTTGGACTTGACTTGGACTTGACATGGACTTGACTTGGACTTGGACTTGGAATTGAACTTTATTTGGACTTGACTTGGACTTGACTCGGACTTGACTTGCATTTTTGTTTTTTTTTTCTCTATTAACCATTGTCTTAACATTTTTGTCCGAAAGCGAAGAGAAGCTTAAAGAATATTTAATGTCCATTTGCTGTGGATTTTGTTAACTGATTTGGCACACACGTTTGTTAACATCATGAAGAAACCATCAGCTAATCGAATTTTTACCACTGAATCTACAATAAAAATAGCAAAACTTTTATTTGAAATATCAACATGAAAAATAAAAAACAAAATTTACTTTTATAGTCTTGAACACAAAACCATGAACTCGCACGCAAGCACACATACACTAGATGATTCTCATACTCTGCCATGTTTCGTAGTTTTGTCGTAACATTAACGACTTATGCGCTCATTGGTGGCGTCCACACGCGTTATTGCTTAGAACTTAAAACTGTGTAGAGCTTTTAGCGGTTATGAGAAGTGGGCGGTGGAGTTCTTTCCATTCTTAGCTATTTGAAACTTTTCGCTGTAAACGTGACTTTTGTGCGGAAGTAGTTTTTTTATGTTTTAGACATTATTTTTCAGTGCATTGCTTGCTGTGGGGGCACAGGAAGTGTTAAACTCGTGAGCGGTTAGAGAAAAAAATAAAACAAGACAATGCATTTTGGTGTACTGCTAATAAATTTGCTATTGTGTAAATTTAACTTATTTCCCCTTCGGCATGTAATAAAGGCATGGAATTTTTCAAACAATTCAATTCATGAAATGGCGAGAAGAAGAAACAGTATGAATGCAAAGCATCCATTAATTAAATCATTGTCAACAAGCACCTCAACGGCTTACTTGACGCCTGCTGCTGCTTCATCAACACCAGCAACGGGAAGGAGAACTTGTAAACCTTTGTTAAGTACTGTCGGAGTTGTCACAATTCATTTGTTTGTACCGTATACTTATTTCCGACAAAAATGGGCGATATAAATAAACTTTGACAGTTAAGATAAAGAAAAGAATCCGCTAAGGCAAAGCATGTCTAAGATGAATAAAACTCAATCCCTGTTTTTGGGCCAACTTTTTTTAATGTAACTTATTTAAAGCAAAGCCTTTTAGCAGCTATCTAAGACGATTTTCCCCGCCCTTAGCAGTGTTCATTGCCATAAAACTGCATAATTCGAATACAATCTTGTACATATTTCAAATCATGTAACCTTTTTTTTAATCCTTTTTCATGTAAACTCTTGCAACTGTGATATATTTGCCTCGTCTTGTCATCCGTTTTGCGATGCCCTTCGTTGTGTCTTCTTTCGGTTGTTTTGAGTTAAGCCAAAACTTTTTTATTCCTTAGGAAAATTAATCTTGTTTCAAGTTTGAAAACTATTACAAATCAAAAGTTCTACGTTTTAAGCCCAGACAGTTAAATACTCAAAAGGATACACACACATGTTGCCTTGCTTACTTACTGCAGAGAACGAGCAACATAACTTCTCGAAACTAACAACAGTCATATTCGTTAACGACAAATAAAACAAGAAACAAACAGCAATAGTAGCAACAGCAACAACACAAATACTAACCCGAATAACAGCAACAGTGATAATATTAATGCTTGTTTTGAACATTTTCATAAATTAGCCTAGCATTAAAGGCTTAAGGCAAAACTTTACTAGGAGGGTGAAAGGATTAAAGTCCCAGAATACGTTGAAAAACTGAACCAGTTTCACTTTTGTACAATGTATTAAATAACTTCTTAAATATTGAGTCTTATGTATTTAGTATTAAGAATTTAGTTTTAAGTATTAAGTAGTTAAGAATTAAGTTTAAAATTTTTGAACCCGTTCAACTTTTCTTGGCAACGTTATCTGGGTTGCAATCAGCAACAATCAAAATATCGATTGTCTGCCAAAGAACTATTCACCGTCACAATGATTTCTTGACCATCCCCTCTTCATCAACAGCCGCCAACAACCATCAAATTCTACCCGACCGTTGCAAAAGTGAAAGGAAAACTTTTCTAATGAATTACCGATGATTAATGATGCTGCAATGTTGCGACAGCAGCAGCAACAATTATTCCCAGCAACCAGATAACCGAGCAACAAATGTTTCAGATAAGCCTGCAGGATAACAAGGATGGCTTTTATGCTCTCAAGAGCATAAAAGGATTCCAGCAAATTAAATTAAACTTCAATTAATGTTAATCAGCAAAATTGTTATGGATCAAAGTTAAGACTTATTAATTTAATTTTTGGATAGATAATCAAATTGTAGCTTCTTTTGTTTTGTCATTAAAAATTAATTTATTTAAATGTTTTTTAAAAACTAGAATAATAGAGTTGCCAACGTTAGACAATGCTAGCTGCTGGCGTTTTCGGCTGCTTTATGAAATTGTGATAGATGGCTTGAAGCGCTGTTGCAACTTTTGAGCCAGACTAACAGCTATAACAACAACAACAAAAAACAACAACAATTAATATGTGATCTTATAAATCATCAGCTTATAAAAATGAACTCACGCTGCATGGCAGGCAGGCAGGAAGATATATGTACGGACGGACAGTTTTTCTGGTTATACATCTTTGTCAAGTGCTGAAAATACACAGTTGAATGCATGCAGATGAATGCTATTAGCAGTTTTTAGTTGTTGTTGTTGTTGCTATTGTTGTTGATGTGGGCGTAGTTGTCCTCATTGTGGATATAAATTTACTTACTTAGCTGGAGATGAGTTAAAAAGCAATCTGGAGCAAAAAGTTATGAATGAAAAGCAACAAACTGCAGAGTTGCCATTTTCTTTCCAAGATAAGCCCTTACCATTACACCTTTACGTAAAAATGTCTAACATAGCTGCCATGAAGCATATCTGGAAGTTAAAAGGGTTCGATTTTAGCGGGAGGATGTCTCACACGAACTGAGTTGGATTTTACTGGGTAAAAGTCTCATATTATTCGATCTGCATACTATCATCATGCCAATTAATCGTTGTGTCTGCCAGTTTTTATATAATACGGAATGTATGTGGTTGGAGCTATTGCCTCAAGCGTACCTCAATCTCACAATAAGTCAAATGACCATCTTATCTCATTAGTTTATGCGCTGTAACAAAGTTTTCTGATTTAACAATAGATTTTTGATGAAATTCACAATCATCATCATCCAGCATCACACTGAATTCCAAAACCACCAGGATTGAACTCCAAAAACACTAGGAACATAGTGGCCAAAGAGGTGCTTCATTCATTTTGACAATTTACCAATTGTCCTAGTTCCATATAATTTTTCTGGTTGTTTGAAAGCTTGAAAGCATGACCTTACTTTGACCTTGACCTTGATCTTGATCTTTATCTTAATCTTGATCTTGATCTTGATCTTGATCTTGATCTTGATCTTGGTCTTGATCTTGATCTTGATCTTGATCTTGATCTTGATCTTGATCTTGATCTTGATCTTGATCTTGGTCTTGATCTTGATCTTGATCTTGATCTTGATCTTGATCTGGATCTTGATCTTGATCTTGATCTTGATCTTGATCTTGATCTTTATCTTGATCTTGATCTTGATCTTGATCTTGATCTTGATCTTGATCTTGATCTTGATCTTGATCTTGATCTTGATCTTGATCTTGATCTTGATCTTGATCTTGATCTTGATCTTGATCTTGATCTTGATCTTGATCTTGATCTTGATCTTGATCTTGATCTTGATCTTGATCTTGATCTTGATCTTGATCTTGATCTTGATCTTGATCTTGATCTTGATCTTGATCTTGATCTTGATCTTGATCTTGATCTTGATCTTGATCTTGATCTTGATCTTGATCTTGATCTTGATCTTTATTTTTATCTTGATCTTGATCTTGATCTTGATCTTGATCTTGATCTTGATCTTGATCTTGATCTTGATCTTGATCTTGATCTTGATCTTGATCTTGATCTTGATCTTGATCTTGATCTTGATCTTGATCTTGATCTTGATCTTGATCTTGATCTTGATCTTGATCTTGATCTTGATCTTGATCTTGATCTTGATCTTGATCTTGATCTTGATCTTGATCTTGATCTTGATCTTGATCTTGATCTTGATCTTGATCTTGATCTTGATCTTGATCTTGATCTTGATCTTGATCTTGATCTTGATCTTGATCTTGATCTTGATCTTGATCTTGATCTTGATCTTGATCTTGATCTTGATCTTGATCTTGATCTTGATCTTGATCTTGATCTTGATCTTGATCTTGATCTTGATCTTGATCTTGATCTTGATCTTGATCTTGATCTTGATCTTGATCTTGATCTTGATCTTGATCTTGATCTTGATCTTGATCTTGATCTTGATCTTGATCTTGATCTTGATCTTGATCTTGATCTTGATCTTGATCTTGATCTTGATCTTGATCTTGATCTTGATCTTGATCTTGATCTTGATCTTGATCTTGATCTTGATCTTGATCTTGATCTTGATCTTGATCTTGATCTTGATCTTGATCTTGATCTTGATCTTGATCTTGATCTTGATCTTGATCTTGATCTTGATCTTGATCTTGATCTTGATCTTGATCTTGATCTTGATCTTGATCTTGATCTTGATCTTGATCTTGATCTTGATCTTGATCTTGATCTTGATCTTGATCTTGATCTTGATCTTGATCTTGATCTTGATCTTGATCTTGATCTTGATTTTGATCTTGTGATCGTGGGGACGGTTAGCCCTGGTTTTTTTTAGTATTATGCATCGAATTCGGCTTAATTCCACTCATAATTTTTAAGACTTTTTATCGTATATAAGTTTTGGTCTTTTATAGAGTCCCTTATCAAGAAATTTAGAAAAATCTTGTACAAGAACTACATCTGTCATCAAATGTCATCATCAATAAATTAAGAAATTCCATGAGATAAAAATTAAATAGTTGATATGTTGTTTTGTTATTTTATTTTATAATTGATTTTCTTATAAATTAAAATCTACATTATTTCTTAACTGCAGTTGACTTGGGTTAAGTTTTTGTTAATGAGTACTCATGCTTTAAGGATATATGAAATATTTATTCCGTTTAATAACTTACTAACAATAACTTCATAACATAAATAAGAAGAAAATAAACTAATTCTTTATATTGTTCACGATAAAAATATAAAATAAAGAACATAAATTTCCGTCATTACAGCAACAATGTTAAATATATCCAATACAATAGTACCTTCCTCTTGACATTTTCCATTATTTTCAATTTTCATACAATGAACTCTTCTAATGCAATCAATTATAAGTTTCTTTCAAGTTTTTTTTCACGGTAATTTTCAATATTTTGCTTATTTATACCTGGAGACAAAGAGAAAAAGAGTAGAAGAAAGTCTGAAGAGTATATTTTCTTGGGAAAATCATCTGTCATCTTCTGCTTGTCTGCTGGCAACAAATTGTATCAAAATGCAACGAGCATTCAAGACTTGCAATCATATAACGTAAATTTTCTCATATCCTTTTTAGATTATCCTGCTGCAATAGACGGCGTTTGTCTTTGCTCTTCTACAAGCAGCCCTTCTACAGTTGGGAGTATGCATAGCAATTTGCATGAACTAATACCGAATGATGATGAAAAGCTAACCGGAAAGTGTTGTTTTCTTTGTGATAGAGTTAAGTTAAACATATAAACCGGAGATTATTTCTAAAGTCATTTACTGCATAACATAGCAAAGCAGCATGGTTTGAGTAGAAAAAAGAAGAAGAAAATTTAAAAAAAAAAAACAAGTCGTTTTTATGCTCAGTTTATGTTCGTTCGTTCTTTGACGCTTTCTTTTACTTTATGACAAACATAAAAAAGTGTTAACAGCTTGCAGGCATTTTTTGATCTTTACCCATCATCCATCACCCATCCTCTCTTGTCACCAAAACCCAAGCAAGACTGCTCAATTTCAAAGCAATTAAAATGTGCTTGCTTAAACAAGGACATTCGAAATTTATTTGGCTTCATAAAAATCAAGACGCGTGATGTTGTTGCTGTTTTACGCTTTGTTTAATTTTATTTTATTTTTCAAATCAATTAATTTTTCACTTTGCCAAAAACAAATGCGCATCAACAAATTTATTGCATTCCCAAATAGTGTTGGGTTTGAGGCGAAAGGACCATCATCCAGCGTTGAAGGAAGGAGAGCAACGCAAATGAGCGACCATAAAAAAGGATTTGTGACGAAAAGCTTGTTGCCTGACACTTTAACAGCGCTTAGAAAATGCATGACGTTGTAGAAGCTAGTATATGTATGTGTGTACTTGTCTGTCTGAGAGTTTGATTGTATGTGTTTATAATTCACAACAATTACTTCGTCCTTTTTAGCATTTAATGCCATTCCACAAAAGCATTCATGCTGCCAAGTGTTGGTGTCTTGGTGATCCTTTAATTTGGCGCGCTGTTTTTTTATTTTTATTTGCTGTTAGTAATGAGAGAAATTGATAGGGTTGCCATGTGTACCACAATTGAAAATATTTTAAATATTAAATTTTGTTAATCATAGTCCATATATAAAATGTAAAATATATAAATGGTACATGTAACAGAACAAACCACTTCACTTCATTTTAAGAATTGATTGCTTTTAGTCATGTTTCGGGACAATTTTAATGAGATCAATTTGAAATTATTTTACATTAATTTCGGGCATATCTTAATCAATTTTTATTTATTTTGCATATATCAGATGGAGTTTTTGGCCATACAAGGAGGTTTTCAACGTTTTGTATTTTTTCAAACAGGCATCTCATACACAGAGGGACTATTTTAAAAGAAAAGTAAAATACAAAAGATTCGTAACGATGTTACTTTTTTTCGTTATAAGAAAAATGTATTTTATATGAGACGAAAATATCTAGATTATTTAGAAAAAATATTTGACACGGATTTTTTTTTAATTTGTATACATAATATAAAAGTATTAAAATTGAATATGAAAATTACTATAATCAAATGTCAATTGTTTTCATTGTTAAATTAAATACACTGTCGCAAAAAAACATGTTCGAAGAAGTTGATTTGACTCTCTTATGGGTATGGAGAATTGAACTGCATCATTATTTTTTTTTAGGTTTTTAGAATTTTGAACAAAAATAACCGAATGCCTAACTTTTGGCATTCGATATGTTCACAAAAATTTCAAAGCATAATATAAATAAAATTTCTGTGCAGAAATTTGTTATGAAAAAGCAAGTATATAAGATTTATGATAGTAAAAATCAGTGCTTAAATGTCATAAATTTATTTTTTGCTATATTTTCGACTTCAAGAACCAAATATCTTGTTCTATTTTTCAATATGTTCACAAAACTTACTTGGAATACCAAAATTATTCTCGTTTTTGGTAAAAGTTAGACATGATATGACAAGTACTGACGTCTTGTAGTGAGAAGACTATGAAAAATCGCGGGTAAATGCAATATTTTTCGGTAAGTGGACCTGATGGGTCCATCGACCATTTTTTTGGCATATGTATTTTAACAATTTTCTGCAGATTTGGCAAGTTTTGGTGAATTGTTACTCAAAAACTGCGAAAAAGCCAGAAAATATTGAATATTTTGTAATTTTGACCTAAAGACGCCCTATGTTTTGGTCCTTGGTTAATTCACAAAAGTTAAAAACTGAACCATTCTGAACAAATTTTCTAAAAAAATCATGCTCACCAACCAGATACAAGATACAGCCATGGAATAGGAGATAAAACTTGAAAATCTTTCCTTTAAGGCGCAATTTTTAACAAACTGACAAGAAATTATTTTGGACGTGGT
Source organism: Tetanocera ferruginea (assembly GCA_958299015.1). Lineage (NCBI taxonomy): Eukaryota > Metazoa > Arthropoda > Insecta > Diptera > Sciomyzidae > Tetanocera > Tetanocera ferruginea. The sequence continues at coordinate 136,905,714 of OY282641.1, forward strand.
CGAAGTTAAAGTACCCCCAGAGCTATGTTGAAGCATATGCAAATTTATTTAGGTTTTATTATTTCGATAACGTCATTTTGTATTGAAGATAGGTGTAGTTTTAATTTAATTTTTCCAACCTTCAAACTCATATTACCTTTCAAATATCAAGACCAATGTATGAAATAGCGATGTGACGGAGCTCAGCATAAGTTTTTTTCATTTTAATATTTTGAAGGCGTCACTTTCTATAGGAGGTAGCGGAAGTATTCAAAGGATTCCGCTGAATTTGCTGAAACTCAGCGAATATGTTAAAAGTCAAAGCTTATTTGATAAATTTCGAATCAGTAGATTAATTGTTTATGAAAGTTTGAGAGATTTTCAGTTTTTATGACGTCACTTTGTATGGAAGGTATGGGTGCTTTTCGTCCGATTAATCTCGTTTACAAACTCAGTGTGCGTATTGGAGACCGAAGTTTCATTAATTTAATTCATAAAAAGACTTTTTCTTGAGTTAAAACAAGTGTAACCGTTTGGATAAAATCACTTTGTACTGGAGATAGACGTGGTTTTCATTCAGTTTGAACTATTTTTACAACTGTTCCATACGCTCCGGCCTCATTTTTAAAAAAATAAGGACCGCTGATGCCTTCTGAGTCTATGTTCTTTGCACCAAACTGTGTCTCGTTGTGAATGTATCGAGTCTCGAGTAACTCGTGCGGATTTTTAGCGTACCAAATTCAACTAATCTGTTTTTCCATACCCATCTAGACATAAATGAGCCTTGTCAGAAGAATTTTATGGTTTTTTCACAAGATATAATATTTAATATTTAGCAAAATATTCTAACTAAGGCTGATGTCAGAGTGAGTACTACAAGTGAAGCTATACTTAAAGCTTTGCTAGTGATGCTATAGGCAAAGCTTTTGTATGTCAGATTAAAAGCATTTTTTCATTGCTAGAAATGCTGAATCACTCAGTTTTATGTTTCAAACTTCATATAAATCATTTCAAATATCTATTGAACGCTTGAAACTTTCAAAATAGCTTCATGTAGCTTATATTATCACTTTTACTCCGACTTCTTTTGAAGTTTTTTCATAGAAAACCACAGGGAGAGCTTAAAACTTTCAGCCTAGATGCTAGTCCAGCTTTGTTAGTTTTTTCTACTTAATTAATATCGTGCATGAATCTTCGAGCAATGTTTCTGGCGTTAGTAGTTTCGTATTTCTCTTTGTCTTCATCGACAATTCAATCCATTTCATCTATAAATTATATAATATAATATTTAGGTCAAATAAAACATTTTTGTTGGTCACAAAATGTTTGAAATGTGTGGTTTTGTATAAATTTTATAACAAATTTTTAAAAATCAGCAGAAATTTTGCAATATTTTTATCTCAACGCCTATTTTGGGAATATTTAGCTTCTTAACTCTTAAGTTTTTGTTAATTAAGTGTACCTCTCTATCACTACGCTACAGCCCTCATATAAAAGAAGTGTTAATTTGAAAAAATTCACTACCTACTGAGTTTGAAGAATTGCTTTTAAACATTTTCATTTGTTAATATTATTCAAATTTTTAGTTGGCAACCCTATTCCACATAGTTACAGCAACTCCGTGTAAATGAATGAGAGCAAGAGAGAGAAGCTGAGAGTATGTGTGTGTGAAAGCTTTACATATTCTCCAACACTAACTTGCTGGGCTTGAATAATTAATTTTTGGGCTTTCCTAATGCTCTGGCAGCGACGCGAAAATTCCTTCCGTAGGCTTCATTTAAGAGGATTTTATATTTTATTTTAATTGTCTCCCGAATTAAATGTGTTTTATTTTTTGGCATTTGATATTTATACTCAAACTCAGCGAAAAAGCTGTATCAAGAAGATGTTAGAGACAAACAAAATTATTTGCTGACATTTCTTGATATTTTGCCAAAAATTGCACTGGCAAGTGGAGAAAACTTCAAAGACATTAAGTAATGTCTGCTGGTATTTCTAAGAGGGCAAATATTTATTGTTATTGTTTTAAAGTACAAAATTCTGGAATGCTTTGGAGAGCAATTGAAAATTGCAGCTATTTGGAAATTAAAAAAAAAAAAAAAAACATCAGAGTGATGTGGTTTTAAGCAGTTAGTTGGGCAATTTAAAAAATCTAAAGTTAGAATATAAAGCTTAAATTTTCAAAATTGAAACATAAAAATATTATAAAATGAAGCTTTAATTTTGAAAACTTTGAAACAAGATATTTCTTTTTATTAAGAAAATTTTTTATTTACGAAAAATAAATAAAGATTTGAGAAAATCTTTAGTATGACATTCAATTTCATCAACATCTCTAGTACTTATGTTTGTTTGGATCAAAATTTTTTAAAAGGTTTTTCAAATTCAAATTTTTAATTTGTAAACAAAAATTTAATTTTGTAAAACCTTCATAGTTTTTATAACATTCCTTCAACATATTTGTATAGCTTCTCGTTCACTTTCTCTTTTTCCACAATTTGCAAAAATTTCAACTTCAGTTAAAAAGTTCAAATGGCAATTGAATCAATTTAACTTTCTGCCATGTTGCTTGAGAATGAGTAGCTCTTTGCTCTCAAAAACAAATAAAAAATCAAAAAGTTGGTCATAAAATATTTTGCATTCAACTGTCAAAACAAACGAACCAAAAAAATTGTAAAAGAGCAAGTTTTTGTTTTAACTACAGTTCAAGTATTAAAATTTGACTTGAAATTTGTTTGAAGGAGCGATACTGTCATAGGCTGCCGTCTGTATAGTTTGACTTGAAGAGAATTGTAAGCTAGCTCAGTGCAATATCATTTAGAAAAAACAATAAAATCTATTGACCTATTTTTGATGGTATCAAACCACCTAAAGATTTAAATATAAAGGACTAGAAAATATATCAATTGGGTAACTCTGGTGGTTAGTTTTAAGCTGCGGACCATTTGTATTTGTAAACATAAATACGCTAAGTCTTAACTAGATGATTTTCAAAAAAGTTGGGAAGAAATACGACTCGAAATTTCAACGCAACGAAACTGGAAAAGTGTTGCATAAAGTAAACATACACAGTGAGTATGGTTGCAATGGGAAAAAAATAATAGTCTATTTAAGATTTCGTCTTTGTCCACTTAACAAAAATATATAAAGAAAAAACATGAACAAACTAATCATTATAATATCAAGAATGCAACGACGTTGCATGGAATTTTTACACAAAGGTTATATGAGTTATGATAAATGTTATGCAACGAATATAAAAAATGGCTTCATAACAATAATAAGAAGAATAATGGCGCCATCAGGTTTTGGATATAGAAGCTTATGCAGCAATATTAAAATATCGTTGCATAGGTATATAATAGGTATAGGTACTTTGTCCACTTAACAAAAATATATAAAGAAAAAACATGAACAAACTAATCATTATAATATCAAGAATGCAACGACGTTGCATGGAATTTTTACACAAAGGTTATATGAGTTATGATAAATGTTATGCAACGAATATAAAAAATGGCTTCATAACAATAATAAGAAGAATAATGGCGCCATCAGGTTTTGGATATAGAAGCTTATGCAGCAATATTAAAATATCGTTGCATAGGTATATAATAGGTATAGGTACTACGACGAGTTATATTTATCGACTGTTTGTTAAAACTTTCCAAAAAAAAAAACAACAATTATGATATCAGGGAAATGTAGAGGCAACCATTGAATGCAACAAACTTGTAACAGCGTTGCATGAAATTATTTCCAGATTGCTGTAGGACTTACTATAAATATTATGTAGATTAAAGAACTGGCTGTCTCTCTTTGGAGTCTCACTTAGACCATACGATCCTTAGTGATTCCGGTTGTTGAAAGCTTTTAGCAAAAATTGTAGTTCTCAAAGATTCTCGTGAATTTTGCAAATCTAAGGAGATATTTTTTAAGAGGAATTTTGGCTGCAACTTCCAGTTACTACAACGTCGGTGAGTCTAAGTATTTAAGTCTAGATTTAAGTATGGCGGGGCATGTGTAAAGAAGATGTTGCAGGGTTTCTTGGTTACCTGGTTCTTTTCACCTCCTGCTGTTGTCATCTGCGGTAATACCCAACTTTTTCTCATGAGCCGCCATCATGAGGTGACCTGTGAGGAGCCCAAAAGCGTCCTGATGTCTCTTCAGTAGCAAGTCAGGATAAATGCGGTCCGTTTTCCACATGTTATATCACACATGATTCTCGAGATCTTGTATGATGCCGTATCCACGACTCACTGCTTGATTTGCTTTAGTTTTGAGGTTTTCAAAGTTTTGAACAAGGATAAGCAACAAAAATTATGACAAGATGTTAAACACGGACTCGAACAACAATTGAGGAAAAGGTATGAGCAAGGATAAGCAAAGATTCAAACAAAGAACATGAGTACGAAAAAGTATTAGAACATTAATTGAGGCAAAGATTTTAAAAAAGATAAGGAAACAGGTTCGAATATGGAAACTATGAATTAAGAAAAGGAAGAGTGATTGAATGATTTGGAGAAGCGTTCCATGTTGCAACGGTGCTTACGTTTTAGCAAGGATTCATACAAGATGGATAAAAACTAGGATGTGAATTAAGGAACGTTGTTACTATCCCGTGGGCCCGTGGGCACTATCTAGTGATAGGGATATGATAGTGATAGTGATAGTGATAGTGATAGTGATAGTGATAGTGATAGTGATAGTGATAGTGATATTGATAGTGATAGTGATAGTGATAGTGATAGTGATAGTGATAGTGATAGTGATAGTGATAGTGATAGTGATAGTGATAGTGATAGTGATAGTGATAGTGATAGTGATAGTGATAGTGATAGTGATAGTGATAGTGATAGTGATAGTGATAGTGATAGTGATAGTGATAGTGATAGTGATATTGATAGTGATAGTGATAGTGATAGTGATAGTGATAGTGATAGTGATAGTGATAGTGATAGTGATAGTGATAGTGATAGTGATAGTGATAGTGATAGTGATAGTGATAGTGATAGTGATAGTGATAGTGATAGTGATAGTGATAGTGATAGTGATAGTGATAGTGATAGTGATAGTGATAGTGATAGTGATAGTGATAGTGATAGTGATAGTGATAGTGATAGTGATAGTGATAGTGATAGTGATAGTGATAGTGATAGTGATAGTGATAGTGATAGTGATAGTGATAGTGATAGTGATAGTGATAGTGATAGTGATAGTGATAGTGATAGTGATAGTGATAGTGATAGTGATAGTGATAGTGATAGTGATAGTGATAGTGATAGTGATAGTGATAGTGATAGTGATAGTGATAGTGATAGTGATAGTGATAGTGATAGTGATAGTGATAGTGATAGTGATAGTGATAGTGATAGTGATAGTGATAGTGATAGTGATAGTGATAGTGATAGTGATAGTGATAGTGATAGTGATAGTGATAGTGATAGTGATAGTGATAGTGATAGTGATAGTGATAGTGATAGTGATAGTGATAGTGATAGTGATAGTGAAAGTGATGAAGATAGTGAATTATTTTTTCATATTATTTCATTAATTCTTACTTTTCTCTAAAAATTTATAGTTCTTAACCAGCATTGATTGTCTAGCTTCATCAAATCTTAAGTTAATAATAGTGTAAGAAGTGTTCGTAGTAAATGTAGCATTCAAATTGGATTAATTACTTTGTTTTCAAAGTTTTGCTTGTTCTTGTTATTGTTACAAGTTATTTATGTAACTTATTTGGTACTTTAACAAATCTAACTACAATTCCCAAAGTAAAAATGGCTAGTTAAAACTTTCTATTGCCAAAAAAAACCAAAAAAACAAAAACACAAAACAAAACTAAGAGATACACAACCCCCCCCCCCATAGCAAATTGTATATCGTATTATTTGTAATGTAGCGAAAAGTTGGCAAAGTATACCAAGAGAAAAACTTCGAAAATGTTGCCTGAAATTAAGAGGAAGTGATGAAGACTATGAAGTTAAGAAAAAAAACAACAATAAATGAATAGAATGTTTCGCAATGTAGACGAACTAAAGTCAACAGTAACGAGCGTAAAAACGAGCTGTATTCCAATGCAGCCAAAAGAAAAAGAAACACATGCCAACTGCTAACAAATGCAAGACAGCAAAAATGGTTAAAACTTAAAATTAAACTTGCAACAATTAAGAAATTGTAGCAGACAGAAAACAGCAAAAGCAGCATGAATAAAGCAGTCTCAGAAAACTATGATAATTGCGACACAAGTCAGCGGAACCAACGCGCTCTATGTTTGGCTAAAAAATAATGCAAGTCTGAGCAAACTACAAAAAAGCAGTTTTTTTTTAGAAGATATCAAAATTATGAAAGAATATTAAGATATCTATCTTCTTTTTTTGGTGGCCACCAACTATAAGTGCTTATAAAAAAAATTTAATGACGAAAAAATTTTTTGTCGAAATTCATGTTCATAAAAAATTAATTTTAGCTGCTTCATTTGGTGTAAAAATGTTTTGACATAAAAAAAAAAATAAAAATAAATGCTTTAATTGCTGTTAATTAAGCGCAAAATTAAATCAAATTAAAGCAAATAACACCACAAAAACAACAAAAAAAACAACAAGATTACAAGCAGTTGAAAATCTACACCCTGCAGTAACTGTTATGATATTTGATATCCTTTTTGCCATCTATTGAGCACAACATTTTGCTTCAACTGAACCTTTTCTTTTATTTTATTTTTTTTTTTTTTTTGTGACATAAATATTTTGTTTATTTTTTATTTGGCATTTTTTGGCTGCCTCCCATACATAGCCCTGCTAGTTTTCTTATCCCTTTAGATACACAGATACTCTTGATATCATTTTCAACAATCATTACAAAATTAGATTTACAAGACGTAGAACGAAAGAAAGCACCGCACCAGAGCACACACAATGACAAACACAAATACCGCAAATTCTTTTATCATCAACCACAAAAATACCAACAAAAAACACAAACAACAACAACAATAATAACCAAGAAAAAGAACATCATCATCACAATAATAATGAAATCTTCAGCGGATGTTGCTGCTGCTGCAAGGATAAAAAGCAATTTTCCTTTATTCGGCTCTGTCACCACACGGTTAAGATGAAATATTTAAAAGCGTGTCCTTTTTTAATTAGGCCGAAGGAAAAAAGGACATTTTCATTGAAAATGTTTTAGACTGTATGTTTGTGTGTGCGAGTGGGTGTATGAATGTGTATACCGAAAAATCAGCATAGCTGATAAAGCACGCAAGCTAAAGTGAGCAAGAAATACCAAGATTTGGCCTTGAAACTCTAATGTTGTCCAATATTAAAATTCAGAAAATTTTATGCTTAGCTATAAAATGCCATTAAAGCGGCAGATAAGTAGAATTTAAGCAAGTAAAACATTGTGTTCAAAATGCTACATTTAATGAAGTTGTATTATGAGAGAAATGTTGAACGATTTAAAGATAATAAAAAGGATGTTATAAAAGGATATGACAAATAATGCTTGCAACATCAAATTAAAAACAAAATATTGACAGTTGTGAACAAGCTGATTTGTTGTTATGATAATATTTTTTTCAAATTTAACATTTAATAGTGCATAGCATGTGGCTCATTTGGCTCAAATGACTCAATTGGCACAGATTTGGCGCAGATCATTAACTCGATTTAAAAAAAAAAACTATATCAACTTTATTTAAAATTTGACGGTAAAAGTATTTAATTTATAATCCGAAGCACTAGTGAGCAGCTAGTGGCTCAATGAAATCAGTTGGCTCAATTGAATTAAGTTGCTTAATTGAATCAATTGATGGAAGTGATTCAGTTGGATTAGCTAATTGAATTAAATCAACTGAGTCAATGAACTCCATAGGATTAATTGGCTGAGTTGAATCAATTGACTTCACTAACTCAATTTACTCAATTGAATCAATTGACTCAATTCAATCAATTGACTCAATTGAATCAATTGACTCAAATTCAATTCGCTCAATTCTATTAAGTGTATGAAGTCAACTGAATTGAATCAATTGAAATAGGTTGCTCAATGGCATCAAGTGACTCAAATCAATTCAGTCGCTCAATTGAATAAATCAATTGACCTTAAATTGACCTTGATCAATTACCTTAATTGACTCAATTGTATGAATTAAATCAATTGACTTAATTGAATCAATGGACTGAATTGAATCAGTTGAATCAAAAGACTAAATTGAATTAACTGACTCAATTCAATCAATTGGTATTAGATAATTGGTTCATTTCACTGAATTCAATAAAATGACTCAATTGGAGAAATTGATTCAGCTGTGAATTTTCTCAATTGAAGCCATGGGCTGAATTGACTCATTTCAGTTATATACCATGGTTAAATTATGTGGCTCAATTGAATCAAGTAACTCAATTAACCGAAGTGAGTCATCTGGTTCAATTCAATTCAAACAATGCATTCATTGATTCTCAACTAGAATCAATTCAGTCAATTAAGTATTTGGGTCAATTAATTAAAATGAGTCAATTGACTTATCAATAAGCTCAATCGACTCAATCGAATCAATTCAATAAACCGAGTCGATTGACTCAATAGATCAATTCAATCAATCGAGTCAATTGACACAATTGACACAATTGAGTCGAATCAATTGAGTCGAATCAATTGAGTCGAATCAATTGAGTCAAATCAATTGAGTCGAATCAATTGAATTAATGGGGTCAACTGAATCAGTTGACTCAATTGAATCAAGTATCAATTTTTTTAATTTTGTCAATTGAGTCATTTGAGCCAATTGAATTGATTGAGAAAATTGGCTTTATCATAAAAATAGGCTTACTTGACGAAATTGACTCAATTATCATTTAGCTCAAATGAAATAATTAGAGCAATTGACTTTATTTACTTGATTGAGTTAATTGGCTCAATTCCATTAATTAACTAAATAAGCTCAATAGGTTTTTTTTGTCAAAATTCAAAATTAAATCAACTGAATCAATTAAATTTATTGACTCAATAAGCTTAACAGCTTAATTCAGTGAATTGGATCAACTTCCTGAATTGAAAATTTTACTCAATTCGTTCAGTTGAATTAATTTGACGAAATGACTCAATTGGATCAATCGGCTCATTTGCATCAAATCGCTCTATGAGATCAATTGTCTTAATGGGCTGTATTGACTCAATTGGCTCAATTAAATTTACTGAGTTCAACAGCTCAATTGACTTAATTGCATCAACTGACTCAATAAGATCAATTGACTCAATTGGCTCAATTTGCTCAATTAACTACCATAAATCAATTCACACAATTGGCTCAACTTATTTAATTGTCTCTTTTTATCGACTAAATCTGTTGACTTAATTGACTCAATGATCTCAATTGACTCGATTGGTTCAATTGATTCATTTGACTTTATTGACTCGATGAGCTCAATCAACTCAATGAAGTCAATTGCATCAATAAGCTAAATTGACTCAATTGGCTCATTAAACTCTATGGACTCAATTGGTTCAATGGACTCAATTGGTTCAATTATACATTTGCTTCATTGAACTCAATTGAGTGAATCGACTCAATTGATTCATTTGACTCAGTAGGTTCAATGATTCATTTGCTTCATTGAACTCAATTGACTGAATCGACTCAATTGATTCATTTGACTCAGATGGTTCAACTGACTCAAATGGTTCAATTGGCTCAATTGGTTCAATTGACTTAACAGGTTCAACTGGCTCAATTGGTTCAATTGGCTCAACAGGTTCAATTGACTCAATTGGTTCAATGAACTCATTGGTCCAATTGACTCAATTGGTGAAATTGACTCAATTCCTTCAATTGGCTCAATTTGTCCAATTCACTCAATCCGTTTAATGGACTCAAGTTGTCCATGTGACTAAATTGGTTTAATTGACTCCATTGTTTTAATAGGCTCAATTAGTTCAATTGACTCAATTGTTTCAACTGACTCAAGTTTTTAAATAAACTCAATTGATTCAATTGGTTCAAGTAGTTCAATTGACTCAATTGATTCAATTGGTTCAATTAGTTCAATTGACTCAATTGATTTAATTGACTCAACTGATTCAATTTACTCAATTGGTTGAATTGACTCAATTGGTTCAATTGACTCAATTTGTTTAATTTACTCAATTTGTGCAATTGACTCAATTGGTTCAATTGACTCAATTGATTCAATTGACTTAAGTGATTTAATTGCCTCAACTGATTTAATTAACTCAATTGGTTCAATTGACTCAATTGGTTCAATTAACTCAATTGGTTCAATCGACTCAATTGGTTCAATTAGCTCAATTGGTTCAATTGACTCAATTGGTTCAATTGACTCAATTGGTTCAATTGACTCAATTGGTTCAATTGACTCAATTGGTTCAATTGACTCAATTGGTTCAATTGACTCAATTGGTTCAATTGGTTCAATTGGTTCAAGTAGTTCAATTGACTCATTGGTCCAATTGACTCAATTGGTCTAATCGACTCAATTCGTTCAATTGACACAATTTGTCCAATTGACTCAATTCGTTCAATTAATTCAATTTGTCCTATTGATTAAATTTGTCCAATTGGTTAAATTGACTCAAATAGTTTAATTTACTCAATTAGTTCAATTGACTCAAGTGGTTAAATTGACTAAATTGATTCAATTGGTTCAAGTAATTCAAGTGACTCATTTGGTTCAATTGACTCAAGTGGTTAAATTGACTCAACTGATTCAATTGACTCAACTGATTCAATTGACTCAATTGAACCAATTAAGTTCAATTCACTCAATTGGTTTAATTGACACAATTGGTTTAATTGGCTCAATTGGTTCAACTGACTCAATTGGTTTAATTGAACCAATTAATTCAATTGACTCAATTGGTTCAATTTACTCAATTAGTTCAATTGACTCAATTAGTTCAATTGGTTCATTTGACTCAATTGGTTCAATTGACCCAATTAGTTTGGTCTCGAGATTTTTTATGAGACAAAAAACAATCCTCACACCAGGATCATAACACTCACTCTTAAAGCAAATTTGAGCATACAGCTAAACTAAAATCCCACTCAGCGCCCTCTACCACCCAACCCACTTAGTGCCACAGCAGCCATCAAAATATCAAGCAGCTTGTTATAAACTTCATCAGAAATTCATTAATTTATGCCTTCATATTAATGCATAGCATATAAATCTGTTCTACATGGATTTGCACTAATAGCGTGTTGGCGTTGTTGCTGTTTTGTTGTTGACATGACAACTCCAACAATTGGCCCTCCTATGTCCAAAAATAAATCTGATATTTATATTTATATATTTGTACATAAATGTTTGGAATAAATGTTATGAGTGGAATAGCGTTCATAATAAATTTAAAGCAAAACTTAATTGAATTCAATTGAACAGCAACAGCGCAGCAGCAGCAGCAGCAGCAGCAACAGCAACAGCAGCAACAACATCAACAGTAGCTCTGCTGTTAAAATGCTGTCAATTAAAATAGATGCAATCGATTTGAATGAATAAAATCTTTTGGCATTTATATGAGCCGCATCTGGATGGAAATGATGATGGACATAGTAGAGAGTAAATGGCCAGCATAGCAACAACCAAACAGCCAACAACAGCCAGCAACAACAGCAACATCAGAATACCAAAAGCAACTCAAGTGCCGGTCAAGTGATTTATTAATTGTTAATGAACATTAGATAAACATGTAAACGTTGTTGTTGTTGCTGTTGTTGTTGCTGTTGTTGTTGTTGTTGTTGTTGAGGGTCCCTGATGCCTGATTAGTAGCGTTTGGCTGTGGCACACAATTATCGAACACTCGGGTGATTATTATCTATTAACTATTTGTGAACGTTGCTGATATGCGTATGTATGTATGTGTGTGGCTATAAATAGATATATTATTTAGTAAAATGTTAGAGATGTGACGTTAGTGGTGTAAATATAGGTACATAATTTGAAGTTCATCGGCCTGCAATAGATGAACAACAAATGGGAATAAGTCAGAGCAACATTAAATGACATGTTTTGAATTTTTTTATATATTTTCAAGAATAATAAGCTTTCAGAAATAAGCTAAGTAGACTCCGAAAAATTGTTTAACATTTTGATTTGATTGTTAAAAATTTACAGCTCAAACTATTGAATTTATAAAAAAATTCTAATTTTTATACGATGAAAAATAAATTTTGTGTTTGATATTCAGTTTCAAAGTAGCGCAAAAGTTAAGAGAAGACTTTGATATACAATTCTCCAAAAATTGTGTTCAAATTTCACTTCTAAAAAAATATTTTTTATCAAATAGCACAAAATTTGTGCTCTCAATAATTCCAACAATGCAAACCAATGTCAAACGATTTGTCTTTTGCAACCATATTTGAATACTATAACAATCATTCAAAACAATAAATCTTCGATATCCTTTTTCATATGCCACAAAATACTTAAATTTCACACAATAAATATAAATAAAATCAATTTAGAGCATGATAGCTAGATATAATTTTCAAATTTGCTCTTGATGTTCAAATAAATGTTTGCTCTATCATAGTCAGAGCCATACGTGTGCCCACTCGTAGATGCTTTGTCAAGACCAAAAAAATAAAAAGAAGAAGAAGAAGAACCACTCAAGTGGCATGAACTTACTGCTTGTGGTCGGTAGCAGTATTTGTTGCATGTGATATTTTCTTTGGCTAGAATTCTCTTCAAGTAGCAGCACGACGACAAGCCGACATCTTTGCTTTGGCAAATGTATTCGAAGAAATAAAATGCCACACTATAACATTGAGCCAGTGTTGCCACAAAGTTAAAATGATGCTGCACTTTTGTTTGTTACAAGTTGAGTGCATGAAAGTATGCAGTATTTTTTGTTATTTTTTCTATACTTTTTGGTTTTTGCAGCTTAGAATGCCAATGACGATGCCAGTGACAGTAGTGAGTGTGCAGTTAAAGGATGGCGCTGAGCATGCATAGCAGGAGGTGGCAAGTTAGCCAGATAGCTAGAAGAATAAGCAGTGGAATTAAATATATCGTTTTATGTTTTTGGCAGATTTTTATTATTGCCACAAAATAAGTTGTTATAGAAATTTATTTAATTTTTTTTTTGTTCGATTAATTGAATTGCAAATGCTGAAAAGTGTCAAAAACAGGCAGCATTAGTTTTGTGCAGAACGTAGTCAGCGACTGCAATTTTTGCCACAAAAATATGGAAAAAATAAAACTACAAAAACGAGCTTGCTTAAAAATTTTGGCAGATTTAATATATCGTGCTAAAAAAACCTCTGCAGAACCTTTGCTTGTACTCTCTAAGGATTATTATTTCTATGTAAGATTATTTCTATATAAGAAAATAAATTGAGTCTGGCTAGAAATGTTCAAGTTCTTCATTTTAATAAAAACACTTCCGTTATGTGCTCAACAACCGGAAGCTAGAACCTAAGTAAGACTTCAACACTAATAAAAAAAAATACAAAACAACACATTCGTCATGCTGTTTGCTTGCTTAGCCCAAGAATTGCCAGTCACTTTGAGTAATGAATACGTTTTGGGAGTTTCTTGATATTTTCTTGCTGCTGCGCTTTGCTTTCCTTCTTTCTATCTTACTTGAACTTACCACCCTCCCCCACTCCTCCGGTAAAAATATCCTTGCAACTAATAAAACAACTGTGGTCTCAATGAAACAGCATCAGATGAACTCCAAGCGTTAACAATTTGTTCGGGGCTAAAAATTATTCTAAACTGCACTCGTTTCTTGGATTTGGTGTTGAAATAGCAAAAACAAAAGCTTTTCTTATCCTTTAAGAAAGTTCTATCATACATCTTGTTTCTACGTGTGTATGTGAATGTGTGTATTTAATATGCTTTTGTGTGCAACATTTTGTTTCTTCATTTACTCTTGGTTGCTCATGCTTGTGTTGGTTGTTGTTTGTGTGTGCGTCAATGTCACTGTATTTGTTGACAAGACAAACAAATCTTCAAAGTGCAACCGGAAATCCTTTTTTAGTTTATATATTTAGCAAATGATTTACACACACGCTGGCATACCAACAAAGACACACACATAAACACTCACAACTGAAACGCTGCACTTAATTTTTTGTGGGTATGGGGTGTGTGCTCAGATAGTTTTCACGATGATTTCATTGTTAGCATGATTTTCATTGTTTTAGTGCAGAAAATGATTGGCCTAATAGAGTTGCCAACTATTTTTGAAAATCAAAAATATGCAAAAATAAATGATATTTTTCCAAAGAAATCCATCCTAGGCCAAAGTTAAAAGTAAAATTATAAACAAACACAACAACAACATCGACTCAAAATAAAGCTTAAGAAACAGGAGGAAAACGCACTAAGCAAAAAGATCAAGATCAAGATCACGATCAATATCAATATCAATATCAAAATCAAAATCAAAATCAAAATCAAAATCAAAATCAAAATCAAAATCAAAATCAAAATCAAAATCAAAATCAAAATCAAAATCAAAATCAAAATCAAAATCAAAATCAAAATCAAAATCAAAATCAAAATCAAAATCAAAATCAAAATCAAAATCAAAATCAAAATCAAAATCAAAATCAAAATCAAAATCAAAATCAAAATCAAAATCAAAATCAAAATCAAAATCAAAATCAAAATCAAAATCAAAATCAAAATCAAAATCAAAATCAAAATCAAAATCAAAATCAAAATCAAAATCAAAATCAAAATCAAAATCAAAATCAAAATCAAAATCAAAATCAAAATCAAAATCAAAATCAAAATCAAAATCAAAATCAAAATCAAAATCAAAATCAAAATCAAAATCAAAATCAAAATCAAAATCAAAATCAAAATCAAAATCAAAATCAAAATCAAAATCAAAATCAAAATCAAAATCAAAATCAAAATCAAAATCAAAATCAAAATCAAAATCAAAATCAAAATCAAAATCAAAATCAAAATCAAAATCAAAATCAAAATAAAAATCAAAATCAAAATCAAAATCAAAATCAAAATCAAAATCAAAATCAAAATCAAAATCAAAATCAAAATCAAAATCAAAATCAAAATCAAAATCAAAATCAAAATCAAAATCAAAATCAAAATCAAAATCAAAATCAAAATCAAAATCAAAATCAAAATCAAAATCAAAATCAAAATCAAAATCAAAATCAAAATCAAAATCAAAATCAAAATCAAAATCAAAATCAAAATCATGATCTAGAACAAGATCAAAATCAAGATCAAAATCAAGATCAAGATCGAGATAAAGGCCTAGATCAAAATCAAGATCAAGGTTAAAAAAGAACATCAAGATCAAGATCAAGAACAAGATCAAGATCAAAAACAAGAACTAAATCAAGAACAATAATCGAGAAGAACAAGATCAAGAACAAGGATAAAAGTAAGAACCACATAAGATCAAGATCAAGAGCAAGATCTAGTTCGATATCCATACTCAGATCAAGATCAAGATTAAGACCAAGGCCAAGACCAATATCAAGATCAAGATTAAAATCAAGATGAAGATCAAGATCAAGATCAAGATCAAGATCAAGATCAAGATCAATATCGAGATCAAGATCAATATCAACAACAAGATCAGGATCAAAAACAAGAACAAAATCAAGAACAATAATCAAGAAGAACAAGATCAAGAACAAGGATAAAAGTAAGAACCAGATAAGATCAAGATCAAGAGCAAGATCTAGTTCGATATCCATATTCAGATCAAGATCAAGATTAAGACCAAGACCAATATCAAGAAAAAGATCAAGAACAAGATCAAGATCAAGAATAAGATCAGGATCAAGATCAAGATCAAGATCAAGATCAAGATCAAGATCAAGATCAAGATCAAGATCAAGATCAAGATCAAGATCAAGATCAAGATCAAGATCAAGATCAAGATCAAAATCAAGATCAAGAACAAGATCAAGATCAAGATCAAGACCAAGATCAATATCGAGATCAAGATCAAGATCAAGAACAAGATCAGGAACAAGATCAAGATTAAGATCAAGATCAAGATCAAGAACAATATCAAGATTAAGATCAAGAAGAAAATAAGGATCAAGATCAAGATCAAGATCAAGATCAAGATCAAGATCAAGAACAAGAACAAAAGTAAAAACAAGATCAATATCATGAACAACAGAAAGGGAAAAGGAATTACAAAAATCATATGACAGATATATGAACAAGTAAAAAATTTCGTAAATGACATGAAAAAAACAAGCGAAACATAAATCGTAAATAATTTTTGTGAATAAAATTCATAAAATAGTTTTGTGAGTAAAATTCATAAAATTTTTTGTGAATAAAATTCAAAAAATTTGTGTATAAAAAATAATAAATAAAATGGCCTTTTCAGCCCTTGAAAGGACTTTGGCCGAGCTTCTTATGATAAATTGTGTTATGTGTGTTATTAAATGTTAAATGTTTGCTCACAATTGACCAAGAACTGGACCTACATGTTTTAATGCTTTACATGGCATTATTTACTCTCTGAGTTTTGCCATTGTCTGCAGAGAGGTGGTTACCGATCAGAATAATTTTTTTATTCAAATAACTTTTCGCCGCGGCTGGGGATCGAACTCGGGCTCCAAACATGCTAAGCCACACACTTAACCTGCATGCCACGGTCACCACATAAAATTTATGTACAATACCAATTAAAAATTCGAAGTGACATGAAAAAACAAGCGAAACATAAATCGTAAACAATTTTTGTGAATAAATTTCAAAAAAATTTGTGTACAAATACGAGGAGAACAAGAACAGCTCATGAAATAAATGAAAAATCTGCACGAATCTCATGATACAAAAAAACGACATACACAAGAGGAACGTGGAACTACTTTGAATTTTAGTGAACGAAACTCATATAATCTGTGCACAAATACAAGGGCAGTAAGCATAGTTCATAATATAAGAGTAAAAAATGTAAAAAGCTCTTGTACTTTTGCAATGGACGCATGAATAACGTTATTCATTTAGTGACTTAAATGCATATATCCTATGAACATCCTATGAAGCACGGGTCGAGCTTCTGTAAGAAAAATCCATGAAAATTCTTCGAACTGACACAAAAATTCTCTATATTCCATCTTGACTCTACAACTGACATATATTTCATCAACCTGCCAAAATTGATACAACAAATTTAAGAATTCAAACACTCACTTTTGTGAGTTAGTGCAAAATGATTTAAATACATACCTTTTGCAAAAAGCCATGAAAATCAGACGTCATCAGCACCCTTCATCATGCACTTTAGCTGCGCTCTTCTCCAAAACTCATTCAGGCTGACTTCCGCGTATCCTTTGAATTACTCAACAAGAACTCGCATTCATTGAGATAAATGTTTATCCCTTTTTTCTGTTTGTCTGTCGGACTATAACTGTCTATCTGTCTGCCTGGGTATGTGTTTCTGTGTTTGTGTTACTTTGGCTTACTCCACTTCACTCTCGCGCGGGATCAATTATGTCAATTTATGTATGTGTGTGCAGCTTCCATGATGACAATGACGACAACTTCCTAGCATTCAAAAACCGAGTGTGCAGCGCACGAATGGTTGGCCTGTTGCCCGAATATATGCAAGCAAAAACGGGACACAATTGCAACGCGATGTAACTCTTAACCTAATTTGCATAAACTGTGAGCTGGAAGCTTCCGATGCCAGCTTTGCTCTTTACTCTGGGCTGCAAGCTGAATTTTTGGTTGTTCTATTTTTTTTTTTTCCTTTTTTTCTGTTTTGAGTCGTTAGCCTTTGTCGCGACTATTGCTATATTTAAGCTACGTCACTGCAAGTTAATCGCTTCAAATTATATGCGATTTCAACAATTCAGCAATTCATGTCTCTGAGCTGCAGTTAACCAGTTGCCAATTGTATATTTTTGGTAATTTTTGCATTTTTGTGGAACGAATTCATGTGCACCGAATGCACTGATTCTCAAAATGTTGACGTAAAATCGCGCAGCCAATTTGGTTTTTGCTGTTGCTGTTCAACCATTGTTAAGTCCATTGTTAAGTGTTGTCATTCACATTTAAATGTAGATCAAGTGCAGAGCTGCCTGATTGTTCCAAAAATTGTAGCCAGCCATTCATGTGAAGAACACAATCCTGTCTTGGTGAATGAACAGTCAAGAGGTAGCGTAAAATTAATAGTTGTTCCATTTTTGCTGCACCCGAATTGGGCACAAGAAAATTAATTGACGAACTACGTTGAAAGCGAAATAAATTCTTTACAAAATGAAATAAAATAACTGTTGAAACGTGGTGAATTATATGAGCGCACGCAGTGAGATAATAATATAAGGACAAAAACTTTGACAGTTCATTGAAAGAACATCCCTTTTCGGTTCAGTCGGCCATCTTGCGCAATCGTTACGTTTGCGTTCAACGCATTGTTCTCTGTATCAAAGAAATTTATGCACTCATTTATATACATGATTGGGACTATAAATTAAGGTGTGTTTTTTTGTGTTTGTTTGCTTTCCGTTAATAACAATTGGTCAGATTTTAAAAAGTTTCAATTGAGAGAGAATTCCTGGATTTTTGTGTTGTTAACGTCTGCATGAAAGCAAAAAAGAACAAGATCCTGCATCAAAAATTAAGCTGAAAAATAGCGCGCAGTTTGCTATAAGATTTGTCTAGTTTGTTAATGTAAGAAATGCTATTGTCTTTTGTCATTTGTCATTTGTCATTTGTCATTTGTCATTTGTCATTTGTCATTTGTCATTTGTCATTTGTCATTTGTCATTTGTCATTTGTCATTTGTCATTTGTCATTTGTCATTTGTCATTTGTCATTTGTCATTTGTCATTTGTCATTTGTCATTTGTCATTTGTCATTTGTCATTTGTCATTTGTCATTTGTCATTTGTCATTTGTCATTTGTCATTTGTCATTTGTCATTTGTCATTTGTCATTTGTCATTTGTCATTTGTCATTTGTCATTTGTCATTTGTCATTTGTCATTTGTCATTTGTCATTTGTCATTTGTCATTTGTCATTTGTCATTTGTCATTTGTCATTTGTCATTTGTCATTTGTCATTTGTCATTTGTCATTTGTCATTTGTCATTTGTCATTTGTCATTTGTCATTTGTCATTTGTCATTTGTCATTTGTCATTTGTCATTTGTCATTTGTCATTTGTCATTTGTCATTTGTCATTTGTCATTTGTCATTTGTCATTTGTCATTTGTCATTTGTCATTTGTCATTTGTCATTTGTCATTTGTCATTTGTCATTTGTCATTTGTCATTTGTCATTTGTCATTTGTCATTTGTCATTGTCATTGTCATTGTCATTGTCATTGTCATTTTCAATGTCATATTTTCTCATTAAAATTTTAAATTTTTGACATCTTCGAAAAAAGTAATTTAATTCGAAAATAAAAAACTATTTTTGTAGTATATTTTTCCTCAACCTTTACAACGATTCAAACACTTTAATATATATTTTCAGTTAATTCGCGTGAACATTTTTCTGTCAATGTTTAGGATATAGATTAATGACAGACATTGATAAATGACTGATGATGATGTTGATGATGAACTTAACAAGATTAGCGATTAAAGTTGAGGGTCACGTCAACTGAATACCAGCAGAAAAAAACATTAGGAAAAAATCAAGATGAAAGAAGCCCAATTCAGCAAAAATAAGTGTGTGGAAAATTGTTGCCTTAAGTATACAATATAGTTCTCTATTCAAGCGAGAAGTATATGAGAGTATTTTTATTGCATAAAATTCGAAAAATTGCTGAAATTTAAAAACATAAAAATTTAGCTTTAAGTTCTGGTTGTAAGAGTTTAAGTTCGAAGTTGAAGGATTCTTTTTTTAATATCAAGTTAATTTTGTCTACTTTAACGCGATGCAAAACTTTCTCCTCCATTCTGCGGTTGTATTTTTTTTAAGCAACAGTCAACGAATGAAAATCCACTCAGCTGCAGTTTAAAGCAATGCTTGCTGGAATGAAAACTGAATACACAGTGATTTTTTATTGCAGACTGAATGCATTTATTTGATGATTGGATCAGTTTGGTTGGTTTTGGTTACAGTGCCACGGGTTAAGAAGGATGAGAGCTTTGTTTATAGTGTGGCAGATACTTTTATTGTTGTTGGTTATGGTTTCCGGCATAAAAGTACTTAAAAATTAACTCAGCACAACAGTGGCTGGTTCATTGATGATGCAGTGCTCTATAAACAATTTTATGAAGTTGCAGTTAATTTAAAATATATGACTAAAGTTGAGTTAAAAGAGAGTTGAACTGCGATAGTTAAAAAAAAAAAAACAATATTTAAAGGTTGGTAAATTTTAAAAATGACCACATCTCATGGATTATATCAACATACCACTCGTTATATTCAAACACAATTTATGATTTTTGACTCTATTAATTTTTCAAATATTTTTTAGCAGCACGTGACTTCAATAGCTGTTTGACTTTAATCAAATAAAGCTCTAGTTTATGCTACAAGCTCTGCCGATTTCTTGCTTTGTATTTGCTTAAATCGCTGTTGCAATCATGAGGCAGCGCTACCAAACTTTCAGCTCGATGGTACTTTCCGCTCCACAGGCAATGATTTAAAATTTTTATTTTGTATTATTTTATTTTTTTTTTTAATCTATCGTTTACAGATACTGCAAGTAGCACATAAAAAATCCGCGCACACCGTCGCTATAATAACAAAATGTTTCGCATTTATAACAGTTACAATGACCGAACAAAAATATATATACAAACATACATATAACTTTGTCCGATTTCTTCCACCACCATTCACGGCAGAGTTCACTTGGGCTGAGATTCACAGCTACAGATACGTTTCCTGATCGTTTCGATTTCATTTCATTTCATTTCATTTTACTACAAATTGCAACGATGATATCTCATTCAACGCAGTTCTGAAGTGGACAACCTTAATGGTTACGCGGATGAGCTTACAAGCTTGTGTGTGTAGTAGTCCACACTTCGTGCTGTTGGCTATCTTACTCTACCGTCGAATAACTATCGCACACTGTGTCTTGTTTCCACTCATACACACACCGACACACACCGGCTTCATCAGTGAATTGAGTTCAGTTCAATTATCCGCTCAGTCAGGTACGACAAATCTTAATGGACTGTTCAATTTTTATTAAAACGTACGTTCCATGCTTGATCTGGGGCGCTGACTGCAAAAAAAAAGAGAAAAAATTGCCTGCTTTTAGGATGAGTAGCGCGTTTTTCTATTATGATTGCATGCAGCAAATGCGCTGGCTGTGCAAGTGGCTGTGTGTATGTGAATTTGGCATTATTATGCTATCCACGTGCAGCGGTATACATCTTGATAAGAAGACTTACAACTGCGGAGGAGGAGCATTTTTTCTATTTTATGTGGTTCGTTTTTATCGTACCCCGAGTAGATTTCGCGTTTTTCATTTGTTTTTTTCGCTAATACAATCTGAGAGAGAGATTTTGAAAAAGAATATTTTGTCTCTCTAGAACCTGCAAGGAATTCATGAAATAATTTCTTTCAACCCAATGTCTAACATAGACTACCAACCAAGGTATTAATTTTATGACAAATATTAACAATAACGGATTAACATTCATTGATCAAACTAATAGGAATGTGGTCACCCAGATACTTCTTAGATATTTGACCTTCATCGGTGATCTTATGTAATTTTAAAAATCGATTTAACGATAATTGAAAATCTGCAACCCTTTGCACTCTTGAAGCCGTTCCACCATGACCCTCTTCAGTACCTTTTCTTAGCACACGGATTTCTCTTCCTATCTCCTGTACCTGTCAGATGACTTCAGAAGCACGATCACCCTCGCCTTTGCTCAGGTACTTACCATACAAGACCTACAAACATTCAGGAATGACCTTTCCTAATGCTTTTACACATCTTCCCAGTCATACCATCACTACCTGGAGATTTTTTGCCCTCTGTTGCATTATACAAAAAAACAAAACAACAAATTGGCCATTTCAGCCCTTGAAAGGACTTTGACCGAGCTTCTTATGATCAATTGTGTTGTGTGTGTTATTAAATGTTTGCACACAATTCACCGAGAACTGGACCTACATGTTTTATGCCGACTCCGAACGGCTCATGTTCTCAAGAAGCTTTACATGGCATTATTTACTCTCTGAGGTTTGCCATTGGTAAAACATTATCACCTTATCGCTGATACCGCTAACTTTCGTAGATCGACCCTGACAACGACATATTTTGTATGCCATATACAACGGGTCTTCTTTATTCTCCTGGACAAAATCGTTCTACTCTTTTCCTTATATACGGACTAACAAATCCTTTTAAGATCTGACTGGTACCATCATTTTGCAACAACCACGAAAGACTTCTTTGTCTTAGTGTCAAATTGTACACAACAAAACTTTACGACTACTTTTACTTGTATTTTCTACGCTTATTATTAACTTAAACTTTGCCAGACATCATATGCCTTCCTTCATCATTCTCGAGAAAACGTAAAATTAGACATGGTACTAAAACATTGCATTGAAGTTTATGTCAAAAGCTGAAAACCAGATTGTGCTGCTAATCTAGTTTTCTCAGAAAAGGCAAAAGTAGACCAAAATAATTTACAAGAAAAATTTTGAAATCATTAAATTTGTATTCATAGTTGAAGAGAGCGAGAGAGCACGACAAGCAGCGCTCTTTGTGATTGTCGCTAAATTATGCATTAAAATTGCGCCTAAAAATAGGCCCAAAACTTGATGTCATTTTTAATTCTACGGCCATTATAAAACTTTGAGCAGAACTCGAAATATTTCCTCTTACTTTTCTTTTCTTCTCTCTAATATCTGCTTTTAAATAAAGGCAAGTGTTAGAAGAGCAAAGCATGGCGTAGAGAAAATATAGTTGAAAAACAAAAACAAAAAGAAAAAAAAATAATAGACAAAAACCAGAGGCAGGACATGATTTCGCTGAATGATTTAGTAGCTGTCCAAACTAAAGACCGGAAGTTGTTGGAGTGGGTCGTCACGAGAGAAAAAGAGAGAGGTGTGGGAAGCAAGTGACCGTGGAATCATGAATTATTAATGAAAATAAAGTGACTGTGAAATATTGTAAATAGAAAAGCAAGTTTTTCTAGAACAGTAGCTGAAAAGAGAAAAGTTTGATATTGAATAGGATGGTTTTGCTAGGCGCGGGAAATTTGTGTTTTGATATTATTAAATAAAACATATTTTATGAAAACTATTATAAACTCAAGCTTGATATAAACCAGTATTGGCCAAACTTTATGCAAGCAGATTTTGTGAATGTATTGAAGCTTGTTGAAAGTTTTGAACTATAAAATCGAAAAAAATCACAGTGACAGTGACAGTGACAGTGACAGTGACAGTGACAGTGACAGTGACAGTGACAGTGACAGTGACAGTGACAGTGACAGTGACAGTAACAGTGACAGTGACAGTGACAGTGACAGTGACAGTGACAGTGACAGTGACAGTGACAGTGACAGTGACAGTGACAGTGACAGTGACAGTGACAGTGACAGTGACAGTGACAGTGACAGTGACAGTGACAGTGACAGTGACAGTGACAGTGACAGTGACAGTGACAGTGACAGTGACAGTGACAGTGACAGTGACAGTGACAGTGACAGTGACAGTGACAGTGACAGTGACAGTGACAGTGACAGTGACAGTGACAGTGACAGTGACAGTGACAGTGACAGTGACAGTGACAGTGACAGTGACAGTGACAGTGACAGTGACAGTGACAGTGACAGTGACAGTGACAGTGACAGTGACAGTGACAGTGACAGTGACAGTGACAGTGACAGTGACAGTGACAGTGACAGTGACAGTGACAGTGACAGTGACAGTGACAGTGACAGTGACAGTGACAGTGACAGTGACAGTGACAGTGACAGTGACAGTGACAGTGACAGTGACAGTGACAGTGACAGTGACAGTGACAGTGACAGTGACAGTGACAGTGACAGTGACAGTGACAGTGACAGTGACAGAGACAGTGATAGTGACAGTGACAGTGACAGTGACAGTGACAGTGACAGTGATTTTAAGAATTTTTTGTTTCGTTATAGCGATTCCTTGTTTAAAAAAATACCAAATTTTTGTTTTTAAATGTTGGCACAAACTTATCTTGGAGGTTGTTTCGGTTCAAGTAGCCAATTAATCATAGAATTCGAATCGAAATTCTTATAATCATTAAATTAAAATTATTATACTTATATAGGCGGGATAAGAACTTTTGTCCTTCGCAAGCCAGTCATTCACATTTCCACTGAGATGTTGGTAACGATAATTTAACTATATCAAAACATATTTAACTGCTGCTCATATCAAAAACTGTCCAAAAATTTGAACAAAAGCATTTAGGCTTTTGTATTTGTTATTTGTTATTTAATTTTGAATTTTTGCCCAGCTATGAAACCAGAAATTTGGTTTTTATTACTTTTAACATTGACATTTATATTTGTTAAAAAAAATATTTCGTTTTATACGGGCTCGAATTCCCGTGAAATGTTTTAAAAACTCAACACTCAACCATCAAGGCAATGAATTTCTTTGCTTCTATTTCAATATAAAATCATAAAAAAATATAGATTCGAACAATCCAATCTTTAAAATATGAATACGTTATGCCTGCTATTTAAAAAAGAAAATCAATTTATTTAGCCACTTTAAATAAAAATCAAGGAGCAACTAAAATATTATTTCAAAATTATTAGATGTGGTCAAGAATTAAAGTGATAAAATCGTGCAAAAAATTGATTTTAACACAACAACTGTGCATAGCCAGCATACAAATTTATTATAACTTTAGTTTTTTTTTCCATTTTATTTGTTTTTTCTTTGCTTCATAAAACCATAAAACGTATTTCTTCATATTCCCAAATTCAAAATTATTCCCCAAAGAAATCTACAGAGATAATCTAATAAAAGGTCACACACACACACACACACACACACACACAACCACAGACAATTGTATAGACACAGCAACACACAGGCACTCATAAGCAAACACACATGCAATAAATAAAAACAAGCATACTTTTGAAACAGAGCATAACAACAACAACAACAACAACAACACCTTGTATTCAAATTGAAATAAACATAAAAATTGCGCCTACACGGAAACAATATGAATATTAAAGAAAACAAAAGCACATGCATTAAGGAAAGCTTTTATATAGCTACACTCAAATCGCACACGCACTCGCATTTGCACACTCACACACATACATAAATATACGTACATATTGTTACACAAATAAAGAGCAAAAAGCTTTACAGCTTCCGCGCTATTAGATGCCGCAAAATATGCTTCAAAGTTGATATCGTAAAAATTCTTGTTATGACTTTATAACCTGTAACGGTCGCAGCGAGGCAAGTAAACAAATAAACCAAATATGTATATAACTTAAAATAGATAAATAGATACGCAGAGATAGACGAATGGATATATATATACCGACAGACATATGCTTAAACTTCTGTAAATTACCGTTATAAATGTGAGACAGAAGCGGTAATAAAATTGGCAGCATGAACTCGGTAAGACAGCGCAAGGGCGGTGACGCGACGATTGTATTAAAATACAAAGCACACGCACACATGTTGCTGTCACAACCCAGCACAAATAACTGCGATCTTTTGTGAGTGTTTTTTCCAAGTGATTACATGACTCATGCTTGGTAAGCAGTATAATAAATAAAAATAAAAAATAAATTGGCCATTTCAGCCCTTGAAAGGGCTTTGACCGAGCTTCTTATGATCAATTGTGTTGTGTGTGTTATTAAATGCTTGCAAACAATTGACCGAGAACTGGACCTACATGTTTTATGCCGACTCCGAACGGCTAAAGTTCATGTTCTCAAGAAGCTTTACATGGCATTGTTTACTCTCTGAGGTTTGCCATTGTCTGCAGAGAGGTGGTGACCGATCAGAAAAATTTTTTATTGAAAAAACTTTTCGCCACGGCTGGGGATCGAACCCGGGCTCCGAGCATGCTAGGCCACACACTTAACCTGCATGCCACGGTCACCACAAGTATAATAGTATAATAGTAATGCTAAAAATATGATGCAGAGAAATAATAACATAAAAATAACTACTCCTTCAGAAATCTCGAACTACATTCTAAAGTTTCTAAAGAATCTAAACTATTTTGAATAGTACATTTATATTTCAGGACACAACAAAAAAAGTAAATACTTCGAACAAGAAAACAATAACACCTCAGGCAAAAAAAAAACAAAAGCAGCAGGCACAACATAAGCAGCTAATAATTGATTTTCTTATATGAAAATGTAAATTTTTCTTCTTAGATTTTGTTATTTTGTGACTTTAATATAATATTGACAAAATACAAAATTAAATATTCGTTAAGTTTACAATATATCTAAACTATGGGCATATATATTATCTTTGTACGATGAGTATTAAAGGCTGTAGGTATACCCTAAAGTGTTGCCCAAAAACGTTGCATGTGCTTGAAAAAATTTTTAAAAAGAACCTCCGTACAAACCGCACTTTAAGCTTTAATATTTTAGTTCACACATTATTTGTAAATGTAAACGAATGTATTGCAGTTGAAAATTGTCAGACCCAATGCTTAATTAAATCAAAAAACTTAATTCTTGCAATTCCGTTCCATTCCATTAAGCCAGAAAATTAAAATTTCAAGTATTTTGCCACCAATTTAAAGAGTATTAACTCGTTTTTGTTATTCATTTAATGAGTCTGGAAAGATGAGCATAAAATTTTCATTTAACAATAAAAAAACAAAACCTTAAAACGCCGAAAGCTTAGTGAATGCCTTTAAGACAGTTCATGCCTGCCTGTACCTATATTGTTTCTTAGCATAAATTGGATATTTAAAAAGTTATTTTATATAAATGGGAGCAGTAGTTTTGAATTTTTGCTCAGTTTTGAAAAACACAGTTCAATAATTTTAACCGTGTTGATAACTCAGATAATGTTTATTAGCACTAAGTCAAAAATATATTCTTCAAAACTCTTATATGATAAAATTCTGTCAGTCAATAATTTATAAAGGCTATGTTAGGGTTCTTTTATTACTAGAAGAATACAACTAGGCGTATACCTAGGTCTATAAGTGTCTTACAAAAATATTTTAAAAACATGGGAGGGATACCCTCTTACAAAAGTGCATATTAATTTATGTTTAGCGATATAGAATATTCATATTGAACCCAAAACCTGAAAATGGAACTTAAAGATAGTAAAGCCCTACAATTTCCAAAAAATTAATTTGTTTTGCATATTTCAAAATTATAATAAACACTAATTTCTAAACACTAATGTTTCTATGAGAGTCCATAGAAACAGGAAACATTGAATTTTGAAATAATTTTTAATTTATAATACTCAACAAGAAAACTAAATTTTGCTATATCTTCTGAACCCTGGTCCAGAAGATCATGGATCAAATGGTCCTGGCCA
Organism: Tetanocera ferruginea; assembly: GCA_958299015.1. NCBI lineage: Eukaryota > Metazoa > Arthropoda > Insecta > Diptera > Sciomyzidae > Tetanocera > Tetanocera ferruginea. Next base: position 136,933,145 of record OY282641.1, read on the forward strand.
TGAATGAATTTAAGCAAACTAATTAAAAAAAATTTACATAAATAATCGATAGATCTTCACAAGGCCTTTCCAATGAGCCTTCATTCGTCAAAATCGGATTATATTTGCACACTTTCGAGAGATTTTCGTTAAAAATATTGGGGAAAAATACGATTTTTGCATTTTTTTGCACTACTTACGGAAGCAAATCAAAATTATTTTTTCACTGAATCACTTGGCTACACTAGATACTCAATTCCCGCAAACAGTTTGGGTTAGTTTGTTCATTTTTAAAAAATTTGGAGGAAAATTCATCGTCATTTCCGTTGGCTAGAGACTCAACCGATTTCCCTCAAATTCAGAATATCTTAATTTTTCATCCCAAAGATTCAGAAACTAAGTGTGCTTTTTGAGTTTCAAAAATGAGCCGGCCTAGTGGATAGTGATGTATGGAGATCTTTAATAACGGCATTTTGATACCCAGGAGGGTATTTGCCTCTAGAGAGGTATAAGGTTCCACCAACTCCTATTCAAATTTCTACCCCAAACTTTTTCGGGAATATACCTACCCCCTATCTTTACTCCCTTAGGAGGCTACCATACAAAATTTATCTTTTTAGGAAATTGGACCGCTTCCAGGGTACGTCTAGAAATGTTAAGTGTGTGTGACTGACTCCCATTGTTTTTTTCTTTCTAACATTTAAGCCGAACATACTTACCCTCTATTTTTAACTCTTAAGGGGACTGCTATACAAATGTCTTATTTTTTTAAAATACATTTTTTCAAAAATCGGCTTATATCGCTCCCAGTGTGCCTTTTTCCAGAAGAAAATTATAGACTGACACACAATAAATTTTTTTTAAATTTTTTTTGAGCATACCTATCCCCACTATCTCCACCGTAAATTAGAATTAAGAAATTTTGTTATTATAATTTTAAGAGAATTTGGATCAAATCCTTTTTTTGTTTTGTCATGGGATGGATATTTCTTTGGATTTTCGGCGATTAATTTTCTCATTTCGGCATAACAAATTGTTGTAGTCCTATATTAATGTAACGCCCCTTTTAGCGGCGTCGTTGACTTGTTAAGAATCTTCGCCACAGTCCAAGTTTCTGGATCGGTAGAAATTAAATCAGTTGAGAATCCGAAGAGGTTATACAAAAGCAGCTCGTTTAGCATCAACACAGTAGTAGATCGAAGCAAGTTTTCCAAGTAGTTAAAGACATATTATATTCTCCTGGAATCGCTGATTGATTGTTAAGTCTACATAAAATCAGAAATGCCTAGGGGTACTTTCCTTGGACAACTATTAAGGTTTTACCCATATTATTTATATGGGAGCTACATACAATAATTGGCTTTACGAAAATTGGTCAGACGGCAATACAAATAGAGTAATAGATGTGCACTGAAAATGATCGAAATAAATTATACCCTAGGAGTACCTTCCTTGGACCTCTTTTAATTTTTAACACGATTTTGTAAGGAAGGTACATACAAAAGTTGCCAGATCTTAGCAAAACTCGATTAGAAAGCTTGGTAAATAGAGCAATAGTTGTGTATTGGAAATAGTCGAAATCTATTAGAACCCATGGGTGTATCTTCCTTGCACCTCTATTAAGTTTAAACAAAATTTTGTATGGAAGACACATTTGAAAGTAAGCTGATCTTAACGAAACTCGATCAGAAGGCTAAACATATAGAGTAATAGATGTGTACTTAATGTAACCGAGATCGGTTAGTCCCTGGGAGTACTTACCCTGAACATCCATTAAATTTTGACATGATTTTATAAAGGAGGTACATACAATAGTTGGCTGATTTTAACGGAACTCGGTCAGAAAGCTTTAAAAATAAAATTCTAACATGTACTTGAAATAGTCGAAATCTATTAGACCCTACGGATACCTCCCGTGGAACTATATTAATTTTTAGATGTTTTTGTATGGAAGGTACATAGAAAAGTAGACCAATCTTAACAAAACTTACTGACAAGGTTAGACAAATAGAGTAATAGATGTTTTTTTGAAAATGGTTGAAATCGGTTATGCTCTATGGGCAAAATTTATCATTCTTCGAAAAAACTCACTTTTTTAAACCTTTATGACCTTCTTTTTTTATTAAAAGGAGCAGAACATATTTTTGACATCAAAAGTTCAAAATTAAAAAAAATATCCAATAGAATAATTTTTTTCTGCAATTCCTTTTCAAATATTGCTTAATTTTTTATATTTTTCCCATAAAAAATTTAACATTTTTGGCAAAAACTCATTTTTTGAAACCTACAGAACTTTCTTGTTTATGAACAGGTTAGATAATGTTTTGAAAATGACAAGTTAAAACTTCACAAGAAATTAAAAAAAAAATTTCGTGTGAAAATCAGAGAATCTTTTTTTTATAACTTATGAATTTTGAATATTCTTGAAATTCCAACAAGTTCAATTAGAATTCTCAAATTACATTTGGATTTCAGAATACAACAATGAAAAGAAATTTAGAAAGATAATTTTAACTTTAGTATACGTTGCATTTGCTTAAGAAAAATCGTTAAGATTCAGAATTTCTGCTATGAAAAGAAACAATATAATTCTTTCTTTTCCACCGACGGCAATCAGTTTTTCTTGCTGGGTCAGCGTTGCTGTTTGCTTGTTCGAGTGTTAAAGTGTCTGTGTCGAAATTGCAATTTGTCATTTGAACAACTTTTTTGCAGTTGAAAAGTTTGTCTATTCTTGAATGCTGTTGAAAAAAGTAATAAACATAAATTTTGATCAATTGTGCAATGTTGCTGCTTTTCTTTCACATGGTTTTGCTATTTTATTTTACTTTTTTTTGCAATTTTTTTTTTATTTTTCTGGCACTTTAATTTTTTTTTTTTCTTTTTAATGACACCAAATTGAAACAGCGTTAAAAAAAAGAGAAAAGATAAAAATTCAATAAGTAGCATGAAAAATTAAGAAGATTTCAAGTTCAAAGTTAGATCTTTTTATGAATGAAATTTTCATAATAATGATATTTCCATTCGAAACGCGAAATGACCTCGCAAATAAAAAGCAATAGCATGGATCCTAACTGAACTTTTTCCTCTTTATTGCTTCGAAAGTATATGTTTTTGGAATAATTTTTAACCACACCGCGATGTCTCGTAAAAGCATAGGAACAGTATCTTATAGCTTAGAAACAGTTTCTATTTTACTTATGACAGCAAGTCTGTTTGACTGAAAGCGGATTCTTGTAAGGAAGTGTTGGACAAGTTATCGAAGCCCAATCAGCTTCTAAACAGCCTCCAGACAAGGTAGCATAAAATTTAATCAAGCATCAAAATTAACTCTTTCGGACAACTATGATAAAAAAGCGAACAAAAAAAATATACTGAAATAAAGATTAACTCGCCCAAGCTCAAAAATCACATAATGATCATAATGATTAGAGCATATATTTTCCAACCTAAGGTTATCTTAAGGACTTCATAAAATCTGAACCGTCACTTAAAATGTACTTCCTTCAAACAACAAAAGCACATTAAAAAAGATAATTCCTATATCAGCGAGACACAACAAAAAAAAACAAAAAAAAAACACACGGTGTGTTTAGCCAAAAGCAAAGTGAAATAATTATTTGCAACTCGAGCACTTCTGAGCCTTTGCAGCCTTTGTGTGGCCTAAACTCTAAGCAGACCTAAATCAACTACAAAAGAAAACAAAACAAAACAAAACAAAAACAAGCTATCGAAATCAGTAATGCGAACAAGGACATTAAGCCAAAGAACCAGTCAGTCAGTCAACCTGTGCTGAGAAGTGTTGCCAAAAATAAGCAACAAACCGTTAAAAGCCAGCCAACAACAACTTAACAAAAAAAAGTCAAGCATATAAAAATAAAACCAGTAGCAGAGGCAGCAGCAGCAGCAACAGCGTAAGGGCAAGTTAATTACCGTTACAAGAGGGCTGCCACGTCGTTGACTTAATGCTGACAGCCAGCGGAGCAGCTGCAAAAATAGTTGGCAGCTTAAAGAAATGCTGGGCAGTGGCACACAGCCTTAGAAAAAGATACAAAAATATACAAAAAAAAAAAAAAAACAAACAAAAAAATAGAAAAACCATAGAAAAAAAAATCATACTGACAAAAAAAGGGTTACTTGCATGTCCTTGTGCCGATTCTTATTTTTATTTTATTTCATTTTTTTTAATCTTTTCTTCGAGTGCCAGTTTCTTAGGCCCAAAAAAAAAAGTGGAACATTCAAAAACCAACGAGCGGAACAACACTTTAACGACACTCGACATTGTAAGTGGTAGTATAGTACGTACCTTTTTTTAAAAAAATACTTTTGTGAATACTTTTTTTGTTTGTCGTTTTTGGGTTTGAGGGTTGCGGTCGTGGCAATCCTTTTGAAATTCAAAACATGCCAAAGTATTATTTTGTGTCGCTATCTATTTATACTTGAAACTGCTTTTATTGCCTGTAAAGCCCATAAAGGCAGCGACTGAAAGCGAAAGGAGTAGTGGGGAAGGGTTTGGGTGCAAAAGGTATTTAATCGAGCATAAAGCAAAGAATGAATGTAATGAAGCATGGTTAGAGAATAATACAAGGAAAGAGAATTTCATTTTTGATTTCTTTTTATTTGTTTTTTTTTCTCAAACAAAAAAGAGAGATAAAAATGATAAAGAAATTGAAAGAAAGTAATTAAATTTGGAAGATTTATTCACTATTTCAAATAGTTCTGCAGAGACATGGCGCTGCGAGTCAAATTTTAAAAGATAATTCGCGCTCAAAGATTAAAAATTCTGTGTATTTTTTAAGTTTTGGTATCTTTTAAACAGAAATAGTATTTTTTCCAAAATTTTTTGTGTTTATAAATTCATAAATTTTTTATGAAAAATACCTTGAACTCAATAGATAGATTTAAATTATTTATCAGTTTTTTTGTTACCCAAAAGCTTTGAAGTATTTTTTTATGCATCATAACTATTGTATTTTAAGCCCAAATAATATAAAAGTATAACTTTCATTCGTATATCACTCATAGAAATGTATTTTATAAAGTCTTTAGAAATGACTTTAGCAAAACATAAAATTAATAAAAAATTTTAAAAATATTCCTATAATAGAAGTGTATTTCAAGTTAACTACGTCCTGAGTAAGTTGCATTCCCATCCCATACCCATCCCATACCCATCCCATACCCATCCCATACCCATCCCATACCCATCCCATACCCATCCCATACCCATCCCATACCCATCCCATACCCATCCCATACCCATCCCATACCCATCCCATACCCATCCCATACCCATCCCATACCCATCCCATACCCATCCCATACCCATCCCATACCCATCCCATACCCATCCCATACCCATCCCATACCCATCCCATACCCATCCCATACCCATCCCATACCCATCCCATACCCATCCCATACCCATCCCATACCCATCCCATACCCATCCCATACCCATCCCATACCCATCCCATACCCATCCCATACCCATCCCATACCCATCCCATACCCATCCCATACCCATCCCATACCCATCCCATACCCATCCCATACCCATCCCATACCCATCCCATACCCATCCCATACCCATCCCATACCCATCCCATACCCATCCCATACCCATCCCATACCCATCCCATACCCATCCCATACCCATCCCATACCCATCCCATACCCATCCCATACCCATCCCATACCCATCCCATACCCATCCCATACCCATCCCATACCCATCCCATACCCATCCCATACCCATCCCATCCCCATCCCATACCCATCCCATACCCATCCCATACCCATCCCATACCCATCCCATACCCATCCCATACCCATCCCATACCCATCCCATACCCATCCCATACCCATCCCATACCCAACCCATACCCTTCCCATACCCATCCCATACCCATCCCATACCCATCCCATACCCATCCCATTTCCATCCCATACCCATCCCATACCCATCCCATACCCATCCCATACCCATCCCATACCCATCCCATACCCATCCCATACCCATCCCATACCCATCCCATACCCATCCCATACCCATCCCATACCCATCCCACACCCATCCCATACCCATCCCATACCCATCCCATACCCATCCCATTTCCATCCCATACCCATCCCATACCCATCCCATACCCATCCCACACCCATCCCATACCCATCCCATACCCATCCCACCCAAGATTTTCTTCAAATTCTGAACTTACCAGAGTCATAAAAAGTTTAATATCGTTTAACCGAGTTTAACTCAGAATGATCTCTTAAGCAAAATATAATAGGTATCCCGTTTTTATTTCAATACCACCAACATTATAATTCGTTGCGCCAGATTTAACAGCTTAAATTATTACGCTTGAAATTTTATATTTTTTATTTAAATTTTGTTTAACATATTTCTAAAAAGTTGCTCATTATATCCGACATTATATTTACACCGCAAAATTTTGTTTTCTCTCATACACTTATGCCTTAAATCCTTCGTTCACGTTAAATTTGCCACAACAAAAATTAAAGAAATCCTCTCTGCAACTTTTAACCCGCTAGGCTTTAAAGCAAATTTAACTCCTACACATCTTGTAGGTGTAACTTTATAAAATACATTTAGTTCTTAGTAAAATCTTTTTCACACCTTTACACTTACTTACACACGCGCACACAGCTACACAAGCATACACTGTTGCTCTTACACACACACACACATTTACATTTAATTTTCTGCTCCATAAAACTTTTGCTACTTTGCAGCTGCTCCTGCGTCTGTCTCCATTTCCGCAACAAGCCTCAAGCTTAACCAAGCCTAATAGTCAGCCATTCCTACCGCATTTTTGCTGCTTCGGAAATTTAACTCATATGCAACTCATGTGCAGCGAAGCCGCTTAATGTTTCGTGGTTCAATTCATGCTGTTCCAGTTGCTACTCTTAGCATTATGCACAGGATATTTCGTTGCACATCACGTTCTTCACGCATGTCAAATTTTTGGCTAATTGCTTGACACTCATTTTTGACACGTTGTTAAGAAAATTTTTAGAAACCTGGCTGAAGCGGTTAATTAGTATGAGCATCCTTAAAGTTTCTCAAATTATATACAGTACATATACCAACATATGTTTTTGTGTGTTTCTTAATTCATGTATGAACTCTAAAAAACTCAAAAAAAAAAAATATGGAATATTGAAAAAAAATCTGCAAAAAATTTTCAAATACCCTTGAAAATCTGATTTTGATCTTTAATCAAATTTTTAATATGTTTAAAAATAGATGAATTTTTAAATTATTTAAAATTGGTTTTTTAAATTAAGTACGGAACAATCTTATATCAAAAGTTTTCGTTCTTTAATCAATCTTAAAATTGGAACGAAACAATCTTAAAGTAATCCTCTCTCAATCTTGAATCCTTACTTAAATTCTTAAAACTATACTACTGTGGTACACGGAAAATAAATATCGGTTTAAAAAATTAGAATTTGGTTTTGGTTTTAGAATTTTCCAGGTTAAGAAGGTATTCTAGTGAAGGTATTCTAGGGGTAGAAATTATTGGATGTTTTTTTTTTAAATGATTAAAAAAAAAGAATATTTGAGAAATTTATATTCAAATCCAATTAAGTCACAGGAAAAAAAAATTGAGTTAGAAATGCCATAAAATCCTCTTTGATACAAATGAGAAAAATCCTCGAGAAAAAATCGCCTTTTCAATCAAAGCAGACTTGTCCACTGTAAATATTTCAACCAAAACCAGATAAGTTCAAGCAAGTTTTCATTCAAATTTTTAAAAATTTTTTTATGTCAAAACGTTGGTATGAGTAATAAATTTAACATTTTAGTGGATTTGGGTAGGCATTCTGTAAAAAAATTAAAAGTTAAAAGCAAAACAAAATTTTTTTTTTCTAAAAGGGACTTTCAAGAGAATCAAAATTGCATCGGCGGTTTTCCTCCGATTTAAAAAACAAGTATGCAGAATTCATTTCAATGAGTTCCTCTAACTTTTGATTACTTTCTAACTTTCAAAAACAGACAAGTCCAAATTTGAAATTGAAAATACAATTTTTTTTTTTGCACTATGAGACTATTTCTTTTTTTCGCATAATATATCTAATCCTGTGAACCATAATTTTGCATAATTGGTTTGTTTATAAAAAATGTCTGACAAAATAAAGACTTTTTTTCGATTTCTCAACAATTCGATTGGTGTGACTTATCTGGTTTTGAATGTAAACTCCTCATTTCTATTAGCCATTATTTTAGAAGATTTTTTAAAAGATACTTGATGTTTTTTGATGTTTTAACAATACCAAAAAAAAAAAACAAAAAATACACTTTTGAAAAGGATGCGTCCATCTTCATAATTCCAACTCATCTAGTGATTTAAAGATAAAAGAAAAAAAAGTAGTCTTAATAAGTAGTGGACCTTATTACTTATTAAGACTATTTTTTTTTTTCTTTTTTCTTTAGATCACCATGTTGGAATTATGAAGAAGGACGCATCCTTTTCAAAATTATATATTTTGTTAATTTTTGTCGCTATTGTCTGAACTATGGAAATAAAAAAAAACAAATTTTTACAAAATGGCGGCTGTTTAAAAAAATGTGATTTTCTACACTTTTTTCAACGTTGTGAATTTTTTAAAAATAGTAATAAACAAACTATTTTTCATTACTCCAAATATTCCAACGATAGAAGGATATATATAAAGGAGGTCCGTTTCGGTTAAAATTAATCAGTTCATAGAACTTGAGAAATCACATCAGACGTGACCTAGATAAAGTAGCTTCGAGAAAAACGCATTTAAATTTTCAAAATTTTTTTTTTAAATTTTTTTCTGTATTCTTGAAATATCAATAAATATATAATAGGGGTGTTCATGATGTGGTGTATTTGCCCTTGTATTGTGTATTTTTGATAAATTTGATATTGAATTAAAATTACAAAAACAAAATGTACAGTGTTCAAAATACAACCCTGTAACAACCCTGTAGCAAAAATACAATGGCGAAACTCTATTGTATTCTTTGTAAATTTCGTTGTATATTTGATCAACTGATCACAAAAGCTTTTTGACTCAGCGTGGATGAAGGCACTAGCTGGGTTGTGTGTTTATTTAATAAAAGTTAATTTAATTCAGTGCTTTGTTTCAAATCTTTTATTTTCTCGTACTGCTAAGTGATGAACTTCCCAGACTTTAGTGAAGGTTTGTTCGCAATGCGTTGTAAATATTGTAATTTTTTTAAGAATTTATCAAAAATACACCACATCGTGAATACCCCTAATGTATTTACCTAACGTTTGGGTAATTTCTTTTTACATTAAGGGGGGGTCCCACCCGCAAAATGTGGAAAATAGCAGGTTACACTTTTGATGGCCACCAACAATTTTTAAATGAAAAAGAAATAATCAAAGAACGTTGGTGGGAGGATTTGATGATGCTTTGACTAAATTTTAATAGTTTTTGATTTCAGATAATTTCCGACCAAAACGTTCTGGGAAAAGCTCTATCACCGGCTTGTTTTTCAATATTTCCGGTTAAATTGCACAATATTGTTAACAGTACACTTAATAATGTACAAAAGGTGTTAATAAATTTGCACAATCCATACTCTTAAAAAAAATCACAAACAAAGTATTTTTTATGCGGAAACCCTTACCCCGCCCTTAAGAACTTTCCAACATTTCTTCTCATTTTGCTCCAATTGGGTTTGAAGAGTTGGTATAGTTTTGCAACAGTTATTAATTTCTACATTAAACCTTTTAACAACTTAGTCGATCGAACATGTTGTTACAGAAATATTTTCAGACTAGTTCTTTCCCGTCAAAAATGACGGGCCCGGTTTTAATGACGGAATTTAAAATCAGCGATGGTCGCATATTCGATTTTAAACTGTGCAAATAACAATTTTTAGTTTCAAAAATATATAAAGTACCTTAAAGTAAAATCGGAAACCATAGTAGGTACGACGAAATAAGTTTAAAAATTTTTTTGAAAAACTGAAAGTTTCAAAATGAAATAAAAAATAATAAATTTTTGAAGTTTCAATAAATCACAAAACAAAAAATGCCTAAAAATATGCTATGAAATTTTTCAAAAAAATCAAGCGTTCCGCGCTCACATTTTACGGAATTATGATATAGTATAAGTAAAGTTTTATGTTGAAAATCAATATTCACGCTTTTTTCGAGAACGGCCTAAGGAAATAAAAATTATTATCGTATTCAGCATCCCTGAATTAGTTAAGAAATCATTATTTGCAAAAAACTTTAGAGATTTGTTTTTCTTTGTTTTATAGACTTCACATTAAAAATTGGAATAAAAATTATGAAAGCCTATGGCTGCAATCAGCATGAACCTAATCAAAAATTAGGTCATGATGTATCCCAATAGGCAATTAAGCCAGCGCTCTTCAAACGAAGACCTGCATTGACTGCTACTTTTGAAGACCAAACACATCCTTTCCTTGCCGCTCTTATGAGCCCTTCTTGAAGGCCTTCCTTTTCTGCACAAATGGCAGCACAACAAATTTTTTTCCCTTGATATACTTCAGTGCAACTTTTCATATACTTCAGGGCAACTTTTTCGTTTAAAGTCAAAAAATATATCAGTTTAAAAATATTACATAATAATGGCCCTTCTTACTGCTGTATCAAAGTTTATCGATTGAAATTAATCGGACATTAAAAAACATAGGAGAGAAGATATAATCAAAAAAAAAAAAAAAAAACAAATTGGCCATTTCAGCCCTTGAAAGGACTTTGACCGAGCTTCTTATGATCAATTGTGTTGTGTGTGTTATTAAATGTTTGCACACAATTGACCGAGAACTGGACCTACATGTTTTATGCCGACTCCGAACGGCTCATGTTCTCAAGAAGCTTTACATGGCATTATTTACTCTCTGAGGTTTGCCATTGTCTGCAGAGAGGTGGTGACCGATCAGAAAAATTTTTTATTGAAAAAAACTTTTTCGCCGCGGCTGGGGATCGAACCCGGGCTCTCGAGCATGCTAAGCCACACACTTAACCTGCATGCCACGGACACCACCTATAATCATAGAATTTATAAAAAAAAAGATAAAGATTAGAGAGAAAAATTTTTTTTTCAATACTTTCTGTTTACCCCTTCTTTTAGCCATTCTTAAGAAGTTCTTCTGTCAGGCCTCTTTTGAGCTATAGGAGCGGAAGGCCTGCGATTAATTACCCAGTCGACAATGGCAACAATCATATAGATTTTGAAGTGCTTGCACACAATAGTTACGTCCTGTGTTGTCCCTGAGCCCCACCCAAACTTTGGTGGGTAAATTTTTCCCACATAAACTTCTTTAGAGCTACTTGCATCCATATCGTTATATTTTTTGATGATACGGGTCGTGGCTTTACTTAGACTAATGCTGAGAATGCGCGAAAAAGCTGTTGTAGCTGAACTCTATTTGTTATTGAATGTTAATGAAACCTAACCTGTATGACCTAACCTTACTTATATGAAATGGGAAAATGTTGCAGGCCTTCCGCTCTCCCTGCTCAAAAGAGGGTTTAACAAAAAGTATTAAAAAAATACTTTGTGCTTTTAAATCTTTTTCTGGTTTTTATATATTCTATAATTTTATCTTCTCTCCTATGTTTTTTTTTAAGTCAGATTAATTTCAATCTATAATCTTTGATATAGCAGTAAGAAAAACCATTATCTATCTTCTTCTAATATAAAAAATAAAATGTTTGTCTGTCTGTCTGTCTGTCTGTTCCGTATAGGCTCGCGCACCGTTTATCCGATTGAGCTGAAATTTGGACACCGAGTAGCTTTCATAGTGAGAAAGAACATAGGGCGTGTAAAAAATTGGGCGGAAGTATGTGGGCGTGGCACTCTATAATAACTCCTAAACACCTGGACCGATTAAATTTGGAATGAAGCTTCGACTGCGCCCAAGATAACATAGGCTATAAAAATTCCAAAGACTTCCGTAAGGGGGCGCTTTAAGTAGTGTGTTTTAAAGACTCAATAACTTCTAAGCGCCTGAACCGATTTCAATGAAATTTGGTATGAACGTTCAACTGCACCCAAGATAAAACATAAAATATAAAAAATCCAAAGATTTCTGAAAGAGGGCGCTTTAAGTAGTGCATTGCGAAGACTCAGAAACTCCTAAATAACTTGATCGATTTACTAAATTTTGGTACGTGAAATAACTTGACTCTACAACAGAATTGAGGCTATTTAAATTTCAGAAAACTTCCGTGAGAGAGCGCTTTATTCAATCAACTATGTTCGGGACATTCACGTCAAAACGGATGAACCGAATTTAATGAAATTTGGCAAGCATTTGTATCTGTTACAGAAATAGATCCTTTTAAAAGTTCTTTCGACAAAAATCAGGGAATGAGCCGAAGGCAAACGAAGTCAAGAAGCAAAAACGAACGAAAAAAAAAAGTTTAACGAATACCAGCAGAAGCTATACAAAGATGAAAAAAATTTACCGAACAGTATCCACCAAAACCGAAGTTGAACGAAGACAATCCAAAAATAGAATCGATGCTTACAGGATTTTTTAAAATTGGAATTTATTTGAAATAAAATTGCATATTAAGTGACGCATTTTTTTTGGAAATGACTTTTCAAACTGCACTCGGAAAAAAGTTTCTCGGAATATGATAAAAAAGGCATCACATTTAGAGAAAAATCGTCTATAGTCTAAAAGTCTATGGATTTTGCTCCAGAGAATGCCTTTCTCTTAATGCGATCCTAAAAATTCTCTAAAAACGATAAAAAGCTTCTATGAAAAAGAGAAAAAGACTTTTTAATTTTGAGAAAACATTTGTTTTTATTGAAGAAAATACTTCTCATAGGGAATTTTTTTATCAAAATATAGGAAGCATTTTTCATTTCCAATAAATTTTTCTCTATAAATGAAAATTTTTTTGTGCGAGAAAAATATTTATCATTATAAGAGACATTGAAATATTTCCATTTCCAAGAAGTGAAGAAATATTTCTTCGAAAATGTATTTTAATTAAAGAAAATTTTATTTGGAAAAGAGAAAATTTCTATTATCGAAAAAAGAGAAATTTTTTATTGGAGAAAGATACGTGTTTTTTCTGAGTGTGGGTGACCATTTTCCTCAGAAACCAGACGTCAGATCGAGACGTTGAAGATGTAATTTTTTTAATCATGTCTGGCAGTTACAGTTTTACGGAAATTTGACTAAACACTTTCGACGGAAGGAGGAAAAATTTTAAAAATAAATTGATAACTTAAAAAAATTGAAATGAGAGAGGTTTTGAAAATCGTCCTTTTTCTGAGCTCGAGGTACAACTCCGAGTAACACCGGGTTACATCCGCTAGTATTCTATATTTTTATCTTCTCTCCTATATTTTTTTTTTTTAAGTAAGATTAATTTTAATCTATAATCATTGATATAGCAGTAAGAAAAGCCATTATTATGTCATATTTTTAAACTGATATATCGCCTATTGACCTCGTGCTCTACGATTTGCTTGAAATTATTAAATTATCGTAATTTTTTGTGGATGGAAAATTTATTTTATTTTAAAACTTAAAAAAAAAAATTAAAAAACAAAAAAACACTTTTTGAGATATGAGCAAATTAAGTGAAAAAGGTTGTTGTTGTGCTACCTTTTGTCTACCAACACCTGACGGGCTTTTTCAAAATGTTCACTTACCTTTGACCGTTTTGATTTTTGAATATTAACATATTTAGCTTTAAAATCCTTTGCCTATTTTAGTCTGAAAATCTCCAGTGTATATTATATCCAGATATTAGATTGCATTGATATCAAAATCAATAAAATTAGAAGAGCAATTAAATTTGCAACTGAAATAGTCAACAGGTTTCGGGGATTTTGGAGGCCAATCCTTTATTTTATTTTATTTTATTTTTAAAATTTCTTTTCTAATTTTATTTCTTATTAAAATATCAATTAATATCTTATAACAAAAATTGCAACTTAAAATATTCTTATTTTTTTAAGAATTTTAAAAATATACAAAATTTGTGTCCCTACACTGGAATACCTCCTTAAAACAATTGTTGCTATTTTTGCTGCTCTGTCTAAGAAATTATGATTTTGATTTTGTTCTTTTATGCAAAAATCTTTATTTTGTGTAACTATAACATGAAAATGTTAACAAAGAACTTATTTACTGTTGAGCAACAACGCGCTTAGGGTTAAAATATTTTAATTTATGATCTGTCTTCAAATCTTATTGTTTTGTAAATATTTTCTATTTAATCTTTAGCAAAATTTTCTTCGACGGCTCGAAAAGATGAGTTCCAAAATTTTATTTTGACCTTGAGATATTGCTTTTTAATTTTTTAATTACGACCATATTTTCAAAATAAATTCTATTTTTGTGCCAAACTCAACTTTTCTTTTTTGATAACTAACAATTAAAAACACTCACTGTGGGCCGAAATCAACTGTAACGGCAGGCATATTTTACTAGGAAGTCTTGAAAAAAAAAACCCTTAACCCAAAAATAAAAGCAACCCCTACTAAGTACCTAAAAGAGTTAAATCTTAAAAAGTGAAATGAAAGCTTGTCAGACCAAAGATAATAAGGGTGATCCCCCTAAATGTAATGTTGACTGCATCTTACTCTTATTTTAGAAATTCCTTGAGATGAGCGCTGAAATGTACCCGCTTATCTGTGACGAGTTCATTATTTCGAAGTAGGTTAGATTGAAGATTAAGGCACCCGCTTGCGTATGTAAAATATAATGGCCAAATTTGAATAGGGAACTGTGTTTTCGTTTTTTTCGTGTTTTGTAAACAGACATTAAGAAGCTGTTTGTTGAAATGCACAATCTTGTTTTGGGTGGAAAATATTTTAAAGGTTTTTGCATATATATTGTTTTTTCTTCTTAAGAAAATAAATAAAATACGTTTAATTTTGGGCAGGTAGTTTAAACTTTATTACTGCAGATAAAAAATTTAAAGATTAACGTTCGTACGTATTGAATACAACAATTTTTTTATCGTTAATACTTATGATTTTTAAACAAATTATCCATAATAAATATGTTTGTATATGCAAAGCACTTGTTTTTTTAATAATACAAAAATATGTTATGTGTATTTATGTGGTATACTTAATTGTTATAAAATTTAACTCTTAATATAAAACTTTTAATTTTAAATTTATGTGGTAGAAGAACATTTAAGTGGGAGAATATAAAGTGTTTAGTTAAGAGAGTAGTTTTAGTTCAAAGCATGTTTATTATTCGTTTTTAATAGATTTTTATTACATCTCTTTATTGGTAAATAGCATTTTTGTAATTAAATTTTTTAACTGTTTATTAAAGCTATTAGTTAAAAAGTTAATTAGTAGTTTAAATTTATTAAGTTAATATATAACAGTTCAAAAGACGTTAAGAATTTTTGTTTAGTGCACATGGAGTTGGCTTGAATGCTATGTTCGAAACTGTGTCTTAATTGGTAGTGAAGTTTTGTGCTAGGAGTGTGGGTTTGTGTATATTTTTCAGTGTTAGTGTGGGTTTGTGTATAATTTGCTAATTTATCGTGTTGAATAAATAATAATGGCGTTTTCGTTTCTCCCAAAAAATGTTGTCTTGTCGCGGTGCAAAATGTTTTCAATGTTGCCCGCAACCCTGTAAAAGTGCATATTTTTCGTACTCAGGAAATGTCAACTCATTATCAACGAAACTAACCATCCTTGTCTAACGCACGTATTTCATAATAATGCTGTTTAAGAACAGCTGATATGCAGGGCAACATTCTCCCCTGAGAAAGCTTCGCAGGGCAGAAAATGCTCTTTTTTTGCCCTGTGTGAGTGCGACATTTTAAGAAACGAACACAGAATTTACTCACCCGTTTGCACTTATTTTAGAATCGAACACGAAAAAAGGCAAGGACAGTGAAAAGGCAACATTTTTTGGAAGAAACGAAAACGCCATTAATTTGATGAAAATTTTAAGAAATGTTGTATCAGAAATTCACGCGATAATGATAATAAGGGTATTCATCTAAACGCGTAATTTTACATTTGTGGAAATGTGCAATTTTAGGAGTTAGTTTTCGTAAACGCACCTTTTATTTTTGTGTGCAATATTCAAAAGTTGTTGAACATTTTAAATAAAATATCAATATATAAAAAATATAAAAATTGCAAAACAAACAAAATTCATTCGTCTTGACATGGTAGAATAAACAAGGTAGATGCAAGGCTATCAATATTTTCTCTCTCAGTGGCATAATTGTCAAAATCAATACAAATTCTTTGACAATTCGTTTTTTCACTATTTTTCTTCGGTGTTTTTTGACACTTCTGACTTTTGGCTGTCAGACCTGCAGCTACCTTATTTATTATACTATAAAGGGTGTCCCAGACCTATGGGACAATAATGCAGGGGGTGACACCCCATCATGATATGAGCAAAAAATTGTATGGGTAGGATTGGTAAATAAGCTGCTCTGATCAAAATACAATGTTGAACGAAAGTATAGGAAATTTTCCAAAGAAAAAAACGACATCATTGAAAATTGCATTGAAAGTTGAATTTTTTTTTTTAAAACTAGTTTATTGACTTTAGGTGCTCGTAACTTTTTTAGTTGTGACTCAATGGAAAAACTTTGCTCTGATAACTGGAAGGAAATTTAATTTTCTTTTTAAAAAGTTATCATGTTTGGTAATTGTTGTAGAAATATGTTAGTTATGGATTAAAACGTAATGGCACGTTTGTTTTTTGTTTTTTCCTCCTAGCTCTCTAGGGGGACGTTTGCAACCACCTCCACCCATACAATTTTTTACTTATATCATGATGGGGAATCACCTCCTGCATTATTGTCCCCTAGGTCTGCGACACCCTGCAGATCTTGAGATTTATGTATTGTGGAAATGTATGGAAGTATTGATGTATGATTAAATTCCTCGAATGTGTAGAATTTGTTTAAAATTTAATTAAATGAATCGAACAGTATCATGATTATCTAAGAATGATACTGTTGGCACTCCTCTTTATTTCAAGAATGTGTCAATTTTGTTTCCAATTCTATGGCTGAAGATTTTAATGGCCCTGCTTTTCCAGAATGATAAGAACTTCTTGCTTATGATTTTTACGAATTTGACGGTATTAGCATATATTTTCTCTCTATGCTCAGACCACTAGCATTTAAATGTTCTACATTTATATTCAGATATTTAAATTTTCTTCATTTTTCAGACGTGCACTTTGGCTTTTCGTAAATGTGTCCTGACTTTTAGAGGCAACCAATTTCACATTTTTTGGATTTATTGTAATATATATCAATACATGTCATTTCCATCATTTCTGACAAATTAAAAGTTAACTTTTGGAATTCAGAACATCTTATATGGCAATCAATAATGATTCCGATCAAACCGGATTTCAGAACAGAGCTGAAGCTTCCTATTTTTAACCGACTTCAAAAAGGAGGAGGTTCTCAAGTTGGTTGGTTTCTCTGTTTTTTGTTTTTTTTTTTTTTTTTTTTTTTTTTTTTTTTTTTTTTTTTTGTGAATGTATGTACATCGATTACTCCTAAAGTACTTGCCCGATTGCCGTAATTTTTTGTCAACATATAGAGATTATCAACGCGGAGGTGCCCGTTTTTGAAAGGGGGCGGTATTCGGAAAAGGGGCGTGTCTCTATAAGAAAAACACTGTATCTCAGTAAATATTGACACTACGGTAATATAATTCACAGTAAAATTACAAGGGCAAGCACAAGTATTAAAAATGACGATCACTTAAGTGGGCGTAATTCTAAAAAAGGGTGTGGCAATATTGTTAAAACTCTGTATCTCAAAGAAAATTGACACTAGAGTACTGAAATTAAGTACAGAGGTAGGTACAATTATTGGAAATTACTATAACAAAAGTGGGCGTAATTCGACTAAGGGGTGTGGCAATATAAGAGAATTACTGTGTCTTGAATAATATTGATACTAGGGTACAGAAATTTATTACAAAGGTAGGAAAAATTACTACCAATTTTTGTAAAAAAAAAAAAATGGGCGTTAATCGAGAAGGGGAGTGGCAATATTTAAAAAAACACTGTATCTCGATTACTATTGACACTACGATACTAAAATTTAGTACAAATTTAGGTACAAATATAACAAATTACTGTCAGTAATGTGGGCGGTATTCGATAAAGGGGCGTGTCACTGTAAGAAAAACACTGTATTTCAGTAAATATTGACACAAGAGTTAATAAAATTCACAGAAAAAATGCAAGGGTAGGTAAAAAATAGCAGTCAATTAAGTGGGCGTTAGTCGACAAAGAGGTGTGGCAATATTAGAAAAACTCTGTATCTCGAATAATATTGACACTAGAGTACTAAAGTTAACTACAGGGGTAGGCACAATTATAAAACAATTAATTTCAATACAGTGGACCTTGTTTGATAAAGGGGTGTGGCAATATATAAAATACACTGTATCGCGAATAAAATTGACACTAGAGTACTGATATTTAGTATAGAGGTAGGCACACTTATAACAAGTTATTGTGAATAAAGTGGGCATCATTCGACAAAGGGGTGTGGCAATATTAGAAAACACTAAATCGAATACTAACACTACTAACTGAAGAAGTACAGACGTAGGCACAATTATTACAAATTACTACCGAAGAATTGCGCGTTATTCGACTAAGGGGTGTGGCAGTGTGTAAAAAACTGTATCATATTGTCTTAAGGGTGGTAAAATTCATTGTTAGAATGGGTAGAACTATTGAAAACACTATAACAAAGAGTGTGATATTCTCAACAAAGAGGCGTGTCAATATTATAAACACACTATATTTCAGTCAATATTGACATTGGGGTAGTGATAAAAATACAAGAGTAGGTACTGATAAACATACTGACAAAGACCAGAATAAGAAACGACAGAAAAGCATTTTCCATATTATGAGCATAAATAATTGGTGTTTAATTAATTTATACACTTTTTTAATATACATCATTTTCTCTAAAAAGAAAGAAATAAAAACTTTTTAACAAAAAAAAAAAACTACTTCAAAATCACTAGAAAGTAAAAAATAATTTTAAATTACTTTTACTATTTATTTCTTGGTCAAATTTGTATTTTTATAATAAATATATTTATTTTTTTATGATAATAAGAGCTTCGAAGTCGGCGCTAATATAATCAGATTTTTTGTGCAGCTGCAACACACATAAGGCATTTTAATTAAGATTTAAGAAAAATTAAGATTACAAATTAATACAGCGTCACCCAAGCAGGATATTTACAAATAAAAAAGTCTTAAATAGAGTAGGGATGGCGAAAAAATCATGATTTTACGTCAATGATTAGCGCTGACTAGAAGCTTTTATTATCATAAAAAAATAAATATATTTATTATAAAAATACAAATTTGACCAAGAAATAAATAGTAAAAGTAATTTAAAATTATTTTTTACTTTCTAGTGATTTTGAAGTAGGTTTTTTTTTTTTGTTAAAAAGTTTTTATTCACTTTTTAATTTCCGCAATACAGCGATCAGAACCATCATCATAGCAACACAGTGAGTAAATGTCATAAACTTGTTATTCAATCAATCAAAGTTATTACGAAAAAAACATTTTATTTCTATTATATGAAGAGGAAGGTTAAGGAGCCTCAAGTACTTCTCTATAGAACGCATCAAACAATACTATAAAACTACTTCACAAGAAAAACAAACATTTAGCTTTTTATTGTGGACTTGAGAACTTGAAGAGTTGTGTACATTGAAAATTTGACAGCTTTTTCATACCAACTAAATACTCTTAATCAAATCATAAGAATAATATCAATTGAAAACAGCATAAGCCCTTAACTTAAGAGACAAGTGCACTGAATAGTGAATACTTCTAATGTTGTTGTCCAGAATAAGAAAACGTTAAGTCTTCGAAACCTAATGAACAAAACAAGACCAAGGTAAGAACAAGGTTCGACGAGACGTATTTTTATGTAAGCTATTTTGTATTACATTTTACACTTTAGTTACTAAAATTAAAATTGTATTCCAAATTTATTAAAAATAAGTACAGCCTTGACTAAAAAGAATGTCTAGTATTTTGAAAAGTATAAATTCTATTCAAAAAAGTATTAGAAAATGCATTAGTCCAACGAATGGTTAAAAAATTATTCTAAGATTTTTAACCGTGTAGCTTCAAAGTCTGATCGAGGCTCAATAATGCTTTCGCTCACAAGTTCAGGCAGGCTTCTGGTCTCAGAGTCTGGTCTCAGAAGTATTTACGAGTGTATATAAAATTTTCAAAAATTACTCCCTTACACAAATTTGAAACTCGGCCCACAAATATACTCAACGCATAATCGAGTGAGAACTTTTCGAACCTGGAAAGGTGGAAACCTCTAAGGATCTCGAAAAGAAGCGTGTTGGAAGTTGAATTGTAAGTTTGTTCTGGATAAGAATTTGCACGAAGATGGGAACAAAAACTAGGACAAAGATTTGGAAAAATATTGAAACAAGGATGAGGACAAAAATAAACATATGGACAAGTATTAAAAACAACGACTGATGAAATAAAAAAGATTCGTTGTCCAAGTTCCTAAGGATTTGTCGATAATTTAGCAGCTAATTTAACTCAAATATTTTTGTTGAAAAGTTTGTTTTGTTTCAGAAGGAATTGGCGACAAAGCTGGGTTGGTCCGAAGACCATATATTTCTTGTCAGTTCAGATTGTTACCATGATAATGATGAAGATTCAACATAAATCAGAGCTTTGTCACCCGATCCATCTATTTATAATATAAGCTTCGCTTTTCTAGCTCTCCTTTGCCGTTGCACATCTCTGGGCGTTTACATGAAACTCATTTTACACAAGGTGTCGCATCGAACGTATTATCCAACATATTTCGCTTACAATTGTCAGAAGAGTCGTAAAAGTGCTCACTTACATGGCTACATGAAATTAGTACAGCTACGTTTATAGCTGTTTGCTTCGAATAAGCAGCTGCTCTGTTTATTCTGCTTTTTATATAGGGCTCTGAAACTCAAAATCATGGATCTATCACAATTTTCATCTTTATTTCATCTTCATTTGAATTAGATTTTTACCAAGGAAAAAGGCTTGTTTCCTTTTTCTTAATCTCGCCGAGGCACATTTCTAGGCTTTCGATAGGAAGCAATTTATTTCAAACGACGGATTATCTG
Organism: Tetanocera ferruginea; assembly: GCA_958299015.1. Classification (NCBI taxonomy): domain Eukaryota; kingdom Metazoa; phylum Arthropoda; class Insecta; order Diptera; family Sciomyzidae; genus Tetanocera; species Tetanocera ferruginea. The sequence continues at coordinate 136,954,283 of OY282641.1, forward strand.
AATTTTTCTGCTTTTAAGCTTTGTGGGAAAGAGTGATGAAGTCGAAATTGTTCTCAGTTTCATGAAAGCTATCTCAACAATTTTCACACTAGAGACCATCGCTGAGTTCGATTCCTTACGTTTTGTCTTTTTTCTATCCTTTTCTAGAATACAGCTATTATCTTAGGTTAGGCTACTATCTTAGAGTAGCAGTTCTTTGAATTTTGAATTTGTGGTTACCATTATTTCCAATATAAGGCTCCGTGGTTACCTGGGGCTTTACTCTGTATCGCGATTCGAAAGGCAATGCGATTCGAAAATTAAATGCGATTCGAAAGTTAAATCTCAAAATGTAACTATTTCGCATTAGTGACAGTGACTTAACTTATCGTTTCAACAAATATTCAGTTAAAGATAGCATAACTGGCTTTTAAACGTTAAAAATGCGAAAATCAGTGTGAAGAAATAGAAGAAATGTCAAAATATTTAATGCGAAAGTCGAATTGCAGAGTGTCAAATTTCCGAATTCGAACAATTTAGCTTTCGAATCGCGTTGCAGAGTAAGGCCCCTGAACTCTCATAACGCTTGCTTCCTCCACAGAGCAACAGAAGTTGTCTAGTTTATAGTAGACGGCTACCTTTCAGTTTAATTCTACTTTTGGAGGAGTCATAATTTTTCGAAATCAACTCTCAACAAACGCATTCTCATGATTCGATGCCACGAAATAAATCTCACTGACGTAAGGATTTAATTATCTTCCGCGGAAAGTTCTACATTCAAGATAGATAGTGTTTCCTCCAGGGCCCCGGTCTTATAATACGGATGACAAGCTTTTGTCTCATTGGCAACACAAACATTGCTGGTATTATTATAATGGTGGTTAGTTTCCATAATTTACTGGGTACTCTATGTAGAATTATTCTAATTAATACTCATCTGACTGACCTTGTCATAGCTGCGATAAGGTGATGGCAATTCAAAGTTGATTTTAAATAAAAATTATATTATGAACTAAGAAAACAAATTTTTTCAAGTTGCAATAAATTTACACAAATTAACACTTACAAGACAAGCTGTTGCAATTAAAAACAAGACAAACTAAGATTATAAATAAACAGCACAACAAAAAAATACAAACATGAATTGTAATGATTTGAAAACGTATATTAAACTTTGAACTATCTATTACCATAAAAGTATGTAGATTTATTTATATGTATAAATATATAAAGAATTTTCGCTTAATTACGTGTTTGTAGCTTAATAAGTTTTTGTAGACAACAACAAAAGCAGTTTATGTTTTTATTATACTTGAAATAAATTAATAAATGCTTAATATATTTAAATTTAGAAATACTATTTAATAAAATGTAAACGACAAAAAAAAATATATAGAAGAAAAAAAATGCGTAGGTATTAAAAATATATAAAAGCATAAATAAGCAAACTAGACTAATTTTTGTGAAATACCTTTAGTGCGTGAGGTTTTTTTTAGCAAAAGAAAAAAAAAACTATAGACTTAAGATAAAGACTACACAATAATTAAATTAATTACAATAATAAACTTATGTATTTTTGAGGTTAAATTTTAGAGAAGTGCGTGTGGGTGCTTGGGTGTGTGTGTGTGTGGTTTGTATAGAAATAGCCATTGTGTTTGTTCTGGTAGCTCTAGCGCAGAATAGTGCGTTACGGCGATCAATATTCGATCGGATTTGGATCGCGAGGCTTGCGCGAGTATTTAAGACCTAAATTATCGCTAATCTCATCGATCACATCGAGCGCATAATCCAGTTGTTCTTTGGTGTGAGCAGCTGAGAGGCAATAACGTATGCGTCCCTCCATAATGGGCGTGGCTGGAAAGCCAACACCCACCACAGCTATATGGCGTGTCGTCAGCGTGCGCACAACAGCACTAAATGACAAAAAAAAAAAGAAATAATTAATTACAAATACTCAGTCTTCGCAAATTTCAAAGAAGTAGCTACCCAATTTTTGAAAACAGATACACCAACATGGGCACCACAGGCGAATCCTCGTGCCCATAGGTTATGACGCCCATTTGAGCCAGGCGTCTGCGAAAGTAGCGCGTATTGCGCGCCAGCTGGCTGATTTTTCGTCTTCCAATTTCCGTGCCATCTATGCCCATGATGATCTTCATGCTGGAGTAAATTTGTTGCGCCACCGGCGGTGACATGGAGCTCGCATAGCAGTGAGCATGGCTATTAGTGCGCAGAAAATCAACTAATTTCTACACAAAACAAAGAAAAATTACAATTTTTAAAACAATTCTTGACTAGCTAATAAGAACTCTCAGCCTACCTTAGTGCCAGCAAGATAGCCACCAGCGCTGCCAAAACTCTTGGTAAAGGTGCCCATTAGAATATCGACATCTTTGGGATCTACGCCAAAGTAGTCGAGAGCACCACCACCATGTGGTCCCATGGCGCCAATGCTATGTGCCTCGTCTAAATATAGATACGCTTTGTATTTCTTCTTTAGCGCCACAATTTCTGGCAGACGCACTATAGAGCCTTCCATGCTAAAAACACCCTCTACAATTATGACCATTTTCTTCCAGGGCTTGCCTGTCTTGGGATTACCGTGCACAATATTATGACGCAGCACACGCTCCAAGTCCTTCATGTTGTTGTGCTTGAAGACCTTTGTTGTGGCACCAGACAAACGTAGTCCCAGTATAATGGAGGCATGATTTTTCTCATCGCTCAGCACAAGACAACCGGGCGAAAGTAGCGAGGGCAGATTCAACGAATTGGTCGCGAAGCCCATGCCAAAAACAATGGCATCTTCTACGCCCAGATAGCGTGCTGTTAACTTTTCCAAATCATTGTGCAGCTGGGTGGTGCCCAATTCAACGCGTGGACTCGATAGAGCGACACCCATTTCACGTAAGCTTCGCTCAGAATTCTCAGCACATGTGCCTGTCGACTCAGCGAAACCGAGATAATTGTAAGAACCCAAATTAAGGCAACGCGTTTCGGTGCCTGTAAACTCAAAACTCCAGCCGTAATCGTGTGTTATGCGATCCTTCAGTGTTAGCTCAGCACCAGGTACACCGGTGATTGGACGATTCCAGCAATCACGTACGCGTCGATAAACATAGCGGGAATAAAAGCTCTCAAAGGCATCATAAAGCGATACATAACCCTGTGAGCGGGAAAATATAAAATATAATTTTATTATTTAAACTGGTATGAGATGCAAAAGACAAAGAAACTTACCTCACGATTATTCTCCTTAGAAACTTTGGGCGAGAACATCAGCTGATTGATGTAGCCTAGAATCATAAGCAGATAGAAGCCCAAATATGTTAGGCAGGCGGTGTGTAGTGGCACTTCTTCATAGGAGCTTTTCTTGAAATGCTCTTCAGCGGGCGACAAGCTGGTATCGGCAGCAGATGGCTTAAATGTGGTGAAATCATCGTGCGATGTTTTATGATAGCCATTTGTGGTGGCCTTCTGAAAAAAAAGACAAAAGACAATGTTAGCATATATTTCAAAATGCTTAGTATTGAATATTTTTGTATCAAAGTTAAAGCAAAAAACTACCATTTTGGACAAAGGAACGTATGCTAGAGAAAAGACAATTAATGAACACGTGGCTATCCGTCAGTACTAGTTATCAGTTTAGCTTCAGCGCTTCGTCTGCAGGTACGTTCAGTCAAAAGTTCGAACTGCTATTAAAATTGGTCTAATCCGTGGATTAATTGATAAATTTAAACGCAAGCATTATCGGGCTGAATTATACAAAGTTAATTTTCTAAGTAGTTTAAATGCTGTTTATCAAAATATGTCTGTATGTGTCTGTGTGTGTTGGGTGCTCTTTAAACTTCAATTAGCGCTCGCGTGTTAAGTGCTAAAATGAATTGTGTAAAACACGATAATTTTCCGCAGGGAAATGAACTAGCCGCTCTGAAAACATGTTAAGCAGCAAAGTTTTAAACTCATGCAATGAAAATGTGTTTAAAATCTGCGTTAATCTTAATGCTATTGAGGCAGACTGGAGTGGCTTGTATAAGAAAGAGACTTTATTAAATTTATGGACGATCAGGCGTGGCATAAGGCGTAAATATTTCATTAACAACTTGATATTGAGTTAAGGGGTTATATACATTTAAAAATTTAAAAAAAAGCTCATTTCTTTTTTTTTTGCATTTTCAAAAAAATAAAAAACTTGCGAATACTCAAGAAAAATTTTAAATTGAGCGCTCATATATTTCTACCGATATTTCATAAAAAGGGCGAAATACACTTTAAACGTGTTTTTCTCAGAACTATGCTTTTCAAGTGAGGAATTAAGGGAGAAGGTAGTGGAATATCAACGGAATAGGCAGCGGGGTAATATGAGAATAGGGATTGGAATAACAACTAGCAGTTCTTTATCCAGGATCAAACGCAGGAATCTAATCAGCAACTTATTCTAAACTGCATTAGTACCGAAATCGTTACAAATGACAAATGCCTGATTATCCTGAAGACAATTTCAAACAACGGATACGTTTTGAATCATGTAATAGTCGATAGCATGTGGATCAGATCCAATTGGCCCAGCCTTGCAGTGGAATGAACAATTATAAATTGCTTTTTATGGGACTGAGTCCGAACCAGATAGCCTGAGCATGTTTATTTTCAAACATAAGTTACCATCATACAGAAATAATTTGGGAAAACCTTTAAATCATCTTTGATCAGCCTCATTGAGTCGAATTTCTGCTTTCACAAGATACTCGGAATGTCCTAAAAGACTGGAAACCGCATTTCGGCTAAATCATAACAGCCAGATTCTCCACTAGGGTGGAGATACAATGTGCGTGCACTGCTATGCACCAAAGATTACAAAGATAACAACATTTATACACCGTGGAGATAAAGTAATAGTAATGGATGGCTTAATGTGCAAATTAGGACCGGACAATACTAGCATGGAGAGTATCATCGGTCGACAAGCAATGCAAAGAAGAACTGTAAATGGCGAACTACCACAAAGATGTTTATGTCCACTCAGCCGACTCAAAAGTTAGAGGAACTCTTAAAAACTTTCTGCATCATTTTTTTTTTTTTTGGATCGGAGAAATCCGCGGAGCGATTTAAGTTCTGCTGAACCTTTTTTTTGTACAAAAAATCAAGTGTTTTGCATATAACCTATTTTTCTTCAGAATTCATACCCAAGATAAGCAAAAAAGTAATAATTTTAATAGTACACAAATATTGGTTAAAAAAAATTTTAAATTTGTTAGTCTTTGCAAACCCTTTTGTGACCCCAAAACTTGTTTTTTTTTGCCAAAAAAAAGGGTCTCACGAGAACCAAAACCGTTCCATGGGGATTTCTCTGATAAAAAAACAATGATGCAGGAATAGTTTTTATGAGTCCCTTTAACTTTTGGATCGGTGCTGACCTGCTGACTTTTTTTTCTCCATACTTAATCGATCGATCCATCCATCTCGTCATTAAAGATGCACAAAGGCTATTCCCTGACCAAACAACTCAAAACCAGATCGTCCACATAATCATTAGAAGAATCTGACTCAACTGTCTGCTAGATATCCGAGACCTGTAGTGGAATTCTGTAACACATTTCGGTAGATATTCGGTGTCGCAAAGTTCTGTTTGCGATAATTTTCGGAAAATGGTATTCAGTAAACACCTTTTCCGATTTTGTCGGTGAAAGTATCGAAAAGTTTGTCGGAAACTTACGACGAATATTTTGTTAACGATAAGTGAACCGAACAAATTTGTAGGCAACCGAATTTCGTCGCAAAGTACAAGTTAGTGAATACCGTTTTCGGTATGGCAATCGAGAATAGTCGCAAATTGCGATTCCGATCGGAAGTTGAGAACAAGTTACAGAATTCCACTACTGAGAGAAGCAGCTTTCTATAAAAATCATTATTGGGGCAATAAGACTAAGAAAATTGGTACAATTCAATACAAAGAATATTTGATCTTCGGTACATAATAACCCAACACCGTAGAACCTTTGTTTAATGAAAACAGTACAAAACCGGATCATTGAAGACTGGCTGGTATCAAAAATAGGTTTATAAACGCCGCCAAATAAAGATAATTTCAGCAAAATTGACTTCAAAAATGTATGGAAATTTAATTAAAAATGTTAAATCACTAAATAAAGAGCTTATGGGCAAAAATATATTTATATTTCAGCAGGATTCACAAAAGCATACTCTCTTATAACTAACGTTAAGAGGTCCAATAAGAGGTGTTATTTTGAATAGCCTGCTATATCGGCAGCTGTCACTTTTGAAGCTGTTATTTTTTGACATTTGACAAGTAGAAACTACGCCATTACTTAAAATGGAACGATACACGTTTCAACAACGCATTGAAATTATAAAAATTCTCTACAAAAATGGTGAAAATATTGCAGTCACAGTTCGCAAAACTAAAGCATTTTTTGGTAGTCGTGAAGCACCTTGTCGGACCGCAATACAGAAATTGGTGGAAAAATTCGAGCTGTTGGGACAAGTTAGTGATGTGAAGAATAAAACCCGTGCACGTCGCTCAAGAACAACTGAGAATATTGCTGCTGTAGCCCAAAGTGTTGAAGAAAATCCGGGTTTGTCCATTTCTTGTCGTTTTTTGAAATTGGGCATTCCACAAACGTCATTACACCGTATTTTGCATAAAGACTTGGGTCTTAAGGCTTATAAACTTCAGTTAACACAAAAACTCAAGCCGGCCGATCATCAACAACATCGTGTTTTGGGTCCGCTGATTGGGTCCTTGAAATGCGTGAAAATTATCTGGAATTCCATCGAAAAATCATCTTGACTGATGAGGCCTATTTCCACCTCGGTGGCTACGTCTCAACAACCAAAATGTTCGCATCTGGGGTTCGGAAAACCCAAGAGTTATTGTTGAGAAGCCTCTCCATCCTCAACGTGTGACTGTTTGGTGCGGTTTATGCGAGGTCATTGAACCTTACTTTTTCGAAAATGAGGTTGGATCAACAGTTACGGTGAATGGATTGCGATATCGAGAGATGATTAATGATTTTTTTATAGCCGGAGTTGAATGGTATTGATCTGGACAACGTTTACTTTTAACAAGACGGCGCTACGTGCCACACAAGCAACGAAACCATTGATCTTTTACGGAAAGAGGTTCCGGACCGTGTCATCTCTCGAAGAGGTGATCACAATTGGCCACCGCGCATCCGATCATTTATCTTTAAAATGGCATTTTTTTTTAATATCAAAATAACACCTCTTATTGGGAAAATCCTTTAGTTATGATCTGAACTCCATCGAAAATCATAAGGCCATACTTTCTCAAGGAGTTTTCCAAAATGGCAAGCAATATGTAACGATAATTAAACTTAAGATGTCCGTAGAAGAATTGTTTGTAGAAGAATTGTCCAGAACTTTAAACAATTGTCTCAATGCCCGGACATCTTCAGAAACAAGTTCTGAATGTATTCGATTTAAGGTAAATTTTTTCTGAAACATCTCTCATTAAAGCCAACCGTCGTTATCTCGATACCCAACTTGTAATTGACAATGATTCAGGGAAATACTAAGAATTGTCGGATTTTTTCAGGATGACTTCCAGAATAAGTGCCATCTAAACGATAACAAAATATGCTCATCATTAATTTTCGGCCGCACCAGTGTGAGTTTGTATAGAACCAAAATTCAATTAGTAGAATTTTTTATCAATTTAAGCTTTTATAACAGTGTATTAAATATTTTCGAACACATCTTATTAAAAGAGAGACATAAACATAAGTATTTGCTGTGAAGAATTTATAAAATTTTCTATAAAAATCTATATCTATAATCTATAAAGATTTTATATAAAAATCACTAACTTGCACAAGATTGTTTATAATTCGACGCACTTTATTTCCCCTTAATTACGTGATATTTTTTCTCTTGAAATAATTTATTAAAATGTATAAAATAAATATTTGTTTACATAACATGTACACTAATACGTAAGAGTTTTTGGCTTTTATGGTACGTTTACAAAGGTACACCTTTTTTTAGTGCAGAACCTGTCAGACACACACCTGTTTGATTATACCAGAACATATGATAAACTTTAAGCATTTGCTTATGTAACTAGCAATTAATATGTATATTTTCTATTTGTATAATACATAAAAGTGAATTGATTTACTGTTATGCAATTAAAGTCAAGCTTAGAAAAATAGCACACTAAATTGTTATTCTATAGCAAACACAAACAATGCTATGGAAATTGTTATATTTTGCTGTTGGTATCATAGAAAAAAATCTAAATTTTTGAATTTTTTTTTTAACTTTTGCTCTTTTGACATTCATAAATCAATTAACGTATGTGGCGTAGCTAAAAAATCAAGCACCCAAACAACAATGCAACAAAGTGTGACAAAAACACTGAAAGAACTAGCGAACATATTTTTGCGATCTATATTTTTCTTGACAGCTGTAATTTTTAATTTTTTTATTAGTTTTAGATTTTCATACATATACATATTACTTAAATCTCAAAATTTAGCTTAAGAAAATTAGGCACAAAAAGCCTGAACAATTATTTAAGTTGACTAGATGTTAAATAAGGTAAATACATGATTGTATACGTGGTGGTGATATTTGTATAGAATAAACATTATCATGTAAATATATTTTTATTTGATGTAATAAAAATGTTAAAGACTTCTAAAAACAACTGGAACAATAAAAAACTATTGATATGGAATGGCAAGATGAAGCAATAAATGTTTACATTCGACGCACTTAAGTAATAGCTATAGTATTTGAAGTTTGCTTTGACTGAAAGACCTTATGAACTCTAAGCTTTTTTAGTGAAAATATAGTTATTATTTTTCTATAGAAATATTTCACACCTTAGGTACAATAACAATACAATTCAAAGCAACTTGAAAATGAACTGTGTGCTTTACAGTAAACGCCTTGTTTAAATGCTTACTTTTGCAATAGTTGCAAAAACCTGATAATATGAAAAGTACCTTATAAAGGTCATATAAAACTGTAGTATGAGTAAAGTTGAAGAACGTGTGGTTTTTATTAATCTGCCAGTTATCTAACAAAAAGAAAGCTTTATCATAGATATTTTAATAATTTGTTAATTTAATTGTTTTTATTACATTGACTTAAGTTAAGCTTTTGTCTAACCAAATGTTATGGAAAGTCAAAAATATTTTATATTTAATATTTTTGTTCTGATGTTGAGAGTTTTTGTCATTTAATAGTCTTTCCATTTTTTGGCAGAATGTGAAATTTTTATAATTGTAAAAGAATTAACAATTGTCAGTCGCTAGAATAAAGTTTTTGTGTTAGATTCACTTTAAGTCATTAATTCCTTATCGAACTATCGGCATCGCTGCTACTTTTGCTCTATAAGAATAAAAAAAAAGTTTTAATAATGAATAAAATAATATATCTTAAAGTAAAATCGCCTGTTCTTAACGAATTCCAAACATAGATAAAATATATCTGATCCATAGACGAAATTAAAAGAAAATATATCATCGATATAAACATATTTAGATGCTTATTCTGGCGATTGACAATTGTAAATTCATTGACAAGCGTAAAAATTCTTTAATCTGAAATGAAATCGAATGTGTCGTTATTTGGGTAAAATTGTAAATGTCAGAATAGGTATTGATATCAAAAAACAAATTGTATGAAATATTATTGAATTGCAACTCTATGTACGTCAAGAAAAAAGAAGAGGGACCATGGACTATTAGTATCTATGTAGAAACTCACTTCTCGGGCTGTTCAAAGATAGAGAATGTTCCAACACAAAAGCAGCATCTACCCGCTGTTGACAACTCCTTGCTGGCGATACGTGAACGTAGTTTTCATACCTAAAGCAGGAACAAGCTCAAAAACTTTAGACCCAAAAACTTTAGAGTCTTACAGTCTGTTAACATTTGGTATGGAATTTGAATTTGAATTTGAATTTGAATTTGAATTTGAATTTGAATTTGAATTTGAATTTGAATTTGAATTTGAATTTGAATTTGAATTTGAATTTGAATTTGAATTTGAATTAGAATTAGAATTAAAATTAGAATTAGAATTTGAATTTGAATTTGAATTTGAATTTTAATTTGAATTTGAATTTGAATTTGAATTTGAATTTGAATTTGAATTTGAATTTGAATTTGAATTTGAATTTGAATTTGAATTTGAATTTGAATTTGAATTTGAATTTGAATTTGAATTTGAATTTGAATTTGAATTTGAATTTGAATTTGAATTTGAATTTGAATTTGAATTTGAATTTGAATTTGAATTTGAATTTGAATTTGAATTTGAATTTGAATTTGAATTTGAATTTGAATTTGAATTTGAATTTGAATTTGAATTTGAATTTGAATTTGAATTTGAATTTGAATTTGAATTTGAATTTGAATTTGAATTTGAATTTGAATTTGAATTTGAATTTGAATTTGAATTTGAATTTGAATTTGAATGAGAACGTGAAATTTAATTTGAATTTAAGTTAAAATTTAATTTATAAAAATTTACTTTTAAAATTTTAATTTTAATTTTGATTTTAATATTTTGAAATTGAAATTTATATATTATTTAAATTTAAAATTTTTAAATCTTAAAATTTAAATTCAAACAACAATATTTAAATTCAAAATAAAAAAATAACAACTTAAAATGAAAACTTTCTTTGAAGAAATAAAGTTTATGTGTTTTTGGATTATATCACAAAAAGCTAATAACAATATCAAAATACATCAAAACAAGTTCTGATAGTTTTTTTTTACCTCACAAAAATTATAATTTATGCCAGTCACATAAATGAAGAAAAAACAAAATTCACGCACGTTTCCCTTAACACATTTGCACATTTTTATATATAACTTTTAAACTAAAACAAATAAAATAAAGCTATAAAAAATTTTAGTAATTAATACAGAGAGAAAACGAGCAACAAATTCATAGCAACCAAGTAAATTCTAAATACCGGAAAACAGAATGAAAGTTATGACTAAAAAACAAAATAAGGATGTAGCTGGTAAAGGTTTTATGACAGCAAAGATATACATTTATAAAGGTACAATTAAAACGTTTAAAATGCTTTGATAATATATAAATAGATAGTTTGGCTAAAAGCTTCTTAAACAACCCAAAGCAAATTATTTTGGTAATAATTTTTACAAATTAATAAATGCTCGTCATTATGTCTTTTGAGGCAGTCTTTTAAAAAAAATGTGTGTAAATTCTATATTTTTCATTAAATCTCATGTTTCTTTAAGTTAAAAATAAACACTTTTCGAAAATTTACTTCCTTGGAATATAAGTTCAAATAATTCAACTGTTTTCTTTACAAATAATACATTTTGAAAAACCTAGATGATACAAACTAACTCTTGTCACATGCCACTTACAGCTCTGCATTACTATGTCATTGAGGTACATTTTTTAACAGCGAAATTGCATTTTTGACTTTTTGAGGTTAGAATATAGATCTCTGAGATAAGATGACAGTTCTCTGAGATTTGATTATAGATCCCTGAGATTAGATTATAGATCCTTGAGATTAGATCATTTATTTTTGAGAGAATACTGGCTGCCACGCAGAAAAATATACTTCTTTTGAAAATATAGTTCTATAAATTCTTCTTCATCCATCTTTGAATACGACGCTATATCTGTTCGAAATATACCAATTGAATTTCAATTTGATGCAGTCTGTGAACTTGATGTTGCACGTTGCATGAAAAAGATCAAATCGAATGCTACCGGGGAAGATGGTATTTCTATCAAATTCCTTAAGTGTATAATGCCATATATACTCAATCCACTAGCACACATCATAAATCACTGCTTCACAACTTCAACATATCCTGAGATTTGGAAAGTGGCAACAATAATTCCCATAGCAAAAAAATCGAATGCTTGCGAAGTAGCTGATTTTCGACCTATTAGCATACTATCCTCAATCTCTAAGATTTGTGAGTCTCTAATGGCTGAACAGATTTCTCGCCATATAAGCACATTCGGGCTTATGTCACACTTACAGTCTGGTTTTCGTCAAGGGCACAGCTGTTCAACTGCTATGGTGAAAGTTCTGGATGACTTAAGACTGCCATATGATATGGGCCAATTAAGCTTACTATGTCTGCTAGATTTCTCTAAGGCATTCGACTCTGTGAATCATGCTATTTTGCTCAGAAAGCTTAAGATATACTTTAGATTTTCGGATACAGCATGTCGTTTCTTGGAAAGCTATTTAGGTGGTAGATCTCAAAGAGTAAAAGTTGGGAATAATTTCTCGCTATGTAAAAGAACCATGAGTGGAGTTCCACAGGGATCAGTGCTTGGGCCTCTTCTGTTTACTATGTTTGTTAACGATATTTTCAGTAAATGCAGTCACGTTACCATGCATGCCTATGCTGATGACTTACAACTTTATATGTCAAGACCCACCGGACTTGTTGAAGAGCTATGTGCAAAAGTAAACGAAGATCTACATGTGGTAGCTGAATGGGCCAGAGCAAACATGCTTCAGCTCAACCCTCTTAAGTCTTTTGTCCTTCCGATTTCTAAGACTCTTTATAGAAATAATAATGTTCCTCCAATTTTTCTCAATAATATTGAGTTAAAATTTATAAGTAAGGCCACTAATCTTGGTTATCGGATCAACTCGACCCTTTCCTGCGAAGATCACATTAACTCATGCGTGAGCAAGATATACTATGTCTTACGAAATCTTCGAATAACTGCAGCATACGTGCCGGTCGAAACTAAAAAGAAACTCGTCTTACAGTTGTTATTGCCAATCATCACATATTCGGAAGTTGTATATAGCAAACTCGACTCGAGATCCTTGCACAAACTCTTAGTTGCTTTCAATAATGCAGTACGTTATATATACGGTCTCAAGAAGTTTGATCATATATCAGCATTTTCAAATAAAATATTGGGACGAAGCCTACCCAATCACCTTGATGCAAGAAATTGCATTTTTTTGCATAGACTCATACATTCGCGTTGTCCTAATTACCTTTTTGAAAAGTTACAATTCTGTCGATCTAACAGAAGCATGAACCTCGTTATTCCGACGCACAATTTTAAAAACTCCAGTAGATTGTTTTTCGTTAGTGCGATAAGACTATGGAATTCGCTACCTAATTATCTGAAATGTGTCTCAAATATGAAGTACTTTAAGCATTTAATCTTCGAATATTTCTCTTAACTCTCTACTATCTTTTCTAAAATTCTGCAATCTCTTATACCTTACATAGGTAAGCCTCTTTCTACTGATATAATATACTATTTAAGATTTAAGTTTCATTTTAAAATTGTCATTGCCAATTTTTCTGATTTCCAATGTAATTCTTAATTATTTATTTAATTTACTGATTGTTTTTATTTTTTATTTCTCTTTATTTACTTATTTAATATTAAATTTGAATAATGTTAGTTGTTATTTCCTCCGTTCATGCGGCATGTAAAAGATTTATCTTAAATGTCAACACAATTTATCTAATAAATACAAATACAAATACAAAAAAATTCTTAATCAGCTGAAGTTTAAAACCGGTATTTCTAAAGAAATTTCTAAAGATAGTTAACGATAGTCTTGGAGGCTGAAATGTTGGGAGATCTACTATCAAATATCATTCAATTGTAAATAAAATGACACTAGCGAAAAATCCCAAATTTTTTATAGCGCTTTATTTTTAGCGTATAATCTATAAAAAATATAAACACAGGCGATAAAGTGCATAAAAATGAGTAGAAATTTATTTCAAAGCCGAGTTTCTTAATTGCGACTTATTGTTGGGAGATCTACTATCAAACATCATTAAGTTAGGTTTCAAATGACGCTAGCGAAAAATCCCAAAATTATTATAGCACCAATATATTTTGCATACTTGATATAAACAAATATACACATAAAATACAGAGTGCATAAAAAATATTATAGATACGAAACCATATTCTCATATAAAGTTTAATGGTTTCTAAAAACAAATGTCAATTTACTAAAAATCGTTTTTTAAGGAACAAATTAATTAATTATAACCTACACCTGAACAGTTCAAGCTCATCATGATTAGGTTAAACGACTAATTTTCATATCATTCATCAAAGCCCAAAAATGTTTAAATTATTTAAATTATAAAAGAAAAAAACTATTGTTGGGAGATCTACTATCAAACATCATTCACTTGAGTTTAAAATGACGCTAGCGAAAAAATCCCAAAATTATTATAGCACGAATATACTTCATATATATTTATATTGAAAAGAAATATAGACAGCAAACATAGCGTGCATAGAGCAAAACTAATTGAAATACATACCAGCTAGTGTTGATACGTATGTTTATAAATTTAAATAATTAACCAAAAACATGCGCCAGCGACAACTGCCCATTAATATCAATCAAAAACGCTAGCATGCATAAATATAGAATAGAAAAAAAATATTAAGCGATAGCAAACTTAGTCAGCAAAAGAATGTCTGACGTTATAAAAAACAAAAAAAAAAAACACAACATTATATAGTGGTACGTATATAACATAAAGTTCAAGTGCACTTCACAAAAGATTGTGAGTGAACAAGTAAAAGAAAAAAAAAACATAAATAAAAAAATCAAAATTTAATGTAAAAAATAAAATAGAAAAAATATCATCATGTAAATAAAGCAAGTATTTATTTCCACGTAAAATAAATAAAAAAAAATTATTAACAAATTCCAAACAGTTCGGCGAAAAGTGAATGAGGCAAAGAATTTTCAACAAAACTTTAAAAGTAAAATCAGCGGCACGGATTAATAACACAATCAGTTAAAGCAGGTGTGAAAAAGATAAACAAATACATAGACTAAAATAGATTGACCGAGAGATACAGGCATGTTTCGTAATTAGAAAAGAGTAAAAATTTAAATTTTTAATTTTAATTGGGAAGCCAGCATAGAATTAGCATAATTAATAGATACAAACTTTGTGTACATCATGTATGGAAGTGTGTAAATTAACTACCCAGTGAATCGAATGAAGTTGTCTTGAATTCATTTTTGATTCAAAACATATTTTGTATACGACATATTTATGTATTTTCGTCAATTATCTAACGAAGAAATGTCTCCTCGGTCCAAACTTTCGCATAATTGATGTTAAGGAGATATTTGGAAAAGCCAAATTTAGCGTATTTTTTTACGCACGGGAATCTAGGAAAGTTTTATATAAATAACCTCAAATTTTCGATTAACGAAATATTTGCAAAAAATCCTAGCAACATTTGTCGTATGTTTCGAAAACTTTAGATCATTGACGGGCAGCTTTGCACACTTGTGATTGTATAAGTGTATGAAAATATGTATTCATCTCACGTACAGAACGATCAAAGCTTCAGTATCCAAGCAAACGTCAAGCAGACAAGACCTGCGCTTGAGTGTTCCTTGAATGCATGAAAAAAAAATTGCGAGATATTACACTGAATAAATTTTATGTTTAGCAAAATTTTTTATTTTTAGAAAATAACGGCATGGCGCATTGCATGGTGTGTCACAAGGAAGTAAAATTTGCTAATCAAACAGTTTTTATTAGCAATAAGCTGTTTTATGTAATTTTATTTAATATTAATGTTACTAAATGTTAACATATTAGTAGAAATGCCAATTTTAGTTCCAGATTAAAATATATTGGTACTTTCGTTTGATAAAAAGATATAATTTAGAGTTGTAAAAATTCTACGAATTAAAATAAAAATTAAAAATATTTGTAAAACTTCACTTTCTGTGTTTAATAAAACATATTATCCATCTGTCGGTCTGTTTGCATTTCATAGTCCGTCCATTACAAGTTTATTAAAATTCATTATATAAATCGAAGCACAAAAAAAAATCACCCAAATGATACTACAAAAAGAGCTTTAGCACTGCTCTGTTTTCAGTGTAAGCTTTAAAGCGCTCCTTAATACATACTCAAGATAAGAAAGTATAGGTGTGCAAAGTTGCCCGTCAATGCTTTAGATCCTATGGAAATATTTAATACTAGTGTAAAAACCCGTTCTATGGCGTTCTGTTTAACCATTGCCGTTACTGATAAGTATCAAATAAATTTTCTGTGCATACTTTCAGGCTGAACATTTTTCTGTAAGGTTTGAAAAGCACGGTAATAGCCTTACTACAGATTTAAGAAATTTAAGGTGCAGAGCATGACGCTTGCACTGTTATAGCAAGAATGAACAGTTTGAGCGATAAAAGGTGCGGAGCGTGACACTTGCGTTTTATGCATTAAGATGACCTTTTTTCTATTAAATCATCTATTGAATAAAACATTTTTTAACCCAAATTACCGCAAGATACCACTGACAAGATATTAGGGAGAAAGCATTTAATTTAAGAAACGATTTAAACGACCCTTTTCGTATGTCTCAAAAACTTTCCCTTCGGCAAAATTTCTATTTGTGATATATAAACATGGTGTTCCGTGTCAAGAGGACAATCCTGCTGCAGTTCCTTAGGTCATGACAAAGAAAAAATTGTATGACTTTGAAATAGAAAAGTTTTCCAAAAATCACTTAAAAATGTGTTATTCGCTCTACGCTTATAACCTCAAAAATAATGCAACTAAAAAGAAATAAAATATCATTTTGGAAATGTAATTCAATACCTTTCAATAGACAATTTGTTGCACTTTGTTAATTGTATTCACCCAAAATATTTTTTGGCATTTTTTCTTATGAAAAAGTTATGAAAAAGTTGATATTAAATTTTTGTTTTTATTTCAATATCGATTTGCACGAAAATTTGATGAATATTTTATTTTTTTTCTAATGATATTTTTTCTAATGATGCAGTTTAAACCTCCGATGGATTGCCTGCATATCTCTTGTTGAAAATTTTTACCTTAAATCAATAACTAACCAGGAATTAACAATTTCTTGAATGCTTTAATTTTGATTTTTATTAAACTTTTTATGAAACTTTGAACAGGGAGAAGATAGACTACCCCTTACATACAAACATGTTTTGGACCAAAACAATAGATTTTGGGCCACCGGATTAATAGTATAAAGTAATAAATAGAGTAATAGCTGTGTTCTAGAAATGGTCGAAATCGACTAGACCCTTACTTTCTTTGAACATATATCAAGTTTTTACAGAATTTTGTATAAGAGGTTCATATAAAAGTAGGCCGGTCTGAATGAAACTCTGTCAGAAGACTAAACAAACAGATTATGCAGAGTAATATATGTATTTGTACTGAAAATGGTCGAAATCGTAAAGATCCTATGGGTACCTCCCTTGGACATCTATTAAGTTTTGACATGATTTCGTTTGGGAAGAACGTACAATAGTTGGCCAATCTTAACGAAACTCGCTCAAAAGGATAGAGATTTTGTATGGTGGGCACGGCACACACAAAAATAAACCGATCTTAACGAAACTTGATCAGAAGCTAGACAAATAGAGTAATAGATGTGTACCTAAAATGGTCGAGATCGGTTAGACCCTGGGAGTACTTCTCTTGAATATCTAATAAGTTTTGATATAATTCTATATGGGAGGTACATATAAAAGTTGGCTGATCTTAACGAAACTCGTTTAGAAAGTTTTACAAAAAAAATTATAAATATGAACTGAAAACAGTCTATTAGACCCTACGGGTAGCTCCCGAAAATTATCGAAATCGGTTAGAAAATAAGAATACTTCTATCTATCACGTTTTTACAGGATTTTTTATGGGAGGTACATACAAGGAGAGCTACACAACAGATGTGCACTGAAAATGTTAAAAGGCACAGATAATACTACTTGAGAAGTCAAAATTCGAAATCGTCAAAATGCAAAGAATCTTTGTTTTAATTCCTTTTCGAACTTAGCTAAATTTTTATTATTTTTCAACATACAATTTTTTTGCAAAAACTCACTTTTTGAAAACTTCGTAACTTTCTTGTTTATGAAAAGGGGCAGATAATATTTTAAAAAAATTATAGGCAAAAACTTCTTCTATCTTAAAATAAAAGATTTTTTTGAAAATCCAAGAATACTTTTTTTCTTAAACTGGATTTTTTGGAAAACTAGTTAATGATGGTACATACAAATTGACATGACAGACCTTGTGTGCAGAAAATTCTTTTTGTGCCAGTGTGATACAAAGGGGGTTTAAAAAGTATACAAAAATGTATACCAATCAGTTAAGTTGCTATAGTATTATTTATTCCAGTTCAAAATATAGACCTATAAAGGATGATTAAAAATGTTGAATATTTGTGACGAAATGGCCTCATGTCTGTACATAAATATGTAAAACAGCCATACTTGGACTGAAAAGCAACCCGACGAGGTTCAAGAGTGCTGGGAGAGCTATTGTGTCCAGACAAAACAAGAGTTTGATGTCATTTTGGGCTGTTGAATTGATGTGAACAAAGTGCGTGAAGTTAAATTCAAAAATCTGTCGCGATCTTAGCAAAGGCACAAACCCATCTTTTTAATCCTTAAAAAAAAAAATACGACTTAAAAAAATACGAATTTAACTTAGTGCAAAGAACGAATTTAACTTTCAACACAAAAGAACATTCGCAAAACTCTCACTTTTCACCATTCCTAGTGGGTTCTGTAGGTAGCTTTTAAATTTTTTTAATCAATTTGAGCTTTAAGCTGAGTTACTTTAGTTATCTATATATTTTTTTTTGTTTTTTGTTGGCTTTTATCTTAAGTAATCTCGTGTTTTTTCCATTTCCACATTGATAGCGCGAAGCGATGACGAGCGCGCATTCAAGTGCTGCGAAATGTGAGCACATGTTTAGGTTTATTATGTCGCTCTTTCTCTGTCGTTCGTTTACTTTAAGCATACGCTCACTTTCTCTTTCATGCTCTTTCAACTTGAACAAAGATATTAACACGATCACACGCTCCAAAAACTTGTTTCTTGCTTTTATTTTTATTATCAACATGAAATCTGTATTTCTGATAAGATAAGAATAGATATTCGATTTTAGCGAATTTTATACAAAAAAAAAAAAAAAAAAATTCTTAAATATGCTATTTAAAAAAAAAAAATTACTTAAATCTTAATAGTTGATGGACAACTTTTATAGTCAGTTTTTATTATTTCCATGGCAAAGCGTAGGCAACAAATTTTATAAATAAAACTGTCACATGTACAATTCTTTTTATTTACTGCCACTTTAGGTCAACTCATGCCAACTTTGCACAAAATGTATTGTTGTGTTTGCATTGTCCTAGTTGAGGACACCAACGTTGACCCTGATGTAAATATTTGGCAATAAAATGCAATTGAAGCACTCCTCACAGTTTATTCTTGACATTTATAAGTAAATATATTGAAAAACTTGTCACTTGACACAAAATGATTATTTTTGAAGCATCGCAAGGAAAAACGAAACACACTGCTATGAAGTTATTTCAACAGCTTTTAACTCTTTAGACCGAAAAAGGCTCACCTTTACCCGTATGTTTCGCTGTTCAAACATGACTAATAATAGTCCTCAACATGCAATCGAAAAAATCTGCCAACCACACCACCTACCTACCACTAACTAGCCCAACAAAATGGTGATTCACGCCCGCCAAAGATAACAAATATTACTCAATCGTTTAAGCTAGTCGTTTATCAGCTCATATCAATACCTGATAAGTGCAATAAAAAAAATATTGACGGCACATTCGAAGTATGCCAAATAATAATACAATTAAAAAATCATTTACTTTTGTCATACATACACTTAACTTAAGTAAAGTGCGTTCAAAAATGCTGTCACATGCATCGTACGATTTATTTGGAAAAAAAATGCCGGTATCCACCGCAACTAAGCAATTTAGCGATAAGCCAAGTTGAAAAAACAGTGTACTATTGAGCAGAGCCCAAGTAACGTTTTGTGTGGTCAGTTTGCAAGTGGTTAAATAAACTTAAAAAAAAAAAACTCAAATAACTCACAAAGAACAGCTTCATCACGTTTAACAACTGGCGCGAAATATGAGAGCAAAAAATGTTGTTGTAACAACTAAAAATGCTGTCAACTAAATTATGTTTCAAAATTAAGCAAATTTTTTAGATAACAACTTCTATGTGAATATTTAAATTTCTATTTTGGAGATCAAAGTTGTAAATATTGATATTATTATTAATTTGATTGGATTAAAAATAAAGAAATACAGTTTTTATTACCTTTTAGTTATTTTGTATAAAATGTTAAACCTTAGGTTCTAAAATTTACATTTTATTACCAATCTATTATATTTTAGTACAGCCTTGACTAAAAAACTTTCTAGAATTTTGAAAAGAATCAATTCTAATAAAGACTAGATTAAAAAAACATTAGTCCAAGGATTGGTTTAAAAATTACTCCAAGATTTTTAAGCGAGTTGGAAGTATTTGACTTTTGGATAAAAGAAACAAATATCTGGATGTCTCCTTAATTATATAGTTTAATTATAAAGTGATAAAATTAAATTATACATTTTATTGGAACATAAAATATCTTACAATAGCAATATCTTACAAAAAACCGCCTCGGAGCCACGCATAATTGGGACTATTTCAACTCGACGGTCTATTTCAATTCCCAATGAAAATATATAAATTAGTCTAGCGGGTCTCATATTTGACCGGAGTGCGACGACATATATGATCGAAACCCAGTGATTTCAGATTTAAATTAGTTTATAACTAGTTTTTCTGGATTTCTTGTTTCAGTATTCTATAAACATTGTGGAAATATTAAAAAAAAAAGAATATGAATGAAAAAAATGTGTTTGCAAGAAACTAAAAAGTCTTAACAAATCTAGGCTGTGTGCTAATTGATCTAATGAAAAGTAACTGCGAAGTATGATGGAACCAGTTTAATATTTTGGATCAGTTTTTCTGGTTATGGCGTTGGCCCTTTTACTCGACTAGAGGAGATAATGGATAGTTTTATATATAAAAATTTTCTAGAAAATTAAATGATTCCCCATTCTGAGTAGAATATGCCTCTTTGAAGGGTGTTTTTACAGGTCCGAAATGATCAGAAACACACAAACCAGGCAGTATTGATAGGGCTTAGCAAAACTGTTGTGGCAACGTTCGATAAAATGTACGCTAATTTGCCTCAACTGTGAACCAAATTAATAATAGTTCTGAACTAGTTTTAGATGTGATTCCACTACAATATCTATATATTCATATTCTCACGTGTTTCTCAACCGATTTGGCTAATTTTTTTTTTTAAATGAATCAGAGTACGGAGAAGGAGTGCAGGGACTATTTTTTATGATAAATTTGTATGAAGAACATTTGTTTTTCACATTAATTTTGTATGAAATCAACAGAGAATGAATTTGAAAAGGTCGAATTTCGGCCATTATCGAACTCTAGTTATATTATATTTATCAAACTGATGCTTTTTACGGGTGATGTCATTAGAGAAAAGACACTTGTTCTTATAAAAATTTCTTGTTGCCTTTATTTGTATTAGTTTCATTATGAATAGTTCTAAACTGGTTCCTTTTGATACAGTCTAAAACTGATTCTATTAAAGCTTCATTATTGCCCTTGCTTGAAAATTGGATGCGAATAAGATAATATTAATATCTAGTGTATAAAGAGCATCGAAAATCTTTAAAAATCATATAAGTATGGCAACTAAATGAAAAAATAACAAGGACTTGTTTGAGTTTGTATTTTAATTTTGTTGTTTTTGTTTGATAACAAAGTTACAAAAGGAAAATATTGAAAATAAAACCTAAATTAGACTGTTCTACGTTGAACTTCGATCTTATTAGCTCAAAACTAGTTCTAATTGCAATATAAATATACGTATTGAGAGGCTTTAAGGTGGGACATAATATTCGCGGCAGAGAAAACAGACCTTTTTTAAAAATTCATAACTCAGTCAAAAACAAACATTTTTCCAAAATTTATTGTAGAGAATTGAACAAATTACAAGAAAAAACAAATTAAGAAAAAATTTTTTTTTACTCTAACATGGTTTTATAGAGCTTCAAACAGGAAAAAAAACGGAGCCTCGTGGTTGCAGCGCTAGGAGTGGGAAAATGACTTTTTTAAATCTTATCAAAATCGTATGACAGTAGTTTTTTTTAATTTTTTTTTCAATTTTTGGTGATGTTCCAAATTTGACAGTGTGTTTTTTTGAAAAAAATATTGGCTTTAAAAATTCATACAAAATCGAAAAAAAATTTTTAAAAAAAGTTCGTGTCATACAATAGCGAATCAAATTTAAAAAAATACAAAAAAAAAAAAATTCGTCAAAAAATGATCCCGCTAGTGCCGCGGGAAAAACCAGTACGAAAAACATGGTTTCGAGATAAATGCGTTCAAAGTTTGTGAAATGAAAATGCGCTCGCACTAATCCGGCTGTAACTTTTTGAACACGTAGGAAATTTTTTTCTTAGAATCTTAAGAATATTTACTAAAATACAAAATACAAAAATACCAAAAATAATAATTTCGATTTAAAAAAACGGCCAATGGCATGTCCACCTTTAAGGCAGTTTCTATGTGAGAAAATTTAAAAAAAAAATAAAGTTTTGACGAAGCACTTTATTATATTTAAGACAGCTTTCAAATAACTTATATTTTATTTATGAGAGCAAGGCTGTTTATAAGACAGCGGATTCTCGATATTCTTAAAAGCAGCAAAATACAGGAAATGGTCATCACGTAAGCTCAATCAGCGCTCACTACCTTCTATTTTACTTATAAGAGAAGCTACATCGAGGTCTCTTTCATTTGAGTTTATGTCTCTTTAAAATGATCTTAATGAGCTTTGAAGTATCTTTGCAAAAGCACATAAAAGCTGGGGGAAATGTTCCTCGAAATAGCTTTTTGGAAATTTAATTAATGGCACAATACGCACCAAACAGTCACTAGTTTTGAGTGCATTGCCATCGCACGAATCATTTGTAAGTTTTCGATAAACCCCCTCCCCCAAAAAAAAAAAGCAATTTTGATTATTAGCGTAGCTTTACATTCGGAATTAGAGCTGTTAATAGTCTGAAAATGCACGTAATTATCATCTTAAACATTATTAGGTCGTTTAAGTAATGATCGACTGAATGTTTAGTATGTTAAACAAATCGCTCATTTGCTGGAAGAACGGCATAACACAAAAAAAGCAGTTTTTAAGTTAATGATGAAAAATTATTGATTATATAATGCTTCATATTCTGTAAAAATTTCATGTTATTATGTTGAATACTCTCCGTGTGAGAAGAGAATATTTCTTCTCTCTTCTATCAAGTCTTCTTCTCTCTTCTGAGCAAGATGTGAGTGAATTGAAAACTTTAAACCAGTGTTGCAGAGAGCCGAACTGAAATTTACCACTATTTGGGAAAAAAATTACCACTTTCTGAGAAAATTTACCTTGTTCTAAGAAAAATGACAAAATTTTAAATGCTTAATGAAGCCGATATAACTCACTTCACTACTTCCACAATTAAACATTTATTTGCTTGCCTTGAACAATTGTTTCTTCTTATTGCCAACAACTTTTCCAATTCACGATATGTATGTAAGGGACTTCTTTTACCCACTTTTCCATTAACTTTTTTTTGTAGGAACTGGTCATGGCTTTCTATAACCGATATTCTGTTAAGCAATATTCAAAACATTTCCTGATGTGTTTCAACAAATTCTTTAGTATTTGAGTTAAAATTTGCAGCAAATCAAAAATTAAAATAAGCCTACATTTGTTGTTTTTTTGTACAAAAAAGGATTCTTGTAATAATGCTTGTGAATACGTTCAGAGAGGTTATAAAACTGAAAAAAAATTTAAATTATTTGGAAATTTTAAAAAAATACTTATATTGTAAAATTTACCACTTTTAGTCAAAAATTACCTTTTTTACCTCTGCCCAAAAAATGAGTCAAAAAATACCTCATTTAGGGAAATTTACCTCAATCTAGCAACAGTGCTTTAAACGCATTTTCTGTAAAATGACTTTTTTGAGTTATGCCGTTCTTCGAGCAAATGAGCGATATGCTTCAATTTGCGTTATAATCCACCGAATAATATATCAATACCATGCCGTTCACTGAAAATGTACATCAATTACCGATACGTTAACACTGATTACCGCAATTAATTTATCTTTTTTTCCTGCATATATATATTCAGATTTTGCATATGTTTTACACATTAATTCGTTCTCTAAACTATCTCCAGGAAAAAATTAAAAAAAGATAATAGGTATCTATAAATTAAGTGTAAGGTATCGGTAAATTTTTATAAATAGTTAAATGGTTTAATTATTGATTTGAATTTATAATAAGAACACTTGTTAATATGATAAAAATAAAAAAAACTAGATATGATAATTACATATATTAAAAACTTAATTATATAAATAAATTGTCACAATAAGTAAGTAATTTGTATTTATGTATTACCCAACTGTGTAGTATATCACTATAATTATATCCTAGTTTTCAGTAGTTAACATTGTACTTTGAACAATCTTATTGAAGCTATGGAAAAATCAGACACGCGAGTGACCACATTTAACTTTTTAAGCTGTTTAAGAATATTTGCAAGCCTTTGTTTAAGTATTGCAAACAAATTTTTTGAGACACAATATATGGTAAACCTCCTCAGGGTTTAAAGGTTTTAAGGATAAAGACCCGAATAAGACGAAAAAAATCATTTGGCTTTACGAAGTGTTAAGCACAAAAGCTAGCTATAAAGTAGCTCTTATCAAGCAGCACAAGCTGTTGGCAATTAAGTGCATAACAGTTTAAAATAATTTAAGCAATTTAAGATTACATATTTCAACTATTTCAACACCTACACACGGCATATTTTACTGAAATAACTTAAGCCATATTGAAATAGAAAACGCCAAAAAAGCCAACGTTTTGTTTTTCTTGATGTAACCAAAGTTGGGGAAAAATAAATCAATTTCAGTAATATAATTAAGTACTTCGGCTTGGAAGATGTCGAAACCCATATAATAACTAAATAAGCCGCGTATTATACAAATTTGTTTACTTGGTGAAAAGTTTAGAATTTTAATTCCTGCAGGTGCTCTTTTAAACAGAAATGTTTAAACAACTATATAAGAACTAACAATTGTAGAATAGTAATATTGCAACATGCTCGTATAATTAAATTTTTATCAAAATTGTTCAAATTAATTCGTGTGCTGTTCACATCTGAAACAGATATCTAATAAATCTCAATGTGAATGAAATTTGCAGATTCATTAATCAAATAAAATTTTAGTTGAGACTTTTGTCAAGTTGTTTAATAAGTCAAGTTGTTTTATTGAAAAGGTTAAAGGCTTAAGGTTGTCCAAAGCCCAAAAAATGTCAATTCGAGATTATGTTATTAAACACGCTTATATCTTCAGTTTTTATCTTTGAAAACAAATTCACTGAACTTAGATTTTTGTGTAATTAAAACTAGTAAGTTGAAAATTTTTTCTGCACGGAAGATTTTAGCCTTGGTAAGGATTATCGTGGAATGTTCCATATACAGATGAAATTTTTATAAATTATTATTTAAGAATAAACAGAAGATTATTTTTAAAAGTTTTTCTATCTTGACTGAAGTCAATTAGATCGCAAACAGAGTTAAATTTTAAAAAGACTGAGAATAGAGAAGAAAAGACAGAGTCAACAGATTTAAAAATTTTCACATCATCCGCATACATCAAACGATGGTAGTGAATGACACAATTTGGCAAATCATTAATAAAAAGAAGAAAAAGTAATGGTCTTTTTCATTACTTAAAGGACCATCAAAGGTCAAAAGTAAAAATGACTACCTTGAGGAACTCTTGAATAGTTAGTTATAAACAGTTTTTGAAATTGTACTAGAAATTTTCACAAATTGTTGGCGGTCAGTCAAATATTAAACAACAAAAAAGAAAAAAAAGGAAGGATGAAAGCCCATTGCATGTAACTTATTTAGTATTGTTTACACTCTGTCAAATGGCTTAGAAAAACCTGTACAAACAGCGTCTACTTGTTTGCCTTCCTTAAGGCGGTTTCGTAGGAAGCATGAAAAAGTAAATAAATTAGTAGATGTAGATCTACCACTTACGAAGCCATGTTGACGTTCAGTTATCAAATTTTTTTTATAATGTAATAAACGCGTTTTTTGACAATTGCTTCAACGATTTTTGGAATGCTCGGTAGTTTTGCAATTGGTCGATAATTAGAAAATTCTTGCCTCTTTCAGCTTTATGAATTGGAACAATAAACGATTCCTTCCATACATCCAAGAACTGTCCACTAACCAAAGACAAATTGAAGATACTCGTTATATTCCACAAGACTAACATCAAACACTTAAAGGCAAATTTTCAGAATGTTGTCTGGGCCACATAATTTATTCTATGAAATCTTGTGGCCCTGACAACTTCTTGTTAATTAACTTCTTGCAATTTGAAGAGAATTATAGACATGCAAATTCCAATTTACCTCTGCAAGAAAATAGTTAATAGAACAAAAATTAGCTTTATTAAAATTGAACTCATATGTATCACTTGAAAATTCATTTAAATTTAATGAAAGAACATCAAAACAGATGTTAAGTGCCTTATGATGGATAGAATTATTTAACAAAAGGCTGTCAGATTTGGACAATACTTCATTTAACTCTGTATTAATAAATGCCAGATCCTAGATTCTACTTATTGAATTCTTATAAGTATACTATTAACTGAATCAGTTATAAAGACAATAAGAAGTCAATAAAATCAGCATCTGAGCTAATTAGAAAATCCGTTGGAAGTAAACATTATCAAGTGACAAAGTAAACAATTATCAATTAACATTACCTTTATTAAAGTCACCTAATATTAGTGCATAACCAATCATCATCACAAAGCTTATCAACAATATTATTTATTTTTATAGCAACATTTTTCTCGAGTAATGAATTGCATTAAACGGTCTTTTCCGTAAATTCCAATTTTGAATTGTGACAGACTTGCACAAAATGAGCGATGTTTGTACCGTGATTATGCCTGTACGATTTCTGACAGTGTACTCTCAAAAGCTCTTTCTCATAATGATTACTACGTCATCGAGAAATACTTGATAACGTTTGGTTTAAATCTATCAAAGAGATTTTTCACAACTAGGCAACATAAGAACCACAACCATGACCATAAACTAGGCATCATGATGTTTTTAAGTAACGTTCATCTTAGCTGGTCTGACTTATACGACTGCTATGCGTAGTCATAACTGGACTCAATCCTTTGATATTAAGAAGAGCAACAATGCAAATTTCATTGTTATCGATAGATTTTTCATTTGTGTTTTAAGATCATTTAAATCTGACTCTGCGGATAATGTACCGCTATCTATAGGTTCTCTATAGCAATATGAATAGGGGATATGCTCACAGTACAATTTTATCTATAATGATTTTTTTCATACTTTTAAATATGAAGGCCAAGGTCTGATATCTTTTAGACTACTTTCCTTACTTCTACCTTACCTTTCCCTAGAAGTATTTCCTATCAATTATCTCCAAGATATAGGAAGATGGACATAAGTTAAACTAGAACTAGAACTACATTTTTTTTTTATAGTATATGAGTTGCTCTGAACAGAAAAAGAGGTGCAGAAGAGGTGCGAAAATGCTACTCCTTCAGCAATATTGAAAGGTTTGACCCTTGAAACTCAATTAATACTGATTTTTTCCATATTTGTTTAGAGTAAAATCAAATCTTCTTAATCGGCAGATCGATATGTTCATTCTGAGAAGAGTTAAAATCAAGGGTCGCTCTGAATTACATGGTCGGAAAAGTGGATGTTAAGAAGTTCTAGTTTCTTCACCTAGGTTTTGATCTCACCACCATTCTCATGTGTTCAATAAACCATGGAAAGTAGTATGACAGTTACTAAGATTTTCTCAAGGCGACAACTGGTAGTAATATTCTTTATAGAACCACAGAAGTTCCTATTTTTTTTTTTTTTTTTTGCCTTTTTTAAACTCTTTGTTGTGGTTAGTCAGAACACGATAGTAGAAAATTTGGTTATTTTGCATGAGGCTCTATTAGAAGCTTCCTTATCCATTTTAATAAATTTTACTTTTTTAAATATTTTATCGCTTCGAAATTCATTAAAAATTAATATGCTATGTCGTATTTAATACTTATTCTTTAACTACCGCATCATATCATACACCTTAAAACCTCAATTTACAATCTACTTTTCTGGCCTTTTATCAGCAATTTATCTACTACAATGTTTATTTTTAGTTTTAATGAGTTATAATGATGAGGGAGTTTGTAAATGTTTAGTCTGTCGCGAGATATAATTTTTTATTTGTTTCAAATAACTTCAGTTCTTTTGATAAATTTGTTTTTAAATTTATTTTTATTTTATCTTATTATTGTTGTCAAATTCTATTAAAAATTGGCATAAATTTAAAAGTATTTGAATTGTAACAATCCTGCGCCAGTCGAAGAACCACGTCGTCTGCTCAAATATATACACGTCTTTGTTTTTGGAATAATGGTGCTTGTTTTGTGGCATCAATTTTCTTGATTTAAGTGGCATTTCATTGAAATTTTTGAAAGAAAATAAAGTTCAAAATATAAGTGAAATATTTAATAGAACTAATTTTGTATTATGTTTGAAATTTAAGCTTTATCTGTAACTTTGATCACTTTTTTTTTAAACTCAGTAAAAATTCCAGCTGCCTAAACATTATTACGTTTACCAACACTGTGTACAAAATCATCACCGCAGCGCAGCAGTAAATGTCAAAATAATACCAAGAAGCGGCGCACGAGTACAAGAAAAAAACTTCACACGCTGGAAAGCGGTTTGCGTAAAAAAAAACCAATAACACGTTAAAAAGAACGCAAGCAAAATTTACATAATTCTTTGTTTAAATTAACATAAAAGAATAAAAACTAAATTACTACTTTAAAGACGCGAGTGTGTCGTCATTTTAAGAACGTGTCAATGTCATTGTTTATAGGCATGACCTGCAGGGGCGTGACCTACAAACATAAACTTCCAATGGCGCAAACCAGCATTTTTTGGCTGTTTTCCAGCTACGCTATACTCGCTGCAACTTCAGGTTTCGGCCATAAAAAGAAAGAAGCCAATAATTTATTCCAACACGCAGGAAGTTTACATTTTAATTATTCGTTTTTCAAGCATTAACATACTTTTTTAGAACACAAAATTTTCAACACACTTCACGCTTCTCTGCCTCTCGCACACTTTCACAACACTTGAATGATGCCTTACCTTGAATCCATTGACTTTGGGCGCTGCGTTTGCCACCATGAGTCCATTTTTACGCGTCCTTATTTCCATGTACGCTGGTGCTGAAAATTTCTTGCGATGCTGTTGCTGCAGCTGCTCCTGAATGAGAATATCGACATCTCCGTTGGATTCTTCACATTTATTTATTTGAAACGAGTTGGTGTAGGACTCATAGCCACCGCCGCCGCCCTCTCCATCATAGGGCGACTGCTGCTGCTGGTCGCTTGCATCATCAACACCACCGTCGAGGTTCCCCATTATATCGCTCACTTAACACTGATTTCTGCTCCACTTCGTCGTGCAACTGGCGCTGCTTATTTGGGGCTTCTCACAAGTTGCCTCGATGTTCGTCGGTTCGTCTGCTTGGAAATGCTAAAAAGAGATAAGCAGTTTGTGTCGTTGTATATATTTAGAAAATTAAGCTAGTCGTCGGTAGAGTGCGTTGCTGTATATTCGAAAGTGGAGGTGTTTAAAAAGATACTAAGTGACATGCTATAGAAATGTTCATTTATATTGTCAAAAAATTTAATTTTTGATTATTTGTAGGTCTGTTCTCGTACTTGAACATTCGCATGAATTCGTGCTATTTTTTACGATTTCCTGTTCCCGTACCCAACAAAATCGCAAAAGAGAGCGAAAATATAAAATCCAGTCCTTGTCAAATGTTGCTATATTCTGCTACACAAATTTGGAATTGCAAAATGCGCAGCAATTAGCAAGTGTCATATTTTGACAGCTTATGTTGCGTCAGCCAATGTCAGCTGATAAAAAATTAAATAAAGTCAAATTAGAAAGGAAGACAGGAATACAGCAGCATGTCGAGAAAAGTAGAAAAGAATTGTTCGACAGAATAACATTGAGCAGAATAAAGTGTAAGTATATTTTAAATAATTTTTTCCAATAAAAAATAGCGTATTATCTTCCTTAGATATCAACTATAGATAGTAATTCTGTGACCAACAGTTTGTTGCAGTCGGAAACTGAAGATTTGGAAATATTGGATGAAATGTCAGGTTCAAAATGTTAACAAAAGAAATTAACATATGTTTTTGACGTTTCATCAAAAGTTGCAACTTTTTGCAAAAACCCTGTTTCCGTACTTTTTGTAATTTTTCACGCACAGAGAGCACTTTTTTACTTACTCTCTTAAATTTTTCAACTTGCGAATTTATGCTATAAAATTACGGGAACAGACCTTATATCTGTTTCTCGTTTTCTATAAAGAGCAGTTGGTAACAACAAAGACAATAAATTCTTAAACATATAAATTCATATAACGCATACATAACTAGCATAACATATATGCGTTTACACAACATCTTCGAAAGCTTTACACCGATTGCTTTGGAATTTTCGCAGCCAGTAGTATGTCTGTTCGCGTAGTCGAATGCAAACGAAATATTCCAAAAACTTTTACTTGAAAGTGCCTGAAAAGCGTCCGTTTACTGAGAGGATTGTGTACAAAAGGGGAAAGTCGATTTTCTCTGCGTTCAAGTTTTTACTAGTAGAATTTCATGAGGCAAAAAGATGAAAACTGTCAAACGGTAGGTGTGAAGAGTAGCACAGCAGTTGCGAACTAGGCAGATTTGGCATTCTTGAGTTTTTTGCCAGAAAATCGTTCATTTACTTTTTAGTGTTGGAGTTAATTCTCTCTCAATTTAATTACTTTTCATGTTTTTCATTATTTTACTAGACAAGTACGCGAACAGACCTAGTATTTGAATAGGTTAGCTAATCGTCCGTTTTTACGAAGAATTCATTGCCAGAAATTGTCAAAATATAAATTAAAAAAATTATCAGTACAAAAAAATAAACATTTAAAAGAACTCTTGCTACTAAAATATGAATTTTATTTGGTAATTAATGTTACACGAATACAATAATCGCGTGGAATTGTTTTTCCAAAAGTTGGATTGTAGAATTGTTTAGGTGGAATAGATGGTATAAAATTGATATATAAATAATGAACGCGTTCTGCTCCTGTTTTAGCTATTTCTCTATTTTTTTTTCGTGCATACTTTCAGGATGAAAATTAATGTTACGGTTATGTTAATAATGTAATGCTAATGTTAATGTAATGTTAATGTAATGTTAATGTTAATTATGTTATTTTCAGTATGTTACGCGTTCAGTTTTAATTACATTTTGTTTGGCTGTTTATCATGTGCCTACGTGGCGTAAAGGAATAGATTCCGGCTCAAAAGCAACGTTGTTTGGGGTTCAAATCTCGGCAGTGGCAGTAATTTTTTTTTTAATTTTCATATGAATTGAAAACGTTAGCCTAGCGTCACGAAAAAGGACCTTGAAATTTCACTCGCCGCCAAAGAAGTTTCACTTCAAAAATTTTATAAAAAATTGTAAAATCTTTTACAATTTCAGGTAAACATTTCAAATGGACGGGTTGGCGATGCTGGAGTTTGGCTCCGTTCAGATTTGAAGTATGCTATTGAGCATAAAGAAGTGCACATACCTACCCCAAGCTATCTTCCTTCTTCTTGCATCAGTTCACCGTATACCTTTGTTTCGGACGACGCATTTGCTTTTACGGACTACATGATGAAACCCTATTCTAATATTGTACTAACACCTAGTCAAAGAATATTTAACTGTATGCTCTCTAAGGCCACGTTCATAGTGGAAGCTGAAGCTGTTTAGGCTTTTGCTAGCGATATCATGACGCTTTTTCTTGCTGTTGCTGTTCATAGTTGGTGCTTTTTGCTCGCACTTTTAGACACTTTTTTGTGCTGTTGGTGTTCATAGTGGGCGCTTTTTGCTTGCGCTCTTAGACTTTTTTGAGCTTTTTGAGATGCTTTGATAAAAAAAGGACGCAAAAGCGTGTTATAATAAGCTGCAGATCAAAACATAAACAAGAAATTAAATAATACAGCAGAATTATGCAAACACCCGAAAAAGGAAAAGAAGCGTTAAATAGTATGAAACAGCAAAGCATAAGTACGACCTGAAACAAAAAATCAACACTGTGTACCGGGGCGAGATAGAAGCCTCAAAATTGACGTTACCTTTAATTTTAAAGTTTCAGCTTCAGCGTTACTATGAACGCGGCCTAAGAATCGGCGTGTTGTCGAAAATGCCTTTGGAATACTCGCCAATAGGTTCCAAGTGCTGTTTTCACCAATTCATCGTGCTCCTCCACAAGCTGTTCAAGTTGTTTTGGCTTGCATATGCCTTCATAATTTTTTAAGATCAGAAAATATTGAAACTAAAACCAATTTCGATAACATTTTCAATAATGAAATCGATGCTATAATTCAAAACAATTTCACAGATATTTTCGTTTGTAAACGTAAAACCATAAAGAGAGCAGAGAAAATTAGAAAAAATTTAGAAACTTAACAAATGTACATGGCGAATTATACTAGTATATTTAAATATATACTAGAACACAAATTTAAAGTTTCAAAAGAAAAAGGGTTAGGGTGTATCATAGTAGGGCTAGACTGACTTTAGACTTTACTCTTCAAACTGACTGCATTCAATTCTTAGCACTTTTTGTCAAAACTGAGGCAGCTATCAAAGTGTTTTGAGTTGGTAAAATAAAGATGATATTTAAAGAAAACAATGCAAGCAAAATTTAATGAAGTAATTTTATTGTTTATAAAGACAATATTA
Source organism: Tetanocera ferruginea (assembly GCA_958299015.1). NCBI lineage: Eukaryota > Metazoa > Arthropoda > Insecta > Diptera > Sciomyzidae > Tetanocera > Tetanocera ferruginea. The sequence goes on from OY282641.1 coordinate 136,987,123, forward strand.
ATAACAATTTAAAAAATATTTAAAGGTACAGCATATATCATTTTTAAAATCATTAAAGAAACAATTGTTTTTTTTTTTGGCAACTAAAGGTATCAGAAATTCTTATTTTACAAAATATTATAAGTTGTAGTAAAAACAAGATACTTTGGTGTAGATAAAGAAAGAATGAGCGAAATATTTTAAGCAGAGAGCTTAAAGATCAGCGTGTTTTCAGTTGTTCAGCTTGGGAATCCATTATTAAGACAAATATTTTTTTTCTTTAATTCTACTTGTAAATCAGAATCCAATATATCTATTTCTAAGCCAATCGTTTGACCGAAACTAGAGCTTACATTTTCATTATGAGGATTTCTTATAGTGTTCTTCATTTATGCATTTGTTAAATTTTTCGATAAGTCTAGCATCAGCAACTTTTTGTTTCTTTTTAAAATTCGCGATTTAGGTCGAGTTTTTCGATATGTTTATTCGTTTATGTTTGAATCATTGCAGTCATCATCTAAAAAATGTTCTTCAAAGAGATTGTCGAATTCGTAAGAATATTAAATCGGTTAAAGTAATAGAAGTCTCACTTGCTGATTGCAAGCTTTAACTATCATCTCTCAAATTCTGCAAAAAATAAATATTATAATTTAAATTACTAACACAGTTAAAGTGCTTCTTACTTCCAAGCTTTTCTTATTAAAGTTATTAATAGATGGAGTCGACTCGACAATGCTGGGGAGAAAGTGCAAGCGTGTTTTGAACTCTAATTAATTTTTGAGCTTCCGCAGAGTAGTAACTTTTTAGATTGTTCAATTTCTTATTTGTTTCGACTTAAATAAATAAATTAATATTACAATTATTTATTAATTAAAATTAGGCAAATTTTGCCATATGTAAACTCTGTATTAGATGGATAGTCTTCGTTTAAGGCACTGGTAAGTTGGAGCCAAAATTGTTGCTTCTTTAGCTTATTTTTATATTCTGGTTTACGGTAGTTCCACACGTACTCTGCAGTCTGTACGCGATCAATTAAGAAGAAAACATGAGCGTCTTCCCATAGAACTTTCATATTGTTTATTTGTATTTATTTTTTATATTAAATTAAATTCAAACATGAATTCAAATTGGAAATTTCTTGAAAATTACAATAAATGAAAAGCTTTTAAAATAAAATTGTAGTGGTCCTTTTTACACTAATCATTGTTATTAGACCTTTTGCTTGATATATAAATATATGTATCTTTTTTTAATTTCACACTATATTACATAAAATTGAAATTTTCCAATTTTTTTGTTTGTTAAAAAATCAGTCTAAAAAAATTTTCTATATCTTTGCCAATATCCAATGTATCTTAAATTTGTCATTATTGCAACATTTGCATTCGTTAATGGCTTAACCATATATCAATTATTCACTTCAATAAAATGAAACCAATGTCCGAAATTAATCGACTAAAAATTACAAATTTTTTTCACTGGCTCGAAAATCCCGTTAATTCATATAAATATCTGTGTCGACAAGGATTAACCGCTAAAGCCGAGTTAGGGAAAAGTGAGGTTATTACTTTCATTGCATTTTTTCGCAACGAAAAACACTAGTACACAAAGTTTTATAGTTGTACCTTGAATATTAAATGTTTGAGGCCATCAAATCCAAACAGCAAAAGTCAGGGTACCCTGATATTAGGTAAAGACTTTTATCAGAAAAATGCTCTCCTGAAATTTGAAAATGAGTTTAGCTGTTACTCCTTGTTGACACAGATATTATAGCTTCAATGTTGCCTTAAAACAATTGTTAATTGTAATGGCGATATTCGTAAATATGAAGATAGAAATCAAAACATCTAAGGTAAATGTGAATGAAATAAGCAACTTTGAGGGGATTTATACAATGAAACTAACTGAATGAGTTTCAGAGACTTTGCTCTGAAAATTCAGCCAACGACGAAAATATGAAAGTATAACGTCAACAAGTTTTATGAAATCACAGTCAGAGAGACTTTTTCATTTCATTTTCGTTTCATACTGCGCCCTCACCCTCACTTTTGACAGTCTCATGCGACTAGTTTTACAGTAAAAATCCCTACTTTCATACAAGGGCAAATCATTACTGGTATTCACCATGTAAGGCAACTGGTCTGGTAGATGAGCTGAAAAGCAGAATAGTAGAAGAAATTGTGAACACACTTTTTAACAATGAGTGCATTCAATCCGAAAAAGCGCTCAGTTAGCGAAGTAGCATAAAATGATACTTTCTGCTGATTGGGTTTTTTTGTGAAATGTCAAATTTCTAACAAACTGATCTGTCAAAATGAAGTGAGCGTAAAGCGTTCATTCGAGGTAGCATAAAATATTTTCGCTACCTAAAATGGCGACCGCTCAGGGAACATGTTGTGTGAGCTGTTTATCTACATACCATTCAGCCGGAAAGTTGTGTAGCAGCTACTTAGCAAATTTTCTGCTAAAATCACTGAATGTCGCATCTATGTTTAAGATCTACCAAATGAGCTGTTTGTATTTTCCCAAAATCAAAGTAAAATAAAAGGAACGTCAAACACATAGTCGCATTTTACTGTGGAAATCTACTCAAGGGTTTTGTGTAGCAAAAGAGTAAATGTGTAGCTAACACATCCTTTACATTAGACAGTACTGTTAAGACAGTCAAAAATATGTATTAGTTGTCAAAAATACTTCGAAATTAGGTCTATGACGTATGCGTGCAGACAATTGGCAAGACAGTAGATAAAACTTTGCACAAATTTGACATTTATTGGTATCAAATATTCAGTGTGCCTAATATTATTGTAATTGTTTGCGCTGCTCATATTTTTAAAAATATATTTTACAGTTTATCTTCAATTTTCAATGAATTATTTGACCTTTTTTCCCACTTCCGTTTTTTATTATATAGAAAATGTCATTTTTCTGTCCGAGTCACTGTCTAGTCAACTGTCTGAACTTTTTTTAAGACAGTTGAAAAAGTGAGTGAGTGTGTGTACAAAATTGTGAACGTTTTACAACTATCTTAACACTACTGTCTAATGTAAAGCCCAAATAATTTACATCAAATGTATTTTGTTGTTGTTTCAAGTTGCGTCCAGCCTACGTCACAGCTGTCAAAAATGAATTTTGACAAGCACAATGTAATCAAATGTAATCAAATTGATAGCATGATAACATTAATCTTGAACGTGTAGCTACAGCGTAATTTAAAATTTTGTTTTTTGCTACCTTGCAACTGAGCAACTGTGTCCTAATCGAAAACCAACTCTGTTTAATTACAAAATCTCAAAAAAATCATCCCTGGTTGTATATGTTTAGCACATGCACAAACCGTGCGCAACATCAAAGTTTCACACACCCAAATTGATATATATTTAATTCACTCTAACATCGCTGACGTCATGCTGTCACTAATCGTGCCGCCTCATTCTTTCAGCGCACAGCTGATAAACGAATTTGCAAGCAAAAAAGGAATTCAGAAAAACTTTCAACATATGAATTGCGCAAATACCCGGCAAAATCAAAAAACACAAAACTTTATTCAAATTTAAAAAAGATTAACCGGATATAGCCTGTTCCAAGCAAAGACATCAAATATTTTACTTTTTATTAGAATAATATTTTTTGTGGCAAAGTAGCCGCAGTAACAGCTGTTAAATAATTGATAACATTTTTTCATCTGCTGCTGCGCTGTGATATTTATTTTCTGATTTGATTATTTCTTTTTTGTATAATTCTTTTCTGGTAGCTACTTTCTGGTGCTGTGTGCTTTCTGGAAAAGCTAAACGTAAAGCGAAGAGCGCAAGAATTTTGTGTATTTTGTGAATCGTGGATTTTGTGGTTGTTTATTCTGTGCCTGTTCGCTGAGTTGCAACGACAACGACAAGATATAAGGTCTGTGAAAAAACTTACAATAAAAAAAAATTAAAGCAACAACGCAGGTAATAAAAAAGAATTTGAAAAGCACGACGAAGCAGAACAAACAGGAAAAGTTGCAAGAATCCTTGCTGCCGTGTGGGTGTAAAAAAAAAATAAGATAAAATTTTCAAAAAATATTGTGTGATAAATTTGAGAAAATTCGATAAAAGCAAGTTTTATTTGAGCAAAAAAAAAAATTATAAAACAACAACGTTCAAAGGATATTCCAAAAGGAACAGCGTGTCAGACAAAGAGTGTTAAGCAAACATCAAAAGAAGTCTCAAGCAAAAAATTCCAATTGGAAAAAACGCACAAATTAACATTTGCTTAAAACCAAAAAACTACAAATTAACATGGATTTAAACTTTGCTGATTTGAAAAAGGAGGCCGCTGCCAGCGCTGACGATTTCATGATGGGCACCACAGATGCAGCCAAGCAAGCACTGCAGTCGGGCCATGACTTGCTGAGTGGTGGCACCACTGGCAACGCCTCGCATCAGGATGATAATGCGCACACTGAGCACTATTTTAGCAACGACCAAAAGCTAGCCGGCGCCGCTGACTTTGACTTTGAACACGTTGATCCACAGACATTTGTGCAGCGCATGTCCGCCGGCGCCAAGGAGGCCCAAGAGCAGCTGGATGCCAAGTTTGCACAGAAAACTGATGACCTAAATGATTTTCTCGGCAGCAGTGCACAACAATTGGGCGACTTTGGCATGAAGGTACAGCAGTCGCCGCAGGCTATGTCCGACATGACGCGTGATTTCATGAATGCTGAGCGTGGCTTCTTTGGTGGTGGTGATTTGTCTAAGCCGGCCAAAGAGAGTGGCGTCGGCGTCGTGCCAGCAGCTGTCATACCTGCAGCCGCTGCAGCTGTGCCAGTTGATGATTTGCTGGGCAATGGCGATGGACACTTTAAGCCTAGCGCACCACCAGCAGCACCAGTCGCTGCAGTTGAGACAACAAAAACAACAACAACAACCAGTGGCGGTGTTAACTTTTACGATAATCTGACAGATGATGATTTCATTACAACCTCTAGCATGCCACAAGCTTCCACAGCTGATGTGGTCTCGACATCTTCCACCAAGGACTCGGATACAGATTCGCCCTCAGTGTCGTACAATCCTTCACCGGCTAAGAAAAATCCAATTGCTGCTGCGCTGAAGGAGCAGGATAATGATAAGTTTATTTCTTCCGAGGATTTGTTGGGTGATTTTAAAGAGGAGCGCACTGCAACGCCAGACTATCAGGCTGTGACTAAGCCAGAGCCTGCAGCTGCAGTTGCAGCTGTGCCCGCAGCTAAAGTTACCATTCCCACTACCGACTTGGATGCCGATGATGATGATGAGGACTTTATGCCACCAGCTGAGCCAGCTAAGGTTAAAATCACACAACGCGAGGAAGTCAAGGATATTAAGCCGACACCCACAGTGCCTGTGGCTGCACCAGTGCCGGCTCCTACAGCTGCTGCTGTGAAACCAGCCGCTGTTGGTGAGCCTGCAAAGCCAGCCATAGTGCCAGCACCAAAGAAGCCAGCTCCTGTCGCCCTAAGCAAGGACAGCAGCAAGGCAGGACTTATTTCCGTCGAAGAGATCTTCTATAAATATGGCTTAGGTAAGTGTGTATTTTAAGAATTATTTAAGTAGCTGCGCCATTTTTGTTTTATTATTAAAAAGTAAATAGGTGCGGCAAAGTGCACGCTGTGTGCTAACATGTGATGTATTAGAATTTGCACTTGTTATAAAGTTTGGATTTTTATGAGTTGCTAGTTTTTGTTAAAGTGACGTAAGCACCGTTATGGTTTTTCTTTTGGAAATTCAAAACTTGTGCTGTCATGTGCTATTTTGTGCCTTGGAGAGTTTTAAAATTTGAACATTTTGCGAATTGTAGGAGTGGAAATTCAAAATTTGTGCTGTCATGTGCTAGAGTTGTGCTATTATGTGCCATGAAGAATTTTTAAATTGAAAGAATTTGAAGAACAGATAGCATCAACATTATATTTTCGATGTACGATTAAACCACAAATTATTAAAAAGAGAGAATAAAAGACTAGCTAGACATCAGAGCTGTGGTGACCGTGGCATGCAGGTTAAGTGTGTGGCTTAGCATGCTCGGAGCCCGGGTTCGATCCCCAGCCGTGGCGAAAAGTTTTTTCAATAAAAAATTTTTCTGATCGGTCACCACCTCTCTGCAGACAATGGCAAACCTCAGAGAGTAAATAATGCCATGTAAAGCTTCTTAAGAACATGAGCCGTTCGGAGTCGGCATAAAACATGTAGGTCCAGTTCTCGGTCAATTGTGTGCAAAAATTTAATAACACACACAACACAATCCGATCCTAAGAAGCTCGGTCAAAGTCCTTTCAAGGGCTGAAATGGCCAATTTGTTTTTTGTTTTTTTGTTTAGACATCAGAGCTTTTGAAGTAATTAAAGAGTTTGTTTTTGAAGATTTCACGGGAAGAGAATGAAAATATATCGGTGGAGGAAAGCATATTATTAGTTTCTCTAGAGATAAGGGTGTTCGTTAATTCCATAAGTGGTTCTGTGATACGCTACGTGGAAATGGAGCTGACTACGAAGGGATCTTGTAGGTATATGAAAGTGAGTATTCCTAGATATTCCGAGCATTTTATATTGTTCTGGATAAGTTCTCGTAACGAATATGATTGAAGATGCAATTCTTCTGCATTGAAGGGTTTTTAAAACATCTAGTTTTATATGGAAAGTACTGAGGTAGGTTCCAATTTAGTTGATAAACCATAAATCTTGTAAATTTTCTCTGCACTCTTTCAATTCTTTCTCAGTGTAAGAATGATGAAGTGTTCCATATTATAGAGCAGTATTCAAGTTGAGGCCGAAGGAGTTGGGGATACAGCATGATTTTCAAATCTTTTTTAGACAAAATTCTATGAAGTGCTAATATTGATTACTGAATTCAAATGCGGATTCAGTTTTGATATGAACTATTATGATTGATCTTGTCAAAGGCTTTGGGGTAGTCGGTGAACATGATGATAGGATACACCTTAATTGTTCGACATGGAATCCGTTGAAGAATTCTATTTCATTCTATTCCAGCTTCTTCAATTCCAATGAGAGCAACGACTCTTGGATTGAAGACGGAATAGTTTTTATAGATGGAAAGAAATGATTTTTAAAATTGTTTCTTAAATTTATCTAGACATGATAGCACACATACTAAGAGCTAGTCAAGATTTTATATTTTTCAAATACATTTTAGGGAGTAGAGAGGTGTTTCGAAATGCACTACGAAGATATACGTGGGGGGTGGAGTGGTCAAAAAAAGTTGAAAATCGGTTACGTAGCTTATGAAGAGAATTTTTGGTAGCATCGTTTAATATATCAATAAATTTTGAATACAACAGGTAAAGTTTGGTACCATGTAATACGGAATACTAGGCGTTTCGAGACAAATGGTTGTGCGTTGCTATAAAATTTCATTTTTTGAAGTCTCTAGAGAGTTTGTGAATGGAATCAATTTTCTGAAAGTGATAAATAGAAAAATCGTGTAAGATTGCAACAGAGTATCTACATTACAGCACAACTTATACATTTCTGATATAGTTTGCAATTAACTGAATTTCTGCAAAAATTTTTAAATGGTGAACTTTTTGATAAATACGAAACTTGTGCTGCAATGTGCTCGATTTGTGCTATTATATGCTATAGAGAGTTTACAAAAATTTTTTAAAATCTTGAAAATTTAAATGCGTTTAAATTTTTCAAATCTCTGCACGGCACATAGCTATTGAACTTGAGCACAATACAACACAATTTGTGAATTTCTAAAAAACAGTAAATGCGGTGCTAACTTCACATTGATAACGCAATTTTTTTAAAAGAGCATGTTCAATTTTTTTTAAAGAGGCACATGTCAGCACAAATTGAGCACTTTATAGCACATATTTGCTTTTGATTTCAAACAAAACCGGCGTAGTTAAGTTTATGCAGAACATTAATTTAACTTATTTTATTTTACTAGCGTGTTTTTTTCAGAGTTTTGTTATGTCCTTAGTTTTGAAATTTATATATTTTATACATATTTTATTCCTTGTGACATTTTTGAATTGCCTTCATGTTTGTTGTAGTGCCGTTTTTTTTGCTAGATTTTATGGCATGACTCAGTTTTGTTTTTGTGCCGTTTTTTTTAACCAACATTTTTTTGTTTTTATTTAAACATTTTATTAGCACTAATTTTGTGAACAATTTTTATACAAACAAAGCCAAAAAAAAAAAATTCATAAAGTGTATTCATCCTTGCTGAAGTACATAGTTGTCTAACTTGTTGGGCGAGCCGCAAGTTTATGGCATGATGTCATTCATGCCTGTTGGAATTGTTGTTAGTTATTTTTTTTTCTTTCTTTTGTCATTAACTTAATTAAATTATTTTTTTTTAAAAAAATTCATCACTTTAGTTAGAGAGCAGCACTGAAAATTGCAAAATAACTTAACAGTTTTTCCTAGCATTTCGCCAGCATGTGAAAAGTATGAACCAAATCTTGTTACTGCGTCGTCCGTCGTCTTCTGCTACACTTGAGCAGCTCATTAGCCGGCTGTGAAAAATCACAAACGCTCGACTAAATCACACGCTCGCTCTGCTTGCCTGACAACGCTAGCAGTTGCATTAACGACCCGAAGAACTTCAACTTGTTTAGCATTTTTTGTTTTTTGTTGTATTTTTTTCTCAGCATGAGTCACGTTTTTTCGTGGCTATGTCATGTTAATGAAATGTGTTTCCAATGTCGATGTTCCGTTACGTTGTTTGCCGGCAGGCCGGCGCATGCTTTTCTTTTAAGCCAATTTTCATAGCCACTCAATTAAGTGAAGCATTAACTTGACTGCAACGCCTTAAGAAAACATTGCAAATAATGTTGGCAAATTTTTTTTTTTAAATAAATTAAAACTCAACAAATAAACTCGCTTGCTCGCTGCTTTTTGGCCAAAAGCAGCTTGGCGATGATGAAGTAATCGTTCTATCTTTTTAACTTATTACTCAGAATTTTTTCATTTGCTTTTCTACATTTTAAGTTATTTCGTTTTTGGCTCTAATTCCTTTTTTGTATGCGACTGTTAAGTGGCGGCGAAACCTTCTGCGCCAGCAACAATAACATCAACATCATCATCATTTCCATCAACATCATCGTCATCATGCTCTAACCGTCCATAGACAATGAATCAGCCCGCAAACTAGAAACTCAAGCAAGCATTTCAATAGCGAATTTTATACGTTTACAACTAATTATTTGAGTTTTTGCATTATTCTTGTTCGCCTTTGTCTTGTTTAAGTTTTTTTCTATATTTTTTTTTTTTCATTTATTTTAGCCACAGTTTTTATTACTTCTCACTTGAAATGTATAAAAATTCATTGTTTGTTGCCAAGCTTGGAATAGCGTAGAGAGCTATTTATTTCAACTCTTTAACTGCAATTCGCAGATTAGTTTTATCACTATTTGCGATGTTATTTTTTTTCATATGCTTTCTATGCGAAAGTCATAAATTTAAGACTGATATACTTTAAGCAGAATGACGTTTGCAGTTCACGTCATATTGTTTATGTTAAACTAGCTTAGCTTAAGTTGAATTAAGTTAACTTCAGCTAAGGCTGTCAGTTGATGCTTTTCAAGTTGAGCATCAATTTTGGGAAAAAAAAGTTTTTAAAGAACTATAAAATATACTGTTATGCTTGGTTTTCACTATCACTAACGATTTGACATGAAACTTCAAAGCTTAAAATATGGCCTAAATAACAATTTTTATGCCATTTTCGCTAAGGATATGTATAGATCAGCTTTTCTTGTTCCACGTCATTGTTGGACGAAAAGCCATAAAAAAAATTTCTGTCCGGGATCACAGCTTGTTTTCTATGTTTTTGGGGTTGCTAAATACGAGTTCGGGGTCTGTTGAATCCAGCACGTCAGGGTTAAAAAGTTTTTTGATACTATTTTATGCATTTTTTCAGTTTTTTTCAATCAACTATTCCTAGTTTCACCTTCAACTGAGCTTGAGACTGATGTGATAGAGCTTAACCGACCACAGATTAGCACCAGCGGCCCCGAAAATCCGTGGACACCTAGGTAGAGTCAGGTGCTTTTTTCAAACTATACCTTAAACTGTGTTGAAAGCGATAAAAGGCCTCAATTACTGGGTTTTTTTGAGGTTATGTCAAAAAACTTTGATGTTATAGGGTTAACCTTGCATTCGAATTCGGCAACATAAAAAAAAAACACATGATAAAAACAGTCTCTGATTTACAGGCTAGAACATTTATGGTTTTTAATCGCTAGTCATAATTGACATGTTGGTATTTTTGATTAGACTGACAACATCTGATCATTGAAAATGACGAACCAGACTTTAGAATGTTTTTTTTAGTTTGGTGCATAAAAAAATGACTTTAATATTTTTGTATTCCAAACAGCTGACATTATTTGTAGGCACATTAAAAATACTAAAAAAAAAACAAAATATGACCCACTCAAAAATATCTGCCAACATATCTGAGTCAACATCTTTAGCATTAGTCATTTTTGTAGAATTCTTTTGAATGATTTCTGATTAAAAATACGCCTGCATGTTTCATTCATGATTCAGGTTTTAATATTCAACCTAATGTTTTGTAGGTATTATATATGTGTGCTCCAAATAAACTCTTAAACTATTCGTCATCGGATTGTCGTGAAAATCTTACTGACCTATACTTCAATCTATAATATAATACATACTTCAATTTATAAAAACCGATACTTAGCTGTGACGGTTAAGTGACTGAATATCACAAAAAATGTCCTTTTCTTTCTAAATATCAAATTCATTATTCCTCACTTTAAAGACAAATCGAAGAAATATATAGAAAGAATGTTGCAAGTAGGTTAGCTTGGGTTAGGTAGGGGCGGCAGCTCTTGTTTAGAATACACCAGCTCACTAAGACCAGTTTGATCCATTGTAATACCTCAGTACACTTCACATTCAACCTTAATGCCACCAAAATGTGCTTTTAATAAAGCTAGCTATACGCCTGACGCTTGTCTTTGCTCATCAAGCTCATCCAGCTCATCGAACAAAGTCGCAACCAGATTTTTGTGTCGTCATTTGGCGACTGCAGGACAGAAACATAGAAAATGTGGTTTGGTTAATTCTTCATCTTCGTTCCTGCAGCTTCTATAGAAGACTAAACAGTAGAACAATTTGACTAATATTTCAACTAATTGAAAACTAAGTAGCTGAAATTTTAATGCATTTTACCATCCTTTCTTCAAGAATATTAAACCGGTCTTGTTCCTTCCTGTTTCGCTTCTTTCGCTCTGTTTTTGTTTAACTGATACTTGCAATATTCTTGCTCGGCTTGCTTGTGTTTTGGTTGCATTTTGTTGACTCACACGCCATCAGACAAATGCATGATGTAAGTGCGATCTACTCTTTTGAAAATAAAAAAGTTGACTATACTACAAAAATTATACTTATAAGAAAACAATGATATCTAATGATATTTAATCCTACCCCCATATGTTTTCTAATAAATATATTTCTTTTAGTACAGTCAAATTTTTTTATTTTTAAAGATATGTTTATGTTTTAACTGTCATTAAAAAGAGAATTGAATAAATTACAAGATTTATTATAAAAAAAAGTTAACTTATTACGTGAAATTCTGAGAAATTTGGACTCAAAGTTGAAATTTAGTAGTTTCCACCGATTGATTTCATCTTCAGACGAGCACAGCTCAGAAATGGTTAAATCGGTGAGGTTTTTTGATATACCGTTAATAGGAGATTTTACTGCCTTAACAATGAAGTTCAAAATAATATCAATCTCTATCTCAAAATAAGTTTTCTGTGAGTTAGTTTTTGTGCTAGAAACAATAATTTCAATCAAAATCGTGAAATACTAATTAACCCTGTAGCTCCTAAGAATGTGAAAATAGACCCCCCTCCCATACGATTTTTTTCTTAACTCGACATTACCTTTCACCTCCGTAAATAGTTGCACTCAGTTGTGGGACACCCTGTATATATATATCCGATCAAAGGAATTGACCGTTGAAATGGGCTCATACACTGCTACATTTTAGTATAAATGGTCAAGAAGTTAATAAATTTTGAAGAAGTTGAATTTTGTGAAAAAAAACCCTAAGAGAGTGCATACGTTATGGAAAAAATACCATTTTGTTGGTATTTTGTGGGTCCAAAAAAATTTTTTTTTAGCTGTCGTATCATCTCTACACTCACTCTACACTATACCTATTCTACACTGTAGCCTACTACAATGATACTTCCCTAACTCGAAGTGTCAAGGGACCGGAATTTCGCTTCGAAATGTTACGAAAAAAGAAATGTCTGAAAATAAACATCTGCCTTTGATTTTACTTTAAGTTCAAAGTTTGAAATTGGATTCCTCAATGCCAGGATACCAAATTTTGTTTTTTTACAAAATTTCCTTTTTTTAAATTTTCGTTTCAAAAATTCCCTTTGCCACAAATACTCATTTACAAAATTCCCGTTTTCATAATTTTCTTTACAAAATTTTTCTTACAAATTTATATATGACCAAGTTTAATAAGAATAAAATATAAGAGGAGAAGCTTCGTAAAAGGAGAATTTCGTTAAAGAATAATTTTTGTAAAGGAAAGTTTTAAAAATGGAGAAATAAGAAAGGGTGAATTTTGAAAATAACAGTTTTTGAAGAAAAATAACGATATGGGTCATTTAAAACAAAAAAATTCCGACAGTCCCATACAAATTTATCATTATTTGAATTCACAATTCTTTTTCCAAGTTTTTTTGTGTTGCGAAAATATAATTGTTTTATTTTTGAAATTCAACAAAGATTCCCCGGGCTTTCAGCAAAAGCCTTAACATTTTCTCTATGGTAACACTGACGTTTAATAAAAATTTTTTTTAACAAATTTTTGTTAAAATCTGAAAACTTTTTACTTGTAAATCTGTCAAATTAAAAAAAAAAATTGTGGGTAAATATCATTTATGGTTTATATTGGAACTATAGTTTCCGATTTCACGTGAGCACGTATTACCCGTGAATGCGTGTATATAAGAAAATTTACAAAATTCACAAACTCGAACTACACATGAATATAATAATCACTTAAACTATGTGTAGTTGCAAAGGTCTTTCACGTATCTAATCTTATAATAAATAATTATTTAATTATTAAAATCTGTCAAATTAACAAAAAATGTTCGTAAAAATATCTTTATGATTTAGAGCTTCCGATTTCACGTGAACACGTGTTAGACGTGAACACTTGCATTTAAGAAATTTTCGAAAATGTATAAACTACTTGAACTACACGTGAATGATAAAAACGGGTACACGTTTTCATAACTTTCACGTATCTTAGCTAATAAGTATAGATTTGAAGAGACAAAGGAACCAGTTTAGAACTATTTTATCTACTATATAAAGAATACTTTGATCCTTTGACCAATAGGATTGAGTTGCAGTTTTCTTCGTTAGAACTTCTTGATAGCATTGGTCATGGAATCCTCCAGTTTTGTTCTAGCGACCCACGACATCTATCAAAGCCCCAATAACCCTATAGCCAGGCATAAGCGTACACGTGTTTCGTGTTTAGCATTTAAGGTGGGACATAACATTCGCGGCAGAGAAAACAGACCTTTTTTAAAAATTCATAACTCAGTCAAAAACAAATATTTTTCCAAATTTTATTATTGTAGAGAATTGAACAAATTACAAGAAAAAAATGCAAAAAATATATTTTTCACTCCAACATGGTTTTATAGAGCTCTCCAAACTGGCGGCAGAGAAAAAAAACGGGGCCTCATGGTTTCAGCGCTGGGAGGTACAAAAATTGTCCCATCTGGAAAAACAATGACTTTTTTAAATCTTAACAAAATTGGTTATCGTATGACAGGAGATTTTTTTTAAATTTTTTTAATTTTTGGTGATGTTCCAAATTTGAAAGTGTGTTTTTTCGAAAAAAATATTGACTTTCAAAATTCATAAAAATCGAAAAAAATTAAAAAAAAAGCTCGTGTCATACGATAGCGAATCAAGTTTAAAAAAATACAAAAAAAAAATTTCGTCAAAAAATGAACCCGCTAGTGCCGCAACCAGTACGAAAAACATGGTTTCGAGATAAACGCGTTCAAAGTTTGCGAAAAAAGAAAAATGCAAAGAAAAATAAATATGCGCTCTCACTAATACGGCTGTAACTTTTCAATCCGTAGGAATTTTTCCATGAACCTTGGAATTCATAATATTTCAAGAATATTTACTAAAATACAAAATTATGAAAAAAAGTCGATTTAAAAAAACGGCCAATGTCATGTCCCCCTTAAGTGAAGCTGGAGTTCGAACTTCCGTGTTCACGTGTGGTTCAAAACACTTGAGTGAGCTGTAACTCTTTTATGAACAAAAATTAAGTTTATATACGAAATATTTTTAACCGACTTCAAAAAGGAGGAGGTTCTCAAGTTGGTTGGTTTCTCTGTTTTTTTTTTTTTTTGTGAATGTATGTACATCGATTACTCGTAAAGTACTTGCCCGATTGTCGTAATTTTTTGTAAACATATAGAGACCATCAACGTGAAGGTGCCCGTCTATTAAATTGGGCGGTATTCGACAAAGGGGCGTGTCGCTTTAAGAAAAAACACTGTATCTCAGTAAATATTGACACTAGGGTAATAAAATTCACAGTAAAATTACAAGGCAATTAATTATGATAAAATTAATATATGATTTGATTAATTAATAATGAAAAAATTAATATATTTATGATAAAAATAAAAAAAATTCACAATAATTGATATCATAAGATTTCCAATATAATAATGAATATAAATAAATTATCAAGTTTGACCAAGAAATAAATAGTAAAATTAATTTAAAATTATATTTTACTTTGTAGTGATTTTGAAGTAGGTTTTTTTTTTGTTAAAAAGTTTTTATTTCTGACTGGCCTCACTGTATTGAACTGAGTGAGTCAAAAAAATTGCAGTAGCTTTTAAACTAAACGATTTTTTTGTTTTTGACCATAAGTTTTGAAAGTAAAAAAGGGTTTTTGGTGGTTAATGGGTTAATATTAAAAGTAAAGTATAACATATGATTGTTTTGCAAATTCGTTCATAACACTGTGCGACAATTTAAGGCCCAATTGGAATAACCTCAAATATCGCAATGGTTTATAATAGTGCATTGTCTATAGATTATGCCCTCATACTCAGTTTTATCGGATTAGGTCAAATAAGAGAGAAATTCAAGGTCAAATTTCACCTTTAAGTCACAAATTTTTTCTTATAACTCTTAAACTAAATTCAAATCCTGTGTAGTAACTGTCTCTAAGTATTTGCAATGGATGGTTATTTACATTTTGAGACCATTTTTTACTCAAAGAGTTAAGTAAGGGGGGTATTATTTCTTCGAAAACAGGCCTTTTTATAATAAAAAACAAAATTTTCAATAGTTCAGTTACTTTGTATTTGTCTTCAAAAACAATCAGATTTTCCTGAATTGCACACACCTTAGGTAAAATAAAATAAACCACCTCTGAAAAGATCAGAACAATTACATGTGCGCATCCAAAGATATTTGGATTCAAAGATTACCGAAGATGGTAACTTCGTTAATGTAAGCCCTAGAATAAAATCATTCAGATGAAAATTATAGAGTCAACAATTTTCTTCAAAACTGTTCTTAACATCTTTACCGAAAGAGTTACCGTTTTAAAGATATGAGCGTAAATATGTAATTTCAACATACATGAAAAATTAAAACGGTAAAAATAAAAATTATTTTTATTTCTATTTCTTCCCATGATCAAAATTTTTCATACATGTTGTAATTACATATTTACGCGTATATCTTTAAAACGGTAACTCTTTCGGTAAAGAATTTAAGAACAGTTTTGAAGAAAATTGTTGGGTCTATAATTTTCATCTGAATGATTTTACTCTAGGGATTACATTAACGAAGTTACCATCGTTGGTAATCTTTGAATCCGAATATCTTTGGATGCGCACATGTAACTGTTATGATCTTTTCAGAGGTGGATAACTTTATTTTACTTTAGGTGTATGCAAAAATTCAGCAAAATCTGATTGTTTTTGAAGACAAATACAAAGTAACTGAACTATTGAACCTTTTTTTTATTTTAAAAAAGCCCTGTTTTTGAAGAAAAAATTAACCCCCTTACGAAAACTTTTGAGTAAAAAATGGTCTCAAAATGTCAAGAACCATCCATTGCAAATATTTAGACGCAGTTACTACACAGGATTTGAATTTAGTTTAAGAGTTATAAGAAAAAATTTGTGACTTAAAGGTGAAATTTGACCTTGAATTTCTCTCTTATTTGACCTAATCCGATAAAACTGAGTATGAGGGCATACTATATAGACCATGCACTACTAGAAACCATTGAGATATTTGAAGTTATTTTTTCGTGTCGCACTGTGTAATCATTCAAAAGCTTTTTTTTCGGCTCAAAAATGAATTTCATATGCATGTCCCATATGAACTTGAAATATTTGATTAAAGAAATTTTCAAGAATTTTGCTTTTAGCCAGTTCTTATCAAAACTTAAAATGATTTTATTTTGTTTTTTGCTTTATTTTGTTTCTTTTTGTTTTGATCAGTTAATAATTTGCAATCAACTGTTAATTAAATTTTCCGTTTTATATAACAAACCGCCCGTGTCTTCTCGGCCCCAACTAAAATGCACTCTTTATCTATGTTTATCTAGACTGTATATTGCTCTTTGCCAGACCAGCTCTAGTGTTGTTTCTGCCTTCTGTTTTGATGTTGTTATTATTTTTATAGTTGTTCTGGCCTGAACTTTAACAGCCATACCTTGTATGGTTTTCAAAATATATCGACCGCTTAGAGCGTGTTCGGTTTAACATTCAATTTTTATTATTGTTGTTTCTGTATTTACTTAGGGTTGTCGCTAATCCAAACCTACTGACTGACGTCGTAACGCCGGCAAATGACAACATTGGTTTCAGTCGTTTATAAAACTGTTTTTAGGGGAACAACAATTGAGGCAGGCGTTTGTTTTTATTACGATGTCTATTTATTTATTTGTTTCTAGTTAATTGACTAAATATTGTTGACAGACGCCATTGATATGGAAAAAAAAGAAGTTACTTCAGCTGCTTGAGTTTAAATGCTTTTGTAAAAATATATTTATTGAGTCATGGTTTTTTTTTTTGCTCATTAATGCTCATATTTAAGCCATTAAAGGCGTGCTTCTTAGACATGGCATGAAAAAAAAATCAATAAAAGATATAATATCTGCACTGCTGGGTGTGTATGATGCATGCGCCACTTGGCCATCAGCCATGAACTCTGCCAAATGGACATGTCACGAAATGGAATATAAAGTGGAATTGCAGTGCCATTAGTTGTGCGTTTTCTTATGTTCTGCTGCTTGTACGAGAAGAAGCAGTCTGCATTGACCAATAATAGCTGAAGCCGCGACTTCTACTTGAGAGCAATGTTTCTTCTATGCGTCTTATTATACACATGGAGAGCTTTGAATAATTTCCAAAATAAACTATTTTTAGGCCATTTTGACGCATTACAGACAACATTTGCTTTTATTCTTGTGCGTAAAAAATTACATTCAGACCGTTGTTCATTTTACCACATGCCGTGTAATCCGTTTATAGCTTTGTATTGCTTGTTTTTTAAATGCATTTCAATCAATGGCCTTTTTTTCCATTCTGTGTGTGTGTCTGCCCTGCACAGAAATACCAATCAACACTGATCACTATAAATTATAGCGCATCGATCGTGTGTGTGTCTTTCGATTAGATCATTTCAACAATTTTCTTTGCATCTAGAAATAAATCTCGTCTATAGCGCTGTGCTTTTATTTTACTTAGTAGACATTTTTTTGTGTCGGTTGCTTTTTTAAAAACAGGCGAGAAAAAAGTGTTTTTGCTTTCTTTTTGTTCTCTCTATCATCATTTTTACTCTTCTTTCTCATAAAAAAAATATTGAAAATATATTAAATAAAGTAGCTAACTAATTAGTTTGGGTTCGAATTTAGTTTTGGTTTTCTATGATTTCTTGAAATATTTAATATTTCTTCACTTCTCATAGTTCGGCATTAATCACTTTTGAAAAAATTAAAAAAAATGTATTTTCTAATATTAAACATTTTTATATCAGCTGTTTGGAATAAAGTCGCCGATGCAAAAAAATGTATTTCTTATATTGTAAGCATTCAGACCATTTTATCTTTTGACAGCTTATACTAAGTACTACAAGCAATACGATTCTGCAATAAGAAGCTTTATATATGACCTACATGGATTTGACTTGACATGGGAAGATTTTATATCAAAACTAAGGTGTCACCCGCCCATGAACACGGCCTTCTTCCATGCTAGTCACAATATTTAAAATACCATAAAGAAGTTTATATATGACCTACAGGTATAAGACTTGGTATGGAAGGATTTTATATCAAAACTAAGTTGTGCACAAAAAATGGGAGTCACCTGCCCACGAACACGCCCAACTCCCATCCAACCCATATTAGTGAAACCTGTTAAAAACTGTAAAAGAACACATAAATTTGAAAAAATAAGAAGTTTTTAATATTTGTTTAAGTATATCAATATATATCAATATATATTTAAATATAATTGGAGGTTAAGGGTATACCATAGTCAGTCTAGACCGACTTTAGAGTTTCCTTACTTGTTTAGTTGGGAAATTCAGAATTTAAGGTTGAAGTGATCTATGTAACAAATAACATAACTATATTTATCTTTAAATGTTGAAAAATGAAACTGAAATGTAAGGGATTTCTTATCTAGAAAATTGAAAAAAAATCCTAAAATTGTTGAATAATCCAACTAGAAACCTTAGGGACGTTTTATTCACACTTATAACTCGAAAGTTTTGAATAACTTTCAAGTTTTCCATACAAACATTGTACAAACGTCCCTTAAACTTTTAACTTAGAAAGATGAAAGTCCGACAAGAAGTTAAAATTTTCCTCTTGAATTTGGAAACACGAGTTGAAAATATCATCTTAAAGATGTAAATTTGTACGTATGTGCTTTTTCAACCGCCCAAAGGTTGAAGACATCATCAGCAATCTTGATCTGAAAGTTCAACTGAATTATATTTTCAAATTTTGAATTTTTCAACCCAAATTTGTAAGGTTAAGTTGAAATTTTGGACTAAAATCTTGAACCTTGTATTATGAACAGTGAATTTGTGTTTCGATACAGAATTACTGTAAAACATAACCTTTGGTGTATCCGCTATATTCTGTAAAAATTTACTGAATAGGTGTAATACCTATTAATATTTGTCCATCTTACGAACCCATAATCAATTGTTATTTTTGGGCAAATTCGCTACGTTTTCGAGATATCCCAATTTTTTCATATAGTGTAATTTCCGTAATACCCCGAAGGAACTGGTAAAAACTGGTTATTTTTGGTCTACCTCTTCCTCCGTTTTCGAGATATCCCATGTATTATAATTTTTTTAAGGTTATATTTTCATATAGTGTGATTCCTCAACCTATGCATCACGAATTTGTCAACCCTCTTTGAAAGTGGTTATTTTAGAATCCCTTTATGAATCCATACAAAATTGGTTATTTTTGGGCTATCTCGCTCTGTTTTCGATCTAACACGTTTTAATAATTTTTTAAGGTACTTTTTCATATAATGCAACTCCTCCATCTGTGCGTCTCGAAATTGCCATCCCCCTTAGAAAGTAAAAAACTGATCAGTTTTGGGCTATCGTGATCCATTTTCTACATATCCCGTTTTTTCAGGGACCATAATTGTTATGAGTTTTATTAGAAAAATCCGTTTTTAACATTTATTTTTCGTGTTTTATTTTTTTACTCAGAAAATAATACTTATTTTCGAGTTTTATTTTTTTACTCAGAAAATAACACTTATTTTTTAGTTTTATTTTTTCGCTTTGAAATTAAACTTATTTTTTGAGTTTTATTCCTGTGCTAACTTATTTAGCACAAGAAAGTAACTTATTTTTGAGTTTTATTTTTTCGCTCTAAAATAAAACTTATTTTTTGAGTTTTATTCCTGTACTCAGAAAATAACTTATTTTTTGAGTTTTATTTTTTACACTAAAAATAACACTTATTTTTTAAGTTTTATAGTTTTACTCAGAAAATAACACTTATATTCGAATTTAATTTTTTCTCTCTGCAATAAAATTTAGTTTTTGAGTTATGTTTTTTCGCTCAAATAAAATACGTACTTATTTTTTGAGTTAAACTTTTTACTCAAAAAATAACACTTATTTTTTGAGTTTTATTCTTTTACTCACAAAATAAGACTCTTAAAAATTTTTATATCAACTCTTAATATAACTCTCGCTTGATTATGGCTCTTTTTGTATGCCATATTTTAAAAAAATAAGTTTAATTTTCCGAGTAAAAATATAAAACTCAAAAAATAAGTTTTATTTTCTGAGTAAAAAAAATATAACTCAAAAATAAGTTTTATTTTCTCAGTAAAAAATAGAACTCAAGAAATAATTTTTATTTTAGAGCGAAAAAATAAAACTTAAAAATAAGTTTTATTTTGAAAGTAAAATTATAAAACTTAAAAAATAAGTTTTATTTAAGAGCGAAAAAATAAAACTCAAAAATAAATTTTATTTTGTGAGTAAAAAATATAACTCACAAATAAGTTTTATTTTCTCAGTAAAAAATAAAACTTAACAATATAGTCCGTTTCAAAAGAGAAGAACATTTTTTAGTTTCATTTTTCGATGCGCAGTGAGAAATTATTTTAAAGGCTAGAAAATTTTTTAGAGCGTAATTTCTTGCTCTTTTCGTACTGTTCGCTGAACTTTATGCTTTTTTTGAGTGTTTTTTACTTTTTTTCTATATATTTTAATGCGCAAACATTCAGAACAAATGATCGCACAAGTACCATGTTGCACCGACGGCCTGCAGCAACCTGCATCTTGAAAGAGAAATCAAATACAAATTACATAAAAAATAAATTATTTTCTCAAGAAAAAATTGTGAAGTGAAAATTTGGCTAACAAATTATTTTTTGACGCCCCCCTTTTTTTCAATTTTGATTGGTTGTTTTTGAAAAATAAAATTCAGTACTTCCGCAGCGCAGTTGCGATGAACAACAAAATTCAGGAATATACATTAATTTTTTTTCATTTATTTTTCTGCTCAGAGAATATTCATTTTTTTTTTTTAATGTCAACCAATCAGAATGAAGAACGCTCTCAAAATATTTTCTTATTCTCAAACATGCGCGAAAATGTTCTTCTCTTTTGAAACAGGCCATAACAGTTATTTTATGAGTTTTAATATAAAACTTAAAAAAAATAAATCTTAATATTTTTGCACAGCAAATGAAACAAGGATCAATTTTTTATACGTGACATTCTTCTCCAGTAACTTTAACATAATTTTTCCTTCAATATTTTCAAAATAACAGTTAAGTAAGTTGTCGGCACCCTTAAGAATCCAAAAAATTTTTAAATTTTATACCATCTCTTGGCTCTAGGCTTGACTATTTAAAACTACCCTCACTCGATGATGCTGATGCTCATAAGTCCGAACTTTGTGAACAATGATGAACGTTCCTGAATTTTTTCTTCAAACGATCGCTTGTTTTGTAACGATCTTTCTATGGTTCAGTTAATAGCAGTTTTCTTACCAACAAAAATAAAATGTTTACAGAACCTCCAGTAAACCAAAATCATGCACACTTTGATTTTCTAACTTTTAATAGCCCAAAAAATAACATAGACAAAATATTTGTTTTTGTTTTTCTTACTTTAAGGACACAGCCAAAGAATGTCGTGCTTTATTGGGGGAAATGTCTTATTATTTTAGCATCAACCTAATATGGGTACATGAGCAGGAAGGCGTTAAGGGTAATGAAAAGGCAGACAAGGTAACTAGAATGGGTATCTTGGTGTCATCAGTGGTTCAGATCCCACCAGACATGCCGCTAGCTACTCTAAAGCTGCTGCTTAGCGATAATACTAAATCGAAAGTCAACACAAGATGGGCCAAAACTATTCACCTGTAAGATTTCTAGGCTTATTTGGCCGTCTTTTGATCTGAGCCGCTCTAGAGCGCTACTCTCGCTGTAAAGGTTAGACCTTACCATTATGGTGGTAATCATAACAGGGCACTGTCTGATAGGCAGAAATGCAACCCGACTAAACCTTTTCGGAAACGAATTCGAAGCTATCGACTGTACCTCATCTTCTATGTTTCCGACCTCACGCTCGCTTTTTACTTTTTAAAGACTTTTTAAACTTGACTTTTTAAAGACAAGTGTCAGGCGCCTAGCTAGATTTGTTAAAAGTTCAATGTGGCTCCATAGGAATCGAAGGCCAAGTGTGCTGGTCTTAGTGAGTTGGTGTATTTTTTACATAGGCCGTCGCCTCTACCTAATCTAACCTACTTTTAGGATCTTAAAAATAAACATTTGATAAGTTTAATACATAAATAAGTACAAATACATACATAAAATATTCCTTTTTCAAAAAACGAAATTATTCAATTCCTGGGTTAAAGTTGTCTGTTGGGTAAACTTAACAGTTTCCGAACAACCCCATATATATGAAAATTATACAAAAAAGAACTTGATACAAATCAATATATATTCCAAGCAATGAAAGTTTCTCAACTTTTTTCAAATAAAGAATCTATATTCTAACCTATTGACGGTCACGGAGAACAGAAGTTTCTTAAAATGCTAAATATGCTTCCCAAAACAATGTTTTCAACTATTTTGAGGTGTGATCTTTTGATTTCTCGGCTGAAAATGTAATTTTCATCATTAAAAAACGGCAAATTTTAAGCTGGAAGTTTCGTAGAATTTTTTTTTAATTTTTTGAGACTTAAAACCATAGCTGTTAAATAATGATTAGTAATCGTATTCATTAGTAATTAGATTATTTTATTAAAGATTTGAAATAGTTGATTAAGTACGATTCTTTTCTGTTTGGCTCAGTAATCAAGCGATTACGATTACAAATAATCAAATTATATTCACGATTACTTGAAATTACGAAAATAATCAAAAAGAATCAAACGTAATCCACAAAAAAAAGTTCGATTATTTTTAAAGATTACTTTTGATTCTTTTTGATAATTTTAAGAATTTTTTCGATCCTTAGGCTCAAATTCGTAAAATAATCAAAAAGAATCAAAAATAATCTTTTTGATTATATTCGTAATTAAAAGTAATCGTGATTATAATTTGATTATTTGTAATCGTAATCAAAAACTTTACCTAAGGATTATATAATGATTATAATTCTTTTTGAAAAATAATCTAATTGATTACTAATCGTAATCGAAATTTAACAGCTATGCTTAAAACTATCGAATTTTTCATTTCAACATATGAATAAACTTGAATAAAATATTTGTAGGTACAGGAAAAATAAAGTTTTTCAACCATAAAGCAACATTTCTTAAGAAAAACATTTTCTTAAGGCGAAAAAGAGCTTTTTATCAATTTTGTCGTTCATTCAAGTATGAATAAAAAGAAAAATGCAATTGCGTATTTTAGACATTAATGGGTTAATCAATCTAAAAACTACTGTAAACTTGAAGTTATTTTTTATTTCCATAACAAAAAATAATCGAAATTGTGATTTGGTACTTATTATCCTGCATATAGTTTGAAAAACGAGCTTCAGATACATTTTTGTAATAATTTTTAAATAATTTTTTTTTAATTTTTTTTTAATAATTTTTATTTTGGAAAATTTTTTTGAAAGCTTACTTGAAAAACTCCAAAATCCACCTTCTGAAAGTATGCGCAGATTGTTTCTGTTTCAAACGTGATAAGAGTTTTTAAATTAATGTCTTTTTATAAAAGTTTTCAATGAGATCTATATAATTCCAATCTCATTCCAATAATTTATTACTGAAATTCTTTTAACTAATGTTTTGAGGAAATATAAATAATATATTTCAAATATAACTTTTACAATAATAACAGAAAAATATTTGTTTGACTAAACTTTATGTGTTTTTGATTTTTTGTTTTTAAATTAAATGTCAAATAAATATGTTTTAATATTTTTATAATCACTTTTAAGCACCGATTAATTTTGAAGAATATTTTTTTAGATTTAACCTTCATATCGACATCGAGTTTGTCATGGAAATTTTTATTTTCTTGCGTTTAAATCATAAACATATTCATTTTTATAAACCATTAATTAGCCAGAACAAACGCCTACGCCCAAACCAGCTGCTTGAATTTATTTTATGAACTTTATCAATTCTTTTAAGACCAAACAATCAAGCAGCACTTTTTTTATAAAAATAGTTAAATTAAAAATAAATAAAATTGAATTAAGATGTTCTTAGATTTCCAACTTAGATATTTATAGTTAGTATTGTTGTTAGTCGTAAACTTCACTCACTCTGTTGTTTGCCGTTTTTAAAATATGACTAGCGTTCTTTGTAAGAATATTTGACATTTATTTCGTTTATTGTTTAGTTTTGACATTTATTCAGTTTGCAACACATGTGCTAAATCTCACAGCTGGTCACACTAAATCACTGACATTCAATTAACAAGTTGTTGCTGTCTAACGTTTCTTTGGCAATTGTCAAAAACTAGTTTGTGACAGTGATTAAAAGTGATTGTATTAAAACAAAAATATTTCAAATTTAATTTAATTGAAATTATATGTGCTTTTTAAAAAAAATCTCAATATTTTTATTATTTTGTTGAAAGAAGTTTAACGACGTTATATTATGTAGTTTTCATTCACAACTGGTTGCAGTTAACGCTACGTGTATATTTTTTCGACATCGCTTTTCAATTGCTGTTGCATTTGTAAAGATTTGTTGTTGTTGTTGTCTAGCTTTCTGTATTGAAAATTTATTTTTATGATTTTATTTTGTTATCAGATAAAATTACTCTAATTATACGAATTAATAAAGTGTGGTCTTGCGACGAGCTTACTTAGGGAGCTGTTTAAGCCTTTGTTCAAATACACGCAATAGTGTTGTTAAGCGATAAAAAATAAAATGATGAAATTTTTTATGAATGAACTAATCTTTTCCCCTCAAGAATTCTGTAGGTTTTTTCAAATTTTCGATGATCTTTTGTGATCTATATATCAAAAAATGTTTAAAATTTAAGTGCTACTCGCATTAATTCTTATAGAAAAACTACTCCTAGCAACACTAGCTTTATTTGTATTTACTTCATATGTACTTCTCTTGGATCCATGCGTGTTAAAAGTAAAGCTGTTATTATTGTATTGGGTTCACAATTAAAATTGCTTTAATCTAATTTTTTTATTTTTTTTTTCTGTAAACTATTTATTTATACGTGTTAATATTTCATGCAATTTTTGAAAAAAAAAATATTTATGCCACAAAACAGTCAAATTGGTTTCGTAAACATTGTCATCACAGTAATGATGAATAATGAAACATGATAAAAAAAATTATAATTCTAATTTTATAGTGATTCAACCTTGGTATTACATTTTTTTCAACATAGCGTCAATGTGGTTGGGCCAAAGTTAACCGAAAAGTTTAAAAATGTCAATTTAGCTTTGAAGATTTTTTTGTAAATAAAGTTGCAATGACTTTCTAATAAAATTTAATATACATTACAAATTTTGTAAACACTTAGTCTTGTTTTAAAGTCGAACATAACTATTGATCCTTGCAGAATCCAACAACTTAAAAAAAAGGTCGTTAAAAATTTCGAATTTGAGGTTTTGCAACACATAATTTAGGGTAAATATATAAAATACAATTTTTTTTTCAATATAATATAAATTCTCGGTTGCTTAGATTCCTTTTTTTTTTAAGATGACAATCAAATGGCGACCATTCCAAAGGTCGAATCTCTTCTGATTTAAATCAAATGATTGCATTCGAAATTTAAATCAAAATGATTGTCCCGAAATGAATTCAATATCAACTTAAAGCAATCACCACTGAATGCATTCTGAATTAAATCTTAATGATTTAAGAAATTAAATGAATTCAATCTTTGTTTTTCAAACAGTATGTGAGTGATTCGTGAATCAATCTTCAAATGATTTATTCATTAACAGCTCTGGTAATAACCTTGAAAAAAATATCAATTTCTAATAGAATTTTTCAATGGGTTTTATATAAATCGACTTCGAGGTGACTGCAAAAAGAATTCTTTAAAGTTTCTGCAGAATATTTTAAAATTATGTCAATTAGATCCATTTCCACCCACTGTATCCAGGATAATAACTAGTGAAGATCGACTTTGGGTCGAACTCAAGGAAATTTCTTTACCTTTACCTTTACCTTTACCTTTACCTTTACCTTTACCTTTACCTTTACCTTTACCTTTACCTTTACCTTTACCTTTACCTTTACCTTTACCTTTACCTTTACCTTTACCTTTACCTTTACCTTTACCTTTACCTTTACCTTTACCTTTACCTTTACCTTTACCTTTACCTTTACCTTTACCTTTACCTTTACCTTTACCTTTACCTTTACCTTTACCTTTACCTTTACCTTTACCTTTACCTTTACCTTTACCTTTACCTTTACCTTTACCTTTACCTTTACCTTTACCTTTACCTTTACCTTTACCTTTACCTTTACCTTTACCTTTACCTTTACCTTTACCTTTACCTTTACCTTTACCTTTACCTTTACCTTTACCTTTACCTTTACCTTTACCTTTACCTTTACCTTTACCTTTACCTTTACCTTTACCTTTACCTTTACCTTTACCTTTACCTTTACCTTTACCTTTACCTTTACCTTTACCTTTACCTTTACCTTTACCTTTACCTTTACCTTTACCTTTACCTTTACCTTTACCTTTACCTTTACCTTTACCTTTACCTTTACCTTTACCTTTACCTTTACCTTTACCTTTACCTTTACCTTTACCTTTACCTTTACCTTTACCTTTACCTTTACCTTTACCTTTACCTTTACCTTTACCTTTACCTTTACCTTTACCTTTACCTTTACCTTTACCTTTACCTTTACCTCCAATCATTTTTTTATCTTTGGTCGGTTCCAGTGTGTCCTTTTGACTGGATTTTTATCGCTTTTTCGAGAATCTCGGCATGCATCAATGACCTGAGGCTTGCTGGTCCGACACTTTGTTTTTCAAAAAACTCCACAAAGAGAAGTCGGACAAGTTTAACTCTGGAGATCTGGGTGGTCAGTGAATGTTGACATTTTTTGACATCACACGTCCAGAGAATTTTCGTTGCAGTAGCTGTATTGTTCGATTTGAAATCTGACATAGAGCACATTCTTGTTGAATCCAGTCAACCGCTAAAGTTGATTTAGAACAAAGTGATTATAAATTATAAATATTTATAGTTTAACTTCGAAAAATAAGTTTTTTAGACCATCAAATCTAAACAGCAAAAGTCAGAGTTCCCTGATTTTAGGTAGCAGTTTGAATCTTTAAAATGCTCTCCTGAAAACCTGAAAATAACTTTTGCCGTTATTCCTTCTGACACAGAATTGTAAAAAATCTTTTTCACACATTTTTGGCAGACTTAATGAGTCAACTTAAGCGAATATCGATTGTCATCGACTGTCTCGCCTTTTTTGAAAAAAAATGTTCCGATGCTGGTTTCGGTGCAAACGCCGCCCCAAACACACTTCTGGTCTGTCTTGTAATGGTATTCATAAATCTCGTGTGAGTTCTCCGTTCACCAAAAGTGCCAATTTTGCTTGTAACGATGCCAGAGATTGCTATATGAACCTCTTCTTGGGTCGTAAAAATTGCTTCCAAAAATCAGTTTCATTTAATTCAAGTTTCGCCGTACTCCAAGCAACCTAAACGGTCTGTGGGGGATTTTCTTTGCGACAATTGCACTTTATACGGAGAAAAATTCAAATCATCCTTCAAAATGAGCCGGAAAGTGGTTCCAAGATGATGTGAGCGTTGACTATACCACATATGTGAGTTCTCGGCACATATCTCTCACCGCTTCAATCAGTTCATTGGAACGACTTGGGCGATCTCGTATGTAGACGATCTCCCATACTAAAAATATAAATTATCAAAACACCTACATGAATTTTACGTTCACTTATCATATGTACTTGTTGATACTCCAAATAATTATGCATGCCTTGAGTGTATTCATTCACAAACTTTTTTGTGTGAAGACCGACCCGTCCTTATGCACAAAGGATGTATGAATTTAAGTCGTAAAATCCATAACGTGTTTCACGCTTCCATTGTATAAGTACATGAGTTTCATACTTTTTGACTCTTAGTTTATGAACTATTCTTGTAGCACTTGTATTTGTACATGCATGACATGAATTTCTGTCACTAAATTCATGAAGAGTATTACGTTTGCCGTGTATGTGCATTTTTGTCACTCATCTCATGAACTGTTCTTATTCCCTTCGTATTTGTACATGAATTTTATGAATATTATTCACAAAAATTATGAATGATTCATGTTTTTCTTGTATTTTTTACATGGCATTTACAAAATTTTTTATTGGTTTATGTATCTTGTACACTGAGTTTTTGAATTTTGAACACTAATCTTATGAAATATTCATGTTTTCGTGTTTTTTTTCTTTTGTGTATTTTGTACATTGGTATCATGAATAGTTCATGTGAATCATGTAATTGATGATAAGACAAAATCATGAATGCAATTCATGGAGATCATGTAAAAATTCTTAATAATTGTGTACTTTTTTGGTTCAGTGCACGCACTGTACCATGCTCAGTAAAATTAAAAATGAAACGAGAAATAGTGTTGTTAGGCAGTGCTTTTTAAAGTTGCTTGTTAAAAATGAGTAAAATTAGTTGAATGGTCATAAATTGTACTCTGCGACTCGTCCCATAAAACTAAACCATTAAAATTTTTCCGAATTTAGCTTCTGTCTTATTGTTGAATGGAATAGTTATGCGCCTGCCACGTTTTGATTTTCAAAAATCCTTTTTATAAATGCCCTACCAACAACTTTTCCTCCTTTCACCATGTGATGAAATTTGATTATTATTTTAAAATTTGTTTGCTTTTCATATAATTGCAATCATTTTCGTCATTATCAATAATGCGTTTTTTTTTTTTTTTTTTTTTTCCCCGTGAGATGAAAAGCATCGAAAGCCTGAGTGCGGGACTTTAATCCGCTAAAAACACCTCTTCATCTGACCCCTATATCCCCCCGGGACTACCGTAAAGTATTGCTTCGGAAGGAGGGAGGACTGAGCACCTATAGCTCACTAGTCAGCTGTCGTTAGTATTGTCATGTTTCTATGTACCCCTTCTATTATCCGTGTAGGATACTTGCACTCTGGTACAGACACCCAATACTAATCTAAAACAAGAACTACCGTCCGCTAGCTTTGCAGCCATGCTGAATTGGTTGCTAACCTTTTTTCAAAATTAAAATGTTTATTCTACGGGGGGAGACCGCTTCGGGAGCTGATCCCTACACGCAGGCGCATGGTCTGACCCCTGCGGTCTCTTCTTGTAAGGGGATGACGCAAACGCAGCGTCGACTACGGTCCCTAGCAAGATGAACGTTTATGTTCAAACCCCCTGGCAAGGTTGAGTATTCTTTACTCCTATATACTTCTTATTGCGTTACGAAGTCTTTCTACTCGGCGCAATTCTTTCATTATTGCACATGCCGTGTTGCAAACTGAGGTCCAGTTTCCTTCTGAGGTAAGCATAATGTCCACCAAAGTTTCCACTGTTGGCGTCCTACATACTTTATTGCTTAGCTCTAGTCTTTCTGGGTTAAACTTTGGGCAGTCAAAGAAAACATGCTCTGCATCTTCAATAACATTTCTTGTACAGAAACTGCAGAAAGGATTTTCTTCGTGCTTGAATCTATGTAGGTACGATTTGAAGCAGCCGTGCCCAGTAAGTATTTGGGTGAGATAGTAGTCTACCTCACCGTGTCGTCTATTCAGCCATGGTTCCAAATTTGGAATAAGACGTTGCGTCCATCGTCCCTTGTGTGATGCCACCCAGCGCATCTGCCACATCGCCACACTGCGGTCACGTGTTATCCTACGTTTTGAGGATTTAGGCAAGTCGCTTGGGAGTGAGCCATATATCACGCTCTCAGTCGCTAGAAGATCTAGAGGGGGAGTTCCCGCCACAACCAGTGCTGCGTCTGAAGAGACAGTTCGGAATGCACAGCATACTCTTAGTGCGCAGATGCGATAAACCGAATCTATGCTTCGTAAATAGGAGCTAGATTTGGTAGCCTCAGCCCATATGGGGGCTGCGTACAAGAGTATTGATCTAACGACAGTGACAATAAGCCGTCTACGGTTTTGTCTAGGGCCTCTGGTATTCGATAGAATCCTTGTTAACGCTGCAGCAACGCTTCCCGCTTTTTCGCTTGCGTATGTGAGATGCTGCTTAAAATTCAGCCTATGGTCAATCATGACGCCAAGGTACTTAACGAATGGTTTCGATACAATTGTATGGTCACCAACCGATATTTTAGCAGACTCAACGACTTTCCGGCTGCTTATTAGTACTGTTTCCGTTTTGTGCTCTGCCAGACAGAGCCCCGCTGTGTTCAGCCACTGCTGTACTACCATTACCGCTTGGTTGCACTTGTGCTCCACTTCGTGCAAATGCTTTGCTACGACTATGAGGGCAATGTCATCTGCAAACCCGATAATGTGGGCTCTATCCGGCAGCTGTAGACGCAGGACTCCGTCATACATTATATTCCATAGAACTGGACCCAGCACTGATCCTTGTGGCACTCCGCCTGTGATCTTATACCGTTCTGAGCCCACTTCTGTTTCGTAGTGGAGAATTCTATCCTCGAGGTAGTCTCGGATAATTCTACGAAGGTAGAAAGGGACACCAAAGTGAGCAATCGCCTCCAATATTTTGGTCCAGTTAGCAGTATTAAAGGCGTTTTTGATATCGAGTGTTGTAACTAAACAGTACTCTTTATCACCGTGCATCCATCGAGTGCCTGCAATTGCATTAAGCGCCATATTTTTTACGGCTCCAATGGCATCTGTAGTTGATCGGGCCTTGCGGAATCCGAACTGCTGGTTAGAAAGGTCCCCCGCATCTTTAATAGACGCTTGGAGCCTATTGCTTATCAACCGTTCTAGGATTTTGCCGGCAGTATCGAGCATACAAAGCGGACGATACGCCGATGGGTCCTCTGAGGAATTAGTATTCTTCGGGATTAGCACCAGTCTTTGCCTCTTCCACATTTGTGGAAAGACGCCTTCTTTTAGGCACGCATTGTACAGGTTAACAAACACCTCTATTTTCTGCATTATCGCCAACTTAAGCACCTTGTTTGGGATTCCGTCAGGTCCGGGGGCCTTTTTATCCACAACTTCTTTTGCTATTTTTAGGAGCTCCTCATTGGTTACATTTTGAAAATTTTGCAACTCTACTTCATCTCCTCTGTTTATTGCTGGCGTGTCGGACTGTTGTGGAAATAGTGTGTGAACTATATTCCGCATCAGTACGGGACACGTGGGTGTTGGTTGTCTAAACACCGAAAGCTTCTTCATAACAAGCTTATACGCAAAGCCCCATGGCTGTTGCTCAGCATCGTCACAGATTTGATTGAAGCAATGGGATTTGCTGCTTTTTATAGCTTTTTTTAGCTCCATTCTAGCGGCTTTAAAACGCAACTGGTTTGGTAGAAATTCATCAGTACCTCTCGAGCGGTAGTATGTTCGTCTCGCTCTTATACAGCACCTTCGCAGGCTGGAAATTTCCTCAGTCCACCAGTAGACTGGAGCTCGGCGATTGTTACCTCTACCCTTTTTAACCATCGCGGCGTCACATGCTGCTTTAATAGTTGCCATCACTTGCGAAACTTTGTCACTTGCAGAGCCCGTTACTGACATATCTGAAAGCATGACTTCTAGGATACCAGTGTCCAGGGTGCTTTCTTTATATTTGTTCTGGTTAGTGCTCGCCCTTCTTCTGTCGGAGTCTCCCATGCTGAATATAATTGCGTGGTGATCGCTTCCGGTATAGTGTCCGGTTACGCTCCAGGCAGTTTTTGGTAGTGAGCTGCTACTTACGAAGGTAAGGTCAATTATGGAACCATACCCAGCTCTTTCAAAGGTGTTTTGCCGTCCAGAGTTAAGCGTGGCGATATCTAGGATCGCAAACGCCTCTTGAAGTGCTTGACCTCTCGGGTTTGTTCTTGTACATCCCCAGTCAGTTGACCATGCATTAAAGTCACCTGCAATTACTAGTGGGTGCTTTCCGACGGCATCCTCTGCTATTTCTTCTAGAACATTCGTGGCTTCTTGTAGAGTAAGGCTAGGGGGGAGATAGCAACTATAGACATAGAATCCACCCAGTTTAGCCCTCACGAAGTAGTTCATAGATTTTGTCTCTCTAATTTGATGCTGTCGTCGGCCACAACTCCATATGGATGCTTTCCCGGATCTATCACTGATCTGGTATCCAGAGGTGTCAGTACGATATGGTTCGCTGAGTATGGCTACATCAGCGTTTTCTTCACGTACGTTTTGCTTCAAGAGGTCATGTGCAGCTTCGCAGTGATTGAGGTTAAGCTGATAAAACCTCATCTAGCCTTAGTCTCTCGTAAAGCTTTCTGATAGAACGGGCATTTAGTGCTTGTTGTTGCATGCCTTGTGTCAGGCTTCTTTTTCCGTAGGCAGAGCGTGCATATTGCAGCGTTTTTGCACTCTTTGGCTCGGTGGTTCAAGCTGCCGCACCTAAAGCAGGTCTTTGTGCAGTCCTCTTCACTCTTGCACTTTGATGCTACATGACCAAAGTCCATGCATTTAAAGCATCTCTTGGGGGTTGTTTTATGTCGTATGCGGCACACAACCCAACCAATTCTAATCTTGCCAGCCTTAGTCAGCTCTGAGGCGCTTTCGGGTGGCAAACTTAATGTTGCTGTTTGGGTGCCCCCATATGCTCTGCGTAAGCTGAGTATGTTGGATGGCAAGACTTTCTGCACAGCAAATTGGTTTTGTAGTGCATCAAGTACTTCCTTCTTCGTGGTGACCTCGTCGATGTCTTTTATCTCTATTTGCACCATTTCGGTTAGGATTTTAACTTCGACGTTGGTTCCGAGCACCGTTTGGACTGCATTTTGGAGCTTTCCGGATGCAGGGTCTGAGTTTTTCTCTAGGAGAAGTAATAGCTCTCCTTTGGCAGTTTTTCTTACGCCGCAGACGTTTTGACTCAACTCATTTAGTTGGGGTTCAGCCTTCACCTGTCTAAGGATATCAGCATAGGAAACTGAGCCTGTCGTTCTTATAACGATTGCATCCTTTCGAGGTGGTCTCTTCCTTGTTTTCCTAGGTTTTTTCCTAGGTTTTCTCTGCACTTTTGTCCACTTATTGTTTTGGACTGTTCTTTCAACTGGAGTGAGAGTATTCTCCATTGCTGGTAGTTTCTTTGAGCTGGATTCGTTATTTGAACCCAGCTGAACCACTTCCTCACGTGGGAGCTTTTTGCCCTTGGGTGCGGTTGCGCTCTTTTTTGATTGGCCCTGGCTGGCTTTTACCTCAGAAATCTTAGCCTCAGATTGGCCTTGAGGGGGCGTTTTATGCTTCCTCTTTTTAGCGGATGGAGTTGGCGATTGTGGTTCGCGCTGTTCTCCCCTTGGTCTCTTGGTAGAGCCAGCACCTTCCATGGGGGCTAGTGTCGGCTCTGTTTGTGTTTCCACATTTCTTCTTGTTGGCGGCTTCGGTTTTGATTGAGTCCCGGCGGAGTCCCGTTCATGCCGCACTTTGCACGCCTTTTGGTGCAATGCTGCAATTTCGTCCACGAGGTCTCTTAGAGGCTGGTGGATGCTTCTTCGTGGGAGGGCCATCATTTTCACCAGCTCCTGGATTTTGACGGTTAGTAGATCACTTTCCGTCGTAGAATGTATGTGTGTGTGCGTGTGTTCTTGATTGTGGTTTTCAGTCCCCATATTTCAATAGTCATTGTTTTTCTTCATACAAGAACAGAGGATGTGTTGGCAAATTCATTTTGTCATGCAATCAATAGGTTTTCAAAGAAAAAAACAAAATCGTTTTGAATATTTGTGTTCAGTTAGACACCCACACACTGGATGCCATTGAGTGTTTAAGTTTGCACTGTTGCGTCTAGATTATGCATGACAGTGGGTGCAAATTCACTGTTATTTAAACAAATATGAAGTGGTTACAAAAAACCAACTTAAGTTTAAAGAAACGTTCTTAAATGGTTACATTTTTCATTCATGAAGTTTTTCTCTTAAATGATGAGCATGTTAACCGGCACATACAATTTTTTATTTTGAAAACTAATAATTAAAACTTATTAAAATTATCTTTTACAGTTTAAGAGGTACTGCAATTGTTTTGCCGTACTTTGCGCGTAAAAAAACGTTCTTAAATTATTAAAATTTGTAAACATGATAAATTTTTATGTTTAATCAAAACATTTTTTACCCACTGTTTGTGAAAAACTTTCATTTCCTTTTACTTCCTATAGATTAGTAGTTGTGAAAATATAGCAAACTATGTGTTGCAACAGCTTGTATGCATGCAAAATTTTACCCAACCAACCCCCAAATATTGGAAAGTGCAAACTAGTGTTGGTTTTCAAAAATGGAAGTACTTTTTGCGCATGTGCCCGCACATCCACCCAATTCCAAGACAATTTCAACCACTTGCTTTTCATGTTGTACACTGCATAAACGTGGAACTGTCAAAATCAATATTACTCTCTGTTAACTTAACTTAAGTTTGATTTATTGAGGTAGTTGTTGTGCCAGCTTTTGCACAACAGGGTTGCAACGTATTTGCACAAGCTTAACTCAAAGCTCTGGAAAGTTTTCATTCTCTGAACATAGCACAACAAATAAGGTAGCTGCGGTGCTGAGAGCCCTTTTTTGTCAGAATTGTCAGAAAAACACCGAACGATATAGTGCGATAAAACGAGATGTCAAATGATTTATATTGATTTTGACATTTCCGACTCTGAGTAAGAGAGCATTGGTAGCATGACTCTGATAATTTGTTCACTTATTTCTTGTACTACAAAACAACGAGCTTTAAAATTTCTCACATCCAACTGTCAAAATTTTTGAACATACTATACTTGTTTGCTCTTTACGCTCTACGTTCTAGTACTCTCTTTTAATGCGGACACACTTTGTGCACTGCGCAATAATTTTCATGAAAATCAGGATAAAAGCAAATCTGTTGTGTACTCTTTTTTTTTGTTGTTGTTGTTTTCTTTTATTTTGTGTTGTTTTTTTATTATATTACGACACTTGTTTTAATTTTCCGATGGTTGCTAGGACCAAAACTTTGACTTCGGCTTCAGTTTATTGAGCATTCGGTTCGGTGCGGGTCTACAGTTAAAAAGGTGACGTCGTTGTCTGCAAATTCAATTGTTTTTGTAATTGCGTTCTACTATATACCATCTTTATATATACCATATATATATGTAAATTTTTTTCCAGAATAAAAAATAAGCAAAAATTGTTGCCCCCAAAATTTGGAAAAACAAAAAAAATTAAAAACTAGTGAGCTTTGTCACTTTGTTCTACAACAAAAAAACAAATAAAAATAATTTATAAACAAAACAAACAAAAACAACAAACTGTCAAATATATACATATATAACATAAAATATATATTGTTGAAAAGTAATCATTTTTACTCGCTAGTCGCGCTTAAAGTTATCTCAGTTAATAAATATTAAATTAATTTATTTGAACATACAAATAAAAACTTAACAAATAAAAACGATGGAAATCAGCAATGAAACTGGTCCAAATGGTGTTCACAAGCAACGTCCATTGATTTGCTCACTTTTAGATCCTAGTAAGTGTGTTTTTATTGTTTTTTTATTTCCACTCTTTATAACTAACTCTCTTTATTCAGTTGTTTAATATTCTTTTGTGGTGGCTCTTAATAGATTATCTTATGTGTAGATATTTCAACAATTTCTTCTTTCTACGTAAAACAAATTTTTGCTATAATATTTTAGTCTTTTTATTAATATATTTATGCAATATTAACAGCATACTTTTAGGCGACATCGACTAGTTTTCTGTTTCTTATTATCTTGACTAAAGTTATTATTGAACTGTATTATTATTTATATAAATTTAGGATTTATTTAAATTTTTAGTGCCCACATTCTTGTACATATATATATATATTTCGCCCGTACAGGTACTTGATGGACTGCCGAAAAAAGTTTAGATACTACTTCTCCTACCGGTCTTTTTAAGACATAATAACATAAGAAAAAATCAAAATTATTCGTTAAATAAACGAATTCAGTTAAGAAACTGTTTAATACATGAATGAATAAAGGATTTCCAATAAATAAATTTAGTTAAAAATCGAAACTTCAAAGCTGTGAAGGTCCAACCTTCATTACCCATCTCCTGTGGACTTCCATAATCAACATGAAATGATTAATAAAGACAAGTTAAAACTTGTCAACACGAATCCGTAGGAAAACAGTTTTGTATAGTTGAATGAGGTATTGAAATGATGAAGTTGTCCTAAAGAATTTGATTAAATTAGTATAAAAATGACTCAGATGATATTAATGAGTCACTCTTGTGATTCTAACAATTACTTGAAGAACATGTTGCACCCAAATAAATTACACTTGAATGAATCATTTTTAACAATTTTAGTAATTCCTTATCTAAAAAAAATAATAACATAACAGAACTGTAAGAGTGAATTAACAGATTTTAATAAGTCGTGGTGCTTTCTTGAGGTTTTCACTGAAATATCTAGATATACTCGTCCTGCTCCGTGCTCTATATAGTTCAAACTGCATGAAAAAGTCATATCGTCGCCTACTTAATTATTTTGAATACGACCCGTCTTAGCCTGAGTTTACCGTTTTATAAAATCAATGTGAACCAAACGATTACCCTGGGGCTTAAATCCCATTTGATACAAAGAAATTTTTGATTTGAAATCCATTTTTCTGATCGGCCCAAATGACAACTTTCCACAGCAAATGATGAAATAAAATAAACTTCAGAGCAAATTATGCTTCGTAAACAGTAGCCGGCATAAATTTTGTAGATTATAAATTGCCTTAATCGCTTTATTCGAAATAATAAAGAGGAATTTTATTGAAGATTTCTCCCACTCCCACTTTTAAAATTCAATTATTAATTTTTCGCAAACGACTATTGGACTGATAATCCTACAGAAAAAAAAAACAATGTTAAGGGACATTAAAGACAACAAAATTCCAAGTCAGTTAAAGGCCAGAATTTCAAAATGTTCCAATAACATAGACTGAAAAGGAAATGAAGAAAGATATAAGAAAAAAACAATCCGTAAAAACATAAAAATTTTTCTTAAAAAACTTGCATTCAAAAATATATGAGATTAAATTGAAAAGCATCAAGTTTTCTTTCGAAATAGCATCGGAACAAAATACTTACTAAAGTAATAAGTGAGATATTAAAAATCAAACATAGAGGTTTTATACAAAAAATATAAAAAATAAATAGAGGAAATATAAAACAAAAAATACAGAAAATATAAAAAAATACAGAATTTATAAAAATAACAAATTAAAAAAAAAATACAGAATTTATAAAAATAACAAATTAAAAAAAACAGAAAATACAAAACAATACAGATAATATAAAAAATACATAATTTAAAAAAATAAAAATTTTGGACAATTATGATGTAATAAAATAAATAATTATAACAATATAAAAAAACAAATTGAACGTTTCAGGCCTTGAAAAGGACTTTGACCGAGTCCTTTTTAATAATTTTATTGTGTTTTATATATAATATAATTTTTTTATATATATTTATATTTTTATAATTTTTATATTTTTTTTTGTATTTGTGGATTTTTATATTTCTTATATTATTAATATTTTTTTATATATGTTTATATATTATATTTTTTATATTTTTTATTTTTTAACATTTTTTACACATTTTACATTTTTTACATGACTGAGAAATGGACCTACTCCGAACAACTACAGTTCATGTGCTCAAAAAGCTTTACACGGCATTATGTACTCTCTAATTTTTGACATTGTCTGCAGAGAAGTGGTGACTGATCAGAAAATTTTATTGAAAAAACTTACGACTGGGGATCTCGCGCTCCGGGCATAAAACCTGCACTAAAACCTACTTAAAAAAATTGAAAATATATAAAAAAAGTTAAAAAAATTTTAAAAATTCAAAAAATTTCAAAAATTTTAAAAACTTAAAAAATTTCAAAAATTTTAAAAATTTTAAAAGCTTAAAAAATTTTAAAAATTTAAAAAATACAAAAAAAGTAAAAAATAAAAACAAATAGTATAAAAAAATTAAAAATATACTTAATTTAATAAATATAAAAAATGTTAAAAAAATAAAAAAAAGTATTAAAAATACAAAATGTAAAAAATTGTAAAATATAAAAAAAAATAAAAAAATATTTAAAAAATATATATATTAAAAAAAATTTAAAATTTAAAAAAAATATAATAAATTTAAAAAGTATAAAAATTTTTCGAAAATATAAAAAAATTTAAAATATTAAAAAAAATAAAAACACTATAATTATAAAGAAATGTAAAAAAGTAAAAAAATAAAAATTTTCAAAATAAAAATGTATACAAAACTAGCGGACCCGGTGATTTGTTTTTTAAATTTTTTTCAATTTTTTTCCGGTGCAAAAACAAACAACGAACATGTCAACACGCTTGAATTGGAATGGAAGATCAGATGAAATAATCGGAATACGTAGGATAAGAACTTCCTCTTCTTTGAAATTTTCCTTGATGATCGAATCACGCCGAATCATGGGAACGACGCCGGTGCAATTCTATCCGTCGATTACACTGATTGTGTTAGTCGAAACGCACAGGGAAAACACTTTGTGCAATTTACGCTTTCCAGGCACGGTGAGTCTGTGTTGAGGACTCCACAAGGGCCATGTATCATGTTCGTTGTCAAAACGGAAAGCAGCTCCGCATCAGTTTCTCGATCTAGTATTTCGACACAAATCATCGAGTGGTCGGATCTTGTCGAACACCTAAAAAGCTTCACAACAAATTTTCCACCTTCACATCGTCCTAAATCATCAAATCACGCGATAATATTAAAAATTGCGTCGAGAAGAAATTGAAATATTTCGCGTTTTTCCGGAATTTTCCGAGTTTTCTACTAAAAATGTTCTATTTTCCATTCAAAAAGCACTTCTGGAACACAAAAAATCCTTCTCTTTTACT
The DNA here is from genome assembly GCA_958299015.1 of Tetanocera ferruginea. Lineage (NCBI taxonomy): Eukaryota > Metazoa > Arthropoda > Insecta > Diptera > Sciomyzidae > Tetanocera > Tetanocera ferruginea. The sequence continues at coordinate 137,026,238 of OY282641.1, forward strand.
TTTAATTTTTTCACCATTTTTATATATATAAAGATATACAAAAATACATAATATTATAAAAATACAAAAAACTACTAAAAAAAATATACAAAAAAATATATAAAAAAATACAAAAATTTAATAAAAAATAAAAAATTAAGAGTTAACATAAAAAACTAACCGTAAAAATAAAAATATAAATAAAATAGGAAAACCAAAATTAAAAACAAATCTCGAAAATAAAATAACCGTAAAAATTAAAAATACTGTAAAATAAAAATCCGTAAAAATATAAAAACTGAAACTAAAAAAATACTGCAAAAAATCAATTCAAATAAATATAAAAATTACTGAAAAAATAAAAATGCAAAAAAAAGAAAGCAAAAATCAATACAACAACATTGCAATATAATAAATTTAATAAAAAAAAAACAATAAAACAAATAAAAAAAAAATAAAAAAAAAATAAAACAAAAAAAAAAAAATATAAAAAAAATATAAAAAAATAAAAAATAATTCAAAATAAAAATAAAAATAAAAATAAAAATAAAAATAAAAATAAAAATAAAAATAAAAATAAAAATAAAAATAAAAATAAAAATAAAAATAAAAATAAAAATAAAAATAAAAATAAAAATAAAAATAAAAATAAAAATAAAAATAACAATAAAAATAAAAATAAAAATAAAAATAAAAATAAAAATAAAAATAAAACTAAAAATAAAAAAAAAATAAAAATAAAAATAAAAATAAAAATAAAAATAAAAATAATAAAAATAAAAATAAAAATAAAAATAAAAATAAAAATAAAAATAAAAATAAAAATAAAAATAAAAATAAAAATAAAAATAAAAATAAAAATAAAAATAAAAATAAAAATAAAAATAAAAATAAAAATAAAAATAAAAATAAAAATAAAAATAAAAATAAAAATAAAAATAAAAATAAAAATAAAGATAAAAATAAAAATAAAAAAAAAAATAAAACTAAAAATAAAAAAAAAATAAAAATAAAACTAAAAATAAAAAAAAAATAAAAATAATAAAAATAAAAATAAAAATAAAAATAAAAATAAAAATAAAAATAAAAATAAAAATAAAAATAAAAATAAAAATAAAAATAAAAATAAAAATAAAAATAAAAATAAAAATAAAAATAAAAATAAAAATAAAAATAAAAATAAAAACAAAAATAAAAATAAAAATAAAAAAAATTAAAACCAAAAACAAAATCAAAATATAATCAAAAACAAAACAGCTATAAAGATAAAAATACAAATACGGTACAATAAATACTGAAGAAATATAAATAAAAGTATTTAAAAATTAAATTACAGTAAAAATTAAATTAGAAATACTGTAAAAAATACGTTTAAAATAAAATACTTTAGAAAAATAAAAATAAAAATTAATAAAAAAGTCATAATAAAATTAAAATAACGTAAATATGTAATTAAAACAAAAAACAAAAAGTAAAACCTAAAATAAATAAATAAACAACAATAAAAAGAGGGAAAACAATTTGAAAAATAATAAAAAAAAATTAGTATCAAATCAATTTATTGATTTTACTTTCTCTAAAATAGAATGCGTTTAAAAAACCCTGTAAAAAAGATCATAAAAAATTATACTAAAGCTAAAGCTTATACTAATTATTACACTGAACAACAAAACTGAAGGTTTTACAAATCCCAAGAGGTTTCACAACGGTTTCCTTAGGTTTTGGGTTCGCTGAATCCGAATCTGAAGTCAGAATTTTCGGGTCACCCAAGGTTTTCGAGCTACAGGGGAGGCTGCACCTGAACCCCTTACTGTTAATTAAATTAATATGACCGACCCCCATTACTTTTTTAAGAGGAACATTTTTTGCCTTGGAACCCATCTCCTCCGACCCCTCCGTATGGGGGCTCCTATACAAATTTTATGATTTTCATATATTTATCATATGAACTTTTTTTTATAAAACAAAAAACTCGACAAATTTTCTGTTTGCCTTTTTATAATTATGTAGAATTCTAAACATTAAATTAAGGAAATACCAAAAATAAATAGTAATAATAAAATATATTAAAAATAAACACTAAAGTAATTTCAAGCAAATTTTTTGTATTCCAATAAATTAATATTAATAAAATTTGTTTTTGTTTTTATATTAAATTTTCATAAAAATATATACAAAAATCTACAATTTGTATGGAAGCCCCCATACGGAAGGGTCGGAGAGGATCAGTTCCAAGGCAAAAAATGTTCCTCTTGAAAAAGTAATGGGGGTTGGTCATATTGATATCATTAACAGTAGGAGGTTAGGGTTCTGGCATGCCTGTAACTCGAAAACGTAGGGTGACCCGAAAATTCTGACTTCAGATTCGGATTCAGCGAACCCAAAACCTTATGAAACCGTTGAGAAACCCCTTGGGATTTCTTGAGTGTTGTACCGTGTTATTATTATTATTATTATTGTTATTATTATTATTATTATTATTATTATTATTATTATTATTATTATTATTATTATTATTATTATTATTATTATTATTATTATTACTTTAACATAATTCCGTAAAATGTGAGTGCGGAACGCTTAATTTTTTTTAAAAATTTCAGAGCATATATTTAGGCATTTTCGGTTTTGTGATTTATTGAAACAGTTTGTTTCCGTTTTTACTTTAGGGTATTTTATAAGTATTTGGAACTAAAAGTTAGTATTTGAATAATTTAAAATCAATAAATTTCGGAAACGGGCCCTTCATTTTTGACGGGAAAGAACTATTATATAATATACAAATTAATAATAAAGAAACGTATTAATAAAGTTAATTATAAAATGTTAAGAAAACAATACTTAAATAAAAATAATACAAAAAAAAAATAACAACAAAAAAATTAATAAAAAAACCAATTTAGAGTATTAACAATTTTTTAAAAATAAAATATCTAATAATTTTAGTAAAAATCATTTGATTTAAATATAATAGATTTAACAAAAAAAGTATATTGAAAAGTTTTTTAAGATGAAATTCCAATAATTTAATACAAAAATAAAAATTAAAATATTATAAAACTGAAAATAGCAAAAAATTATAAATAGTTAACAAATTTTTCAAAATAACACAAAAAAAAAAAAAAAACATGTTCTTATCGAAAAAAATAAATTAAAAAAAATACATTTAAATCATGTTGGTTTCTTTTGTGTATTTTGTACATTGACCTCATGACTAGTTCATGTGACCCATGAATTGGTTACTGAACCAAAATTCATGAATGCGATGCATATTTTTATTTTATTTTTTTTTTTTTTTTGCCTGATAACAAACTAAACTACTTTAATATTTCATATTCTACTGTATCAAAAATTTTGAATAATTTCTTTATGCATTTCTTTATAACTTCATATATCCTTGTTTACTTTTAATCTATATGTTGATACTTTTTGCCCACCTAAAAGTATGTCTCGCTATTTTTAAATTTTATATTGAAGAGCCTTCGGTTAACTTTGGTAACAAATTGTATTTTCTTACCTCACTCTTTGTGCTTTTTCCCCTACATCTTTATATCCCCATAAATATCCCATGTAATATTATTTTGCTTACAAACTATTTTTTAATGGCTTCCACTTGAATAGAACTAAGTTTTCTTGTTGTTTATTGCTAACAAAGTAGACTAGAACGCAAAATGTATATAAAATAAAATATTGTATAAAACCTTATCTAAAAAATCAATATTAACACTTTCAGATGCTTGGTTCAAACCGGAACGCTTACATCCAAAAGGTGAGTAACACAAAAAAAAAAACAATAATAAAATAAATAAAAAGCAAACAACGTTCATGAACTGCCGCTAGCACTGCGGGTTGCAGCAAACTTGAGGTAAACAAACCATGTCAATGCAGACAGCGTTGTATGATGCAGTCCATGCGTCTGGGCAGGGGGGCAGTGGGTAGGAATAAGGATACCAACAGCGAAGAAAAACTTATACAAGGCGTGTATTTGGAAAATAATAACTACGAGCACTTAATTTTAAATACAGGCGACTGAACGCTCGACGTGTGTGTGTGTGTGTGTGATTTTTTTAGCTTTTACTATAGGTTTTATGCTGTTCTATACTAACATGATTATTATTGGAGCGTAAGGAACTATGTCCTTCCAACTAATGTGAATGAAATTCACAAATTAAGGGTTGTATGTGTGCGCTTGAGCATGACTTATGTGCACACTTATAAAAATTTTTCGACAGACTGAAATAAATTTGTAGTTATTTAAATCTAATTTTGTGTTTTCAAACAAAAAATTTTGAAATTAACGAAACTTTTTCTAAAATTTCGACGATATTTAAAGATTTATTCATCGACATTTAGAATTTTAAGTTTCATAAAATTTTGTATAATTTCTTCATGTGCATCTAATCCACAGAACGAGGTCAACAGGCACTATAAGAAACCTTCACATGAGAATCAACCAAAAGGAACGGACAAAGTAAAGTGCTTTTTGTGTCATGTCTATAATTTTATTATATCACTGTTCCAATTTTTTTTATTTTGCTTAAGTCGCTTTTAGCTATTCCTAGCTATTGCTACGAATACTCATACTCATGACTCAAGTTACCTTCTAAATATTTTGAGTTTTTGCTGTCATTAGTTCATCACAGTTCAAATTCTTGCTATGTAGGAGTTTTTGTGTTTTTTTTTTTTCTACTCCAAAAGTATGTCAGTTTTTAATATTATGTTTAAATTTCTCTCTTATACAGTCAGCTAGACTTCTTTACCTTTTTTGATTTGGCACTTTTTTTTGCTTGTCTTATCCACACGTTTATTAATTAAGGGCTGGTAATTGTGTATAAGAGTTTTTTCTTTCGTCCTTCCTTACCTCTCTGCCGAAACTCTCTTGTCGAAAAAAATCAATTTTTGAAGCATTTCTGTGAGTGGCCGTTGATGCGGCAAACAAAGTGGAAAAAGTGCCTGCCTGTCTGTTCTTTATTTTCTTTGCCTTTTAGGCATTATTTTACTGCTTTTTTGTTTAGGTCAAGATGTTAAAAGTAACGTTATAAGTTGTCTCATTTTGAAAAAGTACTTGAATTACAACAAGAAAATTATAACACGTTGATGGTGTTGCCTTAAAACAAATGTCGTAATAACTGTTCTGAGTTTTATTAAAAAAATCCGTTTTTAACATTTATTTTTCGAGTTTTATTTTTTTTACTCAGAAAATAATACTTATATTCGAGTTTTCTTTACTTACTCACAAAATAACACTTATTTTAACTCTCTATAATTAACTCTGAAAATAAGTGTTATTTTGTTTATTTTTTCGCTCTGAAGTAAAACTCATTGTTTGAGTTTTATTTTTGTACTCAGAAAATAACACTTATTTTGAGTTTTATTTTTCGCTCTGAAATAAAACTTATGTTTCGAGTTTTGTTTTTTTACTCAGTTACTTACTCACTTGTTTTACTTACTCACAAAATAACAATTATTTTTGCTTTTTTTTCGGTCTGAAATAACTTATTGTTTGAGTTTTATTTTTGTACTCAGAAAATAACCATTAATTTTGAGTTTTATTTTTTCTGTCTGAAAAAAAAAACTAATTTTTTGAGTTTTATTTTATTTGTTAGAGAATAAAACTTGTTTTTTAGTTTTATTTTTTCGCTCTGAAATTAAACTAATTTTTTGAGTTTTATTTTTGTACTCAAAAAATAACACTCAGTTTTGAGTTTTATTTCTTCGCTCTAAAATAAAACTTATGTTTCGAGTTTTATTTTTTTAACTCAGTAAATAACACTTTTTGTTGAGTTTTATTTTTTCGGTCTCAAATAAAACTTATTTTTTCGGTCTCAAATAAAACTTATTTTTTGAGTTTTGTTTTATTTGTAAACTTTGTTTTAAGTTTTATTTTTTGCTCTGAAATAAAAATTATTTTTTAAGTTTTTATATTTTAACTCAGAAAATAACGCTTCTTTTTGAGGTTTATTTTTTCGCATAAAACTTATTTTTTGAGTTTTATTTTTTTACTCAGAAAATAATACTTATTTTCGAGTTTTGTTTTACTCCCAAAATAACACTTATTTTTTGAGTTTTATTATTTCGCTCTGAAATAAAACTCATTTATTGAATGTTATTTTTGTACTCAGAAAATAACACTTATTTTTGAGTTTTATTTTTCGGTTTATTGAGTTAGATTTTTTCGCTCAAATAAAACACTAATGTTTTGAGTTTTATTTTTTTACTCAGAAAATAGCAATTATTATTTGAGTTGTATTCTTTTACTCACATAATAAGATCTTGTAATTTTAATAACAACTCTTACATTAAACTCTTCTTTAATTATGGCTCTATTTAAAAAATAAGTTTAATTTTCGGAGTAAAAATAAAAACTCAAAAAATAAATTTTGTTTCAGATCGAAAAAATAAAACTCAAAAATAAGTTTTTTATTTTCCGAGTAGAAATAAAAAACTCAAAAAATAAGTTTTAGTTCAGAGCGAAAAAATAAATCTCAAAAATGAGTTTTATTTTCCGAGTAAAAAAATAAAACTCAAAAAATAAGTTTTATTTCAGAGCGAAAAAATAATACTCAAAAATAAGTTATATTTTCTGATTAATAAAATAAAACTAAAAAAATAAGTTTTATTTTCTCAGTAAAAACTAAAAATCTTTATATTTTTGAACAGCAAATGAAACAAGGATTAATTTTTTATACGGGTCATTCTTCTCCAGTGCTTTTAACATAATGATTTTTTCCTTCAAAATTTTCAAATTAACTGTTATTTTCGGTCTCTGGTTTTTTGTATAACTTGAAAAAAAACGCGACATACCTTTTTAAGAATCGGACTTTTTTTATGTAAATGCATTACTTTCTTGGAATATCGACAAAAACCCGTCATACAAAAATTTTAAAAAATTTTCAACCAACCCTACAGGAAAAAAAAGTCAAAAATGTATTTTTTACCGTGCAATATTACCCTTAACCACTAGTTACTGAATTTTAGTAGAATACCATAATTTTGAGAATTGTGTTCCGCCCACTTGACTCAAATGATCGCTTCCTTTGGCCGAAATATTGTTTTTGCAATTTGCAACTTTAAACATCTCTTGAAGTTGACATCCGCGACAACGCACAGTGATGCGAAAAGCCATGTTAGACGTAAATAATTCGAAATGGAATTTTTACATTCTAAAGATGTAGAATTGTGGAAGATCACTGATCTCGGGAATAATTTTCCACTTACCTCAGCTTTTACAAAAATTCTTGAAAGTTAGCTCAAAAAGTGATATTTTTTTGAAATTTTGTTCATAAATTTTCTAGATATACTTCATTATATTTTTGAAATATTTCCCAATATCCAAATGAGTTATAAATTAGCATATTTTATGCGCCTTAGACGATAGTTATAAATGGGACAAAATGTCACTGGTAGTCCATTGTCTTAGGTTTTTCCTATTCTTATCTAATCGAAATCTTCGGAATTCTTTATGTCGGGCCTTGAGTGCGTCTTCAGTAAGAAACCCAATAGAAATACTGAAATGTTTAATAATATCACACCCATCAATCAATGTTTTATGAACTGTCATTGGCATATAAAACCATGAGTAATGCTCAAGGGCGTAGCTAAGGTTGGTGGCATCCGGGACGGAAACTTAATTGTGCACTCCTTTAGAAATTTGACTTGCAATATTGAGAAAATCTCAAAAAATTCATTTTTAATAAAATTGTTCACTATTTTCATTTTTGTATTTTACAATTATTGCCGATGAATCTTACTTCATATTTTTGAATCAACCTCTACAAAAATTACATATTTTAGAAAAGATTTAAAAAAAGCAAAACTGTGCTATTCATGGATATTTGACAAAAGAAGTAAGAATCTAAAATTTTCAGAAACTTGATGAATTTTCTCTGCATTTATTCAATATTTTTGTCTACCGGTTTTGTATGTAATGCGAGAACAATTAACTATCAGAAGACGACACTATCAGTATCAATATTAAATAATTGGGGAACTGACATATTAAGAAGTTGTAAAAACTTAAGTTATTTTATACAGAAAATTGTGAAAAATTTACGAAAAATTTTGCATAATTGAAGAAAAAATTGGACCTGGAAGCAAAAATTTTCTCTCAGTGAACCTGAATAACTTTCAATTTAAATATTTTTTCGAAATCAATCCATGTCTTGTATATAAAATTTAAGTGCAAAATTAAAATAAAATATTAAAATTCATTAATAAACTGTTTCATAATTTTTATCAATTTCTTCATCTCCGCTGCGACTTTGATAATTTGATCCTCGACCACGAATATCACAGTATCGCAATATAACAGTGATACCATATTGTCATCAGCAATTTGTAACCGTAACCATCCATGTTATCCTAACCATGTAACCATCGATCATGGTAAGGTGCATCTTGAAAAAAAAAATACTTATTTTTAAATTATTTATCTCAATACTGAAAACGGTTTACTTCTCGATCTGACTTGCCAAATTGCCAATAAAAAAACTACTATTTCCTAGTACTTTTTATTAAGTTTTGATTGGCGATGATAACGTTTCATCATCTCTCAATTCTCGTGGTCATCGACGCAATGTTGGCTCAATAAGCTTGTTATACAGGTACTATCATGAGAAGTGTTCAAGGGAGGTACACGACCTAACTCCAGCATTTCGAGCCCATCCCTACAGTATTGCCTTGTTGTCCAACAGAACCTCGCATTAACGTGATAATTCGTTCTTGAGTTGCACAATAAAATTGTGGTAAAATCTCCCTGCAGATGTGTTACCTGGCAGTTTTGACCTGTGGAAGTTCAAAACAAATGTTCACCGTCCATTTTTCCACCCTTCAACTAGCCTATTAGCCATTTTCCGAATCAACACAATGCTTTCGCATTAATAGGGGGCATTCCTTGAGCGTTGGTTCAAGCAAAAAAAAAAAAAATTTGAATTAATATTTATGCATTTTTAAGAATATATTATTTGTTCACATATTTATTTGTTACGAAAAGTCTAAACAATTTGTAAAATAATTTTTTTAAGTGATTAATTGGTGCATATTTTTTGCCCAAACATGTTGTAGCAAAAATATCATAAAATCCTTAATATTGCGAAGTCCCAGCAGAACTTTTTGGAAATGTACAAAAATTAAAGATGCGAATGTTTTTTATTACGTTTGAAACTTTGTAAAAAATCTGTTATTTTTCAATATAAATTTGCGCATTTTTGCCAAAACATGATCTAGTAAGAAGGTCCTAAAATTCTAAATTTCGAGAAATCCCAGCAAAACTTTCTTAAAATGTTATCAAAATCTATCAAAGATGTTTTTTTTTAAGTATTTACAACTTTTGCTTTTTTATGATTTCTTGGACTTTTTTGGTATACCTTTTTTTAGTAAATCTAACACCATATATCCATATAACCATAAAAGTTTCGCATAAAAGCTATATTAAAGTTTATAAATATTAGAAAATAAAATTATATTTGCATTTTTAATAAGGTATTAGAAAATATTCACTACTAAACTCCAAAAACTGAAATTTCGTTAAATTTTTAAGGCAACATATAAAGAGCACAACTTCCATTATGAAAAGATATCGTTGAATGCTTTAAGATTCACATTATTTAGGTTCTTGATTATAAATCTGCATACTTATTTTTTAAAATTTGTGACTTTTCTCATGAGCTATTTTCGGCCGCCTCGTTGCACTGTGCGACGTTACTAAGGAATAGAACACGTTTTAATTTCCTGCGAATATCTGCCGAATATCTGCTCATATGGGAAAAAATTGAGAATCGCTCGCTCAGTCGCTCATCGCTCAATTCAAAAAGTTGAATTTGAAATGTTAAAATATAATTCGGTCTGTCAAAGTAGTGTTCCATTTATAGTGCAACTCAAAATAATTAAAATTTGCTTCCGCTTTTTTAATTTTTCTTTAATATAAATTTGTCACGTTTATCATTTATTTTTGTTTTTTCAATACATTTTAGTTCTAAGCATAAAACTTAAATACAGTCATTATAAAATAATAAAATAATTCATTACATTTTGAAATAATTTCAAAATTTAGAGTTAATTTTTTAAGAAATACCTTAAAATATAACTATGTCAAACAATTAAACTCAAGCTAAAACCTAACATTTTCCAAAAAATTACTATTCAACTTTACTAACAACAAATTATTGATTTTTTCACTACTCAAACAGGAACCCTGCTCCGTAATAGTAGACAACATGCTGACTGTTCTTTCAACGGATATAGGACTAGCAGGAACTGCAAGAATAATTTGTGCTAGATTATATAAATCCCTATCTTTGACCGATATTGTTTTCCAATAATCCAGAACGTCAGTGCCAAAAGCCATTCTCTGACCATTTGCCAAATTATCTATTTTTTGTCCAATGCTAGCCATGTTCTGCGTAACGTTTTTGCTTGTATTTATTAAAGTGCTCAAAGTGAGCTCTTCCTCTAAAATATTAAAAGGATCGTTTGGCGAGAGCGAACGCTCGGTATCTTCCAGCTGATCATCATTATTTGCGGAATTCAAATTTAGCTCTTCAGTTAATAAATTTTGTGTGCCGTGCGTTTGTAATATATGTGCCTGTAAGTTTGGAAATAAATTTCAATATTTTATAAGTCTTGAAAAGGCTTGCATTGAACTTACCACAGCTTTCTTCTTCTGCTTGTCATTTATAAAGGGCGAATCGTAAAAGTTCAATCTTGGATCAAAATATATAGCTGCAAGAAACGCATCGTTGGCCAGCAATTCTTCTTTCCTTCGCTGCATTGATTCCAACAATAGAGCGGCATAAATGTTCTCTTCCATGCGCTTCAATTTTGCCTCACAAACAAGCCAGTCTCGATAAAAATCGCCCATAACATATTGTTCGGTTAGCAGCAATTGTTGTGAACACAAGGCCAAGGGTGTAAAGCCAGCTACAAATTCTTCAATAAAACTCCAATCAACATCGTGATCATTAGAAATTACTACTTCTTTTGCCAAAATATGCTGTTTAAGACTTAAAAGTGACTCTAACATATCAAATGTGGAAATCCACCGACTTTTATTATCAACTGTGGGCATGCGTAGATCAATATTACTGCGATTACTTTGAATATTAGTTCTCAAAGAGCTAACAATTTGCCGACATTCCTCCAGTTTAATTTGTATGCTATTAAAAGCCTCATTTGCAACCAATTGTATGGCATGTGAAGGACATCTGACCACATCCAGCTGTGACTGCAAGCGATCGTGCACTTGTTCGTAATCATATAGATTACTTTCTAATAAAACTTCAAACTCTTTTGCACGAGTTTCTAGCATATCTTGTTGTAGCAGCTGAGGTGCTTTTGATGCAGTTATGCCATTATTTGTTGTAGTCGAATATATTTGTATGGGTGGAATATCAAAATCCTGCATATATTTTAAAATTTCATCCTGCAAAAATTGAGCAGTCTGTCTTGGTTCCAGCTGAATCATGCCAATAGTGTTTAATACAATTTTATAGTTCAAAATGTATTGAATATTTATGCTGAGAATACTTTTGCCCATTCTTGAGGCAAAGTCAATTTTAAGACTTAGCATTTTTTTGTGCCATTTCTGTTTTAATATTTCTTTTATGCTTTCTGCACAAACTGCAACATGCTCGCTAATGTTTATAGAGTCTAACTGTAAATTGAATTTCTTTTCATAAGGCTCAATAATACGCTTGAAATAATCCTCATCATCGAAAAGCTGGAATGGTATATTTTTAACTGCAACAAGTCCAACACAGCATTTTAAAAAATTACTTTTATTTAAACTTGTATTGAACTGACTTCCTTCCTTGTTGCTACCTGAGGAATCCTTAGTGCTGTATGCACTATCTTCAAATTTATGTTTATGTACACATTCGTAATGCCTTTTTATATTGCCCAGTACATAGCCCATCAGAGTTTTTTGGCATATGAGACACTTTGAAATGTTTGCTTTTTTATCATAGCTCACCAGTGTACGTTTGTTAATTTTGGAAACTCTACCCATTGCAAGGTTTAAGTGACAAAAATGTACAAGCAGCTCGGTGAAAAATTGATAGCTTCAAGAACAACGTCTCTTTAATTAGTTGCTTGTTAAATACTGCTTTCAGACTGCTTTTTAACTGTAAATAAATTCTTTAAGCTTTATAATTTCTTACTGCAAATCGTAAAATTATACTCACATCTTTTTATCTATCTTATATTTTCTCTTTCACCAACCACCACCACATGCAGTAATAAACAGAATGAATTAACAAGCAAAATATATTTTAATTAATTGCGAATGTATTTTGCCGCATCAAACGAACTCTGCCGAAGTAACAAACGTAACTGAAATTTTATTTACAACTCATGCTTTAGGAACGACTAAAAACGAACGTTCGTCTATATTTTTTGCTGCTTCAAAAAAAATCGTTATACATATTTATTCTTATAAAACGAAACAAAAACAAAAATCAAGTGCTTGCGCGAACTTTTGTCTGCTTATACATTTTTCGTTTTAAAATTCAGTAACAAAGCGGAAACAAAAAAAAAAAAGAGAGAACAACATATTTTAATCAATTGCAAACGAATATTTCCAGATGCTGAAAACTTGTTTTTATTGTTGTTATTTTTGTTGTTGTTGTTGTTGTTGTTGTTGTTGTTGTTGTTGTTGTTGTTGTTGTTGTTGTTGTTGTTGTTGTTGTTGTTGTTGTTGTTGTTGTTGTTGTTGTTGTTGTTGTTGTTGTTGTTGTTGTTGTTGTTGTTGTTGTTGTTGTTGTTGTTGTATGCATGAAAAAATAAATAAGGGAGAGCTTCTTTCGTGACTCAGCTCTCTGCCTCTGCCTCAGCTCCCTCTCTCTCTTGAGTCAAAATCAATACAACAATTTTTTTCACATCTGTTTGTCGCTCAGCGAGGGTTTAATGCAGTGTTGCCACTTAGAGAAATATTTTATCTCACAAATATTTTAACTAAAACCTACCAAAAATTCAAACCACTTTCGTTTTGCAGCTTTAGAACTGTGCGTAAGAGAAATTAAATCAAACGTAGTGAATTCAAGAAAACAATATTCTAGCCATTTTTAATGCTGGAAACTTTTGTACAAAGTTCATTATAATTCGTATAACAATTAATATCAAAATTACTTAGTTAAAATTAATTTTATTTCGTAACTATACGCAATTTGGATCGCATTTCATTAAATTTTCAAAACATACCATAAAATTAATGTTTTGAAATTATTCTTGGAAAGTACTCAAGTCGGCGTTATAATTTGTAAAAGCGTTAAATCTTATATTTTAAAGTAGAATATATTTCTTCTATAAATGTTCCAAAAAATTCAATTAAATATGGACTGACGGATTTAACCAAAGTTATATTTATATAAAATACAATTAAACTGCCTATAACTTTCTTATACAAATTGACCCAATATCAATATTAATTAAGAATATATGAATTAGTATTTAGAAATTTTATTCTTTTTTTTTTTTTTGGGAATTCTGTGAATTTATAAACTCTTGCTAAAGTTTTAAGCCTAAAATGAGCAAAATCTATGGTCTATAGAAAAGTTACAGATCTTAAAGAAAAATCATCTATTTTCATCATTTTTCAAAATTGGAAATTGCATCTGCTTCCAGTGGAAATTTTGGTGGGAAAAAGTCAAGTTAAAAGTGCAGATTAATTCTTAGAGGCATGTTTCAAGAGACCCCACAATGCATCGAAATGGTACGAAAATAGGAAAAAATTTTATTGTTGTTTTTTTTTATAAACAATAGCTGTGTTTTAACAAAGCGAGTAGTCAAAAAACGACCACCAAGTCGCTTAAGAAAATAGTTCGAAGTCAAAAAAATAGAAACAAAACAAAAAAAATATAATAAAAAACATTAAATTTCCAAACAACAATGAATGAAGCAGATTAAACAAGAGCCGAATTTTTACATAACGTTTTATTCTTTATGGTTTTAACTTTAACTTAATTTTATTAAACACACACGCCTCCACACACAGAAATCAATGTTAAACTCAAGTTAAAATTACAAAAACGCAATCGCACACACGTGTTCTTTCACTTCCTGCTGTTAGAACCACTTGTTTTTGTCCTCCTTGTATGTGGATTTGAATTTGAATTTAATAAAGCCTGGAAACAGTATGTGTTCCTCTTGAATCTTTCATTGAATCTTTACGCAAATTTTGTATAAACTGATGTCTTGAGTGTTGTAGCGAGTTGGTATCGGATGGTTGCAGTCGATCACTTTGAGCTTGCTCATGCTCATCTACTTACGTAGTAAACCTCTGCACGAGTGCACTTGAAATGTGTTTCAAGCCACTCGTTTGTGGTGCAAGCCTTTGCTATGTTATGTTATCATCAATGAAATCAAGCATAACACTGCAGAGAACAATCGTCGCTTGAGCAGAACAAGAACAAACACAAACCGAATCAATGTCATGCACGATTCGACAAAGAAGAATGCAATGACTGGAAAGTTATGTAAACAACAGCAGAACGCTTGGTGTCATGCAGTTTTCTTTAGTTTTTAAGCATCAGGCGATGCTAAGCAAATAATGAAAAAAAGTAACAACAATGCAGACATAAACTGCGCTTGATATATATATAAATAAACAAATGATGTACAAAAAGGAATGCAAGCTTCGCCAAGGTTCTGCTGTGTTATGTGTGATTGATGCATGTTTCGCTGTTGTCAACATGCTCTGTTTTTATAAAACGAACAACATCGTGTTCTGTTAAAGCAAACAGCGAACGTGGTTATGTTTGAAGCCGATGAGTGCTCTGCAGTATTCGTTTGTTGTCTTTTAATGAATTGGATAACCTCTGCTTGACTAACAGAGTTCTGTTAAGCTCTGAACTCTGCACTGTTGGCTCTACTGTTGTAGAAAAAACGAGTGCATTCGTGCAGAGGTTTATTACGTAGAAATCTGTTGAATCCAGCGACCACAAAGTGTTCTGATGGCTTTTTAGGAGTGCCGGAGATTTTTACGATTTTATTTGACAGTTTATTTTTGTTTTTTTTATTGATATTTTATGTTTTGGCAAGTAGTGCTGCATATATTTTCAGATTTAAAAGTATTTCAGACTCGGTTCTGAAAATGTAACCGATACTCTAAAATGTTTAAAACAAAACATTAAAATAAACAATCATTTTTTTAAATAAATGGAATAATTCAACCAATCTTGCTAATTCTGCTTATAAATTAGTATATTTTCATCGAAATATTGATCAAAAAGAATTTTTAAATATTTCGTTAAAAGTATTGGGTACAAAAAAGTTTGGATTTCATGCATCACTATTGACTATCAATCAGTCATAGTTGCCACCTTTATATGTAATTTACACAATTATTGGAACATAACTTGGAAGCATTTTTTTTCGTTTGGTCGGCAAACTTTTGAGCGACCAACGGTTTCCTGTGTTAAGGCTCAAACAAGTTATGCGTTAGACCCCTTTTCCACACGGCAATTTTTCTTGCCAGCAAGTTTTCAATTCTCTTTTGAACTTGCCATTTGCGTTTCCACTCAGCAAGTTTTCTTGAGCAATTCTGTATAAAACTAAAGTGAAACTTCAAAAAAAGAGCAGGACAAAAGAAAAATTGCCCGTACGAGCAAGTCTGTACTCATCCCCTTTCGTCACGTCCCGATGCCAACAAACTCGACTTGCCAGCAAGAAAAATTGCCGAGTGGAAAAGGGGTCTAAGCATACAAAAGTTTCAGAGAGAAGTCAACGAAAAGTATAAAAAAGTTCAAAAACACACTTTTCCATACTTAATTAAAAACGAAGTAATCATGAAAAAAAAATTCAATATAAATCGATTCAAATGAAATGACAAATAAAAAATAATTTGTTTTTGTAGAAAAAGATTGCCAACTAAAATTATAAAAAAATATTTTTTTAAGTTGGTAAATTCATCCATGCTTTATGATCGAATATAGCGGTCAATTTCAATACAATCTTGCTTAATAAATAAATTCTGTCTAAAACATACTTTTTTTACTGATTTTTAATAAAATTTCGATACATAAGTGCTTAATATCAAAATTTAAATTATTTATTAAACAGGTTGCAACCCTTTTCTGCTTAGCATTATACATTGTCGAGCGCTCACACTCAAGTTTCGAAAAGTAAACGAAAATTGAGAAACTAAACGAAAAATTGCTTACGCACAACTTGGGCGACGCAATATATTGCTGAGCAAGTACGTTCTTTTGCTCTCTAGCTTTTGTATGTTTGCGCATAACTTGGTTGATCCTTTATTTAAGCGAGTATACATATGATAAGCGGGCGTTTTTTATAACTCGCTTGGTAAAAAACACAGCTGATATTGGTTGATCCTTTATTTTTATTAAGAACCATTATTAAGTTATATAAAATTTAAAAAAGTTTTTGAAATATCTTTCCTAATAAACAAATGCGATGCCTTTTTACTACACCTCTTTATTTAAAGAAAATCAAGTATTTAATTTAAAATTGAGTTAATGTTTTAAAAAAAAATTTTTTTAGCATGTTTTTTCTAAAAATCAGTAAAGAGGATTCTTTTAATAGCTTATTTTGCTTATGGAAAAAATTTTTTGAGCATATATTTTTTTTGTAAAAAAAATTCTTTACCTTAAATAATACAACTACAAACTCAAAAATTTGCGAGTTTTGTTGATTCTTGAGCTCTAACAAAAAAAAAGGATACTTGCATTTTAGCGAAAATTTTTTGTAATTTTATAAGTGTAAAAACTTTTTACTTCCAAAATATTATTTTCACCTTTTATAATATTGCATAAGCAAGAAAGTTATGTAGGTTTAAAAAAGTGACATTTGGTGAAAAATGGTATTTTGTATTTTAAAAAAAGTGATTATGTGCGAAAAATGATCAATTTCGTAATGAAGAATATTAAAAGCTTAGCAAAGTTCAAATTGGAAAAACTAAAAGAAAAATTCTTTGATCTAAACGAAACTTTTGATTTCAAAAATATTATCTGCACTGTTTCATAAACATAAAAGTTATGCAGGTTTAGAAAAGTAACTATGCGAAAAATTATCAAATTTGTATAAAAAAATATTCAAATATTGTGAATGATTTTTAAAGTTTCAAAGTTCAGAAGTTTATTTAATTAGTTGATGATCTTTACATTGTTTGTAGTGATTCCGAGACGAAGAATTAAGAGTGGTGAAATTCAGTAGTGATATGAGTTTTAGATTTTTTGTACATATGCACACATTCATTTTTTTATTTCACATTTTGTTAATTAAAAAAAATTTAACAATTATATTTTTCTATTGTAAATAAAATTCAATGTTCCTTGAAGAAAATTTTTTAAAAAACTTTTTAAAAAAAATTAATATAGGTGCAGAGAAGTACCCTTAAGGTCTTACCTTCTACCATTTTCTGTATACATCTATTGCTTTATTTGTTTAGTATTCTCACTGAGTTTCGTTAAGATCGGCTTACTTTTGTGTGCCGCTCCCACACAAAATCATGTAAAAATTACGTCCAAGAGAGGTACCCCTAAGGTCATATCAATTTCTACAATTTTCAGTGCACATCTATTTCTCTAGCTAACAAACCTTCTGACCAAATTTTCTAAAGATCAGCTAACTTTTGTACACGCATCTCCCATACAAAATAATGTAAAAAAATTAATATACTAGGTCCAAGAAAGGTACCCGTAAGAACTTACCGATTTCAACAATTTTTGCAATTTTTCTTAACTAGCTTTAACTTTCCAAGCATACCAAATTTGATTATCCTAAGAGTTCTCCTTCTATTTTTGTACCAATTTTGTCTGTGATGAATTCACTGTGGTGGGCCCCTTTCAATTCCTTTAAAATGTAAATCGATAGAAAATGAAACATGTTCCAAACCAAACCTTGAACATGTGAATGGTGTAAGATTTCGACAACCGTTTAAAACTATTTGGCAGATATATTTAGAAGTTTTTACATTTCAAAAGAGATCAGTTTCAGATTTTATTAAAATTTTGAGTTTTTAGTTATTAGTTCTTAAAATAGATTTTTTAAGAATTATTTTTTAAAGCTTAATGCCAAATAATTCATGAAGCAACGGGTTGGTACAAAAACAATGTTCTTTGCAGAACAAACTAGCACCTTGACAATGGTTTCGTCGGACGCTACTCCGATTCAAGTAGCTCATGAATTATTTTGCATAAAGGTCTAAAAAAATTCTTAGAAAATAAGTTTTTTATTAACTTTAAGAATTATTATTGACTTAAAATAACAAGAAATGACACAATTTGATAACTCAAGTTGTGAGTATTTTGATTTTAGTAAAGTTCGAATTTTAGATTTTATTAAAGTTTTAAAAATGATTGTAAAAACTATATTTTTTAATAAAAACAATATAATCAAAAGTACTTTTAAATTTAATTTATTTGAAATTTTAAGATTAGTTCGAGTGACTAAGTTACCAAAAATAACGGAAAATCCCAACAAACCATGCAAATTACCAAAACCTGTTTTTTCGAAACAAAACTTTCAATAGTGGTTCGTTTGAATCAAAACGGCAACACTGGTTTAATGTTTTTTTTTTAAAAGAACTGATTTGCGCTCTCCACTATGCGACTACATGTGTTGCCACATCTATGATGATGATTTGCGTCTTGGGCCAAAAAATCACCGAAATCCATATGATAAAGAAGGTGGTAAATTTTATTCCACTTGAAATCTACAATTTCTTTAAAATCGGTCAAAAAGTTTCTTTAAAATTGGTCGAGCTCTTTAGGATGAGTTCAGTTACATATGCACATTAACTGAAGAATTATATATGGTAAATTTTTTGTCAAGAACGTTACACTCGAGCACATATTTCTGCAAATATTTCGAAAATATTCTATGAAACCAACAAATTTTGTACCTGTACATGCAAATAGACCTCAAGACTTGAATTTTCTTCTGACTTTTGTTGTTTTGATGGTATAATCAGTTTTAAGTGGTCTTTAACGTTACATTGTCTGGGAGTGAACGTCAATATAGATATGCATTTTATGTAAAATTACCGAAATTGGCAATGACAAAAACCTAAACCGAATAATAATATCGAATAAGAGATATCAAATAAACGACTAAAATCGAAAAAATAAAAACTAAATGTTGTTTTACAATTCTATAAGCCAAAATGTGTGGTCTTAAACGTTACACGTTCATAGTTTTTTGATCAAAATGAACGTATGCAGTGCAGACGGCTTTGATATTTATTTCCTCCGATGCTATTAAAATTAACGGAATGTAATCGATATAGAGCGAAATTAAAAATGTATTTTCCGAAAATTTTAATTTGAATTGTTGACAGTCTTGAACGAAATGAGCAATATTATATTTAAAACGTTGTATTTTTGAAATAACGCTGACTAAAAGTTCAAAACTGGTTCCAAAAGGTCAAGCATTGGTCCCACTACCATAATTTTTTTGTCATAACTTTTCTATATATTGATTGAACTGACTGTTTTTAACCCTCGAGTACTATCGTCTATTTCACTAACGTCAGTACTATCGTTGGGTGTAATCCACCCATACTTAGTTAGTATCTGCGTTTCTCATCTGTCAAATGAAACTATAAAAATAATCAATTTATTTTTAAGAATGAATACCCAACTATTGAAAAACAAGAATATTTTATAGGAAATTAATTTCGTTTTTTTTATATAATCGTTTACTTAGGAACATAGCAATTAGAGAAAAAAATAAAAAAATAAAAAATGCATTTTAGAAAATCAGTTGTAACTTTTTTAGTTTTTACGCCATGGGCCTTTGGTTAACTGATTTCGAACTGAACTGAAGCTGAAAATGTATATAAAAAAAAGTTATTTAATTTTTTTTTTCGGCACAAAGTAAAATTTTTTTCAAAAGTGAGCTAAATACTTACAAATTTTAGTTACTTATTACATTTTCTAAACATATAATCATAGATTAGTTCGTATCTGGCAAAGTTGACTCATAGCAGTACCTACAGAGACGGTAGGTAAAACTTTTGGAAATATTAGTGATTTCTTTTGATTTTATATTAGCAATCACATACAATATTTCATTACTGATTACTATCGTGGGTGAAAAACACCCACAATTTTGAAATGCCATTACTATCGTAGGTGTAAACCACCCAAGCCTCTTAATAAACTGGCTTTATGTAAATATCACCTTAGTTTAAACGAGTAAATAATGCTTCTTAACATCAATAAACATTCAAATGAGGATTACATTACAATTTAGTGATGATTTTCATGAAAAATTATATACTCCTCCAAGAAATTCAGCCTTATGGGTGGATTCCACCCAGATGATAGTCCTCGAGGGTTAAGGGTTGCTATCATAGGAAAAGACAATTGTCCCCTCAAATGTGACTTCTACTTTATATTTGTACTAGTTACATGAATAACTATTCAAACATTGGAAAACATTTAAGAAAATAACATTATGAAGAAAATTAATTTCTTATAAAAATTTATCTACGACTTTTTTAGTCGTTCTTGTTTAAAATCTACAGGGTCCTACAAGGCCTTACTAAAGCTTAGCTCCAGCTATGAGAGCAAGTGTCAAAATTCCTGTTTATCCGACAAAAGTTTGTTCGCATCTTTATAAGCTTTCTATCCATTCATAATTTTTATATTATCCCAAAGATATTCTGTAGGCTAAAGATTGCATCTTTGTGACTTCCAGAGCGGAACTTTAAATTAAATCTATAAATATGATGTTTTATAACACATGATGTTTCAAAACCTAATTCGTAGTTTCAAAATAGTTTGATATTAGGTCAAATGAAAACATTTTTCTTGATAAAATTCATTCCAAAATAGTGTAAAACCAAAATTGTGTTGAAAAACAATTCATCGCCTTGACTGCTGATTGTGGGAAGCCTCGATGGTCTTTGATTTAACACCAAAAACAAAAATTTAACAAAATGAATCCAAAATTTTCTATTATAAATAATTTATTTTTTTTTATTATTTAAAATAAAACTTGTAGTTTGAAAATATATAAATTATATTTTAATGTAATAGTGTTCAAACTTAAAACTAAACAAAGCTTGAAGTATATCAACAGTTTTAACAGTTTTAACTATTTTCTATTTTTCTTCATTAAAGAAAATAAATCGTTTTTTTTTTATAAGAATCAATTAGTTAATAAAATTAAATAATTTACAGTTATAAACAGGCTTTTCAGATTTAAATTGACAAACTTATTAGTTAAAATTCTTATCTGTTTAGTTAATGAAGTTTTTTTTGTTTACCAAAACAGAATTTTAAAAATTCACAGTTAATTAAAAAGAACTACTTAAAAATAAAATAATTTTAGTTCAAACTAAAACTTAATATTTTCTAAGAAATTATTATTTAACTTAACTAACAATAAATTATTGATGTTTTCATTACTAAGACTTGAACACTGTTCTGTAATAGTAGACAACATATTGAATGTTCTTTTAACGGATATAGGACTAGCAGGAACTGCAAGAATAACTTGTGCAAGATTATATAAATCCCTATCTTTTACCGATATTGTTTTCCAATAATCCAGAACGTCAGTGCCAAAAGCCATTCTCTGACCATTTGCCAAATTATCTATTTTTTGACCAAGGCTGGCCATATTCTGCGTAGTGTTTCTGCTCGTATTCGCCAAACTATTCAAAGTGAGCTCTTCCTCTAATATATTAAAAGGATCGTTTGGCGAAAGCGAACGATCTTGATCTTCCAGCTGCTCATCATCATCTGAGGAACTCGAATTTAATTCTTCATTTAATAAATTTAGTGTAACATGCGTTTGTAATATATGTGCCTGTAAGTTTGATAACAAATTTCAATATTTTATTTTTTAGTCCTGAAAAAGCTTCCATAAAACTTACCACAGCTTTCTTTTTCTGCTTGTCATTTATAAAGGGCGAATCGTAAAAGTTCAATCTTGGATCAAAATATATAGCTGCAAGAAAGGCATCGTTGGCCAGCAGTTCTTCTTTTCTTCTTTGCATTGATTCCAACAATAGAGCGGCATAAATATTATCTTCCATCATTCTCTTCAATTTTGCCTCACAAACAAGCCAGTCTCGATAAAAATCGCCCATAACATATTGTTCGGTTAGCAGCAGTTGTTGTGAGCACAGGGCCAAGGGTTTGAAGCCAGCCACAAATTCTTCAATAAAACTCCAATCCACATTGTGATCAATAGAAAATTCTACTTTGTTTAATATAATATGCTGCTTAAGACTTAAAAGCGATTCTAGCATGTCAAATGTGGAAATCCATCGAGTGTTGTTGTCAACTGTGGGCATGCGAAGATCAATGTCATTGCGATCAATTTGAATGTTAGCTCTGAAAGTTCTTACAATTCGCCTATATTCTTCCAGCTTAATTTGTATGCTATTAAAAGCTTCATTAGCCACCAATTGAATGGCATGTGAAGGACATCTGACCACAGTTAAAACTGTTTTTAAACGATTGTGTACTAGTTCATAATCATTTAGATCACTTTCCAAAAACATGTTAAAGTCTTTAGTATAAGAGTCTAGCATGTCCTGTTGTAGCAGCTGAGGTGCTTTTGACGCTGTTATGCCATTATTTGTTGAAGTCGAGTATAGTTGTTTAGGCACAATATTGAACTCCAGCAAGCATTTAAAAATTTCATCTTTCAAAAATTGTGCTGAGTGCCTTGGTTCCAACTGTATCATGCCGATTGTATTGATCATAATTTTATAGTTCGAAATATATTGTATATTAATACTCAGCAAACTTTTGCTCATTCTTGTAGCAAAGTCGATTTTTAGACTTAGCAGTTTTTTGTGCCATCTCGGTTTTAATAAATATTTTATGCTTTCTGCACAAACTGCAACATGCCCTACTATGTTTTCCGAGTCTAACTGTAAATTGAATTTCCTTTCATATGGTTCAATAATATGCTTGAAATAGTCCTCATCGTCGAAGAGCTGGAATGGTATATTTTTAACTGTGACCAAACCAACACAGCATCTTAAAAATTCACTTCTATTTAAATTTATTTTAAATGGATTTGCATCCTTAGTGCTGCTCGTTGAAGGTTTTGCAACTTCTTCAAAAGTATGTTTGTGCACTAGTTCGTAATGCCTTTTTATATTTCCCAGTATACAGCCTCTGAGAGATTTCTGGCATATGAGACACTTTGAAATGTTTGATTTTTTGTCATAGTTAACTAGTGTGCGTTTGTTTATTTTGGAAACTCTGCCCATTGCAACGTTATAGTTTTAAAAATTCTTGCTTGTAAAAATTGATTGCTTCCAAAACAACACTGCATCAACTTGCTTGCTAAATACTTCTACCAGCCTGAAAAAATGTTCATGGAAGCAGCACACTCTAACCGAAATTCAGCTGAAAATGAAATGTTTACTCTATAAAATTGTTCACATGATATTAAAAGTAATGTTACTCACAAGCAAATTGATTTGCAGTAAAACCAAGCAAAGTTTTGCTTAACTTTAATATTTAATCTTTTCTCTAACACCAAACGCTTGAAATGGTGAATATTCGCCGCAGTCTTTTGTCTCAAAATGTAAAAAAGTATACAAGTGGTGTTTGTATTTTAATCAATAATGAACGTATTCGTCCGCACCAAACGAGTTCTTCCGAAGCTGCTAACGTAACTGAATTTTATTTATCAGCTCATGTATATCAACTCATGAACGTTCGTTTTTCTTTTGCTACTCTTTCTTCAGTCTCAAAATGATATAGCAACAAAAAAAAAAAACATAAACAAAGTGGTGGTGGTGAACATTCACCTGCATATACAAACATATGAATTGCGAACGAATATTTCTGAACACTGGAAATAACAAGCATGGCGGATTAAATGACTCGTCGTTGTGAAAATTCTCTCACTCTCTGAGTCAGAAGTTTTAAAATCAATAAAAATGTGTGTTCCAGTGATGCCAGAATAACTCATATAAAAATCCCTTTTTTTGTTTTTCAATCTCAACTATTTCATTTTTGTGAAAAACAACCCTTTTCAATTTCATAAGAAATTCAAATAAAAAGTTTTATATTAAAATATTTTATAAACTGTAATTTTTTGGCATGAATTTAAAATCCCAAAATCTTTAAAATGCATGCGTTATTGCTGGGTAAATATTTTGTGCTTGTTATTAATGTGCTTGTGGTGACCGTGGCATGCAGGTTTAGTGTGTGGCTTAGCATGCTCGGAGCCCGGGTTCGATCCCCAGTCGCGGCGAAAAGTTTTTTTCAATAAAACATTTTTCTGATCGGTCACCACCTCACTGCAGACAATGCCAAACCCCAGAGAGTAAATAATGCCATGTTAAGCTTTTTGAGAACATGAACTTTAGCCGTTCGGAGTCGGCATAAAACATATAGGTCCAGTTCTCGGTCAATTGTGTGCAAAAATTTAATAACACACACAACACAATTGATCATAAGAAGCTCGGTCAAAGTCCTTTCAAGGGCTGAAATGTCGAATTTGTTTTTTTTTTTTTTATTAATATACACTCGGCAACAAAAACATAGTAAGTAAGTTTTAATGTTTGTTGTCAATGATCAAATTAAAACATTCTATTAACAAACAATAAATTAATTTGCAGAAAAACAAGTAAACAAATATTCGAATTTCATTCAAAAATTATAGGAAGCCAAACATTACAGAAGCAAAATTGATAAAAAACTAAAATTGGTTTAAATAAATAATAAATTGAGAAATGAGTAGATCCTCTTTGTTGTTTAAAGACTTCAGTTATGGCATTTGGTAGTGACTTCACAAGTTTTAAAATGTATTTTCTAGGAATCGCTTCACATATTGATACTATGCTACAATATATTGTATTATATTGCCTATTTTTGTCATAAACTCCTCAACAGTTTTTAATAATGCGTTGAAGTCAGGTTATCTTGAGGGCCCAACGAATATTTCTTTATGCTTTTCTTTAAAGAAGTAGGTTGCTACTTTAGCTATGTGTTCAGCCGAATTGTCTTACTGGATTATCATTGGACTTCTGGTGAATTGTGAGGCACGTTTCATAGTTTCAATGATAATTAAATTGAGATATTCTTGGTTATTCATTCGTATAGCAACAAGCTGGGTTTCAATCCTTTCACAGCAGCCCACACCGTCCATATCACCACACATTTATTCCCATTTTGACAACTCCCATATTCCCATTGACATTTTAACGAATTAAAATATTTTATATTTTATGGCACAAATTCTGGTTAGCAAAAGTTAGGTCGATTCTGAGAGTGAAGGGTGAAAATAGAGGCTAAATTAGAAGACCCGTATCGCGGCGTTTGTTTTATGTTAGTTCGAATTTTTTAAATGGACCTTTGAACTTTGCAGTCAAATGCAAAATTAAAATTTTCGTTAAAAAAATTTTTTTCACAAAAATTTTCTAAATCAATTTTTTAAAAAAATGTAATTGTTGCATAGGTCTCTAGCAATAATTTGGCTTTTACAGATTAAAAAAAAATCTATTAGTCGATGAGTTATAATCAAAAAACCAAATAAACCATAAACTATGAAACCATAAAATTGGCATTTGACTGCAAAGTTCGAAGTTCGGGTCTTTTAATTTAGCCTCTATTTTCACCCCTCACTCTCAGAATCGACCTAACTTTTGCTAACTAGAATTTTTTCCATAGTGTAATACAAATGTGGTGACCGTGGCATGCAGGTTAAGTGTGTGGCTTAGCATGCTCGGAGCCCGGGTTCGATCCCCAGCCGCGGCGAAAAAGTTTTTTCAATAAAAAATTTTTCTGATCGGTCACCACCTCTCTGCAGACAATGGCAAACCTCAGAGAGTAAATAATGCCATGTAAAGCTTCTTGAGAACATGAACTTTAGCCGTTCGGAGTCGGCATAAAACATGTAGGTCCAGTTCTCGGTTAATTGTGTGCAAACATTTAAAAACACACACAACACAATTGATCATTAGAAGCTCGGTCAAAGTCCTTTCAAGGGCTGAAAATGGCCAATTTGTTTTTTTTTTTTTGTTTGTAATACAAATACAATAATTTAATCGCAAAATTCAAATTTGATTTTCGATTTTTCTCTATAAGTGTTGGTTTTCTATGCAGTATTTTGATTATAAATGTTGTTGATTTTTTAAAAAATTGTTTGCACATTGCGGACTTGTCCAGCTGTTTTTTTTTCCAAGCAGTGAGGTTAGATTTTGAAGCTTGTCGCAATATATCGCGCTCATCTTAGCGTTTCACCGCTCTTAGACGTCCACTGCTCTCAACTTTACCATATATTTTAGGGTTTTTTTAGTAAATTTATTTATTTTTATGCCTTTCATTTTCTAAAAAGTATAATTTTTTAGTTTTTATAGGATTTTACCTAGTTTGATGTTTATATGATGAAGACTTCAAGCAATTTGCGGCCTAGGTAGTCGAGTGGTAAGCGTGCTTGACTGCCAACAAAGAGGTCCCGAGCTTGAATCCTGACCAGGCCGTGGTCCCACGCTTTTATCTTTCTTTAATTCATTCCCCATTTCTAATCAACTGTAATTAATAATTCATCAACATATGGGCTTGTCCAGGTCTTGTCCATTTCAAAAATGTTCAAAAAAAAAATGTCTCTGAGTGCAGCAACAACGACAATTCGAAATATTTTAAAGTCAGTGTTTGAAGAAACTT
The DNA here is from genome assembly GCA_958299015.1 of Tetanocera ferruginea. Taxonomy (NCBI): domain Eukaryota; kingdom Metazoa; phylum Arthropoda; class Insecta; order Diptera; family Sciomyzidae; genus Tetanocera; species Tetanocera ferruginea. Next base: position 137,052,817 of record OY282641.1, read on the forward strand.
AATAATTTAAGCGAAGATGTATTTCTTTTCGTTATTAATAAATTTTTATAAGCATTCATGAGAATTTTTAATATGGAGGCAAAAATGTGTAACGTCCGAACACATGCAATCCTTATCTGTGAATTTTATTTTAGGATTTTTCAGATGTTGTTAAATCTCTTAAAATTTATTTAATTTTGAATGATTTCCCTTTTTAAACTTTTAACCTGTTTTACCTGTGCCCGCAGAATTATTCATAGTTCGGGCGTAGTCTTAAAAGTACTTCCTTTTTTCAATTTACCTTTATATTTTAAAATTCGTCGCAAAAAGATAAAATATATGTCAAAATATGAATAACATGGCAGACGAATTATCTAATTTTGGGTTTTAATAAAATAGCAAAATCTAAGATGAAAAAAATCACATTTTCATAGCTACTAATGTTGTGATTGCTTTTTTGATTGGTTTGGTCGTGCCGAAATCACGATGGCACATCGTGCCGTTGTTTGACGCAAATCGTTTAATGCATAATTCAGCCCAATCATGAAACATTTTCTCCCGGGAGTTGTAAATGGGAGTTTCTGGTTTCAAGATAGCAGATAAAGATATCTCATTTTTTTATTTTACACTCATGAATATTGTCATGAAAATTTCAAAAAAGTATTTTAACTTTATCTTAAAAACGGAAACTCCCATTTACAACTCCCGGGAGAAAATGTTTCATAATTGGGCTGATTATCTTTTGTAGCTTGACAATCTTTTTGTAATCTTCAACAAGATTAGTACAAAATACAAGAAATGCTACAGTTAACGAACACAACTTGTTTAAATTTTTAAAAAAAAAAATTTATTGCAATTCATAGCTGTTTAATACGCAACTGTCTTCCAAAATCTGTAACTTTACAATTATTTATAATAAATTCAATTTTTAGACATCGTATCGTTTGATCGACATCATTTTATATCGAATTTCGACAGAAGAATAAGGAAGGTCATTCCATTCGTCGCTCAACTTTGGGTTTCTAAATTTCCAGAGATCTAAAGAATTTATTATAATGTATTAGAAAATCTTATTTAATGCTTTGAAATTAATTCCACCCTTTAACGTGTTAAAAATCCCATAAATTGGGCGAAATCCCACGTTCTGGCATCACTGGTTTGTTATACTTCTTTTTGCCGCACAGCGTGGTTATATGTGTTTTTGTTTTTTTTTTTTTTTTTTTGCTTTACTATCTTTGTCAAATGGAAATTGCTATCCACCATGCGCCTATTCAGTTTATTTAAAGAGCAAGTTTCAAGAGCTTTCAGCAACAAACGTTGCTGAATCACTCACTGTTGCTAGATTGAGGTAAATTTCAGGGCAGAGGTAAAAAAGGTAATTTTTGACTAAAAGTGGTAAATTTTTGCAATATAATTATTTTTTAAGATTTCCAAATATCTAAGTTTTTTGCACTTTTGTAACCTCTCTGAACTTGGGAGTCCCCTTTTGTAACAAAAAATAACAAATGTAGGATTGTTTTAATTAAAAACTTGAAAACTAAGAAAATTGTTGAAACACGCCAAGACATAAGAAATGTCAAATGTTTTGAAATTGCATTGAATATTGCCTAAAAGAATGTCGGTTATAAAAAGTTACCAGTTCCTGCAGTCCCTACCAGTTCCTACAGTTCCTTACACATAGTGAATTGGAAAAGTTGTTACCAATAGAAAGAAACGAATTGAACGAAAAGAAATGTTTTATTGTGGAAGTAGTGAAGTGAGTTATAAAGACTGTAAATCATTTTAAATTTTGTAAATTTTTTAGAAAAAGGTAAATTTCTCAGAAAGTGGCAATTTTTTGCCAAAAAGTGGTAAATTTCAGTTCGGCTCTCTGGCAACACTGTGCTGAATATTACTTATTCGCTCATTTTTATTCTTTCTCTCTCTTTAGTTCTCTTTATTATGAAATTATCATCAAAAAAATTCATGAGCGTTTGCTATAGCCCGTTTCAAAAGAGAAGAACATTTTTAGTTTAATTTTTCGATGCGCAGTGAGAAATTATTTTTAAAGTTAGAAAATTTTTGAGAGCGTAATTTCTTGCTCTTTTTGTACTGTTCGATGAACTTTATGCTTTTTTTGAGTGTTTTTTACTATTTTTCTATAATTTTAAATGCGCAAACATTCAGAACAAATGATCGCAGAAGTACGGTGTTGCACCGACGGCCTGCAGCAACCTGCATCTTGAGAGAGAGAAATCAAATACAAATTACATAAAAAATAAATTATTTTCTCAAGAAAAAATTGTGAAGTGAAATTTTGGCTAACAAATTATTTTTTGACGCCCCCTTTTTTCAATTTTGATTGGTTGATTTTGAAAAATAAAATTCAGTACTTCCGCAGCGCTGTTGCGATGAACAACAAAATTTAGGAATATACATTAATTTTTATACCCCCACGCGTACTGCGTAAGGGTTATATTAATTTTGTCACGACGTGTGTAACACCCAAAAAGAGGCGTGGTAGGTATGGAAAAGTATATATATTCTTGCTCAGCATCACCACCTGAGTTGATTTAGCCATGTCCGTCCGTCTGTCCGTCTGTCTGTCGACACGATTACAGCCGCAATTTTGAAGCTATCGTAATGAAATTCGATATTTAAGCTTTTTTTAAAAAAACTAAGGTTGAGTTCGAGAATGGGCTAAATTGGATGAAAACCACGCCTACCTCCCATACAACCCAAAAATTGAAAACTCTACAAAGAAGCTAATATTTAAGCTACACTACTGAAATTCGGTATATGTGTATTCTATATCAAAACTGAGATGTCTAAGAAAAATGGGCGTCATCCACCCACTAACACGCCCACCTCCCATACAACCCAAAATTGAAAAATCTATAAAGAGACTAATATTAAAGTTTTAAGACGGAAACTCGGTATTTGTGTATTCAATGTCAAAACTGAGGTGTGTTAGAAAAATGGGCGTCATCCACCAACTAACACGCCCACCTCCCATACAACCCCAAAATTGAAAACTCTATAAAGAGGCTAATATTAAAGTTATAAAATGGAAACTCGGTTTTTGTGTAATTAATGTCAAAACTGAGGTGTGTTATAAAATTGGGCGTCATCAACCCATTAACACGCCCACCTCCCATACAACCCCAAAATTGAAAAATCTATAAAAAGGTTAATATTAAAGTAACAAGACGCAAACTCAGTATTTGTGTATTCAATGTCAAAACTAAGGTGTGTTAGAAAAATGGGCGTCATCCACCCACTAACACGCCCACCTCCCATACAACCCCAAAATTTAACAATCTATAAAGAGGCTAATATAACAGTTACAAGATGGAAACTCGGTTTTTGTGTAATTAATGTCAAAACTGAGGTGTGTTAGAAAATTGGACGTCATCCACCCATTAACACGCCCACCTCCCATACAACCCCAAAATTGAAAAATCTATAAAGAGGCTAATATTAAAGCTATAAGACAGAAACTCGGTATTTGTGTATTCTATGTCGAAACTGAGATATGCTAGAAAAATGGGCGTCATACAAAATCTAACACGCCCACAACCCATACAACCCCACAATTTAAAACTTTATAAAAAGGCTTATATTTAAGCTGCAGGAAAACAATTTGATATGTATGTTTTTTAGACACATTAAAATAATAATATCTCTCAAAATCTCATACAAAAAGCTCTCCAATTTAATATTCTTCCACCCTTAAGAATCGGCCGTGGGGGTATTTTAACTTCGGCCAAGTCGAAGATATACCTTACTAGTTTTCATTTATTTTTCTGCTCAGAGAATATTCTATTTTTTTTTTTTAATGTCGATCAATCAGAATGAAGAACGCTATCAAAATTATTTTTTTATTCTCAAACATGCGCGAAAATGTTCTCTCTTTTGAAACAGGCTATAACTACCCTACGGACAAAAGAACCGGTTCAAAACCTATCACGTGATAGGTTCCAAAGTGATAGTGACCGGTCCCAATTCTACCACCAACATATGAAACCCACCGGTCCCTTTTACATGGCGTTGTCATTGACAGGGGTAAATTGACACCGGCTAGATACCTTTGGACCAATCCTAGAACCGGTTTAAAAATATATCGGCAGGTGTCAATTGACACCTCATAGATACCTTCGGACCTAATCCCGGCTACTGATAGGTTTATTTTAAGAACACGGTACACTTATACGCAAGTTGTTAATGAAATTGAATCAACGTTTTGGAAATTCATGTTTAGTTGAGCTTGTTAGCGTTCCTGCTTAGTACTCGACTGACCTGGGTTCAACCCCCGGCAAAATCACAAAATTTTTTTTTTATTATTTTTTTTTTGGTTTTTAAATAAAAAATTAAATTTTCAAGATGTTAAGCAAATTTATTTTGAAGGTTATTTTTGATTAAGCAGTTAATGAAATAGAATTAGAATTTAAATTATTAAATTTTATTATTAAACACAGCCAGGACTCGAACCCACGTCCACCGCGTGACAGTCCAGCGCACTTCCACTGAGCTATTGGTAACGATAAGATTAATAGAGCAAAACACATTTAAAAACTATTGGTTCCGTTCTGAGTAATATCGAAACTGTCCGGTGATAGGTTAAATAAGAACTGTCACAGGACCGGTTACTTTAGGGCAATTGACCCTGCTTTGTCCGTAGGGTATTCACTCAATTTTTGACTTCTGTACAGTGTTGCCTAGTTAGTACTTTAAGTGCTAAATAAACGGTTAATTTTTATTTTAAACGTAATAGCTAAAAAGCTTTAATTAACTGCATTTCTTTATTGTTATATTTTCATTCATGTATGTTAACAAAAGCTTAAATTATGTATTATGCTCCGATGACAATCGCCTCATTGCCTCCTACGCCACGACTGTGAAATCATCCGTACTTTAATGAGACCTTAAATAGGTATAGATGCCTTTCCTTGTGAGGTGTTCTTATCGTCGTGTGTACTATGTTGTGATTTGGTGTCTTTAAACCAGAAGTCACGTTAACCGGCGCTATCTACGGCTCCTGCACTATTGCCACATCGTAGCCGTTCCTTCCTCGAGGACGTTAATGAAAATTATCCGATTTGACACTGAAGAGTTAAAGGTCTTGAAGACAAAAAATTACTTTAACTTTTGTAGTTGTTACTTTATGGTATAAGTTGTGGCAGATAACTTGTAGGAGGATTTAGTTATCTCTTAAAAAATCTATTGAATTTTAACATCAGTTATAAGATGTCTTATTTCCTCCATAAGTGTCCATATTTTCGGTTTGTCGCTTCTAGTTCCCAAGAGCAGAGCGATTTTTGCGACACCACCGCACCCATGCATCTCGAGGAATCACCCTCCACCTGATAGCACGCAAAATTCTGGACATACTGTAAACACTTTAAAGAGTAGGAGAGTGCACTTCTTCTCCTTAACATCATTGTATCCTTGCATTCATAAATATTTTTAAAATACTTTTTGTTTATGACATAAACTGCAAATACAGCTGTTCTTATTCCCTTGGACAAAAGTCGCGAAGTTCAACAAACTTCGTCCAGCTATTGCCACCCACTGCTACCACACTCATCCACCGCTTAAGCCATATTTTCTGGCCACATTTAAATTATGACTCAACTAACAACATTTGCCTTCCTTCTGCCTGGTTTCTAAGTGAACTTTTTGAAATTTGCTTATGCATTTTTTATAGTTCACCTTTTTTGTACCACTACCCACCCTTAACTACCTGACTTTGGCAAGTTATTGCTGCAAAAACAACACCCAAAGCAAAAAAAGCAAACTATACAAAGTGCACAGCTATAATCTTAAAACTGAGTCTCGAATAAACATCTACTATTTTTGCTATTAATAATTAACTAAAACGCAATTCTTGCCTGCCTGAAAGTGCGCCTGGCGAAATAATTAAATATTTTCCCCTTTGTGCAAACTGCTGCTTTTTAGCCATAAAAAAGCAGCACAAAAAACAAAAAGAAAATTAATTTTCAAAACGTGGCCTTTGCAAATATAGAAATCGGATATTCTGCACATATTCTGTTTGCTTTGTCATCATCGTTCGTACTTCTTTTGAGCTTTTGAGTCAGTCGGTTCCATGCGAGTGGTTTTTGGTTCTAATCATGTTTAGTTGTAGATACACGTTATTGCGTGTTTTTGCAGCTAACAGATGTTTAGACTTGGCCAATAGTTGGGTGAGCAGCGGTTTGGTTTTAATTTATTTGCTGGTTGGTGTACTTTTGCTATCGGATGTTGGCGCTTGAAGGTGCAAGAATCTGCTGTCTGATTAAAGCAATTCTTACGTGCTTTTCTTATAAAATTCAAACAGTTTTATTTTAACAAATTTCAAAATTTTTAATATAAAAAGTCAGTACATAGGTACTTCTGTTTTTTATTGAATAAATTTTAATATAAGGCCGTTCGCTATATAAATTAACTACTTTTTGTAAAATAAATATCTGTCGCTTCCTGTTGGAAATGAGTACAACAGCTAGTGGCTAGATTCGTGTCAAACAGCAGCCGCCATCCACTGACCATGCCAAAAAACAATTACTAGCCTCTTTTGGTTTTTAACCAACAATAAAAGATAATCGCGTGAATATTATTTTTTTATCTAATTTCAATAAACATTTATAGAAAAATGAAAATGCAAATAAAATCATAGCATGCTGATTTCTCATGCATATAATTAGAATTAACTTTATGTTATGTTACACTTAATTTTTCAAAAGCCAATTTATTAAAACTGTTTGAAGTTTTAAATTCAAAATAGCTTTTCTCTTGTGTTTTCTCTATTAATACTAATTTTTTGTTAATTGATAAATGTCTTTTTTTTTGTGTTTTGCCAAAATTGAGTTCAGTGAACGCCTTAATCATTAGTTTTTGTCTTACTGTGTTGTTTCTTCAAAATTACAAAATCTTTAATAAATGACTTTAGAATTGCCGTTCATAAAAGCTTTCATTTAAGTGCCAATACTCGTAGTAAACATTCTTTAAACTAAACTGAACAACAACACCGTACAGTACTTAACATTCTCCAAATTAAGCTGTAAAAAATTGTGTTGGCGATTATGAATTGTTTTTTCTGACATCAACTGTTCATCGAATATGGAAGTGTAATACGATTTTATTTCAAGCTAAATTTGTTTTAAAATGTTTTCCCTTTTTGAAATGTCATTCAACTTACTGCCAAAATATAAGAACTTTATGTTAAACTTCACTTAAATATCCTGATTTTACTTATTTAAAAAAATAAAATTTATTTAAATAGAAAAGTATTAAAAAAGATTTAACTGTGCCTTTGGACATTTAAATAACCCTCTCTTATGCATTTCAACTGTACTTTCATGCATTTAAGGCCGTCAATAGCGATATTGATAACGATAAGACAAATATAGCAAAACACATTTAAAAACTATTGCTTAGAGAAGAAAGACATTTTAACAACAACGCAAAAATATTTCAACAGATGATTTTAATAGCCCAAAAATACTTTGAAATGTTCATTCAACAAAGAAAAATGTTAACTTAAACACAAATCATTCAACCTAATAGTGTTTTCAAATAATATCGGCCGACTGTTAATATTACAGTTGATATTTTTCTGAGTGTAAGCATGATAAATAAAGCAAGCAAAATGTCAGTCTTTCGATCATTTCGTTTTGTGTGACATTTTGAGTTCATTGACAGAGTTGAAATGAAGGCTTAGCGAATGTCATTTCTATTGCTGTCACTTTCGTCTCTGTGCGATGTATTGTTTGGAAGCTACACTTAATTTTACTACTAATTTCTCAATTTTACTACTAATTTCTCAACTTTACTACTAATTTCAAAATAAAGCGAAGATCCCGATTGTTCTAATGACTGATTTGGTGTGGAGAATTATTTACATGTGCATTATTGCCATAAGCAAATGAGCATTTTTGCCATAGTGTTAAATTAAAAATTCTTCGAATGTGACTTATTGCCATAAAAATGTGAATTATTGCCAGCAAATTGGTTAGCAATAATTCACATTAGGTAGACAATAGACGCCATGTGAATTAATGCCATAAAATTCTTTATGGTGGCAATAATTCACACGACAAAAGGTATTAATGCCATTTGAATTATTGCCTTAAAGTGGTTAAAATGATTTGCCCTATTTGCCTTTTAAATGCACATGGCCTTAACACACAGCGCCATTGATTTGCTTATATATAAAAAAAAATTGTTTTTCTTCGATTTTGCTGTTTTGTGACTTTAATATAATAGTGACAAAATTCAAAATTCATTCATTCATTTAGCACAGAATATATCTGATTTTTTGGTATACATATTATCTCTGAACTATGAGTATTAAAAGCTGTATGTATACTTTAAAGTATTACTCCAAAATGTTTCAGAGCCTTGAAAAATTTGGAAAAACAACCCAATACAAACTGCGTTCTAAGAAGTAATTCTACTTTTAGGCGTGACTTGTTGCACCTGTACAGAGGAAAATTTAGCATTCTTATTCCAAACAATGAATTGTTCGAATCTATATTCTTTATAATTTTATATAAGATTTGAAGCAAAGAAATTCATTGCCTTGGTGGTCGAATGTGTTATAATATTTTGTTTAAGCAATAGAGAATAATTTCTAGGTTCATGACTGGACTTAAAAATTCAATTACAAATACAAAAACCTTTGTATTTTTGTTCAAATTTTCTGACAGCTTTTGAGATGAACTGTATTAACATATGTTTTGCTACAATTAAATTAATGTAACTAACATCTCAGTGGAAAAGTGAATGACTGAAATCCGGAGAACATAGGTTCGAATCCCGTCTGTGTAAGTAAAAAAAAAAATTTAATTTAATGAATTTATTATTGGAATTTCGATTCCAATCTACATATGATTCAATGGCTGCTTGAATAGATGGCTTTTTATGACCTAAATGATGGGAATAATACTTCAAAAAAAATTCCCTCCGATTATTCTAGTCAAGTCATTGAAAGGGTTAAAAATTTCATTTCGAAAACAAGTTGCTGAAATTATTCGAAAACGATTTGCTAATGTTGAAATTCTCGGTAGTGAAATTTTCGGTAGTGATACGATTATGATAAAAAATCTTGTTTCGAGAATGAAGTGTGCATTTCTCCCGCCCTTGGGTTCATTAGCAAAACATTTTCGAACTTCCTTGAATTCAAGGTAAATTCGTTTGGTTTATTGGTTATCGACGTTTTGAAAATTACGTCTGTATTTTATTTTAGTGGGATGGTTAAAGTTGTCCTCCTTTTATACATTCTTGTTGTGAATCGGCATAAGAAACCATGTGACTCTTTCAGATTAAATAAAAATATGTTTGATAGACTTATGTTAAATACTACGAGGAACATATTTGCTTGTTTGTCAAAAAATATGTGAAAAATATGCCCGAATATTACACATCATCCATACCGATTTCTGAAAAGCTGCAGATACAGTAGGAAGAAAAATCTACAACACATCACATGCCCAGCAGTGCCCAAAAACTGACACATTTTCTTAGGTTACTGATTTTACAGTGTCTTAGACAGACTGTCAACATATTCAGTCTATAGACTACTAAGTTTAGTTAATAGTTCCAACTGGTTCAGTTGGACTCTCACAACATTTTCGGTCTACGGACTCCTAAACTTAGTTGATAGTTCCAACTGGTTCAGAACTGGTGTATCTCATAAAAGACAGCCTTGTCAACGTAACCTAACCTAACCTACCATAATTGACAGCCATAAATATAGGTGCCTATTTCTTTTTACCTAAAGAGCGTACAAAATAAAAAAAAAGTTAAAAAGTTATATTTTGATCTGGGAAAAACTATTAAAATGATAAAGATCGTGATATTTGTGTATCTTTTCAATCTCCCCTTCTCCGCCCCAATTCAAACCACCACCAAACCAACCAACCGCCCCAATTCAATTTCTTTAAAATCCAATATAAAGAAAACCGAAAAGAAAAATGTTTGACCGAACTTTTTGTACACAGATGTTTGTACAAGACTGGACCTACACGTTTAATGCCGACTCCAGACCGTCAATGTTCATGTTCTCAAGAAGCTTTACATAACAGATACTACTCTCTGAATTTTGACATTGTCTGCAAAGAGGTGCCGGTGGAGCAAAAATTTTCTGTCAGATGTGAGAATTGAACTCGAGCTACCGTGTTCTATTGGCTCGAACGTCACACTCTGAGCACGCACAGTCACGGCCACCAGAATGCAATATTGTCAAGTTTTTATCGATAAACGATCAAAAAGTCTATAAATATGACCATCATTCGCATTTAAAAAATAATCTACTTGTTCTCTATTTCCATGTATGAGTAGTCATCTCGATTGCTACGGTACTTACCATTTTAGTTGGTATAAGATTTTTTTTCAGGGACCGAAAATAACTGTTATTTTACAATTTCTAAATGAAAAAGACACAATGAAAAAATGGTCGCAGGACTTTTTCAAATATACCATTATGATACAAATGGCCTCAGCTTCATGAATATTAAATGCCTTTTAAATTTTCGACTGATTTTATAAAAGTTAAAAACTAACTGTTATTTTTGGCCTTTTATTTTTTCGGACAAAAATAACGGTTACTTTTGACTTTTATTTTATCGGTCAAAAATAACAGTTATTTTGTGACTTTTATTTTTTCGGTCAAAAATATCAGGCACTTTGTATTTTTTTAAAGGCCGCTTGACCAATTAAAAAACTATTGATACCATATGTAAATTGTGCACACCGATGAGACCCAAATAATGGTACCATTAGTTTTTTAGTCAGTAAAACAGCCTTTGAAAAAACACCAATTGCCTGATATTATTGACCGAAAAAATAAAAGGCAGAAAATAACTGTTATTTCTGACCGATAAAATAAAAGTCAAAAGTAACTGTTATGTTTGCCCGAAAAAATATAAGGCACAAAATAACTTTTATTTTTGTAGGAAAAAATAAAAGTTAAAAAATAACAGTTAATATGTGACTTTTTCGATAAAAACCATAACCGGTACGGTCCCTGTTTTTTTTTAACTATAATTTCTTCCTGGCCAACTCGGAAGCATGAAACCGAAAGAAGAGTCTTCACACAATCAAATTTTTTTGTCTTATATTGAACTCGTTGACGTTGGCAACTCTGATCAAATGTCAACAGTTGTTAGCAATTTTACTCTTCATCAAATTTTTTTACTTTTATTAAAATAATTACATTTAAATCTTTAAATATCAAGTTTCTTACTTAAAAACACTTAAAAAACTTAACATTAACAATGGGTAATAAGAGGCGTACCAGCAAGCAAAACCTGACGCTATGCCCACGCTGCAAGCTGAGTATTGAAGAAGGCGACTCCATCCAGTGCGATAAATGCCTACGCTGGCTGCACTCAATGTGCTGTGGATTAAATATGAAGCAGTATCGTGAAGCTCTTCACCAGGTGGACAAGGAGTACCTGTTCCAGGACTGCTCATGCGCTACCCCCGACGCACCTGCTGCGCCAGCGGCCGGCACATCCAGCGAAAACATCATCTTCAGCTCAAACCAATTCCAAGCACTTATGGATAAACTTAGTCCGCTAGACACCTTAGTGAGAGACATGGCTGCAGTAAAAACGGACATCGAAAAACTGACCAAAGACAACTTGCAACTTCGCGCCGAATTAATTGAGGTTAAGTCTACGGTTAAATACCTAACAGAAGACAGAGTCAAAAACGATGTCATACTGCGAGGCTTAGAAGACACTAGCAACAACTCACGCGGCCCACATCCATGTCGTCAATTGATTGCATAATATCAAATATTGCCGAAGTTGAAGTCGCGTCTGTTGAATGCCCGCTGAGCGACCACAACATTATTTGCTGCCTTCTTGACCTCAGCTGTCAATTAAACAAATATATATTAACAAACAAAACCTTGTATGATTATAAAAAAATAGCGGATCAATTGCAAGCTGACTTCGAAATAATGCGAAACGAAATAACAACACTATCCGATTCCAATGCTGTATACGAAGAACTTGAGCGCATTATTTTGAACGCAATAAACTCAAACAAGACGCAAGTCACTGCCCGCGTCAAGGTGAAGTACCTCTTGGCGCCATGGGTCAATGACAATTTCAAGGCCTTGATGCGAAAGAAATCAAACCTATATAAAAAACTCAAGCGCCTACCACATAGGCATGATCTAAGGCTTCGACTTGAAGAGTTTAATAAGCTAGTAGCTAAAGCAAAAAAACACCTCACTGATGCGTATTACAATAAGCGACTCCTAGACGTCAAGGGCGATATAAAAAATACATGGAAAGTTCTCAATGGGCTCCTCAATCGCAAACGCAAAAATACAGCAGTCGAGAGCATTGAAAATGTTGATGGCACAATTTTGCAAGACCGCGCAGAGGTTGCAAGCTCACTAAACAAAGCTTTTGTAGAACGCGCCAGTATCATAGCATCTGAAGTCCTACGTTATGACGATGATGATGTTAACGCGTTTGGAACGCTCAGTACCACACGAGAAACTTTCCACTTTAATGAAGCTTGCACCGAAGACTTTGAAAATATCATCCTTAATTTGAACACCAACAAAGCAATGGGGGCCGACCTAATACCGGCAGCCGTTCTAAAAAACTCATCCCGTCCCTGCGCGGAACTTTTGCGACACCTTTTTTCTACAATTATAAAAACTGGGGTGTACCCTCTTAAAATGAAATTACAAAAAGTGTTTCCCATATTTAAAGGCGGCGAAAAACAAAATCCAAAGAACTATGGACCAATTGCAGTCCTGCCAATTATCAACAATGTTGTAGAGAAAATGATGAAACAACAAATTGCAGTTCATATAGACAGAATCGGCTTACTGTACAGACATCAGTATGGATTCCGCTGCAAATCTGGAACGCAGCCTGCACTCATTCAAGCCGTAGAGGGCATATGCGCGAATCTTGATAAAGGATGTGCAGAGGTCGGAGGCCTATTCCTGGATCTCCAAAAAGCATTTGAATGCGTCGACCATGAGGTACTTATAAAAAAGCTGTTATTTGCTGGTTTCAATACAGATGCCATTAACTTAATGCGAAGCTATCTGACTGATAGACTGCAGTTTGTGGTAAACGGCGGAAGCGATAGCTCTCTGGAAACCTGCCGTTATGGGGTGCCTCAAGGCAGCGTCTTAGGTCCACTGCTCTTCCTCATTTTCATCAACGATATTCAAAACATCAATCTTCATGGGAAGTTATTCTTGTTTGCTGATGACATCGCCTTATTTTATCCATCCTATTCACGACTTGCTTTGAAGACACATATTGAGCATGATGTTAGAATTCTGACTGAATTTTTTCGACTCAATCGCATCTCATTGAATGCTGATAAAACTCAATTTATCATATTCTCGCCACGACGCAAGACTCATGAAAACTGTGTTCTCAACATTAATGGCATAGATGTTGTAGAGGAGACCAATGTTAAATTCTTAGGACTAACGTTGACCAGTAATTTAAACTGGAATGAGCACATTTCTACCCTACAGCGTAAGGTTTCGTCTGGCCTCGGACTATTGCACAAATTCAAAAATAAATTTTCAGGCGACACGAAACTCATTATCTACATGTCTCTAGTTCACTCGCACCTGTCGTACATGCCTATGTGTTGGGGGTATAAAAATATAGTCGAACTCAGCAAACTACAGCGCCTGCAGAACAAGGCTATTAAAGCCGTTTTCAACCTACATCCGCGATTCACCTCTAGCCAGCTATACAGCCCGTCATTCGGAGATATCCTGCCAGTCACATCTCTCCATAAGTACCAACTCATTCTTCATGTGTTTAAGAATTTGCGAAACATCAGTTATAATACGACACAGCTCTCTACACGCACACATAATATCAATACTCGAAATAGATCTGACCTAGTAGCGGCGAGATGCAAATTTGAGGTGACCAAGCAACGATACCTGTATGCAGGCCCGACAGCCTATAATAGTTTACCACTCGAATGCAAGAACGCAACGTCTATAGGCATATTCAAACGAGAATTAAAGATTTATCTGCTGGATTCAATTTCAATTTAAATAAAAATACCCGTATGTAAATAGTCTACAATGTACAATATATTATAAATATTATTATAAGTAAATATATATATAATTAGAAATAGGAAATATAACTTAGAATTATAACATGCCAACATAGTATGCTCCTTCAAAGCTCTCCATCTGAGCAATGGGGCTCAATGTAATTATGTATTAAACCTATGAATTAAAATAAAAAAAAAAAAACAAAAAAAAAAAAAAAAAAAAAAAAAACTCAAACCTCTTCAGTTTTCGACTCAAACACCATTTTTCTTTTTAAATTAGTAAAGTGACCTCTATAAAAATAGGATGTATTTGTCTTTGATATCAAAACAGTCGTACATATATTGACGTAACTTCATTTTCTTCTACTTATCCTTGGCTATATTCTTGTTTTCATTCTTACTTAAATTCCTGTCTTTATCCTTATTCAAAACCTTGTCCTTTTTTTTCGGCATGAAATCAAATTCTTAAAATTATTATTTTCGCTAACGGTGACTTTAATGCTCCATGTTTTTATGTTCATAGAATTTTATCGATTTTTTAGTAATTTTGTAAAATAAACATCCAGCACTAAAGGGTTAACTATACAATCAAAAGCGCCAGTCATACTTTGTCGCACTCTTATCTAGTATGTTTTTGACTCTCTGATTTTTTATAAATTGTTTATTATTTCATTCATTTGCATGTTTTTGTGAATATTTTTCTTTAATTTCGATGCAGTCATGAGTGATAAAAATATAAATAAGTAGCAAAAAAAAAAACTTTTAAGCCAAATTATTTTCAACGATAAAAATTCTCAGAAATTTTAATTACATTTTTCAGCTACCCGCAGGAAAGATAAATCCAGAATTTTATTATTACGATTGTAATTATATTTTTGTTTACTTTTACAAAAACCAATACTTGTTGAAAACAACTGCTTACTTGGTAGCCGGTTGACAGGCTGATATTGATAACACATGTATTTTTAAAACAACAACAACAACAACAAAATGACGTCAGTTCAAGGTTATTTATAATGAATTGCTTTCAGTTTTATTGCTCTATTATTTATGATTCATCTTTATTACTTCGTGAATATTCTATGCAAGTCATAGTGTTTGTAAGCTGGCCACCTTAAATTGAACGTCGAACAAAGGGTAGCACTCAATCGCTCTGCTCATGCATGCATGAGTTGCTTGCTTAAGCTTTTGAAGCTTTTTTCGTTGTACAAATAAAAAGCTTAACTTGTGAAGTGCAATACACTGAAAATATTAACCTTGATGATGGCTGCAAGAAATCTTTTGTGCAAACAAATATAATATTTGTGTTCTCTCTCTCTCTAGCAATTTATTCTCTTTTTAATAGAACGCATTTTGCAATGATTGCTGCATATTCATTTAATCATAAGTACATACATGCTTTGTTTTAGGACTGTTATTTATTAAAATATTTTTAAAATATATTTAATATTTATTAAATTTAATATTTATTAAAATAACAATTGCAAGAACTTTGAATTTTTTTCTGTATTTTTAAAATTTTCTATTTTTGTTTTTGAATTCTTTAACTGATAAATATTTGATTTTTGAAACTTATTTTTAAAATTCATTGCATATTTATAGGCTTTGCTTTGTATTGTCTGTGTTTATTTAATAATATATTTTTTTTCTTATTGTCGCGCTTTATTTTATATTTGTTCCTTTGTTATTAATTGTTATTATTTACAAAATATAATATTAAATAAATAAAAGAATACCAAAGAATAAAAGAATGCCATAATTTCTTATCACTATTTGGTAAGATAAACGCATTTGTTTTAAAAAATTTCATTTGGAATATTCTTTCGATTGCTAAATATTCCATGATTTCTCTGTATATTATCGGAAACGTTTGTCACTTCTTTCTACGAATTATGAACGCATTAAATCTTTTATTGGGCGCAGAAAAAACTTTACCTGCTTTCTCTACACCTCCACACATCTTTGTCTGTTGTCAATTCTGTTTTGCCTGTTGTTATTTATTGTTTTTATTTTCTTCTTTATTCTTCTTCTTAATCACTGTCCAATATTTTCTTTTTCAAACTTAATTATGTGATTTAATTTTTTTCTCCTCAAGCACGCTATGTTGTGGTATTGCTTAGTTTTTCCCTCACTTCTAATTATAGCATTTCAGCAGCCTTTATTTTCGCATTTTGTTGGTCGCTCGCTTGGACGAAGACGCTGTGTTTGATTTTTTTATGTTAAAATTTTTCTATAATTTATTTTATTTATACTGGTTTGATTTTTTAGATTTTCTTTAACATTTTTGTAAAACTTCCGCCTAATTAACAGTTCGTTTTTTCATTTGTTTCCGGTATAGCTATATGTTGCCATACAATATTATAAAATATAATAAAAAAACAATATCAAAATTTTTCTACTCTACTTCTTTAATTTCTTAGTTTTACACTTGAATCTTATAAATCATAATGACAAAAAATTATCATGATCTTATTAATCATATGACATAAAATTATCACGAAAAGTAATACAATTATCAAGAAACGAAGACTAGTTTCGAACAAAGTTTCCATTATTTTGCTTAAAAAGATTTCTTTAATGCTTCGTTCTCGAAACCATCAGCCTCAGAATCTGAAAAGATTTTCTTAAATTCTCATTCTTGAAACCACACCAGGTGTGAAACCATGTTAAACATGTTAAAAAACATGCCATAGATTTTTTTTTTTGGCTTGGCATAGACTTGTTTGGAAACATCTATAGTTTTGGCAGAGTAGTCTCAGTAATAGGATGGTAGCGTAACAAATAAAAACACTACAAATATTCGTCTGGTTGCTTTATATAGAATTGATTGAGACCTTATTGTATTTAAATTAGTATTTGTTTACTAAGCCTTATGTCCTGGGCTTTTTGCTTTGGATTTGGATTCAAAGAATGTACATTTTTGACACGTAGCGTCCTTTTTCAGTCGTTACAATTTCAATTCCACTCGATTATAACATTTTGGCTTCACAGAGGAGGCTTGCAACGTCTGCCGCCTATTGTTCGATTCACTGTGGCAGGACCGGTTTACTGACTTTGTCAATGAAATAGCTTTAACTCTATAAATATTTGAAATTTTAAAAATTCTTTTGGAAGATATATTTTCGAAGGCCTCATCTTTAAAAATATGGAAAAAAAAAATTGATATTTTTAAAATTCTAGACTAGAAATCTAGCATCAAATGGTACGAAAATAGAAAAAAAATTCTTTGTTTATTTAAAAAAGTATACAATATTGATCCAATTATTAAGATTTATACAATTTAAAACATTTTTACAAACATATCTTTAATAAAAAACAAATGCAACCCCTTTCTTTGACGAAAATCAAGTAATTTAAAATTGATTTATTTAAAAATTTTTCATGTGTTTTCAAAAAACCGCATTTTGCTTAAATATTTTTTTTGAGTATTTATTAAAAAAAAAACTTTTGATTTCCAAAACAATATTTGCACCTTTTTATAAACAAGAAAATTATGCGTATTTAAAAAGTGGCTGTTCGACAAAAAATTATCAATTTTGTATGAAAAAATATTTAAAATTTACCAATGTTCCAAGTTGAGAAGTTTATTAAATTAGTCGATGACTCTTATATTGTTTGTAGTGATTCTGACGAAGAAGTTTGTAGCAGGGACCGTAACTGTTATAAGTTTTATTAAAAAAAATCCGTTTTCAACATTTATTTTTTTATTATTTTTGTACTCAGAATATAAAACTTATTTTCGAGATTTATTTTTTACTCACGAAATAAAACTTATTTTCGAGTTTTATTTTTTTACTCACAAAATAAAACTTATTTTTGAGTTTTATTTTTCGCTCTGAAATAAAACTTATTTTTCGAGTTTAATTTTTTTTACTTAGAAAATAACACTTATTTTTGAGTTTTATTTTTTCGCTCAAATAAAACTAATTTTTTTAATTTGATTTCTTCCTTCGATGAAAGTAAGTAATGATATGATTTTTTATGCATATGCACAGATGCATTTTTTTATTTCCCATTTTTCTTAATACAAAAAAGTTACTAATTTTATTTTTCTATGGTAAATAAAACAAAATGTGCCTCAAAGTGGATTAAAAAATAAAAATTCCCTTAAGGTCTTCCCAATTTCTGCCATTTTCATTACACATCTATATCTCTGTTTGTCTAGCATTATCACTGAGTTTCGTTAGAATCAGCTTACTTTTGTTTGTACTTCCCATACAAAATCATGTAAAAATTTAATATGGGTCCAAAGGTCTTATCAATTTCTCTACCATTTTCAGTAGAAATTGATTTCTGACCAAATTTTGTTAAGATCGGTCAACTTTCGTGTGCATCTCCCAGACAAAATAATGTAAAAAATTAATATAGATCCAAGGAAAGTACCCGATTTTATTCATTTTTCTAATTTTTCTTAATTAGATGAATACACTGTGCCTTGGTGGAATCGTTAAATCGTTGGTTGGTATACCGATTAGAAAATTTTTTAAAATATATCACATGTGAACATGCTTTTTAAAACAGCAACGAGAAAGCATGCAAGGTGTAAACCTCATTTGTTTAAAATAAATTTGTTTCAAGTAAACCTCAAACAAAGAATGTTTGTTTTTGGAACATTCCATTGTGACAGGTGTTGCATATGCACACTTTTAAGCATCAATGTGTTAGCAAACATACAATTTTTTAACAGTCATCATAAATGACTTTTATGGTTGTATAATTTCTATTAAAGTACCAATGACGGTTACTCATTGAAAAATCTGACTTCACTCTGAACGCTTGTAAAATTCTGCCAACTAACAATTATTAAAAACAAAAATTAATAACTGTCAATTCAAAAATGTTCTATGATTAACCTCGCATTCAAAAATTATAAATGCGTTCCAAACAGTTTTAAATAAAAGAGTTTATTGAGTGACGGGTGTTTCATAGAGTATGATGGGTGTTACGAGACAAACATCTCTTTGTTCATGAAAAAATTTATTCATGTAAAATTGTTTTTAATATAAATTCAAAAACTACAGAATATTATATTTACAAAAAAAAAAAAATAACATTGCTTTAGTCGAAAATACAAAAGAATTCTATAGAATTAAATTAACATTTTTTGGTCTTTGTACAAGAAATTTTATTATATATTGACGTCAACGCTGACAACGTCTAGGGAGATAGCTATTAGATTAATATTAGGTTATGGTATAGCAAACAACAAAACTAGGACACACTCTTTGGCAGAAATAATAGAAAATTTTAAGATTTTTGCCTTGGTAACGGTTATCGTGGAATGTTCCTCTTTAAATTTTAACTTTGAAGTTCTATATCTCGAAATAATTATTTCATCGACAAGAAATTAGTCCTTCCTTCTGACTTTATCTAGTAAAGTCAAAATCTGTGAAACTTGCATTTTATTATTCTCAATGCAAAAATAATTTTTCTTTTACACAATTTTTTATTGTTTTTTTTTTACACCAGAGCATCTGGACTTTCGAAGTCATGTTCGACTAGTAAGCCCCGTTAGCCCGAGTGCACTTTTTTTGAATTTTGCTATTTATAGGAAAACAGTGGCCAAACGAAAAAAAAAAATTAAGCCAATCGGGTTTTACGGAAAATTTTAACCATTTTAACCATAATGTTTGCAAAAATCATTTTCTTTTACACAATTTTTTATTGTTTTTTTTTGCACCAGAGCATCTGGATTTTCGAAGTAATGTTCGATTAGTAAGCCCCGTTAACCCGATTGCACTTTTTTAAATATTGCTATTTATAGAAAAACAGTGGCCAAACGATAAAAAATATTAAGCCATTCGGGTTTTACGGAAAATGTTAACCATAGAACCGTTTTGGAAAACCTTGTTGAGTAGTATAATTTGAAACTGACTGAGGTAAGGCCGTAACCCTTTCTTCAAATTCAGATATTTATGTATTCATCAATCATCCTGTCCTTTTCTTTCCCATTTATTTATAATCCCATTTCGAACCTTGGCTGACTCGACTGTAGGTGAACATCTGAAATTATTGGATTAAATCTAAAAAATTGCAATCCTCCATTTTGATCGCCATGACCTAAAAATAGGATTAGCTGCTTTTTCGTTTTCAATAGGTTGATTATTTTTTGAGTGTAACTGCTTGTCATCTAATTTCTTTGACATTCATCTCTACCTTCTTACTCGCGTTTTACAAAAACTGCCTGAAGTTCCGCCGTTTATCGATTACTCTCAGTAATCTTTATGTAATCTATTCACTCATTTATAGCGTTAACAGCTAATTAGCTGAGCATATTTAATGATGTGTTGATTGATTTGTCGATTGAAGTGCATCTTCTTTTCACATGCACTCTCTCTCACTCTATTTCTCGCTCCCTAAGCTTGCTGTTGCTTGCTTTTCGTTCAGTGCAATGTTCGTTCTTTGTCTGTATTGTTGATTCACCAGCGAAGAAGTAGCAGAGCACCCTACAAACTCAGGCAAGAGATGCACTTAATAATCATTTAAAGTGGGCGGAGGGAGTAAGGCATGTGTTGGCGGTACACTTTTTGTGCCGACTACCTAGAAGTGCAGCAGTGATTTTATTATTTTTTCTTTCTGTTCATTCTTTTTATTATCATACTGTTTATAATTTTCATTTATTTGTTTTTACAATGAGCTGTTTGTTGTTGTTGTTGTTTCCCTACGCTTTGCAGTTGAGTACCTAACAGATTCCTGTATCTAAGCTGCTGTAATGTTCTCTACAATGACGATGATCAACTCGACCGCAATGTTGAATACCGAGCAGTGCACCGAATCGCGTCGTCGCATCACATGGTGAGGTTTTTTTTCAACGACAATCGACGACGTCTTTACATTATTTCACATTCTAACTAATTGAATATTGAGCGTACGTTTTTCGGACATACGGGCTGCCCCCTAATTTTTTGTTGTTGTTATTTTTGTTGTGTGCGATCGTGTAGGTACGCAGCGGTGACTCTGACTCTCTACCGCGCCGATCAGGCATACCAGGCGGCGATCAGTTAGTCAGTCAGTCACCCAAAGTGTCGTCAGCTGTGCGGTACTTAGCTGCTTTATATAAAATAAAAATTTTTCAACTGTGCTCTTTGTTTAGTTTTGTCGAATATCTATTATGTTTAACTAGATAATTTAGTTAAGCTATAGAATATTTTCTGTTTTATTTTCTTTTTTTGTTGGGCTGACCTCATCACCGGCAAAGCCAAGAAACTGTACAGCGCCTAAAAAACAAAAAAAAAAAAACTTTGTATCTATGAGATACCGAATCTGCTGCTGCTAGCGCATATTTAACGCAAAATTTTAGAGTACTTTTTTTTAGCTTTGACAGCTCTTGTATAGTTTAAGCAGCATTCTTATGCCTTGAATTTGTTAGGAATTAAATTTTAAAATTTTTATTTATATCTATTTTGTGGTTTTTTTTTTCTTCTTTTTTTTTGTTTTAATTTTCTAGCAAACTTTTTGTACCTAGCAAAAACTTCCCTTCAGTTTGTCGTCTGCCAAAGTGAGCGCACACGTCTATTGAAGCTCGTGCGACGGGTTGTTTCGACGTATTCATTGTAGACAGAGCATTTACACGAACGGTGGGTCGGTCGCGTGCTGTAAAAATTTTTTAAATGGTGTCATAGTTTTTGTTTTTTTTTTTTTTTTGAGCCCCAAAATTATTTAAACAAAATATTAGAAAATTTTAAATATATTTTATTTAAGTGAAAATATTTTAACAGTGTACTTTTAAGTGAAGTTCTAAACCATAATACAAATTAAGCAAAATTCAAAAACTCAAGACGTGCTGACAGCTCAAAATATTGCATAACAATTTAGCAAAAATAAAAGTGCAGAGCAACGCAACAACAAAAACTACAACAAATATAACAGCAACACTGTGTTTTTTTTTTGTTAAATGTGATTTTGTGAATTTTTGTTTTTTTTGTTCAATTTACTGCCACGATAACACTGCAAAAAATAGTAATAATTATTAATTTTTTTCGGTGTTTCCGATTGCTTATCTTTCACGTTTTTATATTTTAAATGATTTACTTTCTAGTCTTGCTATTGATAAAGGCAACATTTTGTGTGTTTTACTTGCTGAATTATTAAACATTTACTTCAGTTTATAAATTCGCTCAATACCTGCAACTGCTGCAATTTGCTGCTGAATTTATGCGCTGAAATAGTTTTTTTTTTTATAAAATTTTTTAAATTTTCATGTTTTTCTTTTTATCAAGTTTTATCAGTTTTAATTCAATGCAATAAATATTTGTGAAATATTTTTAATATACAATCTATAAATTATATAGTATATATTGTAATATCAACGCACAAAAGTTTTTTTTGTTAAAAAAAAAAATTAAAAATGGCCGCCTCTGTAGCATTGCAAGACGTTTTGGCAACACTGTCCGAGCTAAAAGACATTCAATTCAATCGCGAGTCGTGTAAGTACAGAACTATAAAAATTTATTATGTGTATTTTTATTTCTTTTTGAATTTTTTCCTTTTCTTCATTTTTTCTTTCTGATTTTATGTTTCATAGTCTAGAGGAAAATAAAATGATGCATTTAATTTTGCAATAAAAAATAAAAATAAGAATTTGTATTTTTGGCCCACATAATTCAATCATATTTTTTTTTCTTTCTTTATTTTTTCATTGTTTCCTTGACTTCCTTATGTTTGTTGTGTTCATTTACATGTAGGAGATGTTATCATGTCATTTACATACATAATAATCTACACTAAAAAAAAAACATGAACAAAAATTTTGTTTTTCTAGAAGAGTTTCCAATTTTCTTTATTAATCAAAAAACTTAACTTTAAAAATTCCAAAAAAATTATCTTATTTGGTCAAACTTATGTTATCTTATTTGTAAACTTACGATTACAAAAGGTCAAGTAAAATTCAGACTTAAAGTTCTGCATTTCAGTTGAATTTTTCTGAATTTCTAATGGAATTTCTGAAGAAATTCAGTTTGAAATTCTAAATTTCAAAAGATTTTGTCTAAATTTCTAATAAAATTTAGAATTTCAAAAGATTTTTTCTAAATTTCTAATAAAATTTTTGAATTTCAATTAATTTTTCTGAATTTCATACATAAGACCGAATGAACTTCCATTTGAAATTCTGAATTTATTTCTGAATTCTAAAAAAATTTTTAAAATTAAATTGGATGTTTTGAAATTGGATTTCAGAAGTTCTTTTATCAATTCTAATTTTCAAATGATGTTTTCAGAATTTTGGAAATTTTGGAATAACAGTTGATTATTTCTGAATTTCAAGTAGAGTTTCTGAATTTCAAATCGATATTCTGAATTTAAATTGATTTTTTTCTGATATTTGAAATTGAATTTTTTTAATTTAAATTTATTTTAATCTAAATTTCAAATGGATTTTTCAAATATTAATTGATCAACTTCGAATCTAAAATAGAACTCCTGAAATTCTTCTATCAATTCTGATTTTCAAATGATGTTTACAGAATTTCATTTCATTTTTTGGAACATGTATGAAATTTTAGAATAACAGTTGATCTTTTCCGAATTTCAAATGGATTTCTGAATTTCATATCGATTTTCTGTATTTAAATTGATTTTTCTCTGATGTTTGAAATTGAATTTTTGAATTTAAATTTATCTTGATCTAAATTTCAAATGGATTTTTGAAATATAAATTGATCTACTTTAAATTTTTTCGCTCAATTCTGATTTTCAAATGATGTCTACAGAATTTCATTCGATTTTTTCGGAACATGTATGAAACTTTGGAATAACATATTTCATATATATATTTTATTTTTTCGTTATATTTTCTGAATATCAATTGCACTTTTGGATTCCCATAGATGTTTTCTCAATTTCGAACGGAATTTCTAAATTTCAATTGATATTTTTCTAATTCCAAATGAAATTTCTGAATTTCAATTGATCTTTTCAGATCAAATTTAATAATCTCTATTGATCTGTTCTGAATTAAAAACATTTCAATATTAAAAATTCTCAATATTAAATTCATACATTTCAATATTAAAAACATAACAATTTCAATTGATTTTTTCTGAATTTCGAATGGCATTTATGTAATCCAATTGATGTTTTCTGATTTTCAAATTTAATTTTTGAATTTCGATTGATTTGTTCTGAATAAAAATGAATTTGAAATTCAATTGATCTTTTCGAAATTTTTAAATAAAATTTCTGATTTCAATCGATGTTTTCTGAATTCCAATTGATATTTCCTGAATTTCAAATGGAATTTTTAAATTTCATTTGACCTTTTTTCGAATTTAAAATAGAATATCTGAAATTCGTTTGATGATATCTGAATTCCAAACGAAATTTCTGAACTTCATTTGATCTTTTCTGAATTTCAGATCGAATTATTTAATCTCAATGGATCTATTCTGAATTTAAAATGTAACTATTGAACTTTGAATGAAATTTATGAATTTTAATTTATATTTTCTGAATTTCAAATGCAATTTTTAAACCTCAATTGATCTTTTCTGAATTTCAAATGGAATATCTGAATTTCATTTGATGTTTTCTGAATTTTGAATGTAATTTCTATTTTCAATTGATGTTTTCTGATTTCCAAACGAAATTTCTAAACTTCATTTGATCTTTTCTGAATTTCACATCGAATTTTTAATTCTTAATTGATCTCTTAGGCCCGTTAACTGATCTCAATTTTAAACAAAGTTTAGCTTAAACAAAGTTTAAAATTCCTTAACCTCAGTTTAAATTTTAACGCCGATACCTCATCTCAAAAAATCTAAGTTTAACTTGGTGAGGCAAGTTTAAATTTAAACACAGAAATTCTAGGTTTAAAAAATTTAAACTTAGATTATGTCAAAAATTCTCTGAGAACATTGGAAATATTCTCAATCTTAAACAAAAATAAAAAATAAAAAAATCATACTTCAAAAAAATCAAAACAATAAACAAAAAACAAACATATTTTAAGTTTTGAAAAAAAAAATATTCCAATGAAACTGACAATTTGCATTATTTTATCAAAAATTTTTGAAATATTTTGATGTCCTACGTCAAAGTTGAAGAATTTTTACTACAGTGCCGCTCAAATATGTTTTTTAATCTCAGTTTAAATTTTTAAACAGAGTTTAAGTAAACTGCCGATAAAAATGAGATAAGTTACGAAAATAATTTTAACTGAGTTTAAAATTTAAACTCTGTTTACGAAATCTGAGATTAAGGAATTTAAACTTCGGAGATCAGTTAACGGGCCTTAAGAATTTAAAATATAATCATGGAATTTCGAGTGAAATTTCTGAATTTCAATTAATTTTTTTTTAAAATTTTAAATCTCAATTGTTCTTTTCTGAATTTTAAATGAAATATCTGAATTGCATTTGATTTTTTTTTAATTTCGAATAATTTCTAATAATAATATATCTTTCAATTGATGTTTGCTAAATTGCAAACGAAATTTCTGAGCATCAATTGATCTTTTCTGAATTTCAAATAGAATTTTAAAATCTCATGAGTTTAAAATATAATTTTTTGAATTTCGAATTTTCTAAATTTTATATGGAATTTCTAAATTTCATTTGATGTTTTCTGAATTTCGAATAAAATTTCTAATTTCAATTGATGTTTTCTGAATTTCAAACGAAATTTTCGAATTGCAATTGATATATTTTAAATTTCAAATTAAATTTTTAAATATTAATTGATCTTTTTGAAATTTCAAATGGAATATCTGAATTTCATTTGATGTTTTATAATATCGAATGGAATTTCTCAATAACAATTGATGTTTTCTGAATTTCAAATTGAAGCTTTCCAATCAAATTGATCTTTGTTAAATTTCAGTTAGATTTCTAAAATTATTTTGATTTTTACCAAACTTCAATAGTTGTTTTCTGAATTACATTCGATGTTCTCTAAATTCCAATTGATATTTTCTGAATTGGAAATTAAATTAGAATTTAATTTTTTTTTTAGATTTGACTTAGATTTTTTAGGTTCGAAAATGGGATGAAAGATAATATAAGTAAGAAAAAAAGAAAGAGAAATCAAGTGTAACAAGTGTAGAATTTTCAATGTGTGGAGGAAAGCTATGTCAACATGCGAATTTGAATATGAGACAAGTGTTATGCCTTTTTGTTTGTCTTATGTTTGCATTTTTTTCATCAATGAGCCAGTAGAAGTACGTCACGACGTACGAGCAATCGGCTCTTGTTCTATGGGACCGGGGTTCGATTCGTAGTTATGAACATTTTTTTTTTCATTTCGTACAATAACAACTTATTTTCTGAAAATACAACGAGTGTTCAGTCAAAACATGGTTTGATTGTAATAACTAAATGTCAGTTGATGCTATTAAAGGGTTGAAATAATCGTAATACAGTAGAAGTTCGTCACGACGATAGAGAATTCGACTCTTAAGTGATGGGTTTGGTTTTCGATTTACAATAAAAAAATAAAAAAATAAAAAAAATTAAATAATAACTTTTTCATTTCATACAGTATTTGACCGCTCTAGTAAACTTTCTCGAGTAAACTAGATAGCTTGAATATATTATTTATTTTCAAAAACCAAATATTATTCTTTTAGCCATAAGCAAGTATGTAATTTTTTAAAAATAACCAAATCTTGGTTGATTTGGAAAGAATCTTTTCTCAGTGTATTAGGAATTTTTTTGTTATAATAAGTTATTTTATGAATTATTTGGCATAAAGCTCAAATGCTCATAAAAAAATATGTTTTTTAGAATTTTTCGTCAGTTACGATGAATCAGTTATTAATCCTAATAAAGTTCTTTGTTATTTGAGATCAAAGTCTTACCTTATCTTCGGTTAAAACGTTATTCATATGCGATAACGTTGATTGAATTAATCAAAATTTTAAAATAAGCAGCAATTTCTCATAATGATAGTAAATTTTTGGTGATTTTATAGTATGTTGTTATCAGTTTATTCTAGTGCATAACCATTGTTTAATTTCTATAATTCCTCCAATCCTCTAATCAAAGCGTATGATATAGAGTTATTGATATCAGTATAGTTTTATTTTCTTGTATGATACTTAGGCACTTACCTCATCCTTGTAAAGCACTCAAAGGGTTAATGGTGGAACAATAAAAAAACCAGTTTTTTATTTTGTTTATATTTCTTTTTAAATAAAATATCGTAAAAAAAGTAAAAACTCAAGTTGTCTTGTCTTATTAGCGGCATTGTGTAAGTTATGCCGCTAAAGTTGATTGTTGAGAATGTTTGTTTGAAGAGGCAGCTTTTGTTAACAACGTTAGCTGGATGCTCTCATTGACTTTGATAAACTGAGATAAGAAGGGTTAAAACCTTTGTTTGTTATAATAGAAAGAGTTGGAGGAGTATATCTTAATAATAATTTATTGATACACACTCACCAACAATTTTCTCTCTCTTACTTTCTGGTTTACTTTACAAATTGCTAGCAGCTAATAAATAATTAAATTAAATGCTAAAAACATCAACTTGTATTAGTTGTTTGCTTTTTTTTTAATGGCTTCTCTCGCACGCCTTTTCTTCCCCTCCTCATTTTTCTCTCATTAATTGAGGTTTGCCTGTTTACTCAAAAAATTTAAAACACAGGTGCTGCTTGACATTAACGCGCTTGTTTGAAAAAAAAAAAAAAACAAAAAATAAACAATTGTTTTTTTATTTTTAATTGAGCTTGTGTCAATTAGGCGAATTAAAATTTATTGTGCTTCCACCAAGCAATGCAAACATTAAAAAATTAGTTCGATACAACATGTTGTAGCGAATTTACGTAAGCTTTTTTTAAATGATCTCTTAAGGAATCGTCTCCTAAATTGTGCCTAGCACAATAGTACCGGGTGATCAAAACAAACTGATGTATAAAAATGTGTAAATTTTTGTAGTTTTTTTTTCTCAGATGAAAAGTTTGTTAAATTTGTAAAATCAAAAATATAAGTTTGTTAGATTGACTCTGCTGGAAATCCAATTTTATCTTAACGCACTTAAATAAAATAACAGTCAAGATATTACATTAAAAATAATTGTATATTTTCAAAGTATTTTATTTTAAAAATTTGTTTTGTTTCCGTTTTTGTCACTTTGTTTTTTCGTCCAAATAAAACAAAATTCGGCGGCCAAAATCACTCGAATACTTATTGAAGAGCCGACGCGTATAACGTTGTAAGCGACAATTCACGGATAAAGTTAGATTGTTCACTATTATTTTTTTATAAGTTCCGTTCAACATTTTTCCACTGACTGAAACTTTAAAATGGGTAAATTTTTTTAATACTCTAATTCAAAATTATAGCAGTAATACTCGAAAAAACATTTGCCAAAAAAAAATGTCACATACAACGTTGTTCGCGTCGACTTTCAAGGATTCAAATCGAAATTTTATTTTTTAAGGTAAAAATATATTATGCATCCATTTTTTAACTTTAAAATTATAAATTTTAAAAAAGGTTTGATTTCCTTGGCCACCATTTTGTGTAAAATCAAAAAATTTAAAAGAAAATTCTTTGGGTCTTATGCATAAAAATGAATTGTTTCTTAGAGATTTATATTCGCCTATATTCTAGTCGTCGGAGTGAGGTGACATATGGGCATCTCCCAAAAAAGGTCAATCAAAAGTGAAGAAAAACATTTAAATAAAGTACTCTAACAGCTTTTAAATTAATTTTTTTTTTATTTTGATTAGTATTACTGCTATGTAACTTGAATTTAACTTATTATGATGTATTTTTATTAAAATTTATAATGAACATCTTTACTGTATTTTACTATGGTGGAAAAATTTGTCGCGTCCGAGATGTCGCGTCCGTATTCGTGCTATATCTATTTAAAAAAAGGGAAGAGATAATTCTAATATTTCATAAGTCTACGAAGAATAGTTATCCTTTGACCTCCAATAACATGTATATTATATATAAAAAAAGTTCTCAAAATTAGCTAAATTTTGCATATTTCTATACGACTTTAAAAAAACTTCTGTTTTTGTAGCGTCCGTTCCATTGAATGATTGCTTATTTCTTTGTACTGATTTGTTTTAAATCTCGCCAATTTTTTTTTTAAATGTAGCACTCTTTCATTGCGTTAGAAAACTTAAAATACATATCGGCTCATTTTGTTTCTTTCCTGTTTTTCGAGTAGTTAAAACCGTGCGAATGTCGCGTCCGTGCCACTGGGAGATGCCCATATGTCACTGCAACCTTAAACCATATTCCAGTAGTCACTGAAAAGCGACCTATGTCACATGCGTTACTAAGCATATTGAAGTGATATTTTTGTCATATTATAGTTGTCACACTTAGCCAACCTGAGTCGTATTGAAGTGACATTTTTTTAAGGCGTCTCGATTTTTCAAGTGAAATGGAGGCAAAAACAATGTTAATGACAAAAATTTCTATCTTTTCATAGAAACTGCATATAATTCCTTTAGTTTAGCTTAAAAATAACCTCTAGGAGCTAATTCGAGGATATTGTTACATTCATGATCAACATTTAATCCGTAGTCAAAGGCCTAAAATTTGTATTCACATTCTTGTATTGTCTTCATCATCACGTTTTAACCATATTCTAAACTCTATAAGCTATCAGAATCCGAAAACACAAAAGAACTTAGTTTATAGCTTAATAAACCAGGCATGCACATTAACGTTAATTTTAACGGTAACCGAAATATTTTTTTTGTTTCGTTGAAACGAAATAAAAAAATAACGTTAATTCAAAAAACGAAAAATATTATTTCGTTTCGGAGAAAACGATAAAAAATTTTTTCGCTTTTTTCCCAATCAACCGTTGAAAATAACGTTAATTTCAACAAAAAATTTCGTTTTGTTTGTATCAGAAGAAATTTTTTTTTAGCATAAGAGAAAATTATAGAAAATTTTTCGTTTTTCAACGAAACGAAATTTGATTTGATAAATTTTTAACGTTATTTAAAAAACGAAATAATTTTGATAATTTATTTTTCGGCCTCAACGAAACGAAAAAATTTTGTTGATTTCGTTGGGCATGTCTGTAATAAACTCATTTATTAGTGATTGTTTTTTTTGTATTCCGTATTATTTTAATTCTAAGATGAGTTTTATATGATAATAATTTAAATTCCAAATGTTTCTTCAGCTCACGTCACGTGACATCTAAATACCACATTTCAACAAGAAGGTGAGGTTATAAAAAAGAACCAGGCTTATTGTAAGATTGATCTCAAGGCGTGAGTCGTTAAATTATGCGTCTCAATTATTGAGTCTCAGTCTCAAAATGGTATACATATGTTCGAGTTGGAAGCTCATGACAAATAACTCGGCATTAGAGAGACCGATCTTAAATCTTAAGTAACTTTCTACTTGAGTATAAGTTAAGTTTGAACTAACTTGAGTTGAGTTAAGTTTCGAAACATATCAGAATGTGAGTTTTCTGTCAAAACAGTTTTGACAGTTTCGGCAGTCTACTTCTCCATAAGGCATCTGTCATCTTTTATTCTACCATAGGTGAAAGACTAAACGAAAAATATATCATAAAAAAATTGCTTATCTCAAAAGCCGCATAAGACATATAATTTTTTTAGATCGACGTATGCGGTCAAAAAATAACCAAATTGGGTGTCGTAAACTTGAAATAAAAAACAAGGTTTACAACCAAAAGTACCTAATTTGGACATTTTTTGACCGTGCCAGTCAATCTAAACAAATTTTCTACCGGTAACATCTGAAAGTAAGCACATCAGAACCTACTTCAAGGCCTGATTGCGAGCCTCCAAAAAATCATTTGGATATTAAAACTTGTGTTTAAAATATGTTCGTCATTAAGAAATTATGTGTTTTGGTAAAAGCTCAAAGAAAACCACACTCGGAAAAAAGTTGCTCAAAATATGATAAGAAAAGTATCTTATTTAGAGAAAAATTGTATAGACTTTGCTCCTGAGAATGCTTTTCTCTAAATGTGATCCCATAAATTTAGGTTAAAAGCTTCCATGACAAAAATAATTTTTTTTCTTATTATTAAAAAGAAAAATATTTCTTTATGACAGGTTCAACCGATTTATCTATTGCGAAAACAGATATATTTATTTAATTTTTATTAAATTAATAAATTCAATATATGAAAAATGTATAATTTTTTGAGAAAAATACCTTTTTATTTCCGAGAAAGAATTTGTTTTTTTTTAGAAGAAAATATTTCGCATAGAATTGTTTATCTACAAACAAATCTACTTTATAAAAATTCCCATTTATAGAGAAAAATAGAAAATTTGTATACATAGAAAATGAAAATTTTTCTCTATAAATGAGAATTTTTTTAATGCAAGATGTCATTAAGAAACGTGAAATATTTTCTTTTGCCACAAGTGAAGAAAAATTTCTTCGAATATTTGAAAATTTATTCTAATTGAAGAAAGTTTTATTTGAACTAGAGAAAATGGATATTATCGAAAATAGAGAAATTTTTTATCACAGAAAGATTTGTGATTTTTTCTGAGTGCATCTATCGATTTTCGGAGCTTATAGAACAATCTCTTCCTGTAAGGCATCTTGAAAATTTCCCAAAAGGAACTCTTTATTTTTGATCACAACCTAAATCCCACAGAATTGTTGAAAATAACATGTTGCATGAGGTGCATTCTGCGCGTTAAAGAGTTCAGGGTATGATAACCTTGACATATTCATCACTATTTGAATTTAGCTTTTTAATTTCAAAATGAGTACAGAATGAAAATTTATAAAAATTTCTTCAAACAGCTTTAGCAGAATCTAAATTTTAAGCAGTTGCTAGAAATCTAATCCAACTATTTGCTTAAATGTGAATTATAGTACAAAGATCTCAAATTGTCCTAGACGGTTGACTGATGGATTTCAATGTCCTTAGCAATTACATTTTGAAGACCACTATCGCTCAAAAATCTTGAACATACGCATTTTTTCCAGAATTTGTTAGATCCAAGAGAGTTCTCTTCCAACCAATCGACATTTTTATACCCTAAACCTGAAAGGTCAGGGTATATTAACTTTGTGCAAACGTTTGTAACGCATAGAACGAAGCGAGTCCGGTATAGAAAAGTATATATATTCTTGATCAGCGTCACCACGTGAGTCGAGCTATCCATGTCCGTCCGTCCGTCCGTCCGTCCGTCCGTCCGTCCGTCCGTCTGTCCGTCTGTGTGTTGTCCGTATACACAGGATAAGAAGAAGGAGTCGAGATAATTGGATGAAACTTGGTACACATGGTCACAAGCACCCAAGGATCTGCACTATTGAATATTTTTGGAATCCGCCCACGGACACGCCTACCTCCCATACAACGCAAAAATTGAAAACTGCATAACTCAGCTCATAATTAACCTACAACAATAAAATTTAGTATATATGTGTTTTGTATCAACACAAAGATGTCATCGAAAAATGGGTGTCGTTCGCTCAAGGACACGCCCACCTCCCATACAACCCAAAAATTGAAAATGCAATAAATAAGCCTATGTTTAACCTAAAGAGCTAAAATTTGGTACATATGTTTTTTCTGACAAGACAAAGATGTTTTTGAAAAATGGACATCATCCGCCTACGGACACGCCTACCTCCCATACAACGCGATAATTGAAAACTGCATAACTCAGCTCATAGTTAACCTACAACAACAAAATTTGATATGTATGTGTTTTATACCAACACAAAGATGTCTTCGAAAAATGGGTGTCGTCCGCCTATGGACACGCCTACCTCCCATACAACCCAAAAATTGAAAACGCAATAAATAAGCCTGTGTTTAACCTACAGAGCTAAAATTTGGCACATATGTTTATTATGACAAGACAAAGACGTTTTTGAAAAATGGACGTCATCCGTCTACGGACACGCCTACCTCCCATACAACCCAAAAAGTTTAAAACTCAATAAATAAGGTTTTGTTTGTCATAGAGAAATTAAATTTGGTATGTATGTATTTTATACCAAAACTAAGGTGTGTTCAAAAATTGGGAGTAGTCCGTCCATGAACACGCCCACCTCCCATAATGAAAGCATAATAAAGGCATTAACTGTGAGCTACAGGAATAAAACTTGGTATGTGTACATTTTTCTTCAACATTTAAATGCATATAAAATATAGGCTTCATGCGCCCACGGACACGCCCATTTACAATAAAAATTTTTTTTGTTTTTGAAAAGTGGGTTTAGGGTATTTCATAGTCGGCCTAGACTGACTTTAGACTTTCTTTACTTGTTTCTACTAAAATGTTACATTGACCCTAAAACATGCAAGTTTAAAAAAAAAAAGAAAAAGTTGCCATATGAAAAAATCATTACACTAACTGCTTTTGTGTGCATTTTTTTCGCTTTGATGTTTTGGTGGAAATTTCCTTCACAATGCAATGAAGGGTTAATTTACTGATAAATTCTTAATGAATGACCTCTACGGGGCTTAGAAATTTTGATGGCAACATAAATGCAAAAATAATCTGCCATCCCAGTTGTTTAAAAAACATTGTGAGATACTAAAATAAATGTTGATTTTGCACGTTCGTCTGGTCTGGTTCTAATGGTTTTTTTATAAGAATCAACGTTTACTTCTGGAGATAATTTCTCTAAACAGAATAATTTTGTTTATTTTAAAAAACTTTTAAAATTTTGTATTACTAACATATTGATTTGAACAAAGGTGTTTTTTTTTCGATATTTTTATCTTTGCTATAATGTTATCCTTAAATGATAATATTATAATCTATTGCAATAATCGCATTTCTTTGGTTATTTTTTTTTTTTAAATTTCTGTGTCTATTTTTGTACCATACGCGGTTCAATGACTCATTGCTTTAATAAATGAATCATGAATCCCTTCAACGCACAAAAACTACTGACACATATTCACAAGTAAATCACAACTTTGTGCCAAACAGCAAAGTGGCGGCCTACATCATGCTTCTAATCCACTTTTTCTTTATTCGTTTCAAAATACTTAAGTTCTCGGCATTATTTTCAAAAGCAAATATCAACGTCTGTCATGTAGCTACTTAAGTCAAACAAAATGTAATTCTTCTTCTTTTATGTAGGGCCTAAAATGAATGACATTTCCTTAAATTAGAACTTATTGTTGTCAAACGGATAACATAAACGAGAGCAGCTGGTGGTTTGACTCACCCTGTCTATGCGTTTAGTACAATGTCTAGCACGTTAGCTTATTTTTATTTCATTAGAAATACAACCAAAAACAACAGGATGATGATATCATTTCACTCCATTTGAAGGTGTTTTTATACTCATATATTTATGACGCTGACTTCCAGCGGCGCATGAATTGCGCACCAGAATCACCAAGTATGATTATTCGTATTTATTTGTTGTAATATATAAAAAAAAAAAAACTCATCAGCACTCCAATTTATTGGAGAGCTTTAAGTGGTGAGGTTGTGTTGTTGTGGGTGGCTGAGAACGTTAGTTGTTCGATTGGAATGGTTTATGACTCCATTTGTCGGACGCCTTCCCCCTAAACAACACAACTGACATTATTCGATTATGATGTCATTGTGCTTTATTGTGCGAAAGCAGCAAGTTTAATCATTAATCTTGTCATATAAGAAAACTTTTGCACATATCGATAGAGTTATTTTAAGGTGTGGCACTGGCTAAAAAAATGATTCGATTTCGATTTCGAACGCATAGAATTTGTAGAACATGATCTTTGTTTCACTGTTTTTTGAAAGAAGTTGTTTCAAAATGTATTTGTTTGCTTCTTTTAGAACAAGAACAAGAACAAGAACAACAACAACAACAACAACAACAACAACAACAACAACAACAACAACAACAACAACAACAACAACAACAACAACAACAACAACAACAACAACAACAACAACAACAACAACAACAACAACATCATGTGCAAAATGCTATTCAACTGTAAATTGTTGCTTGCATTTTTATCATGTTTACATTTTCTAATAGCATGAACGACCTTTACTTTTCTGCCATTCATTCATTCCAAACATTCAACGTTTGCTTTGAAATGCAATTTTTTTTTTCAATTTTTTTTTCTTTCAATTATTCATGACGAGCATATCACTGAGCAGCAGCAGCTCAACGACGCAGTAATGCGTTTCTCCTGAGCTCCCGAGTGCGTTGACCGCCGTCGTTCACGTAAAAAGAACTCTGCATTCACGGCAGTGTTTTGCTTGCTTTACATTTTATTTAATTGCAAACTCTTAATTGATTTACTGTCTGACGCCAAGAAACAAAGAAAAAAATAAAATAACAAACAATAAAATTGGAACAGTTACAAGTAATGTTGCCTGCGGCTTATCTTCTTTTGTCTACTTATGTAAATTTATTTAAAAACTGTGATGCCTCGATAATGTGAATGTGAGCTCAAAACTCATCGGTATTGCATATCGATAAATATAGGAAATTACTTTTGGTGTCGAAAAACAAAAAAAAAATAATGTTTAGATAGTTTAGATAGTGAGGGTTTTTAGAATTTAATATTAACAACTACTCGAAAGTTATTCAACTCAATTATGAATAATTTTTCCCCGAAAATTGGAAAAGTTTTGTTTGTTTTGAGATATAGAATGACCTTAATATCGAATTGAAAAAAAAAAAAAAACTAACACAGTTGCAAATTCCAATAAAAATTACTAACTTATTATTAAAGACCTTTTTAATATAAAATATGCTAGTTGAAAAGGTCCAGAAAAGACAGTGCTAAGTTTTACTTAATTAATGGTGTTGATTTTATACCGTCTCATAAATTATGCCATTAAAATGTCGAAATATAAATTTTATCTGAAATGTGAGAAATGTTAAGTACCCTTGCAAAGTTTTTATTTTTAAATTATATATTTATTATGTCCACAACTAAGAAATAACGCATTCCTGTCTTTAATCCAATATAATTCTTGCAGTTTGGAAGATAAAATAATACCGTTAAATTCCGCAGATTCTATTTTAAGTTTTCAAAAAATTTTCTTGTTCTCTTTAAAAAAAAAAGAATTTGATAAAAACGTGCTGTGTTTAATATTTTAAAGCTTTTTGTTGTGTTCATTTTTTAGATATTTTGTAATGTAGACAATATTTTTGTCTTCATTTATTTACAATTCCGTAGTACATTTTAACGGTCTCGAGTTGAACTCTGATTGTTTCTGTACATCCAAATGCATTTCTGTTATCAGGTGGACTTTCACCTTCATATATTTATATGGAAATTTTCATTAAAGTATGAACTTGTTTTTGCTTAGTGCCTAAAAAAGCATTAAGGGAATAAATTTTTAATTTTTTTTTTGTAGAAAATTTTTTAAAAAGTGAAAAATGAAATATTTTTTTTTTTTTGTTAAAATTTTCTTTTAAGAATTTTTTTAGTAGGATATCCAAGTAAACTTTTGTGCAGTTAGTTTTTAGTATTTTCGATAAAACTGCAATAAATAAAGTATGTAACCTGCTACAAGCATGATTTATAGCTTAAAATTTTCGGAAAAAGATTATCTTTTATATAAGATAAAAAACAAAACAAAAATTAACATCAACGGTATATATATTTGCGTACTTCAAAATGAGAAAATGTAAAAAAAAACGGTATTTTTTAAACATTTTTACGAATTAAGTATTTAGAAAATTTCTACAAAAATCATCAGATCAGTACAAGTGATAACATAAATTAAAAGCTGAAATGTCTTTTTTCTGAATGTGTTTAGAATTTATATTTGTTTGTTTGAATAAGAATAAATACTTTGAAATTTATGGAATCATATGCCTTCGAGCATGACCCTTTACTTAACCCTTTCAATGGATTTGTCCATTATATTCGACACTTCGGAAAATAATTTTTTTTTTTTATTTTTCAACGTCTTTTCTAAAATCAAATAGGTTGGTACTATGAAATGAAGTTGTGCCAACATGACAAAAAAAAAATTTTGGGAGATATGTAACGTTTAAAAATCTAAAATCTAACTTACAGCCCAATTCTGTGTACTTGATAAATTCAACATATTGAATATTTATCAATAATTGAGTATTTATCATGATTTTACATTCTGTTACAAAAAAAAAAGCTTTTTCATTGACAAAACTGTCAACATATCATTTGCTATTGACAAACTGTTTTGCTTTATTATTTTTTAAATTTGTACAATTGTGGACGCTTATTTATACAATTATTTAAAAAAAGTGGTGACAGAGACTGGTCAAAAGCTTAAGAATACGAAGATGTGAATTGCGCAGACTGCGGTGATCCTTTTACCCATTCGCAAGAAGAATTCACTGAAAATTTTCGCTTGACTCGACTTTTTTGCCGTCAGCTATTCGCAAATCTGCAGCCTCATGATGTTCAAAGCACATTCTTGCCTTTTTCTCCGATGCTGTTCGCACCAAGACTTGGCGATGAAGCTCGAAGTAATGACGCCGCAGGTCGTGGTAATGCATCACCAGGGCTTGGCACCGACCCCAGGTTTATCCACAACGGATTCAAGACGAACAGGTGGTGACGGAGACAGGCTAGAACTTCTTGCACTTTTTGCACCTTCGATTGCTGCCAAACCAAACGTGCTTATGGCCAGCTTTCAAATTCCGTCATCGGCTTAGCTCATGGACCACCACCAGTAATTCGCTGGCTCATTTTGAGGCGTCGTGCTTGTGTGTGCAGCTTGCTTTTCCAAAATCCTAAAATCTACGAAAAAAAAACATTCTGAATGCACAACACGAGTAACATGCTATATTGTTTGTTGCATTTTTTGCCTTCTCTGGCCACAACAAAAAAAACAGGAATAGCACTAACCTCTTTCCACTTTGCTGCTGTCCGTGTTGGGCCTGGTAAGGCAATCAAACCATCCGCCAGGTCGTTCTAGACCTCCTGCATTTGCCGCAGCGACCTTCGACATTTTTCCGCTTTGAAGTTGTGGTCGCTCACGACAAAAAGCTACATAAAATTCTAGCTGCTCCACTGTAACAAGATCAAACTTGAGTTTCCTTTATATTTGAGCTATTATATTATTCAATTTTATAAATAATCAAATAAACAAATATATTTACTTAACTGGTATCCATATATGTAA
The DNA here is from genome assembly GCA_958299015.1 of Tetanocera ferruginea. Classification (NCBI taxonomy): domain Eukaryota; kingdom Metazoa; phylum Arthropoda; class Insecta; order Diptera; family Sciomyzidae; genus Tetanocera; species Tetanocera ferruginea. Next base: position 137,090,846 of record OY282641.1, read on the forward strand.
AATTTTTTCAAATAAATTTCATTTCATGAAAAATTAGCTGTCAAAACAAATTCAACTCTCTGGTGAATTTCGAAAGCTTTAATTTTATCAAGCCTGTTGCAGAATATTAATAAAGCTTTCACTTGATAAAAATCTTTATAAATTTTATTGATAAATTGCTTGTCAAGAAAACGCAGCATAGGGCTGTCAGTCTAACTTAGTTGGATTTTCGATTTTATGCCCAACAGAAGCGTAAAATTTTTTAATTTGCATGTTAATAAATTTTGCAAAAAAAAAAAAATGGTTTTTTCTGTAATAACATTATGAATAACGCATTTGCATTGGTCTCCGATTGTTTTAGTTGAACTTAAATATTATATTTAATAGTTATCATTTTGTCCATTATATTAGACAGTCTGCCAAAAGCAAAGCAGCACATGTAAAAATCAGAGGGATGTTTTTTTAATATTTTTATAGCCTAAATGATGGAAATATTAGCTCAAAAAAATTGTTTACGATTATTCTAGCCAAGCCTGTTCTCTTTAAAAAACAAAAATTTTTTTTTAAGAAATGAGCCAACTATCTTCGAATATTCTTAAGAAATCATTCCGGTTTAGATAAGAGAAACAGTTCATTCACATGTTTCGAACTACACGATAACACAGAAGTTCGAACTCCGTGAAGTTCATTTTTGAAAACGTGAACTTGAAGTAACTGTGAACACTAAACTCGAAATACGCGTGTAGTTGCAAATGTATGTGTTCGCTTGTGCACAGGTTCTCGAATTCACGTTTTCTTGACTTTCACGTATATTAGTTAATAAGAATAGCTTTGAAGAGTCATTGAAACTATTGAATTATTTCGATTCTTTAGAACAAATACATGATCCTTTGAGCAATGGTTTCAACAATTGCATTATTTCTGCAATTTGCATTATTAGGACTTCTTGAGGTTATATGGAGTCCAAAAATTCCCAATTAACCTGTAGTCAGCCATTGGAACCCGTGTCGCATCAAGAAGTCCTAATGTCACAAGTTGCAGCTGGTCAAACCAATTGGTCAAAGTATAATTTATTCATCCCATAGGAATTGAAATAGTTCAAAAACCGTTTCAACGACTCGATATGTAGAAGTTCAGAAAACGTGAATACACAAAACCGTGCACATGTGGGCACTTACTTTAACAATTACACGTGCATTGCATGTTTACGTATAGTTCGAGTTTGTGAACTAAAAATTGTTTAGGAACATTTTTTTTGGGAATTCTTCGACAATTTTTATATACAAAAAGTAACAGTACATGTAACTCTTTTGAAACATGTCACTGACGGCGTGAATATTTCGCCAACATATTATCATTATTAACCCGATTAACATTACAACCCGATTATTAATATTAATTTATAAATAACAAAATGGCGGAGGTTACCACAATTGTATTTTATTACAGTTTTAAGCAATAAAAAATATTAAAAACTAAATTTTAACAATCATTCTTTTTAATTTTCACTGTCGTCCACTCCAGCTGTTTTGATTAAAAATAAATGTTTTGTAAATTTTAAAACAGAATTATTTCTTCTTAAACCACTTTCTGTACATTTTGAAGTTATTCAAAATATTTTTATTTTTTTAACAATTCTATTATTACTATTGTTTTCTACTTCCTTATACATAAGTGCGGTCTCGAGTTGAACTCGAAGATTGTTTGTTTTCAACCAAATGCATTTCTGTTATCAGGTGGACTTTCAGCTTCATACATATGGAAATTTTCATGTAAACATTGTCTGAATTTGTTTTTGTTTATTGCCCAGCCAAACCAAAAAATCATAAAGGGCAATCAACAAACATGAATAACATGCATGTTTCATGTTGAAGTCTAATAAAATTCTTAAAATGACGATATGAAATTATAGACTTTTCACTTTGGAATTACATTTTTCTACCATTTGTGTAGAACGGCAGGCGTTCACGCATTAAGTGTAATGTTCAAAAAGTGAGACGACATGCACATTAAAAAACAACATGATATATATCTGTCTCGACAAGCAATAACAACTAAAGTAATTTTTCAAGTTTTCACGAGAGCATTTTAATGATTGTAATAGCAACCTAAAATCAGAGAACCCTAACTTTTGCTATTTACTTTTGATGAACTCGAACGTTTAATTTTCAAGGTACAACCAAAAAAAATTTGCGTACTGGTGTATATTGTTGCGAAGAATGCAATGAAAGTAATAACCTCAATTTGTGCTAACTTGACTTTAGTTGTTATTCCTTGTCGAGACAGATATATATGCTCGTATTAAAGCTAATCCACTTACCACTTACCACATACTTCCTTCACTTACTTTTGTCTTACCGTTTTATAAACGTCAAATTACTGATTCTAAAAGCATATTTTAACAATCTATAAACAAAAAGCTCTGCAATTTGGCTTACAAGGAAGTGCCTTTTTTTCGATATTTTATTTTATGACAATACATTTTTTCAGTTTTAAACAAATATGGTACTATTAACATATAAAGCATATTTTATTATGGTATGAAATCATTTTTGGTAAGAATACTAAGTACACTCATTTCCAAAACGTCGGATTTAAACACTTTTACCGAAGTTTTGACTTCTGTTTCGCAAAAATGGAGTTTGATGATCCCATCATAGGCGACTCCCCACCAAACTAACACAGTAGCCGGGTGGTGACCTCTCTGAACTTTCGAAACGAGTTCTGCTGCATGTCTTGATGACAGAGCATTTCGATTTTCAAATGTCAAATAGGCGTTAAAACGAAGCGAGTGCTTTCAGTAGTTCTATCACAGTGATTAAATTCAGTCGTATTCTAAAACATACAAGAAAACCGAGTTATACAGGGTAATCCATCGGAAAGTAAAATTTTTAAAAGAACTTAAAATTCAGATTTCGATGAAATTTGTATTTCGTTATAATGTTTGCAATTATTCATTAAATCCTATTTTTAAAGCACTCTCTATCCTTTTGACTATCCAGTAACATTTTGAAAAACACTAAAAATTCAGATTTCGATAAAATATTTATTTCGTTATAATGTTTGCAATTATTCATTAAATTCGATTTTTATAGCACTCTCTATCCTTTTGAGATAATTTTCGATAATTTTTGTGCACATTTCGGGTACTAACTCGGCCATGATCTGATGAATGTTGGCTTTTAATTGATGGAGTTCGAGGATCGTAAGTACGATCTTTTCCGTAGCCCCACAAAAAGCCCTGTAACGACATTCCCAGACAGTTAACGATCGATAATCGTTGTCGTTATCGGTCATTGTGCGTGCCACTTTAATAGAAAATGACAGCATTTGGGGTGTTGTTCGTTTTTGATATGACTTCTATACAATATTTAGGGCCTTAGTTCATTTTATTTAGGATGTCATTTCATCGCATTGGGGCATTATTTCGTGGGGCTTATTTCATTATGAAATCACACATAATTTTTGGGGCCTTATTTCGTTTTGATATTGGGATCTTATTTCGCAAAACCATGTATATGGAAACTTTGCCTATTCACCTATCGCGAAATGGGGCTCTGAGCTTAACAAAATTTTCTTTGTAAAACTAGCATTTCAGGCTTGTTCCAGCACACAATTGGCATATATTATGCGATGTGAATAGTCGGTAGACTTTAATTCTTGTGTGAGTTGAACTTTGCATAGATGTCACTTTGACACTTTCTCTAATAAAAGCAACAAAATTGTCGGTGGAGCTTCCATTACGATAATGCGTCTGCCTTACAATATCCGTGAAGGATCTATTTTCTTCAAATTCCTTCACTTAGGAGGTACGTGACTATGGCAAAATCACCAGTTTTGTGGCACAATTAAATTCGTTGGTAAAACATTTTATATTGTAAAATGGCAAACCTTTAGCTATACAAAAAATAGTTTTTGATATTTTTCTCTTCAAAAGAAAACCGTTAAATAGTGTTTTATCAGTAAAAGCGGCCATTTGTAGCTTGTACCAAAACATGTGGAGATTTTACAGTGTATTTTGATATTCGAAATAACTTTCATAATCTTCTGATTAGAGGATTTTCTCAAAATTCGACAAGATAAATACCTCAAAAATTGCCAAGTTTCACTCGCCAATGTTTTTCATTTTGCCAGAATTTAGCAAATACTAAATTTTAGATTTTGTTCAGCACTTATCAGATTTCGAATTACCATCTATTTTGGTACTAGCTATAGTAAGTCAGTTCGTTTAAAATTTAAAAATTCCTTGAATAATTAATAGTTTTTGTCGACAGAGTTGAAATGATTATTCATTAGAAAAAGGAATCTTATGCAAAGTGTTCTCTTTTCGATAAGACTTGTAAAGTTCTATTATAAAATTTTCCCCCTGGAATTGAAGAACTTTTTGAAAATTTTAAATGAAAATTTGTTGGTCAAACGTATATTTTCATGATATTAAAAAAAGTAATATCTCTATATGTTACCATTATAGGGCTGATTGTGCTCAAATTGGAGTTTAAAGCTTTTCGAAAGCTTATGGCTTAAAAGGAAAACATATTCTTGACGACCTTGATCAGCAAAATGTATAACACTTAAATATTTATTTAAAATGTGTTAATTAAGCGAAGAATTGCTTTTATTTGTAGAATCTTCAAAATAAACTTCGATGCCGATAAAAAAACGAATTGAACACAATCGTTAGGTTATATTCAGAAAGAAATTTCTTTGGACATGTGTATAGCTTTTTTGAATATAAATTTGAAAGTAGCAAGTAAATGTGGTGACCGGGTCAGATCTATTTTAATTATAATATTTTACATACATATATTTTTCTGGTAAACGAACACATTGGTTAAAATTAAAAAAAAAAATTTACCATAAATACATGATATTGGGAATACCCCTATAAATTTTTCTACATTTTCTTCACAGCTTTACTTCTTCGCAAACCATGTCTCAAAATCCAATATTCCTCTTTCTTTTACTCGTCTTTATTTATTTATTGTGTTATCTTTTTAATTGTAATTTAATTCCGTTGTAGCTTTTCATTACCATACCCCTCTCCCTCCCACTTAATTTCTCAAGAGTTTCTCTTGGCCTCCTGCTAAGCCACTTAACAGCTGTTCTTATTGTTTATCCAAAGTCTACGACTGTCTAGCACAGTAACTAGCACGACGCAATACAATTTCTTTATCAACTTGAATGTTTACTCTAGCTCTACCATGTTCGAGACGATTTTTATTGCTGCCATTATCTACTAGTTCCGTTGGTAGTCTTCGTCGTCGTCGTCTATCTAATCGTTACCCATATCTTTTAGCGCGTCACGCGTACAAAGCGGAAAACTCTTGTACGTTAGACTTGTTTAAAAACTATAATTTTCTGCCCTCATACTTGCACCAATGATTCATAACTGGCGCTCCATCGTCGCAGCTATTACCATTGGGGCCCACCTCACAGCAGCACTTCTTCTACCAGTTTGTAGACATTTGACGTAATCATCGACTTCATAATCAAAGTCTCCACAAAGCTCCAACAATACGTATCGGTGCGAACAACATTTGACACGTTGCGGCGACGAGTGGATAGCTTCGTTAACAATCGGCTAAATTCAGTCATGAGGCTTCATTTGGGTTGTTGGTGGAGGAGGGCGTATGAAGATAGTGTGCAAAAGGCACTGGCACGACAGCATGTAGCAAATGATGCGGCGGTTGGTATCCGCTAGAATGCATAATCAGTTTCACTCTTCAGCCCCAGCTCCAGCTCCAGCTATATTCCACACAATCTCTTTTTTGCTTTTCTTCTCTCTCTATGTAAATATTTTGAAAATTGAAAAATATTTAAAGCATGTTTTGTATTTTCATCCTCTGTATAGTTTTAGCTCCACATAAAAACTTGTTTTACTTTAAGTGAAGTGCTCTCCTGACAGCTCCGCTTTACAATAAGTTCGTTTAAGCTTTGTACTTCTTCGTTAGTTCTTGGTGACGTTAGCCTTGTCTTCGGTGCTCGAATATACTAATTTTTTTGTTATCTCCAATATTTTATTACATTCACTTTTACAGTGGAGCAAATTGTTATAAATGAATGGTATGTTTTATTTGGAGAAAACTATTTCATATAATGCAAAATATGTGAGTTCTGCTATAAATATTACGATTTATTCAGGTGATATAAGTAAAAAGATTTTAAATTTCAAAGATAATGAAAAAGATGAGCTTTTAATGTATGTTAATAAAATGAGCTAATATTAAGTTTTAATCAAAATTAAATTGAGTAAAATATATCAATAATAACTATTAAAATATACTCATTCCGTTGTTATCATTGAAGTGATATGATCTTATTTCAAGAAAACAAAACAAAAATACAAACAAAATCAACTGAATACAAATACGCATGTAAGAAAATAAACAAAAAATAACACAAAGTATATAATGAAAGGAATGAATAGATATGGTATGAATAGATGATATATCACATTACCCAACGTTGACTATATTACAATAGTCGAATTCGGGTTTCAAAATAATTAGGTTATTTTTGCAAAAATACGCTGTAAAAAATCAAAATCTCTTTATCTTTTTCAGCTTATAATTCTGCTCTATTTATTGTAATTCACTCGCAAAGCGTACTAAAAAAAAAATATTGAATATTGATTAAACTGCAGCACGTGTCTTTTTCTGTTGTCGTTATGTTCACATGTTTATTATTGTCGAAAACTGTGTATTTAACAAAAGATGCAGGTATATCACATTACCCGACCATATAACAATATTCGACGTTACTATAATAGAAAAAATTGTATGTATCAACAATAAATTAATCAAAAAAATTTTTTAACAATATGTCTTGTAGCACTACTCAATGTTAAAAATATACTGAGATGTATATATCCCGATACATAAGAAAATTTCTGAAAAATGGTTTTATAAAATGGTTTTAAAAATTTAAAAATTTTTTTATCAATTAAGATCGAAAAGACTAAGATCGATTCCTATATAATGAACACGTCCTCATCAACAACCAGAATCAGATTAAAACTGAGGAAAGTTTTAGATCCCTGTTCACAACCAGAAGTAAGACTTAGACAAAGACCATGAAGAAAACCAAAGTTGATATTTAGACCACGACTAAGTGTATCTCACGGTGAGCAACTCAAATCCCTTTCAAGGAGTCAAATGGCCAACTTTTTTGGTTTAAGTGCAAGACAAAAATAAAACTAAATTTAATGCAAAAAAAAAATCCACGACAAAAACTAGAACCATGTTTTATCGAATCTAAGACCTAAATGCAGAAAATAATCTGAACAATTCCAAACTAGCGCCGTGACCGATCATTAGGAAGATCAAGAATAAGGCATAGATCTAAAAAAGCAATACTAAGACTAAAACTAAAATGTAAGCTAGACTTATAAAAAGAAAACGACTTAGAACAATCAAATTTCACGATTAAGTTTTCTAAGCAGAACATGAACAAGAACAAGAGCAACACCAAGCTCAAGACCAAGGCCAAGATAAAAATTAAAAGCAAGAACAAGCCGATAGATGTTAAGCCAACAAAAAAAGGAAAAACAAAACAGCAATAACCAGGATCAACGAAGACCACGAAGAGACCAAAACAAAGATAATTTTTAATAACAAGATAAAGACAGACGAAGATCTTGCCGAAACCAGAGCTCGCTTCCATCCAATTCTTCAATGCGCAAAAGAAAAAATTAGTTGGCATATCTTTATATATCTATCTCCATTGACTGAAGCGTTATCGTCATCTTCATTTTCGAAGTAAACTGAACTTTTGATAACCCGCAACAGCGGAAGTATTCTCTCCTCTTCGCCTTAATGACACTATTGGTCCTGTTGGGCTTAGAACCAAATAATGCTCGCAAATATACTGCCGTAATATTGTCATACCAAACTTTTTCAATGGTTTTCTTCAGCTCTACCATGGTTTTAGGCTTCAATTTGTTGATTTTGGCTCTCATTTGACCCCAAACATTTTCAATTGAATTGAGGTCTGAGCTATTTCTGGGCTTTAATTTTTCTAGAACTTTCAAAGAGAACAATTAACTCCAAAATTTAATAAGGAAATTAGGAATTGAAGATTTTAATTACCAAGTAAGCTATAAGTCAAGAAGCAGAATCGTCTTGAAAAGTGGGACTTACCTTCTGTTACGACTCTAAGCTTGGGATAAGTCAGCATAAAAATTTGAGCCTAAAAATCTATCCCAAAACAATTAATTTTGGTAGTGATTCTGAGCTAAGACATAATATTCTTGATATCTAGCCCTGATGTGATTGTTTGTCAAAAAATTAACACGCCCATTCGTGCATAATGTATGTGACTTTTGGAACATTTATCAAAAAATGAATATGCCCACATGCGTCCAATATAAGAAATTTTTGGATTGTTTATCAAAAAATTAATATGCTTACTTGTGGCCAGTTTATGTCATTTAGGTGTTGTTTATAAAAATGCTCATTTGTGTCCAATACATGCCATTTATGGATTGTTAGTAGAAAAATTAAATCTAAAAAATTTTGGAATTGTTTATCAAAATATGTCAAAAAAAAAAAAAAAAACATGAAACGATGACAAGAAGATGTTTTTTTTCATTGTTCAAATTAGAAATATTTTATCCAATTCTGACAGGAAAATATAACTTTCTAATTTATTTTCTAGGGTTTTATCACTAACGGGAACAAAACCAATTGAGAATTACGTCGTTCGGGTGCTCATGTTTTGATGTGCAAAAACAACAACAACAAAATTAATTTTTTTACAAACAAGCACTTATTTAGCACAAATTGTATATCAACAAAATTCAAGTCAAAATTCAAGTCCAATAGATATTTTTAAGCTGATTTCAGCTAGAACGCTTTGAGCTTGATTTTAATTCATATTTTTCTCTCCGTGCGTTTTTAAATTATTTTTTGACATTCACTGCACCTCTTAGCATTTAAATCGCCTCCACTTTGTATTTGGAAATGCTTCCCTAAACCATGACATAGGGTAAATGTTTGACGGTGGAAAGGATGCAATTTTCCTGAAACCATTCATCTATTCTACTGTGCGAAAATCATCCTGCCCTATGAGGTTGAATTAAGATTCATGGGAGAATATTACTCTTGACCACTCCGTTCGGGCAAATTTATTTTTGTTTTTAGTCCAGTCAAGTCGTTTTTCCTTCATTTTTTTGGTTAAAACTGGTTTTTTGCAAGTTTTCTGGCCAACATACTTCTATCGTTCAGCCGATATTTAACTGTTCTGACTGTTCGACATGTTTTCAATATACTCCGGTCTTTCTACAGACTGTTGCATTTCTTCCGTCCAGAGCCTTTTTTCTCTTTCAGTATTTTGTATCCATTTTAGAAAGTGATATAGCTTTCAGTGTTGAAATGTGATCATGTGATTTAAAACATAACCACCCAAAATGACCCACAACCTTGATAGAAAATGAACAGATTAAGCAGATTTTTTATTCACGAGTTTCGAAAGACACGGCAAAACACAAGTTTGAACTCCGTGAAGTTCGTTTTTGAAAACACGATATCTAACAGCCCGTGAAATACACGTATTGTTGCAAAAGTACGTATTCACGTGTGTACGTTTACTTGACTTTGGCCGAACCTATGGGTCAAAGGATCATTTAATCCATTCTATACAAGATAAAATAGGTTAAAAAAATCCGTCGTATTTTTCAAATTGATTAAAAATTTTACTTGGCAGCTTAACTACAGACTCAGCTCAAAAGAAGAAATTTGCCCCACTGTATAGCCACAGACAGCCATGATTAAACAGCGCGGCGCAGACATACAACACGTTCTTCAGCTTTAATCTCTCGCACTTGTGCTCTCTGGTCTTCTGTCACTATCTTCTTCAATACTTTTTTGTTTTCTCTCTTTATTAATGCTAATTGGTAAGTGATGGGATTTTGTTTGTGGATGGGCGGCGCAAAGGGGGCGCTAACTGAAACTTGAAACTAACGAACTCGTTGTCGACAACAACGAACGATGTTCAAAGAAACCACACACTGCAAAGAGCGTTAAATAACAACTACAGCTTAAGCTTGAGGAGGTTAAGTTGGAGGTTTTGACGTTGCAACGTACCGTATCTACTGCTGCTGCTACTACTGCCCGTACTCCCAAAAAAAAAAAAAAAAACACAACAACAAATTCTCCAACTCGATTTCATTCAGTTTCAAAAAATTCCAAGCGTTCAGTCTTTGAGCTCGTGTGTCACATATCGTTAGCGGTCAGCAGAATCGCTGCGATTTTATATCATTCCATTTTTAAATTCATTTTTATTTCTCTCTCTATTTTTTATTTCTATAAGCAAAAAGTATAAAAAATAATTTAATTGTACACAAAAGTGCCATTAAAGTTAAAAGTAACTCATATAAAACACGCCAAGTTCATTTAAAGCACGCGAGGACTGTAATTAAGTGTCCTGTTTCTCAACAAGTGATTTGTCATAAATTTAAAAAAAACAACAACAACAAAAAAATCACAATGGCTGGTGGTAATAGAAGATTTTCGCGCAATAATTCAAATGTGGTACTTCCAGAACGTGGACCAGGTAAAAAACGAAAGAAAAGTCATGGAAATACGTGTTTTTTTTACCACAACCTAAAAACAGAACTAGCGTAACCAGCTTCGATTTTATTGTGACGTTGACATATTTTATACTTTTACAGCGGCGGCCCACTTTAGGCTCACTACTTCTTCTTCATAAATAAATTTGAAAGTTTTTTTTGAGGCTTACGCAGCTCTTTGTCTCTAAGCCGCAATTTATTGACATTTCGTGTGTTTTATGCCAATTTTATACCCTTCGATTTGTACTGTTAGTGACTAATGTGGTTTTATTGCTTTGCTTGCCGCCAACGTGGCGGTTCCTACTTCTTGTTTTAGACGTGTACGAATTTATCTATATTCATGTTTGCAGTCTTAAATAACGTAATTCTTTGAATACGCAATCAATTTTTGTTGTTATACGTTTACTTTCTTCGGTTTTTGGCTTTAACAGCAGCACCTGTTTTGTTGTTGCTTTTGCTGCTGCTACTGCTGCCACGCATGCATCCATCCATCCATCCATCCATCCATCCAGCATTTTGCATTCTACTTGGAAACAAGTTTTAAAATTTAATTTTTTTTTTTGTTCAATAATTTTTTTGTAGATAAGCTGAGCTATTTTATGCATTGCTATGTGTGCTTTTCTTTAAATTTTTGTTTAAAATATTTTTGCCAAGGTTATCTCTATCTATCTTGCTTCATGTGCATTTTTACTTTCATGTGGCTGATAGTAAAAAATAATTCGCTGAGAGTTTTCATTTGTTTTTTTTTTTTTTTTTCTATTTTCTACTCTGCTGATAATGATATTTGTGGATGCTGTTTGTAGTTCTGATGAGAGAGAACTTGAAATAATGTCTGAAAAAATAAAAAAAATAAATGTTCCACCATATGTGAGCAACATATGTTAAATTTTGCTGTTCTTGAACTTGATAATTATTATCAAGTTGTTATGAATAAGATTTATGTCATGTTTTTGATATTCAAATTTCAAAATTTTGTTTTAAGATATATACTAACGATGATTTTAGTATTCAATACAGTTAAAGCTTCAAATCTATATTAAAATTTCAAGTGAAAATTTTCACTTTAAGAACCTGAGTTCATCCCTAGTTTTCCTTCGAATCTTTTTGATTTTAAAATTTTGTTTTTAACTTTTACCTCAAGAATTAAAATGTCATTCGTTAATGGCAAAGAAGGGGAAATCAGTCGGATGTTTAATCGTAGAAAGATGTGGATTCGGAAATGAGGCACGTACTTTGCCGCATTTCAATTCTATTCAATTTTCTACACATTTACATTCACAATTCATTTCATTGGGAGGAATGCTTTCATTAGCCTTCTCAAAAAGTGCTTCTTGGAGTTTTCAATGAAAGATTTCTTTGAGGCCTTCAATGAAAGGATTCTAGTAGGTGGTTTCCAGCAAAAATTTAAGAAGGCATTTCATGATTCAGAAAACATAAGACAAAATGCTGCTAGGAAATATTTAACCATTGCCTTGTGCAAGGCATGTCTTGGAAGCATACTTAGAAGCTATTCAAATAGCCTTTTAGAAGTTTATAAGAATGCCTCCTGAAAGAACTTTTCGATAAGGCTGAGGAAAAGCATAATTGAATTTTTAAATGTCTTCTGGAATCAGTGTATCTAAAAGAATGCATGTTAAGTTTGTATCAAAAATTTTGCTGGGTTTTAGAAAAAGAAACCTGTTAACCAATAATATCTACTTAGAATTACTTCAAAAAACTTTAGTTTAATAAAAAAAAAAACAAAAATCAAAATGTGTTTCGAAAAAATTTTTAAATACGCTAGGGCGGGTCAATAAGTCCTTGACTTTTTTAAGAAAAGAAAGGTTGGTTGACAAAAAATCATTTAACTTTTCAACAGTCTCCTTTGAGTCTAACTCTTCGTCCAATGTTTCTCCAATTTCACAATCCTTCCAAAAAATAAATTCTGTCGCGTTACTCAAGAGATAATTTCATAATTGTAGTCAAATTACTTTCCGTGGAGACATTTCGTTAAGTTGAAAAACAAGGACTTCGGTCTATATCCGGAGAATAACGCGTATAAAGAAGCAATCCCTAGCCCAATTCATGAAATTTCGCCATGGAGACTGCTCATTTTGCTGCTTCTTCGGCGCATTTTGCCTCGAGAAACTCACGTCTTTGACTTGGCTTTCACAATCCCGCACTTTCAATCTAACACCATATCGTGAATTATTTTAATTATTTCGACCTCAATTGGGGATCAAGAACGTTTGGCATCTCTCGTGCTTGCAAATCAAGCTTAGCCTTGGGAAATGTTTTTCTCCACAATTCACGCGGTCGTCTCCTATCAATATATGACAAACACTAACTTAACACAGCTTGTTCAAAATTTAACAGAAGTCAAATGACAAGAACTTGTTAACATAAACATTGTTACCCTTTCAGTTTACTCTTTCGGTACCATAGAAAAACTATAAGAGTTTTTCACATTTAGAACAATTTAAGTTTTATGCCTCTAAGTGCTAAAATTTTTGAAACCACGAAACCATGTTTTATGGGATGGCTTTTACTTTTGAGTAGTTTTTAAAAAATTGCTAACAAAATTTTGTGACCATGATACCAAAAGGGTTAAGAGGCGGGAAATTCAAAAAGTCGCGAACTTATACACTCGTTATGCACTCGTAAGTTCTGATATAAATATACACCAGACCATACCTTATTTTTTAGTTCATTAGATTTTCGCTCCAAGAACGAAATTAGCTTTGGTTGGGTCTCACAACATTTCGTTCGAAATTTGGTCTAGTCTAGAAAACGGCAAGATATAAAATTTAGTTTTAATAAAAATTTATTTTTATGTACTTAAAAGAATTGTATTCACCGTTATTCGCCACACTTTTCACTTTTCTTTAACGTACTCGTCACAGTGGGGGGCATATTAACTTCAGCTTAATCCCAGCTAAAATCATCATCATGTGCTCAGCTAGTTACTAAAAAATTTCATTGAAATAAACCATTTTCAAATTTCACCAAGTGCCGATATTTTTGTGAAGGGTTTCCAAGCAGTTTTTATAATATTCCACAAAAAGTTAACATTTTGACGATCGCGTCGTTTACGAGCAGATCCACTTCTGGTCAGAGATTTTTAATTGATATTACATCCGAACTTTGTGCTGGCCAATCAAGAACGCATGTTTCGTTGTAAAATCTAATTCTTTACGGGTCGCAAAGAGTGCTTCGGGTCATTATCATGTCATGAAATGGTCATAAAATTTTCTGCGTAGGGTTCTGCGTAGGGTAAGCTAATATGTTCTAATACAAACGCCATCAATTCTTATAGCGTTTCAACGACATGCCATGACATGGCTCGCCATACCATTATGCTTCCCCACCATGCTTTACGGTTTTTAATGGTGTTTTCAGAATTATATTCCTGGTTTTCTGACACATGTTTTTCCGTCTTATCCAAACCTTGCATTCATCACTTCATAACATATTTTCCCAGAACAAAAAGGTTTGACCAAGAACAGTAACATCGGTTATTTCAATATCGTATCCTCATCAATTTTTTTTCTTATTTTGTTCCAACGACTTATTGTTTATAATTTTGTATTTTTCTGCAAAGCCTAAGCTATTTAATTCCGCCAAACATTATTAGTTGCATATTTGAAAAAAATAAGAAAACTAAAAAAAAATCTTGATTGATTATAAATGATTTTCCATCAAAATATGTTGCATGCATGTTTCGGCTTGTTCATCACATTATTCAGAATAGTTTATGTCCAATATAGCTGCAAAATTACCTTTAAATAATTTGCACAATATTTGCAATAAAGGTCAAATCTTTTTGGGTATTAAGGTACTTTTGTTCTCATTAAGGTTCAAATTTTTAGGGAAAGGAAAATGGACCAAAGTACTTTTACATTTTTGAAATGTGAACCGGTCTAAGTTTATATTTGTTTGTATATTTTGTATACCCTAAACCTGAAAGGTGAGGGTATATTAACTTTGTGCAAACGTTTGTAACGCATAAAACGAAGCGAGTCCGGTATAGAAAAGTATATATATTCTTGATCAGCGTCACCACGTGAGTCGAGCTATCTATGTCCGTCCGTCCGTCCGTCCGTCCGTCCGTCTGTGTGTTGTCCGTAAACACAGGATAAGAAGAAGGAGTCGAGATGATTGGATGAAACTTGGTACACATGGTCACATGCACCCAAGGATCTGCACTATTGAATATTTTTGGAATCCGCCCACGGACACGCCTACCTCCCATACAACGCAAAAATTTAAAACTGCATAACTCAGCTCATAATAAGTCTACAACAATAAAATTTGGTATGTGTGTATTTTATATCAACACAAAGATGTCTTTGAAAAATGGATGTCATCCGTTCACGGACACGCCCACCTCCCATACAACCCAAAAATTGAAAACGCAATAAATAAGCATCTGTTTAACCTACAGAGCTAAAATTTGACACATATATTTTTTATAACAAAACAAAGATGATTTTGAAAAATTGACATCATCCGCCCACGGACACGCCTACCTCCCATACAACGCAAAAATTTAAAACTGCATAACTCAGCTCATAATAAGTCTACAACAATAAAATTTGGTATGTGTGTATTTTATATCAACACAAAGATGTCTTTGAAAAATGGACGCCATCCGCTCACGGACACGCCCACCTCCCATACCACCCAAAAATTGAAAACGCAATAAATAAGCCTCTGTGTAACCTACATAGCTAAAGTTTGGCACATATGTTTTTAATAATAAAACAAAGATGGTTTTGAAAAAAGGACATCATCCGCCCACGGACACGCCTACCTCCCATACAACGTGAAAATTGAAAATTCCATAACTCAGCTTATAATAAGCCTACAACAATAAAATTTGATATGTATGTGTTTTATATCAACACAAAGATGTCTTTGAAAAATGGACGTCATGGACGACACGCCCACCTCCCATACAACCCAAAAATTGAAAACGCAATAAATAAGCCTCTGCTTAACCTACAGAGCTTAAATTTGGCACATATATTTTTTATAACAAAGCAAAGATGGTTTTGAAAAATGAACATCATCCGCCCACGGACACGCCTACCTCCCATGCAACCCAAAAAGTTTAAAACTCAATAAATAAGGTTATGTTTGTCATAGAGAAATTAAATTTGGTATGTATGTATTTTATACCAAAACTAAGGTGTGTTCAAAAATTGGGAGTAATCCGTTCATGAACACGCCCACCTCCCATAGCGAAAGCACAATAAAGGCATTAACTGTGAGCTACAGGAATAAAACTTGGTATGTGTAAATTTTTCATCAACATTTAAATGCATATAAAATATAGGCTTCATCCGCCCACGGAGACGATCATTTACAATAAAAATTTTTTGTTTTTGAAATGTAGGTTTAGGGTATTTCATAGTCGGCCTAGACCGACTTTAGACTTTCTTTACTTGTCGTAAAACTAACAACTTTTAAGTAAAAAATTCTTCAAATATCAAAAAATGTTTGCTTCTTTGATCCATATCTAAATTTAGCGAAAAGGTTTTACTAATTATATTTTTAATTTTTTTTTTTTTTTTTTTTTGCAATTGATTAATGAGTCAAGGTTCTTTCCTCAGGGGCTGTAATGGCCATTTCGTTTTTATCTTCCAATTTCTAAATCTCATCTCAATTTATAGGCTAGGCTATTTGTATAACAAATCATTGTTTAACATGTTAAAATATTTATAAATATACAAAAATTTTGAAGTCTCTGACACAAAATGGCACATTATACGCCTCAGTTCAGATTCGTATCTGTGAACTTTCATATTTTCGTTAATAATTCTCAATTTAAAACTTTTCCTACAGCCAAGTCAAATCAACAATTAAAACCAACAAAGGAACAAAATACCTACATTTCGCAGCCTTATCAAAAAATCTTAAAACCAACATTTATTCATTTAACAATGTTCGTTAAACATGTCTAGAGAAAGATAACAAAGAAAAGCAGCGGATCATTAAATTGCTTGAAATGCGTGCAAATAAAATAAATTTGTAAAATACAATAGCAAAATATAAATAAATAAAGATTAAAAAAATAATTAATTACATAAACATCGGAAAAGAGAAATGAAAAAATTTTACAAAAAGCGAATTAAGAAAAATATAAAAATAGTTAAAAATAGAAAAAAATAATGCAAAGTGTTGTTGTTTAAGTATGTGAGATCAATATACATACGTATATATGTACATACATATGCATATGTCTATTACTTGAAATATACTGAAAAGCAAAAGACAACCATTTTAAGATAAACACAGCACTGGCAAAATTTCAATAAAACTTAAATTAAGAGCGAGAAATACTTATTGAATGAAAATTTTAAAATAAATGCAAAATAATGAAATAATAAACGTTTTCTGTAAAAATAGAGGTTAACAACCTTATTCTGGAGATTGACAATTGTCAATTTATTTACAAGCTTATCTTTTATAGGTTTTTTGCACATGGAGTTGAAAATTCAATTTTATTTTAAATAATTTTTTATGTCATCAATAACTCTTCTGATATTGACCATCTTTTGTCAAATAATGAGCTTTCAATTTTAGTACAGAATGAGGAATTTCTGCGTATGTCAAAAATTTACAATTGTCAATCACCAGAATAGGGCTCTGAATCATGCTTCTAATCAATCAATTAGCTTGAAGTTAAAATAGAAGTCACGCTCTAAATGTTCATTTGCTCTTGTCAATCCCTTTATGACTTTATGAAAAAAAATACTTTACCTAAGACGTGTTACATACTTATTGGTATTCAAAGCAGCTGTTAAAGCAGAAGAATAACATTTTCTGGCCACGAAAAATAGCTCTCGGCTCTATTAAAGTGTCAATAACCTGATTTAAAAAATAAAGAACAACAACTACAGCAGCAAAATGGATTGTAAAATCAACTTAAAAATCATTATTAAAAATTTTTTAAAAACATTAGAATAAAAAAGTTGAAAAAATCATTGAAAATCTGCCGCAGGCACATTCATTCTACACTAAAGAATCTTTAACTAGAAACTTCATGTACCTCTTATTCGAAGAAATACACATATGGACAATGAAATAGGTGTGTGCTTTATTCTTATACAAAAAACACCAGTTTTATGTTTTCTGTGAAGTTATTTTATATTTGACTTTAGAATATAAAATAGGCATTATTAATTGTTAGAAAAATAGTTATAAAACAAAAACAATAATAAAAAAAACATTTAGTACTCGTTAATTCATGGTACTAATCGATTTTAACTTGGTCATAAAAATAGGTATTTATAAAATAACTTCAAATAAATAGGTTATTTCATATAAAAGATGTAATGTTCTGAACTAGATATTATTCAGAACATACTAAGATACTAAGTACTTAGTAGCCGGTATATCCACCATTATTTTTTAGTACAGCCTAGATTCTTCTGGGCATGGAGGATATCAACTTGCGAAAAGTCTCTTCTGGGATATTATATCAGGCTTGTTCAATATTTGTACATAATTGAGTTTTATTTTTGCAGACTTGCTTGGGAATTTGTCGTTTAAACTAACCCCAAAGATTCTCAATTGGGTTGAGGTCAGGGGATTGACTTGGCCAATTAACAACCGTCAGATTTTGTTCAGCAAACCATGCTCTTACAAAATTGGATGAATGTTTCGGATCATTGTCCTGCTGAAATTTCCATAAAAGTGGCATGTTTTCTTCTGCGTAAGGTAGCATTACTCTCTTCAATAAATCCTTGTACACGAATCTGTCCATAGTACTCTCAATCCGATGTATTGGACCTACCCTCTGCCTCGAGAAGCAGCCCCACACCATTATGTTGCCTTCTCCATGATTCACGGTTTTTTTTGTAAGTCTGATATGGAATTCTTTGCCTTTAGGTCGGCGAACATTTCGCTCAGCATCATTACCAAACAAATTAATCTTCGTTTCATCACTCCACAGAATGTTTCACCATTTTTTTTCGCCTTCAGGACCGCACCAAGATTTATGAGCCAATGCAAAATTTTTCCTCTTCTTTAAGTTTGCCGTTCTAAGCAAAGGAATTTTTCGAGCTATCGTTCCGGATAGTTTTGCACTTACCAATCTGCGACGTACTATTCGGGATGAAACAATATTACCAATATCGGCTGCAATGGCTTTAGACGATATGAAAGGTTATCTGAAACTGAAGAGGTTTTTTTAGAGGCTTCACGACTCTCAATTATTTTGTCGGGTTTTAGAGCATTTGTCACGAAGTTTTGAGATCGTCCTAAAGTATTGGCAATGAATTTGTACGTATGTCCATGCTTTCGAAGCTCCTCCACTGGTCTTCTTTCTTCTGCGCTACAGTGATGTCCACGACCTATTTATTTATAAACTTATATTTTTTTTTATAAACTTAAACTATCTTAAATTACAATTATTTTGCGCAAAATAAGAACACATTATCTGAAACTTTACTTCTTATTATTTAATTATTCTCCAAAATGCTGTTTCAATAATACTAAAGAAAACACACCTATTTTACTGTCCACACAAAATTGCTAGCTTAACAAAGGAATTTAAGGTATTTTTATCTATAAGTATAAAAACTAACGGGAATTTTAATTTTTAAATGAAAACAGTGTTGCCTTTTTTGCATATTTTTGTAGGATAAGAATTTCTATTTTTAAAGAAATTTATTTTATTAAAAAAAAAAAAAAACAATTAAGTTTTTTTTTGTGAGTTCGAATTATTTTATTAATTAATTTATTTGAATTAACTTTTTTGATAAAAATACAAAAATTGTAACTATGCAATATTTCGACGTAGCACCTTTGTATATTAAAAGGTTATATCTGACAATTACAGCATCTCTGCTTTGATTTATTTTTTTGTTTTTTGCCACCTATTTTAGAAAGTAGCTTATGCCTGATTACGTATGTGCTGATTATAATAAATTGAAAGTTTTTAATACAGATGCACCCTTTTGTTGGAGTACATAACGAGTTTTGTCGCAGTCATCTGAAAGTATGAAATGTCTCCAAATGTTTGTTGCCATGCATAAGTTGAATGTGTCAATAACTGACAATGAACTTCCATTGTTAAGACTCGCAAGTTTGATTTAAGTTGGTGCTGATCATGAAAAAAAAAATATTTTTATGTATAATATTTAAATAACGTCACAATCATTTCGCTCATTTTCTGAAATAGCGTCATATTAAAAAAAAAAAACTTAATTTTTAAGTTTCAAACTGATAAAGAAACATTCCTTAGGTCTTACTTAAATATTGCCAAAACTATAAATGAAACGCTATTTTTCAAATAGTTCAATGATTATACAATGGCACAGTTTGTATGCAAAACTGTGGTATTGATATGCCGTAAGAAATTAATTATTTGATACGAAATATTCAGAAATTTGGTGCTACTGCCGAATATAAGAAAGATGATGTCTCCACATTTATACGTAATGCCACTTGTACATTTATTTTGAACTTTAAACTGTTTAACTATTCGATAGTACCTAAATTTGCACTTAAAACTGGTTAGTGGTACCTACGATAATATATATATCACTATAGCGACATGGCACAATGGCTAAGGCGTCGAATTACAAATCGATGAGGCTAGGATCGGAAAGAAAAAAATTGATCGTTCACAAATTGAACTTGGACGACTTTTGAAGACCTTAGTCTTAAAAAATTTTCGAAGTTCGATTAAGAAAGCTGCTTGGCAGTCTATGCAACGTATTAGCTTGTACCTCAAAATACACCAATAGTTCATAGAAAATACACTAATTTTAATTATCTCAAAGATTTTTCATTAAAACGCATGTCAGGGCTTGAAAAAAGTCATATTAAAGTTACAAAAAATGTAAAAACTGCAACGTCCCTATACATTATTTTCCAAATTGTTATTTCAATTTCACATTTTTTTGAAAATAAATTCTTATAAATGCCCATTTAAGAATAAATTTAAAAGGTACGAAATTAAATTTAATTTTACACAAAATTACATATTTCGTAATTCAATTTATCACAATGCGTGATTTTTAAACTTGTTCGATGTTTAGGAAAAATTTATTTTTTATTAAATTTTCCTAAAATTTTAAAAAACTTTTCCTTTTCATTTTTCATAATTCCAATATTAAGAAAAATTTCAGTTTTATCCCATTTTTACACCCAGATATATTTTTAATATGTCGAAATAAGTATAAAAAATCTTTATTCTCAAGGTCGGTCGATTCGATAAAGACTTTTTATTGTTCCTTCATACACTGAACCAAAAAAGTACACAATAATTATGAATTGTTATATAATCTCTGTGAATCGCATTCGTGAATTATCGACCTGTAAGCAATTACATGAGTCATGAACTTTTTATGATATCAATGTTTAAAATACACGAATGAAAAAACTCGAGAATATGAATATTTCATAAGCCTACCCAATAAAACAAACTCGTAGAGCAATAACTCGGATCAGATATCTCGTATTTGATTCGAATTCGAAATGAATACGAGTTTATTATAAATAGCGAATGTTTGTATATAAAATTTCATATTTCTAAGAAGAATATTTATCTCATATGTAAGAATCTAAGATATCTGAGAACCCAATAATTTTTTATTTAGTTGGTTTATTCCATTAATATGCCAACGGATTAACTAATATTAACTAAATTTTACAATTAATCCATTTAATTTTTGAATTCGTAATATTGCATTTTCGAATCGTTTTCGAATTCGACACGAGTCCACAATCTCGTAAAATAAAATACATTTTTATATCGCTGCATTTAATCAAACCCACGTTCCCAAGAGCTTGTTTTCTTAATGAAGCAAATTATGCAGCTATAAAGTTGCAACTGCAATTGGCTTATGGATGACGTGAAGTACTTGCACCCAGAGGACGTGGGTTCGGTTCCTGAAAATATTTTTTTTTGTTTCTTTAAAACAATTATAATCTTTAATCATAATTATCGATTTGCGTTAGATATGAATATATTTAAAGAATTTAATTTCGAATAGAAATTGCTAAAATTATTCGAAAACGATTTGCTAATGTTGAAATTTTTGTTTCGGTAGTGATTTGATTATAATTAAAAAAATTATCGTTTCGAGAATGAAGTGTGCATTTCTCCCACCCTCGGGTTCGAGATCTCAAATTCATCTCGAATTCGAGGCAAATTCATTTGATTTATTGAGTAGTGTGTAAAGTTCATAGAGTAAGTGTACAAGAAGATAAATGACCGAAATTCATATAATCCATTTACAAATGCAAGGGCAGCAAGAATAGTTGATATGATTAAAATAAAAAATGCATAACCCTCATGTACTTAAACAATGGAAGCGTGAACTACTTAATGCATTTAGTGACCATAATTCATACAGTCCAGAGCTGTAAAAGAATGCATTCAATTTGATTGCTTCTACAAAATTTTGAATCAGTGAATAACGAAATAAGAATACATTCAATGAATGCAAAATTGATCCATGAATAAAATTTTGAATTCACAATCAATTTTAAAAAATTGAATAATTATTCATTTCTATTATTCATTTGTCGTTATTCTGAATAATGCATTCATTTTGTTATTCAAATGAATGCTATTCATAAAGAATGCTATTCACAAAGAATGCAATTCACAAAGAATCGTTATTCATTTTGCATTCATGCATTCATTTTTTATTCATTATTCATTTTTTATTCATTATTCATTTTTTATTCATTATTCATTTTTTATTCATTATTCATCTTTTATTCATTATTCATTTTTTATTCATTATTCATTTTTTATTCATTATTCATTTTTTAATCATTATTCATTTTTTATTCATTATTCATTTTTTATTCATTATTCATTTTTTATTCATTATTCATTTTTTATTCATTATTCATTTTTTATTCATTATTCATTTTTTATTCATGCCTGTTAATTGGTGTTAATTTTGCAACCAAAGTAGTATATTTTTAGTTTGGTGTAACAGCGCAATAACCGGGGCCTTGGGCTAATTGTTTTATATTTTGAATTGAAATAAATTTTCAGTTTTAAATTTGCAACTGGGTAGCTTCGCGTGAATTGAGTGAAAAAGGTGTTCTCTCAATAATGAATAAAAAATGAATAATGAATAAAAAATGAATAATGAATAAAAAATGAATAATGAATAAAAAATGAATAATGATTAAAAAATGAATAATGAATAATGAATAATGAATAATGAATAATGAATAAAAAATGAATAATGAATAAAAAATGAATGCATGAATGCAAAATGAATAACGATTCTTTGTGAATTGCATTCTTTATGAATAGCATTCATTTGAATAAAAAAATTAATGCATTATTCTGAATAAAGAAAAATGAATAATCGAAATGAATAATAAATCAATTTTCTGAAATTGAATGTGAATTGAAAATTTTATTCATGGATCAATTTTGTTTTCAATGAATAGCATTCTTTTGTCCTTATTCACTTGTACTTAGAATTCTGAATATGAATGCAAATTTTACAGCTCTGATACAGTCCATGAAAAAAAAAATGATAATATACTAGTCCTTGGCTTATTTTTATAACCTCCATACACTTATGACCTTACGTCCCTCAAAACAAAATTTGAAGCTCAAAAATAATAAATTTTGATAGAAATGGTCAACTGCTTTTCAGATATTCACAATTTCATTAACAAATTTTGTTTTTTGAGCTTTAAGTTTTGTTTTCAAATCAAAAAATTACAACAAAAACATAGAAGTATAAAAATTCTGGATAACAATTTGTAAAATTTCCAGAATAGAGCCGTTAACCTGTACATTTTTTTTCGAATACAGTGTTCGCGATCAAAAATTTTGTGTACGGCAGATTTGTACATGTTTTATATGTTAACATAACTTATTTTTGTATTTTACATGGACTTGTGTATGAATACACTCAAGCTATGTATAATAACTTGGATTTAATGAACAAGTACACTTGATCAGTTGGTGGTGACCGTGGCATGCAGGTTAAGTGTGTGGCTTAGCATGCTCGGAGCCCGGATTCGATCCCCAGCCGCGGCGAAAATTTTTTTCAATAAAAAATTTTCTGATCGGTCACCACCTCTTTGCAGACAATGGCAAACCTCAGAGAGTAAATAATGCCATGTTAAGCTTCTTAAGAACATGAACTTTAGCCGTTCGGAGTCGGCATAAAACATGTAGGTCCAGTTCTCGGTCAATTGTGTGCAAACATTTAAAAACACACACAACACAATTGATCATAAGAAGCTCGGTCGAAGTCCTTTAAAGAGCTGAAATGGCCAATTTGTTTTTTTTTTTTTTTTTTTTTGTTACACTTTATCAGTGAACGCAAAATTCATGTAGATTGTTTATGAAGGTAAACATAATTTATATTTGAGGAGTTTGCTTTCAAATCCAGATAAGTAACAGGAAACAAAATTTTTGTAAGAAATGCCATTGTAAAGCTAATGTTACAAAACATCGATTCATAAAATCCTCTTTGATAAAAATTATAAAAAAAGAGAAAAAATGCATTAAATATCTCCTCTTCAATCAAAAGCAGACATCTCCACTGTACATTTTCAATCAAAAGTTTCAAAAGTCCAAGCTAGTTTTCATTTGTGTAGTTTTCATTCAAATTTTAAAAACTTTTTTATGTCAAAACATTGGTATGAGTAATAAATTTAACATTTAACCGGATTTGGGTATGCGTTCTGTAAAAAATAAAAAGTTAAAAGCAACAAACATTTTTTTTAACTAAAAAGCACCCTCAGGAGATTCAAAATTGCTTCGGCGGATTTCCTCCAATTTGAAAAAAAAAACTATGCAGAAATCATTTAAATGAGTTCCTCTAACTTTTGAGATCCCGAACGGCGGAATCTAAATTTTGATTCATTTCTAATTTTCAAAGCCAGTCAAGTCAAAATTTTAAATTGAAAATACAAATTTTTTTTTTGCACAAGAGACTATTTTTTGTTCGCATAATATATTCTTGTGGAGCATAATTTTGCGTAATTAGCTTGTTTATAAAAAATGTCTGTCAAAATTGAGACTTTTTTTTTGATTTCCCAACAATTCGATCTGTGTGACTTATCTGGTTTAGAATGTAAACTTCTCATTTATTCAAAATATAATTTTTAAATATTTTTAGTTTATCTAGAAAAATGCGGGAAGGAGAATTCTAACTTGTACGCCAGCTTAGAAAGCCTTTAAAGATTCCTGGTGGTCTAGCGACCGCGTATTGAAGGCCTTTTTTGGTATTTTTTTTAAATGTATTGTATTTTAAATATTGACCCTCTCGAATAATTAGATCTGGGTGATGAGTAAGATTTTAGTTGATTCATTTATCTGAATCAATATTTTCTTTCATCACACCGTGCAGAAAAAGTACTTTCGAGAAAGATGAGTTTAAATTCTAAGCATGTATGGCTCTCAGCAAGTATATAAATATGGGCCTCCATTGTGTTTCAACGTAGATAGTGCCGAACAGTTACTTTACATTTGCCTGTTTGATATTACCTTGTAGTACCACAAGAATCATAGCTTTGGGACGGATACTGGGATTTCCCTAAAAGGTTATCTTTAAAGATTTCAGAATGCTAGTCCCTGAGCCGAAACTTTTACAAAATTTTTTAGAATTTCTTATAAATGTTACTTTGAATGAGTTTAAAAGTCTTAAACTACAAATTAACTTATCCAAAATGAATCGGCGATTAACGAGTATAATTTTCTATAAGTTATAAAGTCAAAATTATTATACATAACTTTTTTCGAACAGTAAAAATTTTTGAATTACAATTTTTCTGTACCTTATAAACTTTATTAAGCGATATATTGATAAAATATTATAAATATTATGAAAATATTGCGAAGATGTTTGTTTTATTCACAAAAAAGTATCGTGTTTGCTACTTTTGTGGGAACTAATTTACCAACAAACTGTTGAGCTCCGAAGGATACAAAAATAATATATATGCAAGTGCTGAAAACGTACTTTTCTACCCAAAAGGTTCATAAAAAAATTAAAAACAAGATGTTCTTTGGTTAACTTTGGCACCTTAATCGCATGAAGAGAAAACATGATTTACTTTTGAAAATATTTATTCCAAAATCTCAAAAAGTTTTATGTTTGGATGTACACACCCTCTTGGAAATACGTCTCTTGACTATTTGGTTTAACTCTAGACTTGACTATTTGGGATTTCTTTTCAAAAACATACGTTTTAAAATCTGCTTTTTACTTACATAAAAGCAGTTTCTCTTGGGAATGAAAAAAATTTAATTTAATTATTTCTATCTGAACTTAATTAAGTAAATTAACAATAAATAAACCGCAACTTGCTCAACAACTTTTTTTTTTTTGCTTTTCCACTCGCACTGATGCTCTTCCAAACTCTTCGAATTTTTGGTTTTCCTCACGTTCTAAAGTATTTTTACTTTTTTTTATATTATTTCGAAAAAGCATGAAACACCAACGATATGCTGCTCAGCTAGAAGACAGCATCTCCGCATCGAGAAAAGAATTTCATTTCCGCAGCGTTTTCGGGCGCGTTTCACACGCATTTCATTTAATTTTTCAACGTTTTAACGGTAGCAAGAAACTTTCAAAGTGTTTTCCGCGATTATTTAAAGGAAAAAATTCCAAGTGTACTCGTGAGAATAAAATATTGAAAAGTAATTGCAAAAAAACAAAAACTATACTTTTGCCAAATTTAATTTATTTAAACAAAAAAGATGATGAGTTGATCTTTTTCAGTGCTAGCTGCACACACACATACACACGTCAGCAACTTTTAATGCTGTCAACGTGATATTGCATAATTGTATCAAGAAAACTGACAGCAGCTGCTTTGCAGCCGCCAACAACTACTCTTGCTTCATCTTCAACGCCCCATCAATAGCATATATTTTCCTAACAAGCGCATAAGAGAAAAAAATATTCAATTTCTTTGTTTCTTTGCTTAAATTTTATATGATTTTTCGATTTTTCACATATATGTTATATAGTCGGCTTTTTTCCAACTTGCCACCCCCGCCTTGCAGTCATTTGGTATTTCTTCTTCAACGAAAAATGATGACTAAGCATTGATAGATATACTCAGATGAGCAGAAATATTTTTGTGGTTATTTTTCTTAATTTTCTTTAATCTAAATTATTTCTCTTCCTGATACCTTTAATTACTTTTTTTTCATGAATGCAACAATATACACCTAAAATTTGTTTAGAACAATTTCAATATATTAATAATTTATATACAATTTTTTTGTTACTACAATTTATTTATCCTTTTTTCCCCAATTCTTTCTCATTTTAGTGGAATCTCTGATCTACTGGCGCGATGTTAAAAAATCTGGCATTGTCTTTGGTGCTGGTCTGGTCATTTTACTGGCGATTTCCTGCTTCTCCGTAATCAGCGTGTTCGCCTATTTGTCTCTGTTGACACTGTTCGGCACAGTTGCATTCAGAATCTACAAATCTGTTATGCAAGCCGTACAGAAGACCACCGATGGACATCCCTTCAAGTATGTATTTCATGTCTTTCTGCTTTATATTTTATAACTTACTAACTTTTTCTTCTCTTTTAGGGAATATTTGGATATTGATTTGACACTCTCACAGGACAAGATTCAAAATATTGCCGGTGTTGCTGTCGCTCATGTCAATGGTTTCACCGCTGAATTGCGACGATTGTTCCTGGTTGAGGATCTTGTTGATTCCATCAAATTCGGTGTTATTCTGTGGGTGATGACATACATTGGTGCCTGGTTCAATGGCATGACGCTTGTCATTTTGGGTATGTCTCATGTCATAATTTTAAACGTTGTGCCACATTTTTGCAAAAAATGCAAAATTAAATTATAATTTTTGTCGCTCTTACTGGTTCCTTTGCTCATAATTTTCATTTAATTGCTTTCAGCTTTCGTCTCGCTGTTCACCTTGCCCAAGGTCTATGAAAACAACAAACAATCAATTGATACTTACTTGGATTTGGTACGAAGCAAATTGACAGAAATCACCGACAAGTAAGTTCAACACTTTTTTTAATAATTTTTTATAATCTTACTATAAAACGTACTCTTAATACAAAAGACGCAATAATTGTACCATTTTCTGATATAAACATAAACAAACAAAAACAAAAACAAATTGGCCATTTCAGCCCTTGAAAGAACTTTGACGGAGCTTCTTTTTGATCAATTGTGTTGTGTGTGTTATTAAATGTTTGCACACAATTAACCGATAACTGGACCTACATGTTTTATGCCGACTCCGAACGGCTAAAGTTCATGTTCTCAAGAAGCTTTGCATGGCATTATTTACTCTCTGAGGTTTGCCATTGTCTGCAGAGAGGTGGTGACCGATCAGAAAAAATTTTTATTGAAAAAAACTTTTCGCCGCGGCTGGGGATCGAACCTGGGCTCCGAGCGTGCTAAGCCACACACTTAACCTGCACGCCACGGTCACCACCCTGGTATAAACATATCGCTTTATTATTCGAGTTTCCTGTTTTTAAATGCTTCTATTAAGAATGTTGACATTTGTTTTTAGTCTTAATTGCGATAATTAAAATAATTATTTATCATATTTATATTTAATTGATAATTCCAAAATATTCTTTGAATCTAATTTTGAAAAATTTGTTTATATTTTCATAAATCTTAGATCGGTCCTTTTGTCTGAGAAGAGTTTTTTATTTGAGAAGAAGATAAAATGGACTTCCATCCATCAACTTTTGTTTTGTATACCTTTGTGGAGTAGCCATAGTGCACATTTTCACATGTTCAAGCTTATCTGCCTTTTCATAATCCAAAATGCATTTATTTTCAAAATGAGTCCATCATTTTGAAGTTACAAATGGCAATTTAGACACAGTCATCACTTGATTAAGATTCTCAAATATTAGGGCCCAAGAAAGAAAGAAAAGTTTTCTTCATGAATAAAGAAAACTTCATAAATTCGATTAAATCAAAAGAGACAACCACAAATCTGTCATAATTTTAATGTCAGGATCCGAAATACTAGACTTTCACGAATCTTTCCTAATAAGCATAGATTTGAAGAGTCATTAGAATTATTTTTGAACTATTTAGACTCCTATAGAATGAATATATGATACTTTAGCCAATAGGTATGACCAGCTGCAATATGCGTTACTATGACTTCTGAGGCGATTGATTGCATCCGAGCTTTTATCAGAGCTGCTCAAGTAGGACGGGCTTGATTATTGATTTATGGTATAGAGCGTAAAAGAGTGCTCGACTTCTCGATTGCCTACTGAACCCAAAGTAACACCTGTTTATCACCCAGGAAGCGTATTAAGAAAGAGATATTAAAAGAGATATTAAGATATTAATTTTCACAAATGGTGAGATCGCCTTTCTTGTATGTAGTTGTTAGAGTTGTTAAACTGTGGTTCAAATTGTTAAGAATGCTTGTGAAATGCTTATTAATTGCGGAAGCTTACACCAGAATCAGTCATCAGTTAGAGAATGTTATAGAACGAAGTTTTGCCCATAAAAAAAAAAAAATTACAAAAGATTTTTCACATGTAAAAAAAGGGCATTTGGGACTAAAATGAGGGCTTTTAATGGAAAAAGAGGACATGTCCTCCTTAAGTACACCATCTAGTAGCCCTATTCTCATCCCGCCTCTTCTCTTGGCATCGATCCTTAGCAGCATGAGTTACAATCGACTGCAGTGTGACTTTTTAGGCGAGTGCCTTCTTCAATCAAAATGTGATCAACTTGGTTGCTTGTTTTTTTGATCAAGAGACAACCAAGTGGCTTTATAAATATCAAGATTCTCAAATCTAGTGCTACTAGCGACCATATTTCGTGCTGCGAAGAAGCCAGTCAACCTCATTCCGTTATCGCAAGTGTTGTCATGGAGGCTGAACATTCCGACTGTTACCAAATGTTTTTTTTTTTGCGTAGAAGTCACCAAGCACGATTTTTATATCATGTCGGTGACAGCGCTCGTATGCGTTTTCAACGCGCTCATAGAAAATTTCTTTGGTCACATCGTCTCTGTCTTCTGTCCGCACATATTAGGCTGATGTTAACAAAATGTAGCCTTGTAGGACATGATGCCGTAGTCTCTTGTCAACTACTACAAATCCGCATGTAAATTAATGCTTCCCCGAACTGCCGCTGTAGTCGATATAACAAGATGTTTGTCGTAAGCAACTCTTTCGCTTTCATCGCATTTATTGGATTGCAGTTATATCAGCTTTATATATTTTCAAGCTGCAGGGGCAGCTGGATGGAGAAACCATTCCAATTTAGGATTCGGACATTCCAGGTGAACCCATAAATCAGTATTAGTTATTCGTTTGCGATAGTCGTTATCAGATTTGGGGATCATTTTTCTTTTATTCTTGTGATTTTCAATACATTTTGTTTTTGCTTGAAGGCCATAAGGGCCATAAGGGCCAAGGCACAACCTTTGCTTGAAGACCATAAGGGCCAGCCGCTAAGACTAGTCCTTAAACTAGCGGTTGCTAGTTTGCCGTTTCCAGGACACAGCACATGAAGGTTTGAGTCGACTTGAGACCATTTCGGCATGCATAATGCTGCCCTCGCCAAGTTGAGGCAGTCAGACACGTTGTCATTTGTTGATTGCCCCCTTTATATCGATACAAATATTAACTATCGATACATTTTTTTAAGAAATAAGATTTTACGTATAAAGAAATAGGCTTAATAGTAAATAATGTCTAGATTTTCACACCATGTCTTGATACTTCGGGGTTTGTGGATCCAACAAAAAAAATTGAAAAATATTTTGTGTCGTTGTATTTATATTGTATTTATATTCGTTCAAAATACAAAGCACAATTCTGTGTCGACAAGGAATAACCGCTAAATTCGAGTTAGAACGAAATGAGATTATTAATTTCTTTGCTTTTTTTCGCGACGAAATACACTAGTACTCAAATTTTTATGGTTGTATCTTCAAAATTAAATGTTTGAGGCCATCAAATCTAAACAACAAAAGCCAGGGTATTCAGGTATATTAAGGAGCAATTTTCATCTGAAAAATGGTCTTCTGAAATTTTCAAAATCAGTTTAGCTGTTATTCCTTGTCGACACAGAATTCTCTATAACACTTTAGTTCAGTATGAAAACGGATCATGAAATTAATGTTTACGCATTGTTACTTACAACTGATATTAATTGATTCTCTATAAAAAATATGAAATTAATTATTTATAAAGTTTAAAAATCGATATGATTAAAAATTTCTGCCTTAAAACATTTATTGTCGTTTTTATTGCTCTTTTAATTTTTTAAACTATTCTATGTTATATTCTAATCTCTTCCGTATAGGTAGAAAAGCCACTTCCATATAAATTTTTGATACAATTAATTAATATTTAATCAATTATTAATATTCATATTAATATTTTTTTTTTAAATCTTTTACAGAATCAAGGTTGCCATTCCAATCGGCAACAAGAAGCCAATTGCTGAAGAAACAGACAAGGACAAGTAATTGCAGTTTTGGACTTAAACTGCAACAACAACAAAAAAAATAAATATAAAACAACAACAACAACAACTTTATTATTGCAATAAGATAAATCCAACTCTTAACAATTAAATATATAATAATAATTATAAAAGATTTCAACAAGAATGCAGATTAACAAGAACAACTATTACAACTACAAATACCACATGCAAAACGAAAGTTTGAGAAAAGAAGAAGAAAAAACAAAAAAATCCAAAACAGTAAAAACAATTAGCTTACATTAAACCATAACCACACAGAAGCACATACAGCGCAGTCGATAATATTTTTGAACTTTTAATAAAATGAAATTTTTTTTATTAAATTTTTTTGCAGCAGCTGAGTGAAGTAAAAACTATATAACATTTTTGGCACATAAGATATTTGGAAACTTTTTATGCTATATAAGCTGTATTTTCCACTTTTATTATGTATAATTACTGTTTACTTAAAATTTTCAAAAACTTGCTGCAACGAAACTGCGACGGTTGCTGCGCTTCTTATACACTTTTTTTATTTTGAAATATTCTATATATATTTTTTAATTTAATGTATTTCTTAGAAATCAAAATCTGAAAAAAATTATATAAAAATTTATATTTTCTTAAGCCTTTTTTTTTTCTTAGTTAAATTATGTTTATAATTTTTAAAATTGTTTATTTGCATAAAAATTTAAACAAACTAAAAGAAAAACAAAAACAAAAACAAAAAAAAAAACAAAAGAACAAACGAACGATGAAATAAATTTGTAAAAATGAAAGAAAACAAAAATTTAACGAAAAATTTTATAACTAGACATTTTTATTTAATTTTTTTTTTACACAAACAAACAAAAAACTAAAACAAAATCAAGCAAAACAAAATCATCTATAGAAGAAAAAAGAAAGAAAGAACAGAACTTTTTCAGCTAAATTATTTATGTTGTTTTGGCATTGTTTTGTTGCCTTATGATGATGATGATTCCTTTTAGCTACCTATAATTGAGTTGTTTTTTTTATTAAATCAACTAAAATCAAGATTTAAAGTCATTAATAAAGGACAAACAATTAGAAGCAACAACAAGAAGACAACAATTTGTTGGTATGGTTTGAAATGATTTTTTTTTTCTAAGAAGAAAGTTGAAACTTATAAAAGCGTTTAATGTTAGTTATTTAATTAATAAAAAATAATAAAGAATTAAAACTATAAATGTGAACAAAACTTACAAAGATACAAAAAATAAAAAAAAACAAACAAAAAAATTCAATAAAACTCAAGAAAAGTGTCAATTTTGTTATTATTATTATTTATGTTTATTATAACTAGACTAGATTATAACAAATATGACAATTTGGTCAACGAACAAAAGGTCATAAACGGCTTCATAGGTAAATTAAATGTAAACTCTACAAAAGATAGAGAATCTTGAACTGATGTTGAAGATATGTCAAACAAAACAGCCCTTTGAGGTAAAATTTTAAAAATTGCTAATCAACAAAATTATGTGAAAACTAAACTATAACCACAAATGAGTTCAGCTGACATAAATATGGAACGCATCATTTAAACAAATCAACATTTTTTAACATTTACTAATAAAGAAATTTAAGATGCGCTCAAAATGTTTATTATAAAAGATAAAAATAAACTTTAAGTCAGTGGGACAAAATTACTGCACTATGCGGAATTTTCGTTAAAAAAGTACACAACGTAAAGTCAGAAGAACATATAAATTCTGAACTCTTCCATAGTAAACAAGAGATACAACATAATAAAGGTATTGTTGTTCATACTTTTGTATAAAGATGGTTCTACACTAACTTAAAATTCTCTTCATAGTAGACTAAACTATACAACCAAAAGAAGGACAATCATATGGAACACATCAAATTTCATTCATCAGAGACAAGCTCTTGTTATTTTATGATAATTAAGATCAGAAACTTAAATTAAGTGTGTTACCAAAATGGGTTTGCTGGGACAAGCACACAAGATATCATCAATCCTTCTTTTGAAAAATAATAACAATGCAGCATTAGAGGAAATACCAACCAAACTTTTGAAGGCATCGCGAACGTGAAGGCAGATAATTTTGCTGTCATTATTCAATACTTCTGGTGCTGTGTAAAAGCATGTCTTCACAGAGAGTTGAGATTGAGTTTTCAGTACAAAGTTAAGTTTTGCAGTTGAACTCAAAATAAACTCTTGGTTATTGCGTGCGAACGTAAAGGCAGATATGTTGCTCTCTTTATTTAAAGCTACTGGCGTTGAATTATAGCATGCCATCATATAGCATTTAGTTTGAGTTGCCAGTACAAAGTTGAGTTTTGCTGTTGAACTCAAAATAAACTCTTGAGTTTTTAGTACTTTTTTCCGCAGCATGAAATTCAACTTAACTTTCTTTCCGCTTGCTTTCTGGGTTTATCAAAACTCAATTTAAGAAATGCCTAAAAGTATGCTTATTTTCAGATGCAACTTTTAAGATGACAAGGTATGTTCACAATAGTTGCGTTTTGTTCGGTCTGTGATTTTTGATACGATTAGACTTAACTATTGTGAAAGACGACATATCATATTTCGCGTTATACTATTACCCAATAGATGGCGCTGTCTATACGACTGACGAGTTCTGAATAAATTGTTGTTTTATTTTTAATGCAAAGCAAGATCCAGACCTAGATGTTGGGCCGAAAAAAAGGCAGAAAATTTTAAACAATATTGTGCTGAGAAATGTCAACAACAGCTGCTTCCAATTGTTGAATTTACTATTTCCAATTAATTGACAAAAATGATTATTATAAAAAAAAAAAAAAAATAGCACAAACATACAACTTAGACAAGTTTAAAAGATGCGATTTTCTAGTCAGATGTGCCGAGAAAAACTCTATTGGCTATCATTTCAAACTGAAACTAAATTCTTAAAGTCTACACTGAGTCTTTGCTCTTTGATAATGGCAGAAATCATACTCGAGGGATTCAAAAGTAAAATCTATTCTATACTCCCATCCAGCATCCTTTTCATTCCTTCCAACGAATTTTATTCCCAATTTATTGAACTTAAGTACAACTTTGACTAAAAAAATTTATAATATTCTGAAAAGTATTAATTCTAATAAAAAAAAGTATAAAAAATGCATTAGTCCAACGATTGGATTAAAAATTACTCCAAGATTTTATACCGTTAAGTTATTTTGTATTTAACTTTAAACCTTAGATACTAAAATTCAAATTATATTCTCAATTTATTAAATTTAAGTACAGTTTTAAAAAAAAAATTTCTAGTATTTTGAAGAGTATCCATTCTAATAAAAAAAGGATTAAAAATGCATTAGTCAAACGATTGGTTTAAAAATTATAAGTTCCAAAATTGGAACAATCCGAATGGCACTCTCCGCTTTACCCAACGACTACAAAAAGGCCTTCAAGGGTCGAAGTAAATTAAACCATTTTACTTTACATCAGCTTTGGCGCAATTTTGCGAGTTAAAACGCCTGATTTATGAGCAGCTGGAATTGTTCGTCCTTTTCGGTGGATAACTTACTGTGTTCCTGTTGACATAACTCGGTTATGTAGTCCTCTTCCCATAAAGTTTTAAAAATTTTCATTTTCTGCATGGAAACATTTTTATTTTATTCCTCTAGAAATGGTTTCTCGAGAAGAGTTTTCAAAAAATTGTGCAGGTCATGACAGTGGCATCGAACAAAGAATTGATCACTAAGTACTGCCGGGTTTTTCCTATATTGCGAGGCTTCCATACAAAATGTGTAATTTTTACTTGTCAATCACAAAACTTCAGCATAAAAAACACTTTGTTTCTGTATTCTTTTTTTGAGAGTAAAGATTTTTTTTGAGTCTCAGAAAAAATAGGAATTTGCGGTGTTCACTATATCTCGGTCGGAAATGATCTGAAATCAAAAACTATTAAAATTTAGTCAAAAAAAAAAAATAAAGGTAAAAACAAATTACCCAAACGTTGGGGGGAGGTATTTTATGTGTAGAAAATGTGTACCAAGTTTGAAATGAATCGGTAAAGTAGTTTTTAAATGGCAGTGAACACGGACTTTGAAGACACGACTTTCGGGAAAAATCGCTTTTAAGTTTTTTTCACGTACTTTTGTACGTTCGAGGCACACCTACTTAAAAATTCAAATATCCGTTAGTTTAACTCGGATCGAATTCAAATTTTCACACAATATTCTGTAGATTTTTTCATTTATATAAAAAATGTTTAAAAAAAAAATAGGTAAAAAACATACCCGGCTCTTAATCCCTTAATATTACCAAATATGGAACTCTTTGGATAAGATTTTTGAAGCATTTCTCCAACTTACTTTACAAATTTTTAATTTTTTTGATTTTTTGCAGGAAAAATCATAATAATTTTTTCTATATTCAAAATCCACTTTATAAAGGAGAACACATCAGATATTCAATACATATTTCATTCATTCAAATTTAATATTAAAAACCATTTAATTTGAAAAATTTCACGTATTTCAAAGTGCGTTTTGGTTTATTGCCGTTTTGATATGTTTTTTTAAAAAATACATTATATTTTCGGTAATGTGTATTGAAAAACTTAGACTGTTTCTTATTTAAAATTTTTTTTTCTTTAATTTAATTTTATCCTTCATTAATTTTATACTGTGGTCTAATACAAAAAATATATAAAAAGGTTAGAATTATGTTTTATATTTTTTATTATTTTATATTTGATTTACATTTAATTTGAAAAAATACCTACGTTGATATCCAGATGTTTTCGGAATCGCTGATTGTGACTTCGGCCGAGGTCGGTTAAGCTCTTTCGCATCTGTTTCATTCATCAGGTCATTTGAAGGTAAAAAGAAAATTCACATAAAAGTATCAAAAAACAAATACGAATAAAACGTTCAGAAAATTATGATAAAGCAGTAGAATATAAACAGCCCAATCATGAAACATTTTCTCCCGGGAGTTGTAAATGGGAGTTTCCGGTTTTAAGATAGCAGATAAAGATATCTCATTTTTTTATTTTAATCTCATGAATATTGGCGGTTGATGAACAAATTTGCATTAAAAATTTCCATAAAAGTATTATAGATAAAGTAGTAGATAAAGTATTTTTACTTATCATAAAAACGGAAACTCCCATTTACAACTCCTGGGAGAAAATGTTTCATGATTGGGCTGAAAATAAAATTTATAGCGGAATGACACGGTAATGACGCAGCAATCAATCAATTGATCAGTAAACATCGAAGATCAGATTGGAAGAGGTCAGTTAATTTTTAAATATAGCATCAGGCGCCAAATGGAAAAAAAAATCCAATTAAAAAATTAAAAAATAAATGGAATTAATGTTGAAAAGCATTGTAATGAAAAAAAAATAAAAAAACTTTCATCAATCAAAGTCTTATTCTGGTGATTGACAATTGTACATGTTCCTCATGCTAAAGTGAAATTGAATAATTGGCAATAATTGTCAACATCAAAAAATTATGTTAAAAATGTATGACTTTTTAATTCGATGTACGAAAAACAACGCAGAAAAGTGTAACTTGTCAATAAATTTACAATTGTCAAGCAGCAGAATAAGGCTAAGAGTCCTATTTCCTAGCTGGAAATAAAATTTCTCTCAATGTTTTTGAACCGAAATAACGAGTGGTACGAAGTAATTACTTAAAATTCTTCTCAGTGGACTAAAACTACGCGTGGACTTGATTTTGAAAATCAAACACTATAAAACATACCAAATGTTTGTTTACAAGGCATCAAATATAGGCAATCGGAAAAAATTTTATACAAAAATAAAAAATCTAGCATGACAGAAAATCTAGCATGAAAGTGGCAATGCAGAAACACTTAAAGTAGAGCAAAATTTACTAAATTAAGATTATTCTTAATCTGGTTAATGACAATTGTAAATTTATTGACAAACGTTAAAATGGCTCATTCTGAAATGAAATTGACAATTTTTGTCAACAACAGAAAAGGTAATGTTAACAAAAAAATAATTATATAAAATATTTAAGAGTTTTCAACTCTATGTTTAAAAAATATTATAAAGAATTACCTTGTCAATAAAATAACAATTGTCAACCACCAGAACAAGACTGTTAAACGCACAATTAGGACGTTATTGGAAAGAAATATCAATCATCATAGGAATAGAGTGAAAATGAAACAAAGGTAAAGAGTAAATATGACAATGATTTTTAAGTATCGAAATATTAAATGAAAAAAATAAATTATGAATAATAAAACAAAATGTAAGAATTCCTATAGTGGAAACTACATAGAAATGGAACAATCACTAGAAATTTTCAAAGTATAAAAGTAAAGACAAGAACAAAAATATTGTAAGGACCGCAAAATGACAAACAACCGAAAGCAACAGCAGAGAGAACAAAATTTAAAAAAATATCAATCACTAAAAAATTAACCATCATTAACTACCAAACCGCTTGACTAAGATCCTTATTCTGATGATTGACAAGCGCAAAAATTTCTTATTCTGAAATTAAATTTAAAGCACATTATTTGACAATAAGTGTCAACATTAGAAAAGATTACAAAAAAATTATTTACTTTTCAACTCAATGTACGAAAAATCACATAAAAGATGTTCTAGTCAATAAATTTGCAATTGTCAATCAACAGCATAAGGCTGCTGATATCAATAGCTAGAAAACACAAAATTTATTGAACAAACATTTTCAAATTTCTTTGTGTGAGTGTTTTTGTGTGTATGTATGTGTACGTAGCTAGCAGAAAACTTTTCGTATTGCATGTGCAATTTTGACAAATAGTCTGCAAAAGAAACAAAAAAAAAACAAACAAAATTGTCAAATGTTGTTAATTTGCAGTAAATTATTTCAATAGAAAAAATATAACAAAAATTAAAAAAAAAACAAAAAAAAATCGCAACAGCTTTTCGTCCTTAATGAACGTCTTAAAAAAGAAATGTATTAAAAAAATACATATACATATATTAAGAAAATTTTTGCATATATTAATTTTATTATTGGCTCGCTCCATCTGGCAACAATGATGTACTCAAGCAAATTAGCTACATTCATATATATATATTAGCCTTTTATAATGCCTTTTAATATTGTTTGTTTGTTGTTGTTTATCAATCAGTTTATCTAGTATTTAAAAAGTTAATTTTTCAATTTGCTAAAACATTATTTATTTAAATTTAACAAAACGAAAAGTTTACTATATATGTATAAATATATATATACATAAATGAAATGCAAATTTTAACATGCTTTTTAATTAATTATGTTAGACTTTCTTTATTATGTTAGATTTTAAATAATATAAAAAAAAGCTTTATTCATTTTAGTTTTAAGCATTTAAGAAGAACATCAATAAAGAAGTACTTAAAACAAAAACTAAATATTAAAACAACAAAAAAATCATATCTTCATTAATTTTTGCGTCTTAAATTAAAATAGAAGTGCATCATATATTACATCTAGTATAAAGAGCTCATAATTGTTATAAAAACAAAAATCATTTATCAACTACTAACACTCAAATTGAATTAAAACAAACAAATTAATTTATTTCAAATCCATAGATATGCAAGTATTTGTTTTTTTAAATAATAAACAATAAAACTATTACAAAACTTGTTTTTTCTAGTGTAAACAGGAAATCAGTATCAAAGCATTTAAATATCGCATGCGAGAACTTTTAACATTGAACGGAATCCTATATAATTAATAGGCTAAGGTTTTTTTTTTGTGACTTCAACTCCTCCCAGACCAATGGACCGATTCTATCGATTTAGATGTCATTTAATCAGGTTTCGGCTGTAGATGTGCAAACCACTTTTAAAAATTGTGATTTCACTTCAGTGGGTTCCCAACTTTTTAAAACAGAAATAAAATTTTTGTACAAAAATCCGTTATTTTATCGATTTGAAATTTAGTTTGAGAAGAGCTTATGAATTGATCGAATTTGAATTTTTTTCAAAACTAAAAATTTTTAACCAAAATTATCTTTTATGCATTCCTCAAATGTCAATTGTCCGAAAAATGCAGTTCCAAAATCAAAAATTTTACTTTCCGAGCAAACAACTCAGTCAAATTTTAACGGTTTTCAAAAAAAATTTTTTTTGCGTTTTTTTATCTACATGTGTTATTAATCGATGTTGTAGATGTTCTGTACCTTTTATTAATTTCTGAAATATATCTAAGTATTATTTCTTAAATCTATTTTTTACTGCGTTTTTTTGTACATTAGTTATGTTTTATAGCTGGAAGAGTTAAGCTGCGATGTTTTCGAATAGTAATAATGTTTGTCTCAGTAGTTATATTAGTGTAAGTCCATCTTCGTATTTTGACAGTTACATTAAAAAATTTAGTGTCAGATCATACGTTTCAAGTCAAACCATTCAGATAATGATCTTTTTTATCATTATTGAGACTCAATATATCGTTATTCGTTATAGCTTCTTGAATAGAATATCATATATTAAACATCTATAATGTTTCTAACACTTAATTTTTATTGAATTGCTCGAATTCGGGCAACAGGTTTACTAGTTTATGTTAATACAAATGAAATGAGTGATTTGAATACAATTTTTAAATCAAATATTTGAAATCATAAGTAAAAAAACAGCGCTTTTACAAATTTATCATTTTGCTTAGATGTTGATGTTGGGGGTTGGGTGTTGTAAACCAGAGAGTATTGATGTTAAAATCTAATCGATTAATTCAGTTGTAATCTTCGGCAGGTGATAATCACAAGATATTTTAAGGTTAAGATGTTCAAGCATGAATACTTCATAAATTTCAAAGACTGGACCAAGTGAAGGAAGAAAGAATACTGTAGAATACTGTAAAGAGTTTGTAAGGACAACAAATTTCAAAATTTGTTTTAACCAATATTTGTGTACTATCACAATCTTAACTTTTTTGCTTATCTTGGGTATGCATTCTGAAGAAAAAAAAAAGTTATAGGCAAAAAACTTGATTTTTTGGCCAAAAAAAGGGTTTAGGAGAACCAAAACTGCTCCATGGGGATTTCTCCGATCCAAAAAAAAATTATGCAGAAATAGTTTTTAAGAGTCCCTCTAACTTTTGAGTTGGTGTCCGGCGATATTTAAATTTCGATCCGGCTTATTATATATCTTATGATTTTATAAAGTTTCCTATTTTAGACAATCCGATTAGACAGAATTTTAGCAGCTATTTGTGGAAACTCTTTTTGTGTACAACATACAACGATTTTGACTTTTGAAATATAGCTTTTTTTATAAGAAAGTTTTCATTAAGGAGGTTAGCCGTTTTAGCACTTTTGGCACACTGAAATGTTTCTTTTGGCTTAAATTCTACTTTGATTTCATAAAAATCACGTATTAAAGTTTCATGTACGGAAAAGATCTGTAAAAGTTTGCATTTTTAACACTGCGCTGTCCGTTTTACTCTGATCTGCATACAAACATAAAAATTTAATTGCATTTTTATCAAAACGACAAATTTTGAGCCGAACCGAATCTAAATAATTTTTGTTCGATTGACTTGAAAATTTTTCATTTTATCCAAAACTTTATTCTCCTCGACACTATGTAGGATTTCTTTTTTATGGCATAGTTCACTTTTTATAAACGGTTGTCGTCCGATTTTCTTTTTGTGATTTTTCGAAATTTTTTTAATAACCACATCATCTTTGCAAAAACCAATTTAAAAAACCCCTACATATTGCCGAAACTTATTTTGTTGTTGAATCTTTCTAGTTAAAGAGTTCTTGTTAAAAAGTTCGGCCACGAAGCTATCAAAATAAAGAACTCCGATGGAAAAATGCTGGGAAGCTTTCATTTTGTTCCAACTTCCTAAAGTGTGCTGTTTTTTGGCGTTTGGCTTATCCCTTTAACTCATGTCTTTCCAAGCGGATTTGTGCAGTTGATTGGGTTTATGTCTAAAAACATTCGCACTTTCAGATTTTAAAGGGACGTGACGCCTTCAAAAATTTTTTTATTTTAATGTTTTAAAATGCGTATAAGTTGAATAAAAAATAATATATCATTTTGAAAAATTACAAATATATTTTTCGAAAAAAAATACGCAAACAAAAATTTTTTTATCATTTTCATCACTTGTATTGCTACACACTAAAAAAATTCAAAAATAAATTCACACCGGTGAGAGGATATTTACATTTTTTACACCGAACGGTGTTAATTTACACCGCTTGCCCGGTGTGAAATGACAAACTTATCCGATCGGTGTGAAATAAGAAAATCAATGAAGAAAACAACTTAGAAATCACATTATCATTGAGAAACATATTAAAAATTGAATTTTCACAAGACTGAAAATGAAAATCTGGAATTATAAGTCATGTTCGGCAAAGCAGTTTCGGCAAAAACTGACGTCAAAACTTTTCATTCGACTTTTTTAAATTTAAATTCATTGTTATAAAAAAAAGGTTTAAACATAACTGAATCGAAATCTCTTTTCGAACATGTTTGCCATTTTATTTGTCATGGCATTATTTTTTATAGCAATTGTTAATATTAAAAAATTACACCGTTCGGTGTTAAAAATTATTATTTTCAGTATTTTCAATTATTATTTTCAATATTCTAAATAAACACCTAACAGTGTTCAACACAAACATCCGATCGGATATTTACTTATATGCACCGATCGGAGTGAACAAAATATACCCTTTCGGATATTAAATTCTAGCACTTTGACACGGTGTTTTTTAACACCGAACGGTGTAGGACTCCCTGGAACACCGATCGGTGTAAAAACTCTATACAAATTTTTTAGTGTGTACTGGCTGATTCCACACTACTGAGGAACGGAAACATGAATCCTAAAATGCTTTCAATTGAAATAATTTTTGGTTCTCGCATTAAAATGGAGTCTTAAGTTACTCCTGTTGCAAAATCATTTTTAATTTTAATGCTTTTTTATGTTTTTTGGACAATTTAACTAAACATACTCCGAGTTGAGAAAAACTTAATATATATTGTTTAGATTAAAAACGTTGAAAACAGCCATCTCTTGATGCACATTTAAAAAAATTAGGTAAGCAATTTTAAAAAAATTAACAATGTTATCCAAGATCAGTTTATAACAAGGATTGGTTACTGCGATTACAAAGAAAAGATATTTAAACTGAGTGTGTTTTCAGTGTCACACCCGTACCAGAAAAATGCTATAGTTTTCCTAAGAAGCAACATGGCTTATGTTAAGAATGAAACTTTCCTTTAGTAAGGATATTGATGTTTTACATAAATTTGTTAACTTTTTTCATTCAATAAATTATTTTTATTCTTCATCTTCGTTACAAGAAGTTGGTCACACCCGGAACGGTTTTCTCTAATAATGAAATTTTTTTCTAATAATGAAATTTTTGCAAGTATATGAATAAATTCTTTGATTAAAACTAGTTTTGTAAATTCATGTATAGCGAAATCATTTGTATAGGTATTAATTTGATCAAAAATTCATGCGAAAAGTTTTTGGCAAAAAATTTTTTTTTTTTAAATATTTAAAAAAATCGAAATTATTTGTGTGTATAGGTTTTGATCAAAAATTCATGCAAAAAATATTTTTTTTTTTTTAAATTAAAACATTAATTAAAAACGTATTTTTTTGATTTAAGTGTCAAAAATATATGATGGTTATTATACCCATTAAGTTCTTATATATAATTCCCACATCATTCGCACTCGTCACATTATAGACAATTTTATGTCACATCCGTCCCATTTAAAAGTTTAAAAAATAATGGTTTTCGCCATTTTTTCAAAATATTTTTCACTGGTATTCAATAGAAAATATATTAAATTTGAATATATGCAAGTCAAAAATGGTCTTATTCTGGCAGATGGACTGAATTTCAATATTGAACTCAGAATTTTTAGTTTTTAAACTTGTGCTCATTACACCCGTCCCAGGTGTTTAACCCATTTTAGTCAGCTGGTCGATTTTTCGACCACTAACGTTAAAATTAATTTATCGAAAAAGTATTAAAAAATATTCAGCCCTACCATATGAGACGTTGACCAAGTCGTCGTCGACTCGTTTCCGTTGTCACTTGTTATTGACGTCGTCTTCACCTCAATGCTAAATCGGTACTCGAAACGTCGTCTTGTCGAGTGACAAAATAAGACGACTTTTTATCGATAATTTTATGCCAGCTTCAAATTTTTCTTCTTTTTTCTCAATCTGAACTGTCAAATTATAT
Organism: Tetanocera ferruginea; assembly: GCA_958299015.1. Lineage (NCBI taxonomy): Eukaryota > Metazoa > Arthropoda > Insecta > Diptera > Sciomyzidae > Tetanocera > Tetanocera ferruginea. The sequence continues at coordinate 137,134,043 of OY282641.1, forward strand.
GAAAAATTTAATTATATGAATTTAGTTCTTAAAATATTTGTCATTTATTTATAAACATGGATTTCATTTCCGATACAGCAGCAGTTGAAACTCGCGAACGCCTATTTGTAGAATTTGATGGCTCACATATATTTTCTGCTATGTGTATTTTCTCCTCACGCTCTTGTACCACTAATCCGAGCTTTGGCACTCCACACTCTAAACCTTCAGGTCTCAATTGCTTTTCAAACAAAATTTTATTCTTTACATTAAATTTGAAATCTCTTCAGACTAAGGCCCGTATTCACCAACCTTACTATTTTTTTAAGCGTGCTATTTTTGCTTTTTTGATATTCACCAATATTTTATTTTTAAGCAACCGCTGACTTCTCTATAAAATAGCAATCGATTCCAACCTAAAAACAAAACAATACCTAATAGTAGGCTTTGCTTTGTCAAATATTGTATGGCAAACTAATATTCGAAAAGTTCGAACATAAGTTCGAAACAAAAAATGTAGATTGCTTCGTGAATACGAAAAAAATAGTAAACTAAAACGCCTGCTGAAATAAAGCGAGTACTATATCGAGGTTGGTGAATGCGGGCATAAAAATAAAACAGAATAAAATTGATTGCTTGGTATCTCCAGCACTACAAGTAGTATTGCTCCTAACTTCCTGTCAACCATCATGTCTCTAAGCGGTGGACGAAAAGTATTTAATTGTTTATTTCCTCCCATTTCTTTTTTAAATTGGCTGGGACTGTTCCTTTTGTTTCGTATGGATTCTTCTCCAGCTTTCAAACTAAATGCTCAAATTGACCAACGTTTGTTATTTTAATTTTTTTTCTGCGTATTCAATTAAAATAATGCCGAAATAAAAAAAATTCGCTCCAAGTCGTCGCAACTCGTGCAAGAACAAGTGAACGACTAAAAATAAGGCATGTCGACACGACATATTTTTCAAAGCGACTAAAGGAGTACCGTATACTCGTCGACAGCCTTCAACATTTATCGAAACGACTTCAGTGGTCGTTTAAAAATTTTTAAGATGACGACATAAGACGACGACGATAACTGCCGACGACGACTCATATCGAGCCATAACCGCGAAAAAGATGTAACCAGCAATTTGCAAAAATTTGTTTTCTTGTCAAAACTTATAATTTATTTCATTCTCAACAATAGCTGTGTTTTTTAACAAGCGAGTTGTAAAAAAACGCTCGCTTATCATATGTATACTCGCTTAAATAACACAGGAAACTGTTAGTCGCTTATAAGTTTGCCGACCAAACGAAAAAAAATGCTTCCAAGTTATGTTTCAATAATTGTGTGAATTTCCCATAAAGGTGGCAACAGTTACTTATTGACAGTCAATAGTGATTCACGAAATCAAAATTTTTTTGTACCGAATACTCCTTACAAAATATTCAAAATTTCTTTTTGATCATTATTTCAATAAAAATACAAAATTTAATAAGTTTAACTAACAAGATAAATTAAATATACTCATTATTTAAAAAAAAATGTTTGTTGTTCAAGCGTTTAATATAATAAATCGTTTAAGTATCGGGTATATTTACAGAACCGACTTTCGATTACTTTAAATTTGAAAAATTTATGCAGCACTATCTGTCAAGCTTTGAAATTGAAACATAAACAGTCAAAAAATTAAGAAAATAAATGAAACAATTTTATTAGCAACATAGTGAACAGATGAAATAAAACATTTGAACATAAAACAATCACAACACTTCTTTAATTCTGCTCCACTCTTTTAATCTTAATTTAAATCTGCTCCTCATCAGAAATTCACCAGTTTCTGCAAATGCTTAGCAACTTGTTTTTTTTAATTGTTTTTATTTTAGATTTGTTTATGTTTTTAATACTTTTTTGACATATCAGAAAATGCTTCCAAGTTTTAAAAAAATATTTTTAAGCGACTTAGTCGTTTTTTGAGAACTCGCTTGGTAAAAAACACAGCTAATATATAATTATAAAATAATAGTAAATATAATAATTTTAATATTGATTTGTTAAGATTATGTTAAAACATTGTCGTTAATAAAAATCTTAAGTCGAAAATAATTCAAAGAAATCTGCTCCTTTGAAATTTTAGTTTTGATGGTTACATCTTTTTCGCGGTTATGGCTCGATATGGTAGGGCTGATTACCTGTTCATGTAAAATGGAAAATTTGGAAATTTTTATTTATTTTCTGAATTTTCATTTAACCAAATTATATCTTTGCAGAAAGAATTTGAAAATATTTTTAATATTTTTTTCAGAAATAAGTTTTAAAGTCAGTGGTCGGGAAATTTACCAGCGGACTAAAATGGGTTAAGCGAATGTAACTATTAGACTAGTATAAATAATTCTATTATGTTTTTTCATTTTGAAACCTTGGGGTATCTTCTAAAATACCCTTTAGTAAATTGCTAAAATTTTAACCGGTTAATACCATTTTCAGCACAATAAAGTAGTCAAAACGTCATACTCGTCTCTATGGAATGAGCCAGTTGTCAAAAACTTATTTCTTTCCGTGGTAGGTGTCGCTTAAAAGTATTATATAAAAAAAAAAAAAACAAATTGGCCATTTCAGCCCTCGAAAGGACTTTGACCGAGCTTCTTATGATCAATTGTGTTGTGTGTGTTATTAAATGTTTGCACACAATTGAACGAGAACTGGACCTACATGTTTTATGCCGACTCCGAACGGCTAAAGTTTATGTTCTCAAGAAGCTTTACATGGCATTATTTACTCTCCGAGGTTTGCCATTGTCTGCAGAGAGGTGGTGACCGATCAGAAAAATTGTTAATTGAAAAAAACTTTTCGCCGCGGCTGGAGATCAAACCCGAGCTACGAGCATGCTAAGCCACACACTTAAACTGCATGCCACGGTCACCACAGTATAAAAAAAAAAGTATAAAAGTATAATATATTCCCAGCAAACCCGAAAAGTTGACCATCAAAGTGGGTAGCTGCGGTACAGACTCTGGGTTCTGTTTAATTGTTCGAATTTATCTGGGCTTATTCTTATAGCCAATATTTTATAATATAAAAAGAAACAACTTATGCTGAATTATAACAACCGGCATGCAGAAAACAAGGAAAAAAGAAAACATAGTCATAAGTAATGTTTGTTTTATTTTTCTTTGCTTTAGGAAAAGAAACGAAAAATTATGGCGTTTTCGTTTCTACCAAAAAATGTTGCCTTTTCATTCCCTTTTTCGTGTTCAATTCTTAAATAAGTGCAAACGGGTGAGTAAATTGTGTATTCGTTTCTTAAAATGTCACACTCACAGAGGGCAAAAAAGGCGCACTTTCTGCCCTGCGAAACCTTCTCAGGGTAGATGATTTTCGGGCGGATATGGAAAAAATCTTGGGTGGGGGGGGGGGTTAAATTATCAAAGACACACATTTTCGTTTTGAGAAAATTTTGTCTTTTTACAAATAGAAAAATTGTACTTTATGAATTGAAATTATTGAATTGTTTAACGCTGTTGTTTACGCACATTTCCGTATTTATTTATTTTTTCCTTTTTCTGAAATAATATCTTAGCGAAAAGTAAATAAAACTCAAAATTTAACTTATTTTAGAATTAAGGTTGATTAATTAAAATTTTTCACATTTATTCCATCATTAAAAAAATTGCATAATTATATTTTCAAGTATGTGCAATGAAAAAACATAGTTCTTTTCAATAAAAAAAAATTAAAGGAATTTGAAACTTATTGTTCTGACGCTACGACTCTGATATGGTACACTTTGAAAAATAAATGAACAATACAAAATTAATACAAATTAATACTGATTACACTGCGCGACGGAAGTTCTGGTGCCGGAGATTTTTCAGCTGATTATAGACAAATTGGGTTTACTGATTTCAAATATGAACTCCGTTTTTCTCCATCAGCTCGAGTTTTTCAGCTATAGGCAAAAACATGAAAATCAGTTCTTTTACTGATAATTTCGCTAAATCTATTATATTGATTTACCGATTTGTATTACTCTGACTGATTTCAACGAAGACATAGTAATCCTTTCAATTTTTGCACATTCAATAACAATATCTTTGGCAGATTCGAAGATATTGACGTTTATTAATATTACGTAACTCTTTTTTGAAACCCTTGATCTTTGATATTTTTCAACGAATTTACAAAAACTGTTTTTTACTTGGTAGAAAATCTTTGGAATTTTAATAAACATTTTGGTTTTTTTATTATGTTGTATATTTTCAAAGAAATTGAAAAAACAAACAGTTATGTACGTTAAATTTTATTAAAATGCTCATTACTTTTATATAAAACTCTTTTGTACTTACGTACTTTTTGAAGTGAATTTAAATAAAATGGAATGTAAAAATCAGTCAAATTAATACAAATCGGTATATCAATATAATAGATATAAGAAAACTATCAGAAAAAGAACTGATTTTTATGTTTTTGCCTTTAACTCAAAAACTCGAGCTGATGGAGAAAAACAGAGTCCATTTTTTAAATCAGCAGCTAAAATGCATTCGGGATTATTTATCGAGATCTCTGCAACTTTTATAAAGCTTAATTTTGTTACTTTGTGTTATTAGGTAGTCATTAGATAGAGAAAAATTATATGACAAAATCATCGCAAAATTGTCAATAACTTTTGAAATATTTATTTTTTTATCTCTAAGTATATGCAATAATGCGAGTCCATTCAATCGTTCTTGTTGCATAGTTGAACGTCACCATGTTTTTAATCGTCGCAGTGTAGAAAAACTTCGCTCAGCTGTTGCTACACTGATAGGAAGCGTGGCAAAAATAGCAAACGTTTTAGAAATTAGTGAAAAAATGTCATTATTACAAAGATTAAAAACGGCGTTAAGATCATTAACATTAGTTTCGCTCACCTATTTACACTACCAAATATGAAGTTCATGAAATAGTTGAATTTGAATTAGTTCCTTACTAAAAATGGACTAAAAGTGGCAGTTTTATTTCATGAAAGTCGGTTGTGGTAATAATTTTATTATTTAGAAGTATTTCTAAAAAATAATTTAACTGATGATGAAATAATTGAAGTAAAAACAAACTATTGGATTTTACATTGTTTGAACTTTTTGTTTTGAAAATTTATAAAGTGAAAACTGAAAGTAACAATGCACGTATTGTTTTTTATGGTAAAATTTGTTGGCACATAGGTTGAAAAAAAGTTTGGCAGGTTTTCAGTGAAAATTAAGAAGAATAAAATATTTTAAGTGGCTTCAGAATGGCTTATATATACATAAAAGTATCCTTAAGCTGTGGGCACAATTATTTTCTTCAAATAAAGTAAGGGAGAGTGGGGTGTTGTGAGACAGGTTTAGTTTTTGGCCGATAACTTCTTTAAAAGTTCATATTTTTTTTTCTGGAAACATTTTTTGGATAGCTTATTCAATTACCTAACAACCTGCGATGACATTTTTTTGAAATTCAAAACATTTAAAAATTTTCTGGAAGTCTGAAAAAAGATTGGAATTTTTGATTTTAAAAAATTATGGGGTGTTGTGAGACACTACTATAAATATAACAAAATGGAATTTTTTGCTTAAAGTCCTTATTGAAATAGGAAAAAAATTAGGAAAAAATTAAAATACAGATAAGAGAAATTGTTCGCGTTAATCTGATTCGGCTAACAGTTAAAATATCCGGTTTTCATTTTGGCACACTGCAGATGAACAGTTCGATCACAGTTATTGCAACTAATGAAATTGTTTTCGTCCGGACTGATTTTAGAATGTAAGTCGTGCATGCGTATAGTACGGGCTATACGTATTCATGAGATTTCACACTCCCTCGGCGAATCCAAAAAAAAAAAGACTCTTTGGCACGTTTGCCCTACAAAAGATGCAAAAGTATATAAATCTTCATCATCTAATGAATTTTTTTTGTTGTTTTTTCATTCTTTTGGTCGGATTTTTTCCTCAATAATGCCACATTCTTGGAAGTTGTAAATACGGTATAGGCATACATAGGCTTCCGGCCGCGTTTTGATTTTTGGAATAGGGGATCAAACTTCAGAGGACTAACCTTCTCTAGTGCACTGCTCAGCTCAGACGCCTTGAAAAACCAATTTAATTTGTAAAATATTGGAAAAACTGGTTTCCTGCCAGTTTTGACACTTTGCTATACAACAAAATCGACTAATTTATTATTTGAAGCCGATGCGGAAAAAATTGTGTCTTCAACTTTTCCATATAACGGATTCCATACACTCTAGATTTATCAAAATTATATGATTTGCAGACAACTCGAAAACAATTATTTGTTATGGCAATTTCTTTGATAGCTCCCACTAGGTGGATGGATGCGACATTTCCTTTTGGCTTTGGCGATACTTTATATGCATTTAGTGGCATGATGGCTATAAAAATAATGAAATAAAAACAAAAATGAACTGTCTCACAACACCCCATTTTTACTGTCTCACGACACCCCATATTCGACATTTTCAAATGGCCACTGCGCCATCATAACCCGCAATTTTTTTTGCAAAATCATTTCGGTTGGCTTGAAGGCAATAGAAGAGATATAATTTTAATAAATATTTACCTTCACGTTTAATGGCAATGTTTCTGGAAATTCCACAAAGGCAAACTGTACAAAAAACTTTTAAAAGCGCAATCAAAACTCAAAAATGTTACAGACACTAGGAACACGTGTCAATGCGATGAGTGCACATAATAAGTGAGATCCCATTGAGAAAATATCTTACATTTGTTGTGAGCATTCATAACATTACCACTATGTTTTTAGCTTTGTTTTTAGCTTTGAACCAAAGATTTCAGGTGTCAAATCTATTCAGTCAAGTCTGCCTTGGTTCGGAAAATGGGGAGATAGATAAGTAGGAGTGAAAGGGAAATCAAGTGAACAAGTATAGAATGTTGTATGTGTGGCGAAGTGCTATACCAACTTGCGAATTTGAATCTGAGGCAAGTGTTATGCCTTTACCTCAGTCAATTCGAGTTATTAAGCAACCTCATTCCACAAACATCTCTACCACCAACTACAACTTCCAAAGTCGTATATATTGATGAATTTTTAATTTCAGTTGATTAGATATGAGGAAAGATTTAAAGAAAGGTAAAAGCGTAGGACCATGGCTAGACCGGGATTCGAACCCGGAACCTCTGGGTTGGCAGTCAAGCACGCTTACCACTCGACTACCGAGGCCCCTTAAAAAAGTAAAGTATTTAAAAGTTCTTGGGGGGGGGGGGTAATTATCCCCTTTACACCCCCCGCCCCCCTTGTATCCGCGCCTGATTCAGTTGAGCTTTTTTCTCATCGCAATTATATTAAATTATTTCCTTCCGTGTATACAATGACACGGATTGAAAGGAACTAAATTTTTTTTTTCTCAGTCTTATTTTTCCTTTAAACTTATCATATGCTTAAAGATATCTTAGTATGGTTTGCCCTATTTTTTTTTTAAATAGCGCCATCTTTCCGTCGCTCATCGCAGCGATAACTTATCTAAGTCAAAGCTAGAGAGTCACCATCGCACTGCGAAGACTTTTTTTCTGCTATACTTTGGCGCTTGTCAAACGCTGCAGCTTTGAGACGATACGCATGTATGACCTTCGGGCAAGGTGACCGACATTCTAAGAGAGACCAAAAACCACCCAAAAAGCCAAACACATGCTCTCTACAATGTAGCAACAACAATGAAACAAGCAAATATTAGATAGAAAATACGACATATAAGTTCAAAAAGAATGAAATATCTACAAATTATGCTTAAAAAAAACCAATTCAGTTTAGCGGACAAATAAAAGCTTATCTGATAAAAAAAGTTCGATGAGATAAACAAATTTTATTTGCTATAAACAGCACTTGTTGTTGTTGTTGTTGCTAAGAGTGAATGGCCAGCAGAAGGAGCAACTTAAGAGCACAGCTTTTGGAGCTATTTAGTGCTTTTTAAGAGTACTTTTATTACTTTACAAAAACATGCCGCTCATTTTTGTCAATTCAATTGAAGCTCCACAGAGCATTTTGTAGCTCCAACGAACTTATTATCGCGCGTTTTCACACAAACCCGCTGAGAAGTGCTCCAGAGTTCGTTGCAAACGGTCGTCGTCTCGTTGTCGTAGTTATCGTTGTTGCTTCCTCGTCGGTTGTGCGCTCTGGTTTTAATTTTTTAAATTAAATCAAATAATTTTTGCTTAGCTTATTCAAACCAAAAACAAAAAGCTCCTTTGGAGAAACGAACAAAACGTGCCAATTTTGTAGAAGAATTATTTTGGAAAGAAAAAATTAAAAATGTCGAAGCCCCAATCGGACGCGGATCGTCGCAAGCAAATTAGTGTGCGCGGCATTGCGGAGGTTGGCAATGTCACCGAAGTGAAGAAGAACTTCAATCGTCATCTTCATTACACTCTGGTCAAGGATCGTAATGTGGCCACACTGCGCGATTATTATTTTGCGCTGGCCAATACCGTCAAGGATAACATGGTCGGACGCTGGATTCGCACACAGCAGTATTACTATGAAAAAGATCCAAAGGTGAGATCAAAGGAGCTAACATGCAATAGTCTATTAGCTAGTCAGTGGGAAGAGTGGGAGGCATATAGTCAGTGTGACTTTTCGAATACCGAAATATTTTTGAAGGTCATCTCAAATGTATGCTATACACATTTTAAGCCGGCAGGGATGACAAACGAAGAATGACAATTCTTAACTTCGTTAGGTTAGAAATAAGGTTAAAAGGATACAAAAAAATTTGAGTTGAGTAAGTGTGAGGTGGGTTGACTGGGCGTTGCTTTTAGCAACGACCTATTAGCAATAGACCAACATTTATCTAGCATTTTTGGTATACTCGTTTGTAAGATTTTTGGACAATGGATGGGTGGTTGGTTTCTGGTGTATTATCACATGGAAGCCAATATATTGATTTTTGGGCAAACAAAATCTATTGATACCCAAATTGTCGAATTCACTGTTTTATGGCATTTTAAACACTAATTAGAGTAATTAATTGAACCCAAAATTTTTAATTTAACAAACTTGAAGAGTGGCTTTCATTTAAAAATATAAGCACAAAAAGCTTATTTAATTATTTTGAAATCATCAAAGCTTTATATTTCGCTTGACAATCAATAACAACAACTTCTTTTTAAAAAAGTGTTAATTTATATGAATAAAACGCCATTTCGAATGATTTTAAATTTAAATAAGTCTGCTACAGTTATAATAAAATGCCTTGACCATGAATTACTAATTAGTGCTAAATTTGTTAGTACTTTTAACTAAAATTTATATACTCGTATTATGGCTACCTATCTATTATATACTGCATTATAACTTGGTCAAAAAGTGCTGTCTCGAAGAATGCCCCCAAAAATAATGCAGATAAAAATAAAAAAATGAACGCAAATGTCTCAAAAAATTAGATCAATGCCAACAAACTTGGGGGCCAATAAACGAAATTTTAGCAACACCACGAAAACACGAAAACTTCTGCCAATTAAATAGCAAAACATAAACATATGTACACTAAATAAATGCACTTTCGTTTCATTTTGTCCCGACGCAAAAATTAAGTAAAGAAACACATTTTTATCAAAAGTAAAATTGTTTACCAAGTCAGTTATTCTTTTTTATTCTAACGAAACTAACGATTCAAAGCAGGCATTATAAAAATGCAGTAAGATAATCCTTGAAATGGATGGGAAGTAGATATTGTTCAGATATGTACTTCCCCATTTAAGTAGTTTCAGTTAAAGGAAAACTTCACATGGTCGAATTTTCAAGAGAAGATAAGAGAAAGTATGTACCTGCCCATGAAACCAGGTTTGAGAGAAAAAAAAAGAAACAGTTTCGATAGTATCGTAAGTGTAGACGTAGAATTCCGTTTAAGTTGTTACCTCTTCTACTTTGTCTAGTTGGTCCGTTTGTTTTGTCCATTTTGCAAGTATTTTTTATTGATCTTTCGAAAATCTTAATATATAAAAGAAAAGCGTCCTGCTCCGTGCCCTATATCGTAAAACATGTTCAGCCTGGACCAGAACCTGTTGTAAAATTATCCATTTGAAATGTTTGTGCTTACTAAACCTTTTGCTCTATATCGTAAAACCTGTTCGGCCTGTACCAGAACCTGTTGTAAAATTATCCATTTGAAATGTTTGTACCTACTAAACCTTTTAAGACCTGTTCAGAATGGACCAGAACCTGTTATTAAATTATGTATTGGAAATCTTTGTACTTGAACCCTTTCAATGGCTTGCCTAGAATAATTGTGGACAATTTTTTTGAGCTTATATTCCCATCATTTAAGCAATAAAAAGATTAAAAAACATCCCTCTGATTTTTACATGAGCTGCTTTGCTTTTGGCAGGCTGTCTAATATAATGGACGAAACCACGATAACGTTGTATTATAATATTTTAGTTCAACTAAAACAACCGGAGACAAATACAAATGCGTTATTTATGCAAATGTTATTATAAAAAAAAAATTATTGTGAAGTTTAAGTGTGTGGCTTAGCACGCTCGGAGCCCGAGTTCGATGCCCAGTCGCGGCGAAAAGTTTTTTCAATAAAAAATTTTTCAGATCGGTCACCACCTCTCTGCAGACAATGGCAAACCTCAGAGAGTAAATAATGCCATGTAAAGCTTCTTGAGAACATGAACTTGAGCCGTTCGGAGTCGGCATAAAACGTGTAGGTCCAGTTCTCGGTTAATTGTGTGCAAACATTTAATAACACACATAACACAATTGATGATAAGAAGCTCGGTCAAAGTCCTTTCAAGGGCTGAAATGGCCAATTTTTTTTTTTTATTATTATTTTTATTTTAAATTTTTTATTATAAATTTTTTATTATAAAAAAAATTATACTTTGCACACCAATCACAATACTCACATTATTTGCAAAATTTATTAACACGCGATATAAAAAAATTGAAGGCTACTGTTAGGCATAAAATCGAAAATCTAACTAAGTTAAACGTTTAAATCTCCCTAAAATTATTTTTGTCATGTTTGCAACTTCATTTCATAGTACCAACCTATTTGATTTTAGAAAAGACGTTGGAATATAAAAAAATTTTTTTCCGAAGTGTCCAATATAATGGACAAATCCATTGAAAGGGTTAAATAGATTTTTGGCGATACTTTGAGTCCAAATAACATCAACCGTTATTCCAAAATTGCTATCCTGTGCCCAAAAAATTCCGATGTGAACGAAGTCAACGAGCAAGTTCTAAATATTTTAGTTGGTGACACAATGAAGGAGTTTTTGAATGAATTTTATTCTTCAGGAATGCAACTGCATAAGTTAAACCTCGAAATTGGAAGTATTATAATACTTCTTCGAAATTTCAATACCAAAAGAGATATCTGTAATGGAAGGTGGTTAGTTTTGAAAAACCTAAAAACTTAATTAATCATCGCACAGGTATTGACAGGCGTACTGGTGAACATTAAAAAGTTTTCATACCTACAATTGATTTGGCCCCGACAAACACAGATTTGCCTTTCACTCTCCGGAGGCGACAATTTCCAGTTAAACTGATATTTTCAATGACCATAAATAAATTGCAAGGTTGAATATTGCAAAAAGTAGTTTTTCTTCAATTCAACAGTCCCAGCGTCTTGGAAACCACGTCACTGTTGACAACACCTCCTTTGAGGTAGTGAAGGACTTTGTTTACCTGGGATCCAGTATTAACTCCTCCAACGATATCAGTATTGAGATTAAACGAAGGATAACTCTTGCCAACAGGTGTTACTTTGGGCTCAGTAGGCAATTGAGAAGCAGAGATCTCTCCCGACGAACAGAACTGACGCTCTATAAGTCAATAATCATGCCCGTCCTACTAAACGCATCACAAACCTGGACGTTGAGCAGCTCTGATGAAAGGACTTTGGGAGCGTTCGAGAGAAAAATCCTTCGCAAGATCTATGGTCCAATCTGCGTCAATGGCGAGTACCGAATACGATGGAACCACGAGTTGTATGAGCTATATGCCGATGTCAATATATGCTATTGACCTCATTGTCTAAGGAATGCTTAAGTTAACAGAAGAATGTCAAAATAAACATTCATGCGGTATATCATGGTAAGCCATTCGAAAATAACGCAAAAGCGCATAACAAACAATATCTAGTATCGAAAAAGCCGGGCAACAATTTATATACATATATGTATTTGTCCTTTCCTGAAAGTCACTAGAATAAAATATAAAAATTTTCACTTTCAATAGCATATTTTAAAAGCATTTAAATAATTATGAATACAGCGAAAAGTCAACAAAGCGAAAACAAAAGATACACAAATGTTAAAATAAATTATTCTGACCATCACAATCTAAGACATCGGCATGAATTTCGAAAATTGCATAAATTTAACAATAACAAAAATACATTTTTGTTTCCTTCTACTCCCAGCTACATCCCCTACCACCACACAACACTCACCCACTTTTTGAGAGTAAAAATGCTCGTCTTTGTGTATTTTTTGAAAATGTATTAAATTGCTGTCAAGGTCAAAGAAGGTTATTCACAAAAATATTTCTGTTGCCACTTATATTTTTGTAGCTTTATTTTTGGAGCATAGCGCCAACATCGCCACAATGATGACAACGCATGACACCAACAATAACCCAGCAGAAAAAAAATAGTAGGTTCATACGAACAAGTTCTGGAATGACTTTTTCCAATTTTTGTTCCGAACAGTAATATTTTTGAAGGCAATGTTGAAAAGAAAGTATTTCTACTATTGCTGAAATAGAAATGAATAGTACAGTACAGTATGTACTTCTGTTCTGACTTTATTCGGAGCCCGACCACTTCTAGATATGGTGCCATTTTCACTTGTACTTCATGTGTACAGCTGTAATGCACTTCAGTGTACTTCAAGGTGTATTTCAATCAAAGAGTAAAATCACAATTGAAAAAAATCACTAAATAGGTAAAGTGACATATGGCCATCAATTTATTTTTAATTTGTCAATTGTTTTTTAGTTGTCAAGTTCAAAGTTCTGTATTTTTAAATTCATAATCAACTCTGGTAAAAGCAAATTGAGAACTTCCCACCAGGAAAAGCGATCATCACAAGATACCTTCTTGGCACATACTTTTAGATTCGGAGATCATAACCCTTTGTTCCCAAACGTCATATACTTTTTTGTATGAAATTGCTACTACGGGGGTATTGATCTCTTTTTCATTTCCTTGTGGCAAATGTAAAGAAGTGATTAGGCAAGAATCATCGTAGCTTCTTTAGACAATGAAGGAGAGATACATATGTATTATTTGTTGTTGCAGAAAAAAACAATTTTGAAATAAAAATACAAAAACGCGTTTGCTCTTAAACAACACAAAACAACAATGAGACACAAAAAATCTCTTGTGTAGTTTCTTCAATTTCATTTTTTCCAAAACACTTGCGATTGATTTTTGTTTTTAACAGGTTGAAAAAAACAGCTGACTTCTCCGAGTAGGGAAAAAGCGATTAGTCCAATAATTTCCTTTTTTTTTTTGTTTGTTCAAATCGCTTTTCAGCTTCCTGTACATCACCAAAGGTATTAGTGCCTTTTTTCATACATTAGGCAGTAGGAAAGGATAAATAGTTTAGGAGATGCGTTAGCCTATCTTCCGACTGGGTTACTCTTAATTAACTGAGCGTGAAACCAGAGTGGAAACATTTTAACATTCATAACTTCTTAATAAAACCATGTCTCTATTTTCTGTTGGGTAGTTGGGGACACAACTACTGCTATATTCTTAAATAATTGTCTCTACACAAAAAATTTAATTATGGACTATTAGTTGAGAGAAATATAATTTGAGTAACACAAAAATTATTTTGTTTATATGAAAAACCAACATTCAAACATTACGACTGGGTCAAAATTTCAAAATAAAAAATTCTTTAATTTTTTTACACATTTTTTTCATTGAATCTGGAAATATTTTTATTTTGCTTTATTCCTTTATTTTTTGTGCATAAATCATAAAAATACTTTATAAATGCGTTTCCCTTGTTATCCTTACGCAAACACTTTGTTGGCAACTTATTGACAGTTCAGTAAATTGCTTGATGAAGTGTGGTAAATTCAACTTATTTTTAGTTTCATCCCATACCTTAAGAAAATAGACGCACGCTTTATGCACTGAGCAAAAATTTAAATTGAAACCGTACAACATATGCTCTCAAGCAAATACTTTGCAAAATATCAGAAGATATTTTTCGATATCTTGGTTAGGTTAGGAAAGAAGAGTTGTGCACTGTTAAGATGCTTTTTTGAGGGCTTTTAGGTCTATTAAGAATCCTTCGTTAATTGAAATTGTGGTTATGGTAGCCCATAAACCATATTATTTTTCTTTATTGCTGTTCGGAGATGAACTTCTATAAGCGGTGTGCTTACTAGTTCCTCGAAATTTTTGAAAATATCTATATTGAAATCGATGATTCCGTAGATTTGGGCATTCCCACAAAAGGTAGGTAATTGTTTCCGTTTCTTCCAGATCATATCAGCTACGACAAAAGTCTGGTACTGGTAAAGCTGTAAATCGATGCCATAAATCGACATGCAATGCCATAAAACGAGCCCGTATAATTTTATATAATTTTCTCAACTTGATGGAATTTTAATGGATTAAATAAACCAATTTCACAAGCAGAACCAAAGTTTTTCATTAAAATAAAAAAATGTCAGTAAAAGAACATTGGGTGATTACTTTTGCCCGAACCTGAATGCACACTAAGGCGTGTCACCAAAAATGAATATAAAAAGACGTCCCCTAAAATGAAAGCTTACATCGAAAGTATATCAGCACTATAAAATTTTTTTTTTTTTGGTGTCCCAAAAAACAGCCAAAATGGTCTATGTCCTTACTACATGTCCTATTTTGTTGTTGGTGTTAGACGTCATCTTCAAGTCGATATTTTGCAATTTTGATTTTTTTGCTCTAGGTACCCCATAACTTCGATTTAAAATTATTGTTTAAATAAACTTCATAAAAAATCAATATACTATTGTGAATTAATTAATTGATTTTGTTCACTAAAAAAAAAGTTACAAAGGTTAGAAGTTTCAGTACAAAGTACTTCGAAGTAAAGCACTTCAGTACTTCATGATCGGACTAAAAATACTAATGTTATAACTAAAAGACCATTTTGGCTGTTTTTTGGGACACCCAAAAAAAAATTTTTTATAGCGCTGAAAAAATTTCGATGTAAGCTTTCATTTTAGGGGGTGTCTTTTTATATTAATTTCTTCTCCCATATATAAAGCGACCCACTCTGATGTACACATTAGGGTTAAAAACAAAATTGTTATTTTTCAAAACTCTCAGAACGTTTTTTGTTTCATTTAGTACTAAATACAACCTATTAAAATTTTATCTCATTCAGTTGTCATGTAAAGTTGGCGCAACGTCATCAAAGTGTAGAAGTCAGATATCAAAGCGGAGACACATAGGACGCAGCAATAACATGACGACACAACGACAACATGACTTAGGAGAGAAGTGTCGTCATGTCATTGACAATTGGAATATTGTTAACGCAATAGTAAGAAGAAGTAAAAACTAGGATTTTTACTCGAAAGGAAGCATCTGCTTTAGATAGAAGTAAAGTTAGCAAAAGGAATGCTGTATATGTTTTGTTAACGACTGCACAATCGTTAGGGCAAAATCCTCAATATTGTAGGATTAATAGTGAGTCAGTAAGACAATCTCGTAAAGAGTATAAAGAGGCAATTGCCAAAGAAATAAGAGCTTTGTTTCTGCCAACCGTTGCATTTACAGTTCCCTGGTAAAGAAAACTATTATCAGCTCTAATGTCAATTAAGAAAGTCGATCGACTGGCAGTTATTAAGTCAGAAGAAGGTGTGAAGAAGCTACTTGCTGTCACGATAATTTCAAATAAAGCGGAAAGGCACAAGCAAACACTGTTTTTAATTTATTGGAGAAGTGGAATTTGAAAAAAAATTAAATCAAAAATCTTCGTTTATTCTTCTAAATTCATTTCATCTCATTCCACTTCTTCTTAGTTTCAGTTGCTATCTCTTCTATCGATTCAAAACCGTGTCTACGGAGCGATCTCTTGAGTTTAGCGAATAACCAGAAGTCACATGGTGGTAACTCAGACGAATATGGTGGTTTGGGTCGAGCTTTTGGCTAAATTATTACTTATTACACGGTTAAAAATCTTGGGCTAAATTTTAATCATTTTTGGATTACATATAGGACACGACCAAAAAAAGATTACTTTTTAATCCAATGAAAAGTTTTAAATTTTCCAATCCAAAAAGGACTTATTTTTAATCCGCAGAAAGTATAAAATATTATAATCCAAAACGGATTAGATTTTAGTCCAAAAAAGTTAAAAATATAAAAGGATTACTTTTTAATCCACAAAGGTGAGAACTCGTGAGAAAAAAAGGTAAGAGATAATTCTCATATTTCATAAGTCTACGAAGACAAGTTATCCTTTGACCTCCATAAGCATATATATATATATTAAAAAAAGTTCTTAAACTTAATTTATGCTATATTTTGCATATTTCTATACGAGCTAAAAAAAAATTATTTTTTTTTGTCGCGTACTTTGAACTAATTTGTACTAAATCTTGCCAATATTTTTATAAAATGTAGCACTCTTTCATCGCGTTAGAACACTTAAAATACATATCGGTTCTTTTTGTTTCTTTCTTGTTTTTCGAGTAATTAAAACCGTGCGAATGTCGCGTCCGTGCCAATGGCTTTTCAGCTGGAAAGCTACATAATATTCAGCTTTTCGCCATAGAAGAACTGTCAAATAAAGAGCTGCTTTTCGTTGGCTTTTCAGCCAAAAGGCCTTCGTGTGAACATATTATTATATTGCCATGAAATGTATGGAGAACCGTTTACACAAACCAGATATATCACAAACCAGCAATCAGCTGTTTATATGTATGCTGAAAGTTGACTGTTAGCAAGTTAACAACTGACATATCTCTCCAAATGCACAATCGACTGATAAAAATAACTAATTGCCCAAAATACAAGCTTGCCGCTTTGCATGAATACCCTTATTATGTATTATGAAACACTGCTCAATATAATAATGAATATAATAATATTTTGGTTCAGATTTTCAGAAACAATTTGTTTCATTTAATTAAAAAATAAACTTCGGATGCTTTAACAACATTAACTATTATATTGAGCGTAAATTTCGTAGCAGTAGTAGTTTTCAATCTTAGGTAAGATAAATAATTTTTCCTGAAAATACTACCTTAATGTAAATTTGTAATCCAAAAATAGTCTTAAACTTTAACTTTTTTGGATTAAAAACAAATTAAACTTAAGTATGGAATAAAAAATTGTACTTTTTGGATTAAAAATTACTTTAAACCAAAGTTTGGATTAAAAACTAGTCTAATTTTAACCGTTTACGAGTGCAGTGTGTGATGCAAATACGAAGAATTGTGTCTCAGCATTACAAAAACGACGCATAACACCCAAGTAGTATTTTTTGTTGACAGTTTAGCCGGTTGTTAGAAATGAAACATGCACTACACCACGATAACCGAAGAAAACTGTTAACATGACCTTGATTTTTGACTTGCTGTACCGTGGTTTTTTCTAAAAACATTGTTTACGACTATAAAATTAAGCATGAAATCGTTTAATTTGCCAATAAATATTAATATATTTTCCTTTTACTTTTGGTAACTGTTTTTTTTTTAACAAATGTACCATTCTAAGGCAATAGACTTTGAAATATAAAAAAAATATGTGAACACCCTTTTACACATCTTAGTTTTGATATAACATACCAAGTTTTATTTTTGTTGCTCAACCTCTATTAGCCTCTTTATAGAGTTTTTACTACCCTCATTAAAACAATTTGGTAAATATCTTAGTTTTCGAAACCAATAGCAATAATTACTGTTCTACATTTTAGAACAATTACCCTTTCTTACTTCTACGGAGTTTGATTCACAAGTGGTATAGTTCAAAGAAAAGCTTTTATATTGCATTTCGTCTCTGTTAACACTCCAACAATTTTTTGTTGTATTGAAATTTTGAATAATATTTTTTCAAAAATATAATTAAAGCAGCTTTTAAGCTATTTAAACTAATACAAATTCTAACAAATTGTCTTAGTTTGTATATAAATTTTGGATGTTAGCCAAATTGTCCGGCAATTTTATTTGGCATTGAAATGATCGCACATGCAGTTTTTAAAAATAAAAAAAAACTTCGATAAATAAAACATTTTCTTTTCATTTAAATTAATTTAGCGCAGCATTACAAAATGTTGTGGGTTGAAAAAATTATTGTGACATAATTAGAAAATGAAAGCTTATGCCAAACTTTCATATTTTTAAAATAATCTCAAGTTTTTAGATTTACTATTTTTTTTTTTTTCATATTTGAATAAGGACAATATTAATAAAAATGTTATCAAAATAATCAAAGAGTACTAAATTTTATTAGTACTTTATAGAAAATATTGGTACTTTAAAATATAGATACCCACTAGGACACACGATATACGAAAACCTACATGTGGTTGTCCCAACGTTACTGTTTAAGCTTCATTTGCGACATAATATCCCGATGGGACCGATCTGGTAAAACTATTATTCCAAAATTATATTTTTTTAAGTTCAGATAGATTTAATTTTAAAGCGATTTAAGTAGTACTTAAATAAAAATCGTTCAATAGTCCAAAATTTGAAAAAAACATTAATGGTATTCCCTTAACGCCTCGGAAACAGCTTAAACCTCGTAAACTGCTTAATTTTAAGAAAATGGGAAATGATGGAAATATTTTGTATGGCGATTGTTTTACGATGTTTAAGCTACAATTTCAGTGCTTAAACAATGTTAAAAAAGTTTGGTTAAACTTTCAGCTGTCCAACTGTCAAAAAGTGTGTGGTGTGTTTTATTATTTATTTTGGCGCTTAATTCATCCCAATTGGCAAGCATAGAAGTGGATAGTGGCAGTGCTTGAAAACGGAAAATAAACACTTCGACACATCGTTAGGTGCTCTGTCAGACAGTAAAACTGCTGCAATTGGTATTGGATGAGGCTAAAGATTGCCCGGAAAAGTTTGGAGTAGACAGCTAACTTAGTAAGTAGGCAGTAGGCAGCTAACTCAATTATTCCCATTTCAGAAACCTAGAGCAAACAGATTCTACGAAAAAATTTTCGGTCGATTTGTTACGGCATGATGAATAATGAAGTTATATTATTTTTAATTCTTTTATTGATCTGATGTTTTTGACATATGCATGACAAATTTATCAGATGTCTAAAGGTGCGTTCCTTTAACAGAGGCTCGGAATTTTACGAGTTTACGGAATGGGAAATTCTGATCGTTAAGGGAATACCATTATTGTGATTTGAAAAAATTATAAAGGACTGCACTGAAAATCTTTTTTCCTCAATAATCATAATTTTCCTTAATCACACATATCAATATCTCGTTATTTCATAACACAGTACTAGTGCATATAAAATTCCTTGACCCTAAATTTTGCACTTCTAACTATCAGCTAAAACCAATTATAATCAGAAAAAATATATAAAAGTACAACAAAGAAGAGCTCATATTTTTTTTGTGAGCCTTTCCAATCTAGTTCTCAATCTTTTCAATCTTTAGTGAAAAATTAATTTGACACCTAGTTACAAAATATAAATTTCCAATCGTTTCTATGGAGGAAGTAAAACAAAGGTGACTTTGGCAAAGTAACATGCTTTTGAGATGCATCAATACGTGATTCTAATGACGATATGCACCTACATCAATCTAGGCGATACTCAATACAGTTAAATTAAATCATAAACAACTGATAAGAGAGATCAAGAAATGTAATAAATGTTGTAACTTTATGAAGGTTCCGCTAATGAGGCGGTTTAAGGTGCAACACAAACAATAACAAAAATGAAGTAATTTCTAAAAATTTTTTTTGTTTTTTTCAAAAATAAAATTAGCACAACTTTATCGTCCGTCAACATCTTATGTTATCAGCAACAATATTATTATTATTGTGTAATTTCTCAATAACATATTGCAAATTCGTATCAATAACAATGACGTTAAGACAAGACGGCGAACATAAGTCGGACGCCAACTTAAAACTAGCTTAATTGCTTGAATTGCTTACAATATTTTATGACCGTTGAACACAAAAAGCCGGTCAGCTGAAAAATATATTAAATAAAGTTATATATTTAGTTTGATTATTTTAATGTAGCTATTGATAAGCGCTATTCTAAACAGATCAAGAGAATCTTGATCAATTTGACCTCTTTGCAAATAATAAAAATACTTTGAAATGTTTTTAGTTTTTTGTTTTTTGCTTCGTTGACGCTCGCATTCTGTTATGTGTTGCATAGAATCTAGCGAAATCTTATCACAATCATATGTTTTGAGCTGCGAACACGCATTGAACAAGTGTTCTCAGTGGCGGTAGCATGCTATGGGGCGACACTGAAGTTGGGGCGCCTTTTTAGTAGTTGCAAACAAGCAATTTTCAACAGAAATAAATTCATGTTGCTTTAGAAAAGTTTGAAAATTCAATTCACTTGTTTGAGGAAATGTTTGGAAATTATGCTATCAAGACATTATTTATGTTTTGATATAAATATCTTTGAAGAATTGCAGAGAATTCAAACATGTCTTTGAAAATAGTCACAGAAAATGCATTATTTTCACAATCTACCAACAGTATGTTAACCGAATAGTCATAGATATTTTATTAAATGTATGGAACATTCCACGATAATCACTACCAAGGCAAAATCTTTTATTTTAAGATAATTGCAATTCTATTTAACTGAATTCTGTTGTTTTTTCGACAAAAATGCGACATTATTTTTTTTTTAATATATTATTTTTCAGTTGTTGAATTAACATTAAAATCCCAATTCATGAACAAATTTTTGTTTTTAGTAATGCAGCTCGACTACTTTAACAAAGAGATTTTTTCTTTTATTTAAACTTTATATTTTTTAATGCTGGTTTAATCGTCAAACATTATTTAATTGACAGAAATTAATTTTATTTTTATTAATTTTAGTTTGGCTGAATTTCACAAACATTCAGAGTGAAGTCAGATTTTTTAATGAGTACTCGTAACACCCGTCACATGTACTTTAATAAAAATTTCACAATCATTGACCAAAATTTTAAGAGTTTTTCCCACATATGTCTATTCATATCATAAAAATCATAAAAACCATAAAAATCATTTATGATGACTGCAAGAACTTTAAATAATTTAATGTATGCCAACCTATTAATGTTTAAAAACTACACATCACCTTTATAGCTAATCCTGGTTTTACATACAGTGGCGAGCAAAATTTGGACAATGTTTCTCAGTTTCATACTAATATAGTTACAAAATTATTAAAATAAAACCGATTTAAAAAAATCATTTAGTTTTTAGATCTCTGTTTATTTTACATTTATACAAAAAAACCGACTTAATTAAAAAAAAACATACAATGCTTAAATTGTTGTTAAACTTAAAAAAGTACATGTATCCAATTTAAACATGTCTTTGAAAATAGTCACAGGAAATGCATTATTTTCACAATCCACCAGCAGTATGTTAACCGAATAGTCATAGATATTTTATTTAATGTATGGAACATTCCACGATAATCACTACCAAGGCAAAATCTTTTATTTTAAGATAGTTGCAATTCTATTTAATTGAATTCTGTTGTTTTTTCGGCTTTAACAAAAATGCGATATTATTTTTTTTTTAATATATTATTTTTCAGTTGTTGAATTAAAATTAAAATCCCAATTCATGAACAAATTTTTGTTTTTAGTAATGCAGCTCAACTACTTTAACACAGAGCTGGTTTAATCATCAAACATTATTTAATTGACAGAAATTAATTTTATTTTTATTAATTTTAGTTTGGCTGAATTTCACAAACATTCAGAGTGAAGTCAGTTTTTTATGAGTACTCGTAACACCCGTCACATGTACTTTAATAAAAATTTCACAATCATTGACCATAATTTTAAGAGTTTTTCCCACATATGGATAGACCACCATAAAAGTCATTTATGATGACTGCAAAAACTTTAAATAATTTAATATATGCCAACCTATTGATGTTTAAAAGCTACACATGTAACACCCGTCACCGTGAATGTTCCATATACCTTTATAGCTAATTCTGGTTTTACATATATGAGTGCTTTAATGCATGAACAATAGTTAACCATGATAATTAACTCGATTTATTTAAAACAAACTTTAACTTTATAGCCAATGTTTGGAATATAAATGTACAGACTAAAACCAAGACATATCGAAATTTAAGATGCTATTATATTTTTGTAAATTCTTCTTTGGATCTAGGCACTCAAAACCCATATTCTTTAGGTTCATCATCATATTAATGTGATACAAATCACTTTTTTTTTTGTAAAATTTGTTTGAAACCGCTAATTGGGAATTTTATAAAATTTATTCTTTAACTTGGTCTTTTTTCAGGGTTTAATCATAATTTTTTTCAGAGTTAAAATATCATTTAATGTTTATAAAATGGGCACGATAGTCGAAAGTTGTCGTGATTCGCCCACTTTTTAATATGCTTAACTAACAAGTTTTGCATAGAAGAACCAACATTTAAACAAACTTTGATTTAACACCTCGATAGGTACTTTATTTTCTCTTAGGTAATACATTTTGAACTCTTTTATGGATACACGGTTAAACATCTTGGAATAATTTTTAATCCAATCGTTGGACTAATGCATTTTTAAATCCCTTTTTATTAGAATTAAAACTTTTCAAAATACTAGACATTTTTTAGCCAAAGCTGTACTTAAATTAGTAAATTGGGAATAAAATTGGAAATTTAGTTTTAGGTTTTAATTTAATACAAAAAACTAAATGGTTAAAAATCTTGAAGTAATTTGTAAACCAATCATTGGAATAATGCATGTTTTAATCCTTTATTTTTATTGGAATTGATACTTTTCAAAATACTAAAAATTTTTGTAGTCAAAGCTGTACTCAAATTTAATAAATTGGGAATAAAATTTTAATTTTAGTACCTTAGGTTTAAAATTTAATAAAAAAAAACTAAAAGATAATAGAATCTGTATTTTGTTTACATTTTGTTCATGCTCTAGCAAGCAGCAGATTAGCCCGAGATTAGAACTCGCAACTCTAATGCGATGGTTGCTGCAGTCCACGGTTCGATCCCAGGATGTGTGGCAAAAAATGAAAATGTTACACAATATGTATTAAATAATATTATAACAACATAAAATTAACAAAAAAAGAAAATAAATAAGCAAAGGATAATATAAAAATAACACAAAAAAAAAAAAAAACGGTCTGGCTGAGGAATGAATCAGGTTCACTCGATTCATCAAATCAAATCGACAACCGCTTAACAACTGAGTCACGGAATAAAATTTTTCGCGAGTGCTTATTATGTACTTCAGTGTTTACGAAATATAAAAACTTAATCAATATGAGTTGAAAGTTTAAATTTGAAACCCATGCTGGATTAAAACTAAGTTTAGTATTTGACGTGGTTTAAATTTTAAACCTATGCTGGACTAAAACTGCGTTTTAGTATTTGACGTGGTTTCAATTTTAATACAATTTCGGTGTCGTCATATAAACAGTACAGGATTGTCTTAAATTTAGTCCAAGAATTTTAACCGTGTACTTTTATAATAAATACCGCCTCGACACAGTGTTTAGGAAACTTTTATACCAAAGCCTCATTAAATCTCTATAGATATATAGTTTTGGGAATAAGGCATAGACTCTATCGCTAAGGTTAAGGTTAAATAAATAACTTTAAAACTAGGGTAAAAATTTCGAAAATTCCGCTACTGGAATAAATTTTCGACCAAACTTCGCATTGTTCGTGAAAGACACTTTATCAGCAAATAATATTCTTTTATATCAATAAATTTATTTATTACTTTTTAATCACTGATAATTTTAAAATCTTTCAATGGCTGTTGATGAATCAAACATTTTTCAAAGTGATCACAGTTCATTGAAGTCAACTGTTGAGAGTCACCAACGATTGATTTCAATGACAAAGCTATTTAATTTTGATAAAAATTGTTACAATTTAGTTATAACAAAAAAAAAATTGGATTTTCTCGAAATTTGTTTTTAAGGTATTCAACCCAATCATGAACAATTTTCTCCCGGGAGTTGTAAGTTTCAGGTTTTAAGATTGCAGATAAAGATATCTCATTTTTTATTTTACACTCATGAATGTTGGCGGTTGATGAACAAAATTGCATTAAAAATTTCCAAAAAGTATTTTGAATTTATCTTAAAACTGGAAACTCCCTTTTACAACTCCCGGGAGAAAATGTTTCATAATTGGGCTGATTAACTTATCACCATCAAAATGGTAGGTTTAAAAAAGTGAATTTTTCCGAAAAGAATGTTAAAAATATGAATAATTAAGCAAAGTGCAAACAGGAAAAAAAGAATGACGTTTTTAGAATATCTATTTTAGTCTATTTGATCTTCTTCGTCATCTTTCTGTTAGAATCGGCCAATTTTTTTATGTAGCTCCCATATAAAATCATGTAAGCAAATTAATAAAGCTCCAAGGATGGTACACAAAGGGTCCGATATGGACCGATTTTCAGTACACATTTATTGCTTTATTTGTTTATCCTTTTGACCAAATTTCGTTAAAATCGGTTTACTTTTGTTGTTACCTACCATACAAAATCATAAAAAATTAATATAGCTCCAGGGGAAATATCCGTAGAGTTAAATATATTTCGATTTTTTCCAGTACACATCAATTTGCTTAGCCTTATGACCGAGTTTTGTTAAAATCGGCCAACTAAAGGAGGTACTCATAGGGGCTAATCGATTTCGATACACATCTATAACTCTACCATAAGATAGGCCAACTTTATATGTACCTCCCATAAAAAATCATGAAAAAGCTTAATAGATGTCCGAGGAAAGCACATGTTATTGTCCTAGGTTCTAGACGATTTCGACCATCTTAAGTACACATCTATTACTCTGTTTGAATAGTCTTCTGCTTCTGAATAGTCTAGTTTCGTTAAGATCAGCTTACTTTTTAATGCACCTCCCATACAAAATCATATAAAAAATAAATAGAGTTCGAAGGGAGGTAGTCCCTAAAGACCTATTCAAACATTTTTAAAATTTTTCTTAGATAGTTTTAAATAACCAAGCACCATGATCATAGGAGTATTGTTTCTATTTTTGTTCCAATTTTTAATTTTTTAATGAGCGCACCTGAAATTTCAGAATGCGGCACTGAGATTTGCCATTATTATGTGATTGATTTTGAATATTTCTTTTTAATATAACCAAATATCTAACTCTTATCGCTGAAACACACTCCAGATTGATACAAAATGTTCAAAAAATGCTCATGCTCTATACAAAATATTACAACTATTTAATCGAACACTTGAACTTTGACGACATAACAAAATAAAAAAACCAATTCCTAATAAATTGTGATATATTTATTTGTTTTAATTTTTCGTATATCTTGAAATCATACAGGTTTCATATTTTGCTGTTGACGACCAACAATTTATAGAGCGTCGATAAAGCACACATGCGATCGTGCAAAAAGATCGTCGCCAAATGCTCTTTAATAAAAAGTGGAGAGTGCATTGAATCAAGTGCGCGCTGCGTTGTATTTAATAGACGCTCTTTATATTTAAATATAATTTAAAAGTGATTTTAATGCTCTTAAGTAGCATGTAAGAGCATTTTAATTACTCACTCGTTTGTTTAACCGAAAGTGTGTCTGCCTTTTGTTTTGTTTATTTTGAATTTTGAATTTTTTATTTTTATTTTCTTTATTTTATGGAACCGGTTACAATGGGGTTTATATTACCCTGATCATTGAAAACGCTTATCATTTTTGCATTCGATATTTTTTTTTTTGCTATCCACAATATGACGCTTTCCCAGCTTGATCACGTGCTGATCATGCCGTCTAATAAATTTATTGACATGCATTTTTTAACGTTTTTAGCACCTACTAGTTAGCTAGCTAATCGTTCAAGTTTGCTTGGTGCGTATGAGATTTTGCACAAAGAAAAAGTGAACAACCTTGTGACAGTTTGAGACACTCATTCATTTGTGTTATTTTTAAACATGTTCAAGTGCAAACGTTTGATAGGGACTATCTTATATTTTCAAAGTATTTTTACTTTTTTGTTAGAATATTGAATTATATTGTTACCTACCTATTCCATTGATTTCATAACTAATAAGTAAAAAGTTTCCATAAGCATAAGTCATTTAGGTTAGGTATGGTTTGGAATCGTTGAGCCGGCTGGCTGTGCGACTCGCGCACTTAGGCCAGTAGTTGTCCCATATGGGCATTTCCAAACTGGCGTTATGTACGTTTTGTACGAAAAAATTGAAAAAAAAAATGAAGAAGTCTAAGTTTAAAAAACTTTTTTTTATATATGCGTACACTGAGAGAAAAATGTGTTAAAATTAAATGAAATTGTGTTCATATCTAACGAATTTGTTTTTGAAATAGAGCTTGAAACAAATATTCATTAAAATTAAACACAACTGTATTTAAATTTAAATTCAAAACAAAAGTTTTTGTTTTTCAAACAATGTTTTTGTTATGAAAAACAAATTTAAAAAAAAAAATTTTAAATTGAAAACAAATATTTTAAAGCATATTTTCGATGCCATTTTTTTAGCTTTACCGAGTTTTTAACATCAGATGCACTCGGGACCTCCGAATGTTAACTCCATTCGATGAATTTTACATTTGATATATTTTAATATTTAATTAATTAGTTCTTATTTTATCGTATGTTCGATATTTTTCAAACCAATTCAAAAAATTCAAAAATTTTCATTGTATTCAAATTTTTGTTTGTTTTTTCAAAGAAATAATGAGAGAAAATAAAAAAAAGAAAGTAGTTTATAGTTAGCTGAAAATTAAACACACTTGTTTTAATTTTTGTTTTGTAGAAACGCAATGGCGTTAAATTTCTATTTCAAAATTTTTTGTTTAATTTTAAAGTATGTTTTTTTTCTCAGTGTAGTAATTAAATAGCACTATATTAAGTAAATTATAACAATCGACTCTAAGAATTAAAAGATATAAGCAAAAATATGCCCTGGCGTGACGTTACAATGAACAGAAGTGGTTTTCGACTTAGATTAGAACATTTTCAAAATTCTGCAAATTGGGCAAGACTTTTTATACAAAACTTTACTTGGAAGAATTTAAAATAATATAAGTTTTTTTTGCTAGTCATCAAATAAAAGAATCTTTTTTTGGTTTTTTTTATTAGCCTTAGTCATCTGGCGTGACGTTACTGGCGTTACGTTACTTAAATTTCAATCGGAACATTTTAAGTTAAAATTTGTTTAAAAAAAATATTTGACGTAAATAAAACATAAAGTTTAGCTATTATAGATTATATTTTTTTAACTTTTTCTCCATCGACCATGAGAAGTTGGAAAAAAATTCCACTAAACACCTGCAACCAAATTCAGTAACGAAAGCAGGCAAACTTCGAGCAATATGGCGTGACGTTACTCACTTTTCAAATTTAATATAAAATTAACGTTTTTTCTTCTTAACGATTTTTTTGTAAAATTTCACGCACTTTTGAACGTCAGCGTAGAAAAAATAGCACAAAATGCTTTTTTATCTGATGTGACGTTACCTCAGAATATCATTAAAAGCATATCAATATGTTACCGTTCATTAATATTTGTTTGCTCTTTTACATTTATTTTGCGGTTAGTTGTTGTTTTAGCAAAAGTTGTGCATAAGAGTGCAATTGCACAATTACTCTTATAAATGGAAATTGTAAAGAGAAAATGCTCATAGAAATAAACAAATCTGACCAAAACTTTAACTTTAACTTGGTAACCCAATATCTTGCCATCGTAACATGGGAAAAATTTAAACTTTTTAATTAAATTAATTTTGAATATTTCTTTTTAATAATACAAGTACAAAAAAAATGTTAGTTAACTTTAAATTTTTGGTTACGGTAGACTTTTCTGTTGGTCGAGTCTTCGTGGTCGAAAATTTCACGAGGGTTAAAACCCGGATAAAACCAAAATATTTTTTTTGTAATATTTTTTTTAAACAAACATAAATTTCAATAAAACATAATTTCTTGGTTCATAGCTGGGTTAAACTTAAAATTATATCGCAAATACAAAAACCTTTATCTTTCTGTTAAAATTTTCTGACAGTTTTTGAGATGAACAGTACTTGAATATGTTTCGCTACAGTTAAATTATCGTCACCAACACCTCGGTGGAAGTGTGCTTGAATGACATCAGGGGGACGTAGGTTCGTATCCCGACTGTGTAGTACAAACATTTTTATTTGATTATAATTATTATACTATTGGAACTCCGATTGCAATTCTATGATTCATTGACTTGAACAGAACATCCTCCGACATAAGTTTGTGCTTACACCTGAAACAAAAATTCTTTGTCTTATATAGAATATTTCTTTTTATATAAAAAAAAAATGAATAAAAATTGTATTTGCTGGTCCCGTCGTGGATTGAACCTAGGGAAGTTGAGTGTGAAATGCGTATGTCAGCAACTTGGCTAAGCTTGAACTTCGAAAATATTGATTGAATTTCATCGAAAAGTTTTCGTTCGTAGCAAAATTATATTTTTAGAATTAAAGTCAAAATAAATAGATGATTTTTCTTAAGTATGTAGTCAATATATCAAAATACATAGATGATTTATCTAAAATATGAAAGTGCCGTTTCTACTCTTAAGTGGAAATGCAATCTAAATAATTATATAATTTTTCTATATTTTGTATAGAATACCTACTCTGAAGTGGTTCACCTACATATTAAGGTGCTTTACTTACTCTCGCAGTTAACCTACCGAATACAGTTGTAGTACATTAACATTACGAAATTTGTAGCACACCCAAATAAAATCGTTGACTGAAAACCATTGAATTGCTTCAGATGAGTTCGATACAGTTTTAGGCAAAAAGTCTATCCTTTTTTTTCTGTGTAGGGTTAGGAATCTCCTTCTCCTTAAGGCAGGGCAGTGGCAAAGGAGATGCTTCACGCTTCTTATTCACTGTAATAACAGCTCCTGCAGTGAGCGTTGATGTATAATCCGGCTGGGTATATAGAATACACCCAGTTCCTTTGAAGCAATGTCCTGAAATTACTCCGACCAGAACGGAGCGGTATGCTTGATATTATAAGAAGACCAGGTTGTTCTGGCTGTGTTGCAAGTTGTGAGGTTGTCCCAACGCTCTTTGGCTTGTTGAAGAGAATTTCTTCTGCACTGAAGCTTAAAATTGGCCAAGGGAATGCCAACCTTCCACCCCCTCTTCTCTGGAAGTATCCATTTTGGCGGTAGTTTTCCTTTCCTAGCCAGTTCATGGGCTTTGTCGTTACCTTCGATATCTCATGTATCCCATGTACCTTATATACAAAATCATACTTAAACTCAATAGAGGTAAAAGAGAGGAACTTCTTGGGTCAAGCTGATTAAAACTATTTTTAGTATTCATCTATTACCCTTTTTTATATACCCTCCTTATTACCCTCCTATACAAAATCAAGTAAGAACTTGATAGGGAGAGTTGTAGCGCGACCTCTTGTATGGCCAAGACTACTGCTGGGTAAACGCTGCAATAATCGGGGAGCCTGAAGGAAGTCTCAATCTCCGGGTCCCTTTAAAAATTCCTCCTCCTAGTCGTCCCTCAAGTTTTGAGCTATCTGTGAATATGTTTATGGCTGCTTGTATGAGATTGGGTCTATTTTTTTATATTTGGCGAGAAGGGATACGAACATCGTAATTCTTGGTGAATTTAAATTCTGATACACAAGAGTCAGTATTGGGAGAAGTGTTGATTGTAGCAAGTATTGCCGTGTGTCCTCTATTTGTATTTGAACCAACTAGATTTCCTTAGCCTCAGATCTAGAGGAAGTAGATGCACACTTTTCATCCGTTGGTGTAGAACAAAAAGCTCCGGTGTTGCATAGTTCTACACTTCTCGGCACTTTGTTATATTTTGCTCTGGATTGACTTCTGAGGAGTGCTCGGCCACCAGACTATTGCTCCGTTGAGTAGTATTAGTCGAATAATCGCTGTATATATCCATCGGACTATTACTGGCGAAAATTCCATTTGTTATCTATTGAATTTTTGCCACCTTTTTTTGAATGAATGTTCTTGGAGGAGACTTAAAAATGGGAATTTTGTATTTGCTTGTGAAGAAAGGGAAATTTCCAGAAATGTTACGTTACCAGGGCTCCACGACCCTCAGGTTCGTCAAGGCTGAGATGATAAAAAGCAGCCGGTAAAACGTTGTAAAAAGTTCCTACTTTGTCTAGGATTGCTACCCGAGTGTACTCCTTAATTTCTAGGGATTTTTCTGTTAAAGGAACCAAGGAGTGATAAGCAGTTGATTTACAATTGGTATATTGATTGATCCGTTGATTTATTGATCGTTTGATAGTCACAGAGGATCGATTAGTTGCCTAAAAAATACTTCAATAAGTCTTGCTAGGGCTTTCAGTATGAAAGAGAAGATGCTTATTGGTCAAAAGTCATTTGGACTAGCATGCTTCACCTACTTACTGGAAGAGACGATTTAGTTTAATCTCAGGCAGCCGGCAAAAATTGCTTATAATCAAAGCATGACATTCCGCAGAGTGTAAAATAGTTGTACCGGCACAATAGTTGGTATTGTAAGGCCTGGCGTTTTGTTAGGCTGAAAGGTGGTTACAGAACATGTAATGTTTCTTTTTCACACCAGTTTATGGTCATTTATATTATTACCATTTTTTCCTTTTTTTTTTTGTGGGTCATCATTATGTGGACCAATATTTATGGTTCAATTTAAATGTTTCAATGACATTTTTATCTGATAGATTTATATTTTTAACAGAAAATTGATTTGAAAATAATACCTAGATTCCAAATATTTTGTGTATCTACCAATGTGGCAGTTTGGAAGTCTCGGTTCTTTATATCTTCTGGGCTAGGTGGTGTTCAAATCAAAACAAGTTTATTAAGAAATCGCATAATAATAACCACCCTTTTTATTTATCTCAAACTAAAATCCCTTTTTTTCTCTTCTTTTCCAACAGCGCGTGTACTATCTCTCTCTGGAGTACTACATGGGTCGCTCCCTACAGAATACCATGATCAATTTGGGCATTCAGAGCGAATGCGAAGAGGCCATGTATCAGTTGGGTCTGGATATTGAGAATCTCGAAGAGATGGAGGAGGATGCTGGTTTGGGTAACGGTGGCTTGGGTCGCTTAGCCGCCTGTTTCCTTGACTCGATGGCCACTTTGGGCCTGGCTGCCTACGGCTATGGTATTCGTTATGAATACGGCATTTTTGCTCAAAAGATCAAGAATGGCGAGCAGATTGAGGAACCTGATGATTGGTTGCGTTATGGCAACCCATGGGAAAAGGCACGCCCTGAGTTCATGCTGCCCATTAACTTCTATGGACATGTCATTGATACACCCGAAGGCAAGAAATGGGTTGATACACAAGTTGTGTACGCCATGCCCTATGACAATCCTATTCCCGGCTTTGGCAACAATGTGGTCAACACTTTGCGTTTATGGTCGGCTAAGAGTCCCATCGACTTCAACCTGAAGTTCTGTAAGTTGTTTGGAGTAATTTTTTTCTTGTTCGCCTTAAATAACTGTGTCTTTTTTTATTTTTTAGTCAACGATGGTGATTATATTCAGGCCGTGCTCGATCGTAACTTGGCTGAGAACATCTCACGTGTATTGTATCCCAACGATAACTTCTTCGAGGGCAAGGAATTGCGTCTCAAGCAGGAATACTTCATGGTTGCCGCTACTTTGCAGGATATCATTCGTCGCTATAAGGCTTCTAAGTTTGGCTCTCGCGAAGCTGTGCGTCACAGTTTCGATCACTTCCCCGACAAGGTTGCCATTCAGCTGAACGATACCCATCCCTCGTTGGCCATTCCTGAGCTGATGCGCATTCTTATCGATGAGGAGCATTTGACTTGGGAGAAGGCATGGGAAATAACCGTCCGCACTTGCGCCTATACCAATCACACCGTCCTGCCCGAGGCTTTGGAACGCTGGCCAGTCTCCATGTTGGAGTCGATTTTGCCACGTCACTTACAGATCATCTACCACATCAATTTCTTGCACATGGAGAATGTCAAGAAGAAGTTTAATGGTGACATGGATCGCATGCGTCGCATGTCCTGTGTTGAGGAGGATGGTGACAAACGCATCAACATGGCTCATTTGTCTATTATTGGGTCCCACGCTGTTAACGGCGTTGCTGCCATTCACTCGCAGATCTTGAAGGATGCTCTCTTCCGCGATTTCTATGAAATGAATCCCGAAAAGTTCCAGAACAAGACCAACGGCATCACACCACGTCGTTGGTTGTTGCTCTGTAATCCCGGCTTGTCTGATTTGATCTGCGAAAAGATCGGCGATGAGTGGCCTGTGCATTTGGATCAGCTGGTCGCTCTCAAGAAATGGGCCAAGGACCCCAACTTCCAGCGCAATGTTGCACGCGTCAAGCAAGAGAACAAACTGAAACTTGCTGAGATCTTGGAGAAAGATTACGGTGTTAAGGTCAACCCCGCCTCCATGTTCGACATTCAAGTCAAGCGTATCCATGAGTACAAACGTCAGCTGTTGAACTGCCTGCATATCATCACTCTATATAATCGCATCAAGAAGGATCCCACCGCCAACTTTACACCACGTACCATCATGATCGGTGGCAAGGCTGCACCAGGCTACTATGTAGCCAAGCAGATTATCAAGCTTATCTGTGCCGTCGGTAATGTAGTCAACAATGATCCCATTGTCGGCGACAAGCTTAAGGTTATCTTCCTGGAAAACTACCGCGTCACATTGGCCGAAAAGATCATGCCAGCTGCTGATCTGTCCGAACAAATCTCCACCGCTGGTACCGAGGCTTCCGGCACCGGCAACATGAAGTTCCAGCTGAACGGCGCACTCACCATTGGCACCCTGGATGGAGCTAACGTTGAAATGGCAGAGGAAATGGGCAACGATAATATTTTCATTTTCGGCATGACTGTTGATGAGGTTGAGGCATTGAAAAAGACCGGCTACAACGCATATGACTACTACAACAAGAACCCCGAGATCAAGCAGTGCATTGATCAGATCCAAGGTGGTTTCTTCAGTCCCGGCAATCCCAATGAATTCAAGAATATTGCTGATATTCTGCTCAAGTACGATCACTACTATTTGTTGGCCGACTACGAGGCGTACATTAAGGCTCAGGATCTGGTATCCAAGACCTATCAGGTGAGTAACTATTTGAACGCGAGAGTGCATAATATTAAAAAAATTTATTTTTTCACCACACAGAATCAAGCCAAGTGGCTCGAGATGGCCATTCACAACATTGCTTCCAGCGGCAAATTCTCATCCGATCGTACAATTGCCGAATATGCACGTGAAATCTGGGGCGTTGAACCATCCTGGGAGAAGCTGCCAGCACCTGAAGATGCCACCAATTAAATTAGTTTTTTTTATAATAATTTTTCCTTACAACCAACTATCATTTGAACTTTGTTTATATCATTTCAAAGTCAATTTAGTGAATTCTAATTACAGCGATTAGAAAAAGGAAGTATGGCCTGAAAAAATTGGCTTACTTCATGATATATTTTATTTTTTATTATTATACAAATATTGTTAAAATTTATTTAAATAAAAAAGAAAATCAAATTTTAAAAACTAAAACTAATCATTAAATTAGCACAAATTAAACAAGAAAAACAAGCCAATCGCTCGGAAGCAAAAACAAAAGGTTAGATAAAAATGACTCGATTGCCTTAAGGAATCCATTAGCAGAGTCTTTGAAAACAAAAAAATAAAAGTAAAACTCAACACAACTACCTGAAAACTTTCTTGTTCCAGTAAGAAATGAAGTAACTCAACAACTCAGGTAACACTAGAAAAGTTCAAACTGTTATTTACACACGGATAATGTGAAAATTGAAATCTTAGAAAAAAATTTAAAAATGAAATATATAAGAACCATTAGCTTGGGCAACTAAGATCTTACTAAAATTGTTATTAAATAAAATATAAACTGTTTTTTGTAGTTAAAAAAAAAATCTGTTAATAAATATTAGTTTTAATACAAATTTGGCAAATTTGCACTGAAAACATATTTTAGCCTATCTCAATGTTATTTTAACTGCTTAAATTTAAAACAAACAAAAAAGCATGAACAACATTTAAAATGTAAAACAAAATAAATTCAATAAATTTTAATAAAATGTTAAAAGTGCGATTAATTATATGGAGATATTTAAGATTATGAAAATTAGAAAAAAGAAGAAGTAGTGAAAAATGCTAACCGACCTCAATAACTTACTCGGTTAATACTCAGAATTTTATTTCAATAAAGGCAAAACTGAAAGGATCACTCGCGGTGGCAAACGAAGCTGTACATAACTAACCTTGTTAGTTACGGTCGTGTGCCTTTAGTACTGACATGAGAAGCTACCAGCTCATGAGACCGTTCATAAGCCGTACATGGCAATCATGAAAATTATTTAAAGTATGGCTTTAAAATAAGTCACAGAAATTTGTATTGGATTCATGAAATCCTTCGACAAAACAGCTTTTACCGCTCAAATTTTTGAAAAATTCTGTTAAAGAATTATTACCGACACTTTTTGGTCGTATATATTGAAACGGAATGATCTTAAGGTACTTTTTTAATAACATTTTTATGAAAATCATCAAACAAACAAGGCCAAGTTTTGGTCCAAGTTTTTGAACAATCCCGTTTAGCGAAAAAAACTAAAAAAAGTATTTAGCCGACCCTTGATCGCCTCTCTTGAAAACTAATGATGTTAAGGAAATTTGATATTGTGAATTTTTATTTTCAATTTTGTAATGAATAAAAACTCATTTTGCACATATGTTTCGTTTACGACAATTTATGAAAAAAAAGAAACAGTTTCGACAGTATCGTAAGTGTAGACGTAGAATTCCGTTTAAGTTGTAACCTCTTCTACTTTGTC
This sequence comes from Tetanocera ferruginea, assembly GCA_958299015.1. Lineage (NCBI taxonomy): Eukaryota > Metazoa > Arthropoda > Insecta > Diptera > Sciomyzidae > Tetanocera > Tetanocera ferruginea. The sequence goes on from OY282641.1 coordinate 137,169,077, forward strand.
TAGTTGGTCCGTTTGTTTTGTCCATGATAAAATGAGCAAGCAAAAAGAAACAAGCAAAATGTTAAATTTTTTCGATCATTTCGTTAAATTTGACAAGTTGAGTTCATTGACTTAGTTAAAAATAAGGCGAGGCAAATGCACTTTCCATTGGTGCCACTTTCGTCTCTGCTCGATATATAGTTTGAGAGCTACAGTCAGTTTAACTACTTATTTGAAATTAAAATTAATACCCCGATTTTTAAAAAATCGTATGGCTATCGTATGTTTCACGCTGAGCACATGTCTTTTCCATTAGTGCCACTCTCGTCTCTGTCCGATATTTAGTTTGCGAGCTACACTTTCGTCTCTGTTCGATGTATAGTTTGCGAACTACACTGGCTAGTGGGATGTGGGATCCAAATTAATTTGCATTAAAAACAAAAATTAAAATTTTACGCCATCTATTGGGTAAAAGCATAAAACGAAATATGATCCAACTCGTTTTTTTTTTCATAAGAGTTAAATCTAACCGGATCACAGACCCATTTCATTAAATTTGACAGTTTGAGTTCATTGACTGAGTTGAAAAGAGGTTCATGACCTCTGGTGTCAAAATAGAAAGCTTAATACTAGAACAGTAGTGCATACATAAACCTAATGCGAACCAATGCTTAAAACGCTACCAATACGAACCAATTAGTTCGTGCAAAACAAAAACAATACAAGCACAAACAACGAAACAAAAACAAAGAAAGCACCAGGCACATTATAACCAGCTGATGATTGATTTTCTTATATAAAAACATACATGTTTCTTCTTATATTTAACTATTTTGTGACTTTAATATAATAGTGACAAAATCCAAAATTAGATATTCATTCAGCGCACGATATATCTGATATTTTAGTATATATATTATCTTTGAACGATAAGTATTAAAGGCTGTAGGTATACCCTAAAGTATTAGCCAAAAAAGTTGCATGACCTTCAAAAAATCTGTTTAACCGACCCCATACAAACCACGCTGTAAGACGTAATTCTACGTCAAAAAATATTTTTTGGAAAAATCGACAATTTTTGGTCGTTTACCTGGACAACTCATGATTCCTCTCAAATTTTGTAAAGAACATTTCCACTTCTCGCTTTTGGCGATTTTTACGAACTATTTGGAAATAAAAATTCTTTTTGGTCTTATATCTTGAAAACTTTTAGTCCTCCGGAAATTTTGTATATGACATTAATAGGTCTTTTCATGTACTTTACTTGTTAAAACTTGCAAGGAGAGAGAAAAAGGAAAATTGAGAACAAAATTTCACAAAGAGAAAATAGCTGAAAAAGTACGTGAACAGAAAACTTGTAGAAACTTGCAAGCATGATACAACTACTAAAGGTAAACTCGCTAGATGAGAGCGTACTGCCGCAAATGTCAAAACGAAGACAACTCATATAAAATCTCAAAGCTATGAGAAAGACGTGAGAAAGCAAGAATTGACACAATGTAATCGATGTAAAATTGCTGAAGTTGTCTTGTTTCTTAAATTAAAAATTGTTAAAAATGGTTCTCTTTCGAGTTTTTATTGATATTAAAGAAATTAGGTCTGTTCCTATACTCTAAAGTTTTAGTCCAATTTACCACTTTTTACCAGTTTTAGTACGAGAAGAGTTCCCGAACTCAAAAAAATGGTAAAAGAGAGTGATTTCCTCTCCTTGTCAAAAGTTGCAAGTTTAAGTCCGAAAAATTTTTTCGGGTAAAAATGGAAAAAAGTGTCAAACAGCGTAAAATCAGTTAGCACAGAAATTGCGATACATCAAAACTTCTTTGAAACTATTAAAATGGAAACCAGAAACATGGGAAAATGAGTAAAAACTAATATAAATGCTTAACATCAGAATTTAATTCAGATAGTTTTTTCTCTCACTTTTTGTATTCTCTCTTTGTCCTCTCTCGTTGCAAGTTATTAGAGTTCGTAAACGCTTTTCAAGTTAAAAGTTGTAACAATTATAAACAATTAAACCTATACAATTCTTGTTTAAGAGATATTTGAAGAAATTCCATTTCTTAAGGGTCCATTAAAAATTTTTTCAACGAAAAAAACCTTACATTAAAAGTTTTTTATATGGTGACTGATTATTTTAGGTAATTTTGTTTTTTGTATTATAACTATACTAGTTCTTTCCCGTCAAAAATGACGGGTCCGTTTCCATTTATTCGATTTTAAATTATTCAAATAATTTTTAGTTCCAAATACATACTTATAAAATACCTCAAAGTAAGAACGGACACCATAGTAGGTGCGACGACTTATGTTTAAAAATTTTTTGTAAAACTGAAACTTTCAAAATGAAAAAAAAAAAATATAAAGTTTTTGAAGTTTCAATAAATCTTTCAAAAAAATCAAGCGTTCCGCATTCACATTTTACGGAATTATGTTATAGTAATAATACTTTTTTAAGAAAAATTTTGTAAGTTCTTTGATATTTTTTCATTTCTTTGATGAATCTAGTAAAGCATCTGAAATATGCGGTGGACACCCACAAAAGTTCCAATAGTTCCACATATCATCCAAGTGGAACCTATTTTATATTTCCTATAGAATAATTGAATTTAATTCAAGGAGCCCCAGGAAATCATAAAAGTTATAATGACTTACCTGAGAGCTAAAATTTTCTCTACATTGCAGTTTTAATTCAAACAAATCTATACACTGGTATGGCTCATGACTAATGAGGATAAATATTCCAATTGGGTTTTCATTGGTATAAGATCTCACTTCAAAGTTTCACCAAAAGGAATACGCTCATGGACGAGAGAGATAAAATATTTTTTTGATTTGAACTCAGTTATTAAAAAGTTTATTTTAGGCGATTCGATAACAGCACACAATGGCTTTGATCTAGCTTGCGTTTTAGATCACCTTAAAGTTAAATTGCACCTAAAAGTTAAATTGTAGGTTGCCAAAGAGAACCTATCTTTTGTTACAGAGGATAAAAATTTCAAGGAGATTCAACGACACATCGCACTCTTACTAGTAAAAAACGCAGCTCCAACTTTTTGAATTTTAACTTATTAACCCTCCGCCGGTCAGATGTTCCGATAACCTTCGGACGGTTGGTGTGGGCAAAACCCTTTGCATTTACGTGTATTTATATGGCAAAATAGCGTTATTGGTGTCAAATTCAATCTTGATTACAAATCAAAGGAAAAGTCAAGAAATTACAAGTCGATAGTTCAATTGAAAATAAATTTAAAATACCTACAATTTAAATCAAAAAAGGTTTTGCCTGAATCCAAAAAAAAACTATAGTATCGATGTTTTCTGGCAAAGCAACCGATTTTTGACCACCTTCGCGAAATTCGTCCTGGAGCGATTGAATTAGTTATAGTATCTACATATCAGTTTTTACTGTGCTTAAGGATGTAGCTTTATCTACCCATAAAGAATTTAATTTAATTATGCATTCTTATTTGATAATACAAGCCGCATTACTTACAATCTTATTTACAAATAATCGCACCAAAATGTTCACCAGTTAATTACATTTCTTCCTAAAACCACTTTTTTAAATTATTGTAAGCAATACAATCGAACTCAAATATCAAAATATTCTGAAGGGTACGTTCAACAATGTTAAGTTTTTAATGATAAAAACAAATGGTAAGTGTTGCCATTTTCTGTTGCCTGGAACAGATATTTAAGTAGTAGTCTATGTATAGTTTCGGTTTGGTATAATAGGTGAAGTAAGATAATTTATTAATACTGGATATGATATAACGAGTCTGGTACTATGTTTATATTATAATGAGTTGGACATAATGGCTACAGTATAATGGACATTGTTTAATAGTTGTGGTATATGGATGCGGTATGATGGTTATGGTATGAGGGGTGTCTTAAAGGGTATGATATGATGAATATTTGCATAATGCTGTGATATTTTCTGCATTCATCAATTGCCAAATATGTGAAAAAAGCTTTTTCAAATTCATAAATTGACTTTGCAATTCAATATCTTAGTTGAATTCAAATTTTTCTAAAATGTTGTTTTAGTTTTTTTTCAAATGTGGTCGCAATTACTGCGAAAGTAATTTTGCCCTGCACAAAGAGGCCGTAAAAGTATATCGCCATATGAAATCAAAAAAGCCCTAAGTAACCAAAGTTTTAAACTCCTACTACTAAAAACAACGATTTAATTAACAAAATTAAACTGAAAAAATGTTGAAAAATCAGTTTTTAGTTCTCCTGTAAAATTTTTTGAATGTAACTTTTTTGTTACATTTGGATTTCATGAGGATTTGTACGGCTGTAAGCTTTAAAGACTATAACTTTGGAACTGCAAGAGCAAAATCAAGATGCAATCAGCATAAATTGCATGAAATTTTACCATATTTAAAATTGCATAATTAATTCTTTAACTTTAAGCCGTTTTAAAAGTTATGAAACGTATTTTTAAAAATTTGATCAAATTTTCAACAAAATATTGAATAAATATATGACACCCAAATTACCACAAAAAATGCCAAAGCTTCTGATTTATTTATATTTAAGTACAGTAATGGCGTTTGCCTTTAGAAATGATGACTCAAATACTAAGAAAATATCTGTTATTGGCTTGAAATTCGAAAAATCTCCGAAATACACTTTTCGATTTTTTTTTTTTGTAAATTCCGATTAGCACTACCATTGTTCCAAAAATCTCAAAAGTACCCATAACCTTCAAACAAAGTAACATTTGATTAAGCAACTATGAAATTCGAAAAAAATGTTTCTTTCAGAACACCCAAGGAATCATCTTCAAAAATTTTAAGGATTTTCATATGAACTGTAAAATTTCCTGACAAAGACATGACTCATTTTTTACTGCTGTCGTTCAAGTAGGTAGTTTATGAAATGAATTTGAAAGTCTGTAAAGAAGATTGTCCAGGAACTTCTTAGGTGCTCGAGGTAAATCGAAAGCCTTAGTTTGATTAGATAATCCTGAATATTTTTCGGGTAAATGTATTCTGTTCACCTTGAAAACTCCTTTTAAATTTTAGCATCTTACATTTTTAAGCATTTTGTTCCAGCTCCTTCTTTATCATTGTCTCTTCAGCCTTAACATTGCTTTGTCATCTCTAATGGTTACGAACTTTTGTAGTCTCCAAACCTAAAGCATAGTTTTAGGCATCTGCTTGAATGACAAAAACAAATACACAGTATATTGTTTTCTACAGCCTGATGTAGAACACATGTTACAAATATTTATTTAATACGTTTTATTTTATATAAAAACAAATATATTAAGAGCGTTTGACGTCACTTAGTTTCTGCCACACAATATTTTATACATTTTCTAAACAAGTTGCACAAAAAATAATCTAAAACTCTAACGCCACGAGAGGTTAAAGATATGACGCGGAAAAATTAAAAAAAAATAAAGAATAAACAAAAACATGAATACATAAATTATTCAAAAGCTGACAATTTATTTAAGAATATTCTTAATAAATACATAGTTCATATTTCATCATTCTGTCTATGAAAAGTTAAAAAAAAAAACAATTAATGTTTAGCCTTGAATAAGGCTAACGGAATCTGTTGCATAAAAACCATTTCCATTTATTCATCAATACTGTTATTTTGAAGATTCAGGCAGATTCTTGCAGGTATGTTTTTCAATTAAAAATTTGTTTTAAGTTCGTTTGGAAGTTATAGCCATGCTTTATTATTTATATACATATTGCAGAATGATGTCGTAAAAAATAATAGTTGCTGATTTCTTTATCATTATTTCTTTTTTTTTTAAACATTTCTTTCTCTTTATATTGATTGAGCGTGTCAGTTACGCATCTCGTTAAATTTTCTACGTTGCAATAATAAAATTGGCATAATTCGTTAATTCTTATCAAATCAATTTAAATACATTGTTATTGTTGTTGTTTGTGATGTTGATGTTGTTGTTTTCAAGCGACTTTCATAAAGTTTCCACCATTATAGCTGCTAATAAAATAGCCAGGATCACCAAAACGATCGTACATCTAAAAAAAATAAAGAGAGAGGGAGAGAGAATTAAAATTAATAAAAGTGAATTATTATTGGGTATTTTATGGGATTTGGTTTTTTTGTCAGTTCTGAGAATTAATCTAATGAAATTATTTGTTTTTTCGATCAATAGATAAAGCTTGACCCAGAGTCATTGAGAGGAGACACTTGTGCATAATATTTGGAAAATGTTTTTATAAAAATATGTAAACCACAAAGATTTGGTTTTCTCTTTATAAGGCAGCCACAATTGGTGCAAACAATTCAATGTTAAACTTACGTATGAGAGGCAAGCAAGTTCTTTTGAAAAGATTTGTGAAAATAGATGCTTACATAAAAACGTTCAATACAATTCAGAAGATTTCAGAGAGGGGACGACTTAGGGGTCATTTGACATGGATCATATCGAAAATGTTTTAAAAATAATAGAACAATTTTAAGAAAACAATAAGAAAATCAAAATTAAATTAATGTTAACAATTAATTTCAAAACAATCCAGAACAAACAACAAAAAACTAAATCAAAGACAACGCCGAAGCCAAAAAATAAGTAAAAGTCAAAATTGTCACATCATTCCAAAAACCTCAAAAGAAAATAAATAAAAAATTAAATAAGCCATAAAAGAAACTAAAGACAGATTTTGTAGATTTTTTTGAAAATTTTTATTTATTTAATTTTTTCCTTTTTTTAATAATATTTTAGAGATAATTTTTATATAATGTCAGTCAGATTAAAATTAGATTTTTTTTTTTTGTAAATAACAACTATGAATTAAAAACTAATTTTAATATAATAGCAGATAAGATGATATAAATGATTAACAACATTGATTTTTATCAAACTATATTTTGACTTAATAAAAAGACAATTGAAATTTGTAATGATATGATTTGAAGAAGAAATGAGAGATAACAAGATGCTTAAAACTAGCATAGATATTAAATTTAATTTGTTGCTCTAAATGAGCGAAAACTTGCTTATATATTTATAGCCTAGCCTAGTTTAGAGAGGGAAAAAGCAAAAACATAACACAAATAAAACTATGGCTTAAAATTAGTTTAAGTTAGTTTTTTTACACATAAAAGTTGAGGTTAGAAACTATTTGACAATTTTAACAATTAATATATTGCTGGCTGGCAAATTGATTGGTTGTGTTTGGTTGTTAGGTGCTTGGATTGAAATGGTTTGTATTTCTACCATTACCACGAAAAATAGAGATTTTCGAACATACATTTTTGTAAAATATAGGCATTCAGTTCTAACATGAAACATGGCTCGCGTCGAAATTGTGAATTTTTTCTAAAATTACTCTAGTTTCCAAACATTCTCTTTGGAGAAAAGCTAAATTATGAAAATTTTTGAGATGCTTGTTTTTAAGAACTGAAAATTTCAGATGCAACTGTTTCGAAGTTTCCTTCGAATTCCCATATATTTGTTCATGTAAGAAATTTGTAGCGGGGAGAATGCAATTTTTCGGAACTGAATGTTATGAAAGTGTTCATGTTGAGAAATTTTAAAGAATTGAAACCGTAACGCAATTGTTATAGCTGTTTGATTCGAATTTTCATGCTTATTTCATGTTTGAAAAATTGAAACTGTTAAAACAGTTTCAGAGTTTAATTCGAATAATCATGCCCATTTAATATTTTCGAGTTTTGATTTACCGCCCGTAAGTTTTCATGATTGAACTGAATATGTTAGAAAGAATTAGTTCGATTTAGTATGAACACATTTATAGTTTTATATCTAGATGTCACACAGTTATCTTAACTGACTTTTCAAAATTTAAGCTCATTACCACGCTGTTAGTAGCTGAATTATTCAACAACTGTGCAGCAGTTACAGTTCTTGTAAGTTATTTGACATTTTTTTAAAGTTAACAATCTTTGAGAGAATAGCATAAGAAAGTTTTTATTTTGTTGGCTATTTTGTGATCTTTTTTTTTAAATATTTAATTAATTTATTATTTCTTTTATTAAGTGTGGCGCCAGTGGAGCTCTACTAAAACATAGAACTTTTTTTTATTTAAGTGGTAATCATGAGCATTTTTTTATTTATTTATTTCTGTTATTCATGTGAGTTTTTATAAACTTGTACATTATTTTCATTTTTGTTGTTTAAAGCTCGGTTAACAGAACTCAAGTAAAAGATATACATACTCTTCAACAGATGTACAAAAAGCTATGTTAACCAATTTTTTTTCTTATTTTTCTGTTATTTCATAGCGAGGTATTAAGTTCCGAAAGCGAGCTTTAATATACAATTTATGTGTGTGTTTTTTTTTTTAACAATTTTATTTCATACTGAATGCCAGTTCAGAAAATAAACAACGTTTAGTGATACTTTTTTATCTTGTATTCTAAAGAATTTTGTATTCTTCGCACTTTCTTGTTTAAACATTTAGGCTCACCTTCGAGTCCTCTAAATCTGAATCAATGTCACTATCGTAATCGCTGTCGGGTGGAGTTAAAGGTTCAGCACCGCGTTTCTCTAGCATATTTTGCATTTGTGATTTATTTAATATGCAGGCCACTTGATAGGCGGTAAGACCGGCATAGGTAGCTGTTTCAAGATTAAGTGATGGACATTGGTCAAGTAGGAAATTGGCTAAATCCTCGTTACAACATTCGATGGCTATGTGCAGTGGCGTGCGTCCAGATTTACCTTCCTAAAATGGGTGGGGAAAAAAGGTATTAGTAGAATATAATGGTTGGTTTTAAAAATAAACTTACTCTTGCATTTATGTCCGCTCCGCATTCTACTAGACTGCTCAGCACATTAATATGACCAGCTTGTGCGGCTAAATGAACACATCTTTCACCTACAATAAAAAGAGAACAGATGTTAAGTATAAATGTATTAAGATAAGGTGATGTTGAAAACTGAAAATTAAAATAATAGATAATTTCAATCATAAAACCTACAGCCAGAGGCAAAAACTCTTAATATTTATTTAAGATAAACTTGGAATTTCTGTAAGGCAATGAATTGAGATGAGCTCAGTGCATGAAGATCAATTTTTCAGAGCACCATTTCAATGAAATATCAAATTTGGAAAATCTAACCAATTCGAGATCAAGAGTATCAATATAGGGTAGAGAAAATAGAAAACATCATGCAAAATCTTTAAACTTATTACTTCTGGAATGGATCAGTTAAAACTTATAACGAATATCAAGTCAAAATTAAAAAAATTATCGAAATAGGAAAAAGCAGCAAAGGATATGCTTGAAGAGCTGCCCTAATGGACCTATGAAACATCTAGAGCTAGTGGCCTCAGGCTGCGTATCTCCCTTGAATACTTCCCATGGAAGGCTCAAATGTACTCAAATTGTACAACATTTTTGGCCTAATGAATTATGTGGTAACGACAGAACTTCCTTAATAAAAACCAAGATAAAATTCTGCGGTATTCCTGCATCGAAGGCGTGTGATAGAACGAAATCGATCCTATCAAATAGACGATAGGACCTGTTCTTGAGGAAACACATGATCCATCGAGCATACTTACTACATTATGCCATATCCGCTCAAACGCCTTTGAAATTTCCAGAGCAACAACCCTGACATCACCAAAAACGTGGATATAATGATTCCACTTCTCTGTCTGAAGCGCTATTAGGTCTTCAGTAGAATGGGTGCTACGAAAACCATACTGACGGTCACTGAGCAATTCGTTGTGCTCCAGATAGTTCAACAGGTAGAAGTTTATAACGCTCACCGTGATTTTGGAAAGCGTAGAGCATATCGCAATTTGTCGATAGTTTGTAAGGTTCGTAGCATCACCATTTTTGTTTATTGGCTATACCTTCCAACAAGATGGCAACCTTCGCTTGGAAGGTTTCGCAATGGCCGAGCCAAAGTAGAAGCAGACTTTTATTTTAAGCACAATTGGCGGTATACCATAGGTGCCAGAGGTTTTATTGGTATTGAAATATGCTAGGACCCTTTTAGCTGAACTTGTTCGAAAATATAACTCCTGCTTTGCAGAAAATGTATTTCCAACAAGTCAGTGGCAGATTGCTAGCTGGGATTGTGGATTTATAAGCCGGGTCAGTGAAGATTTGGTCATCTTTTGAAATACCATGGAAGTGTTTCTTGTAAAATCCACAATAAGTTGCTTTTAAAAATTTATCAACCGCTTACTTTGTAGAAGAATAGTAATTTTTTAATTACTTAATGTAAAAAGTTCCTAAAGGTATGCAATGATTATTGCTTCAGGTGAGTTAGTTATAACATTGATTCTTTTAAAACTTACTATTATTTTTCTATGAGAATAAATTGTAGACAGAGCTTGTTCAAAGTGACTTTTAGGGAAATTTTATAAGGAACAGTTTTACAGAATATTTAAACCCTTAACAATCAATTTAAGGGTATTTTTTAATCTTGATCTTCGTCTTTTCTAAGAGAATCCATTGATAGCATGTCTGTTATTTTGAAAAGCAAACTTTAAATATGCATTCAGTGCAGTTAAGAAATCATTTATTTGATCAATGAGAAAATTGCACTATCTCTGCTATTCAAACTTGTTGAGTTTTTAGAGTTTAATTTAAGCATAAAGTTATAGGCAAAAACCACAACATAAATAATCATATCAATAACAACTTCTTACAAAAAAATCTCATACCATGTGGGTGGTCTTTGTGGTAAAAAAAATTTCTAGTACTCCTAGATGTTTGTGAATGAATGAATTTGAATATGAGTGAGAGCGCAAGCCAGCACCCAGGTGTGGTGAATATAAACAAAAAACTACTAAACTAAAAACAAAACCAATAAATAAAACCCATTAAAAACTAAGACTTGAGAGACAAATAGAAAGAGAGAGAGTTCAAGTTGAGCGCGCAAAATTCAAATTGAAATGAGCTGAAATTATTAAATTCAAACAAAACAAAAACAATAAGGAGCCTGTAGTAGAAAGACGAGTATGCAAAAAAGGCATTTTATATGTACTCTGGTGGAATAGGTGAGAGGTGTTGACGGTGCAGGCGGTGATGATATCAGGCATTGCTTTAAGCGTTGTTTTTAGAGCGCTCGGTATAAATATACAACATGCAGTATACAGGTAAACGTTGTTGTTTTTTTTTATACATTTTAAAGACCAAAAACAAAACGCGTTAACATGCTGATTGTATTGTTAACAAACGACAAGCTTATTGTTGTTTTTTTTTTTTATATAAATTTTATCTTATATTGTGATTAAGCTCGTGGCGAATGTGTTTGTATGTGTGCAGAAAAACCCGAGAAATTCCCACAATAAAGCAAAATATTTAAACAGCAGAGCTACAACAATAACAAAAAGAGTTAATAACAACAATAATATCAGCAGCAGCAGCAGCAACAAGTTGCTGTTAGCCAAGTTAATGTGGTGTCGTCGTCCGTCCTATCGATAGAAAATGTATTTAAAAACTGCGTTTTTACCGTCATCTATCTTCATACTAGCGGATGTGGTTGAGCGAGTAGGAAAGAGAATTTCTAAGCTATATATCTGAGACTTTGACTATAAGGCAAGGAAGGGATGGGTGGGTGCTGGCAACAAGTTTAGAAAATAAAGGTTACTCAAGGCTAGCTAATTCTAGACAGTAGTAGGGGGGAAAAAACTCATTATAGAAAAATGCGCTTAAAATTAAAAATCAATTAGCTGTCTCTTGGATATCAAGTGTCAACAAAATTATCTGTAGAATTTGTTGAAAATTAGCATGGATTTTTTTTACTTTTTTTTCATAATATTTCTTTTTTAACACTCAATAATAATCAGAGACACGTGTTGCGCATTATTAATCGACTTTGCCATTGGGAAAGTTTTCTTCGTTTGTTTGCTTGTTTCGCGGTGTTTCCTACCAACCTATTTAAGCAGATAAACAACAATAATAACAACAACAACAAAAACAATAATGTAGTTTTTAATTAAAATATAACTTTTATTGTTCACTGTTGAACTTTGTTGCTAAAAAATAAAAATTTGACTACTTTTGATATAAACTGTTATTGATTTTACTCTTTGTACAACATGCACAACCAAAAAAAAAAAAAAAAAAAAAAAAAAAAACAACGTTTCAAGACAATAGGAGGCGCAACCAAAAAGTTGTAGTATTAATTGAATGAGATAATATTATTTATTATGCAGTAATAATTGTTACTTAAGCCTACGTCAAGTCTGGAGCCGAGTCGAAGCTTCTCAATTTTTCTCAAAAACTCTCATACTTTCATTTGAAGCCGCTTTTCTCAAGCATTTACGAGTTTTTTCTTAAGCAGTTTTCTTGAGGTGACCATCTTATTTTAAAATATAAGCAAAGAAAAAATTTTCTATGACTGGAATCTTAAACAAAAGTTATATTTTTGAATTGATTTTATTGCAAACTATTGTTTTAATGTGACAGCCGTAGCCGTGTGTGTGGTGTGCGAGCCAATAAAACTCGGTAGCCCAAGTTCAATCTTGACATCTGACAGAAAATTTTTCAAATATAAATAGATACATTTTTCTGATCGGTCTGGAAACAATGGCAAAGCTCAGATGTTCGAAAAGATTAATGATTATTTTCTGAATATTTGAAGAACGTTAACATATATTTTATATGATTTATTTGTCATTTTAAAAAACTTTTATTAGAAATTATAATTTTACAACTCAAAAACTCCTACAATTTCTAAATTAATGCTTTGATGATATTGGAAAAATATTTTACAGAAGAAATTTTGGATTTTAAGTTAACTTTCGAAAACTTTTAATTCGAAATTGTCATTTTAAAGCTAGAGAACCGCCACAATTTTAAATTGTTTACTCCGATTAATTTGAAAATATATTGCATAAGAGTAATTTTGCATTTTATTCCCTCTAATTGACATTCGAATTTATGTTCGAAAAAATTTTTAACTCTGAATTATGATATTGCTCTAAATTTTGATGTATATTTTTAAATAACCGATGATCGAAAAGGTTCTTCATTTTTTCCCCCAATATTTGAAGCAAGTAAACTCATTTTTTATAGGATTTGAAGTTTTTTCAGAACATTTAAAATTTAAAACTGTCAAATAAAATCTAAAAAAGCTCCGCAATTTTTAATGTTATGCTCTGATTATTTTGCAAATGCATTGGATAGGTATAATTTTGAGTTATATGCCTTAGTGTTCGATTAGATTAAGATTTTATTTACGATAAAATATTAACAGAAATTCCAATAATAGTGCGTATCAAAAAAAAACGGAGTCAAATTGTTATGCCCATGAATATAAATTTTGACTTTACAATAAAAAAGGCATTTCAAATATTTTACTTGAGTATAAAAATTTTTAATAAAAAAAATTTGATTTAGAGATAAGAACAAATAGTTGAGTTTTTTTGAGAAAACAGGTATCTTATATGAAATAAAATTAAACAGTTTAAAAGACTGCAAGCCATGAAACCGCATAAAATTTAATAAAACCAAACAAATGCAAATATATGCAAAAAAATAAAAAAAAAAAAATCAAGCCCAAAAAATAAATCACAAAAACGAACAAAAAAAAAGAATCGAACCTGAGCTATGAAATATTAATACATATTAACAGCGAAAGCAATCGAGCAATTCATTAACCTCTAAGCATGCTCAACCGGCTTAGAAGAATTTCGAAAAAGTTGTTAGAGTTGCTGTTGCGAAAAGAAAAGAATCGCAAAACCAATTTTAAATCGTGTTTGAAAAAACAGCAACCAACAACAACACAAACAACACCAACAACCAACACAGCAACAACAAGTGTGTCACAATAGTTATATATAAAGATGACAACACAATTCATTCATCCTGCTCTTAACATTACAATAACCAGCTAAGACAAGAGCAACAACAAAAACAAAAGTTAATAAAACAAGTCAATGAATTGATTAGTTTTTGCAGAATAATTAAAAAAAAAGAAAGAAAGAATATAAAAAAAAACGCCAATCAAATAAAAAATTAATAACCGCAAAATAGAAATAAAACTGCTAAAGAAAAATGCGCATATATCAAGAGATAAGCTAGAAGTTCAAGAAGTTAGCAGAAGAAACAACAAAAAAAAATCATATAGATTGAACGCTAATAAAATATTAAACTTATTTAACTGTTATAATTATATGGCATATGATGGGGAAAATACTGTAATGAGCAGAACTGAAAGTTGAATTACAAGAAAATATTGAATACATAATAAAACGTTCCGTTAAGTGTGGGAATTATTTAAAAGAGAGAAGACTAGTGGATAATCTGACAGGCAAAACAAAAATTTTAAAGTTCCATTATGATAAGCGATGCTCTCAATTAGAATTTATGAATTTTTATTGCACTTTTACAAAAAAAAAAAAAAAAAACAAAAAAAAAACAAATAGTAAAAAACTTTAAAGATAATAATAATCAAGTGTCAATGTCAGGCACTTCGAATTTCCATTCATATGACACATCGAGTTCACATTTACCAGAGAATATCTTAAAATTTCACGTTTCAGTGAATAAAATGAAATTTTGAAAATTTACCAAGAAAAATCCATCAAGGGAATTTATGCAAAATGTGTTTGGTAGCATTTTAAAAACATTTCTAAGAAGAAATATAAGCATAAAATACAATTTTGAAAATTTCCCAATAAATTTCCTTCGAAAAAAACAACATTCTCCCTTTAAAAAACAGTTGTAAGAAGAATATATGCATAAAATGAAATTTTTAAAATTTCCCAAAAAATTTCCCTCGAAGGAAATTTTTGAACATTATTAATTCTTTTGATAATTGAAACAGCCAAGCTATAATTTAGAAAAAACCAAAGAAGAGAAGAAATTATTTTATGGAAGAAAGTAACTCTTCGAAAGAGAACAAGAAAACAATAAATTGGAAGTACTTTTTTTGACTTGGTGTCGCCAATTTGAAAACAGTGGAACTACATGTACGTAAAATGTAATAAATAAATGAAAATAGTTGACAAAAAACCCGCTTTAAATCGTTGCTGTAATTCAACTTTGAAGCCTTTGTTTCGATTTATGCGTATAAATGCTTCTTTGAAATTTGTTATGGCAGATTACAGCCAAATAGTATCAATTATGAAGATATCCATCAATTTTTAAGAATTTCCCTCGAAGGAAATTTTTTGGGAAATTTTCAAAACATCATTTCTTGCACACATTTTCTCCAGGAATTGGTAGAGAATGCAATCAAACCCATTTTACATAAATTTCCTTAAGGGAAGTTTTTGGGAAACTTTAAAAACTTAATTTCATTCAGATATTTGTTTAAAGAAATGGTTTTAGAATGCAATGAAGCTCTTTTTGAATAAAATAACTAAGGGAATTTTTTGGGAAATTTCGAAAATTTCATTTAATGCATATGTTTATTCAAAGAAATTTATTTAGAATGTATTCAAAGTCATGTTACACAAATTCCCTTAACTTATTTTTTTTCAATGCTCCCTTGGTGATAATTTTTTGAAAATTACAACAATAATGAAGATATCAATGAATTTTTAAGAATTTCTCTCGAAGGAAATTTTTGGCGAAATTTTCAAAATTTCATTTTGTACACACAATTCGTCCAGAAATTGATCGACAATGCAATCAAACAAATTTTGGCTTTAATTTCCTTAAGGAAATTTTTTGGAAAACTTAAAAAAAAAACTTAATACTATTCAGATATTTTTACAAAGGAATTATTTTAGAATGCTCATTTGTTTAGACAAACACATTAGGCCCAATCATGAAACATTTTCTCCCGGAAGTTGTAAATAGGAGTTTCCGGTTTTGAGATAGCATATAAAGATATCTCATTTTTTTATTTTAATCTCATGTATATTGGCGGTTGATGAATAAAATTGCGTTCAAAATTTCCAAAAAGTATTTTAACTTTATCTTAAAAACGGAAACTGACATATACAACTCCCGGGAGAAAATGTTTCATGATTGGGCTGATTTTGAACCTCTAAGGGACATTTTGGGAAATTTCGAACATTGAATTTTATGTAATATTTCTTTAAAGAAATTTGTTTAGATTGCAGTCAATTTCCAAAAATTCTTTAAAGGAAATTTTTAAATGCTTTCTTGTTAGAATTTTTTGTGCAAATAACATGATAACATGAATGATTATGAAGATATAAATCAATTTTAAAGAGTTTCTCTTGAAGGAAATTTTTAGGAAATTTTTTCGAAATTTTATTGAATGCCACATTTCTTTCAGAAATTGGTTTAGAATACGGTCAAACCGATTTTGCATAAATTCCCTGAAGGGAAGTTTTTGGAAAACTTTGGAAGTTTTATTTAATTTGGACATTTTTGGACATCATTGCAAAGAAATGTTTTTAGAATGCAGCCAAGCTCAGTTTGCATAAAATACTTTCAGGGATTTTTTTAAAGTGAAAGTTTTCAAAATTTCATTTTGTGCATAATTTGTTCATATTACTTTGTTTTGAATGCAGTCCAACTCATTTTGCATGAATTCCTTTAAAGGAAATGCATTCTTTGCTAGTTTGCTTTAGCAAATTACAGCTAGTACTGTCAGTTATAAACATATCAATCAATTTTGATAATTTACTCTGAAGGAAATTTTTAAAAATTTAATTTTATGCCATATTTCTTCCGGAAATTGGTTTATAATGAAATCATCCCATTTTGGCCTAAATTACCTTAAGGGATATTTTTGGGTACATGTAAAACTCTATTTTATTCAGATATTTGCGTCAAAAAATGTATTTAAAATGCAGCCAAACTAATTTTGAGTAAAATCTGTTAAGGGAAATTTTTGGGAAATTTTGAAAATTGCATTTTATGCATATATTTCTTCGTAGAACTTTGTTTAGAAGGCAGTTAAACTCATTTTGCATAAATTCCCTTAAGGGATTTTTTGGGAAATTCTCAAAATTTCATTTTATGAATACATTTTTTTATAGAACCTTGTTTAGAATGTAGTCAAACCGAATTTGCATAAATTCCTTTAAGGGAATTTTTGGGAAATTATCAGAGTTAAATTTTATTCAGATATTTGACTTTTTAAAATGCCGCCAAACAATTTTGCACAAGTTCTCAATTACTTTTAATTCATTTGGTTATATACGATTAACAAATATGTGAAAGCATCTGTAGTAACAACATGTAGTAACATCAATAAATTAAATTCAAAATAAGTTTCTCGATAAAATGTAAACAGATAAAATAGCCGCATTGGTCATGAAAATTTTCCGCCACATTCGCAGCTTTATTCAAGGTATTGTATTATTTGAGTTAAAAACACAAAAAAGAATTGTCTTGAGTGTGTCATGAAGAAAGCAATGGCGTTAGTCTCCCATGATTTCTCTCTCTCTTTAATGATTCACTTTAAAATTTTGTTTGTTTGAAGTGGATTTTGTGAATTCGCAGAATTGTTTATTAATATTGTAGAATTGGAAATTCATTTAAACCAATTAAAGTGTTGCTTTAATTGCGTTTTAAAAGCTATACTAAAACCAACAACAACAGCAACATTTATAAAACCGATCGTTAGCTGTGCGAAGTTGACAAAATGGGATTTTTTTTTATACATGTTTATTATACAATAATGTTAGGGAACAGCTTTAAGGAAAATCCAACTTCAGCTCGATATTAAATTCACATTTGCGGTTTGTTTTTATAAACAAACAATTCGCAAAACTAACACCAGACTGCGTAATTTTTTAAAGACAATATAGAATGCAATGTTATGATAAAAAAAATTGTAAATTTGTCCTTCAAAAAATTAAAAGTTGCTTAGAGTTTATTGCTTTATTATATTTTCAAATCAATTAAGAATTAAACATATTAAGAAGCTTAAATAAGTTCCGGTGGTAATTAAAAAAAAAACACCCTCTAGTTGTGGGTGTCATTAAGAGTACTCATAAATAAACTACTAATTCAAAAGCGGCAATTCAGGAAGTTACTGACAAGAGAAGTGAATTCCGTTACTATGATTGATGGAAATTGTTTTAATTGATCAAATGATGATTGATGCATTTTTGTAAATTTTCGTAAATGATGGTTTTGAAAAATTAAAGAAACATAAACAATTGAAAAATTTAAAAAATCTTTAAATGATGTCTTTGAGCAACTGTACATTTGCGCCTTATTTTATCAGAGACCCAAATCTTGAACATGTTTGCAAGCACGTCGATTTTAAAGTCTAGCCATTGTGCCGGAAACACAGTCATAGAACCTGGCTTATGCAATGCCTAAATAAAAAATTAAAAAAAAAAATAGAAAACCACAAAATTAAGCAGAACAACGCATACGGCTGGCAATGTGCTTTAAAAAATAATAAAACCCATCCTGAGGTCAAGTTTTGGGAAAATATTGTGGTTAAGCGTGTGTGTGCGATTGAAGTACCGATGACTGTTCCTGGTATTTCTTTGGGTTGTATTAACAACAAGCTGTTGCTCTTAATTCAACAGAACTTTGAACTCAAGTTCAATTGAAAGAAAAATAACAAAAAACCGCCACAAAATATGTGACGAAAATATTTCCCACAGCTGTTCATGCAAATTAAAAGAAGCTCTCTGGCAATATTAAATGCGCAATTTTATTGGCTCAATTTTTTTTTAAATTTGTTTATAATTTAGGCTTTTTGGTAGCAGCTGCATATTTTCCACAAGTGTTTTCTTAACGGTGCGCAATTTTTTCATGTTCTTCAATTTCAAGATCGTTTATAACCTGTTGTTTCTATAGCGTTTAAGATTTGAAGCGTGCTCGCTACTTCCGACTGCCGCAACAAGTTGAACAATTTTTTCTCACTGGCCTTTTGGAATTTGAACATGTAAACTTTAGGCTAGGAATTTTTATGCTTGGGAATTTTACTAGTTTGTTTAGTATGTAGTCAGACTCATTTTGCATAAATTCTCTGAAGGGAAATTTTTTGGGAAACTTTCAAAACTCTATTTTATTCAATATTTGTTCGAAGAAATGTTTCTAGAATGCAGCCAAACTCATTTTGAATAAAATCCATTAAGGGAAATTTTTGAGAAATTTTGAAATCCCCACATTTCTGCATATAACTTTGGTTAGAATGCCGAAAAGCCCATTTTACATAAATTCCCTGGAGGAAATTTCTGGAGACCTTTTAAAATTCTATTTTTTCATATATTTGTTGGAAAAAATGTTTTTAGAATGCAGCCAAGCTCGTTTTAAATAAAATCCTTTAAGGGAAATTTTTGGGAAATTTTGAAAATAGCATTTTATGCCCACATTTTTGCATATAACTTTGTTTAAGTTTCAATCAAGCCCATTTTGCATAAATTCTCTTAAAGAAATTTGTTGGGAAATTTTCAAACATTGGCACAGTTTGCACAAGATATCTATTAAATATTTCAATGGGATTTTTAGGCTTGAAAATTTTACGCTGGCAACTTTATGGGTTTTAGGCTGGATAATTTAAGGCTTGTATTTCATTCTTAAATCTTAAATGTCAAATTCTGCGATTTAAATTTCAATTCTGTCTAAGATACCAATTCCAACATAGATTCCAATTAAGGCTTGCGATTTTAAAAACTAGAGAAATTTAGTTCCTGCATATTTTTTAAACGAATGGCAATTACATTTGCTAAGTTATATTCCACAGATTAGAAAATTTTTCACGAGTATTTTATATAAAATCACGCCGCAATTATTATGATTGTAAATTAAAGAACTTTATTTGTTGTTGCCGTGTCTGATACGTTAAACTTAAGTTCAGTGATTATTATTTTAATCGCCTTAAGATTTTTTTTGTTTTTACTGCAAAATCTAGAATTTATTTTTCAAAACTATCAGTTTTGCACTATAAGCGTTTTTGCTTAAAGAATCATGAGTAGTTCCTAGAAAAGTGCATGAGTTTCATAGAAATACCTAAATACGTAAATTTTGCAACAGCTACTTATAGCACAGGAGCGAACAAGAAATATCACTTTTTTTCCTTAAAAAGTTTTCCATACAAGCCTTCAATCGCGCAGTGATAACATTTAACGTCAAGCTGAGTCAAGTTTTAGCGTCAGAGCATCAACGTCACCAAGTCGCTAGATTAATGATTTTATGAAGTGTTTGTTTTTAAGTTATAAAACATGCAAATTAATGCAAAAATAAAAGTATTAAATAAATACAATTCGAAGAGCTATAGAAAAAGAATTCAAGCTGTACAAAATTTAGGCTTTGAGATCAGCAGTTATAAAAAAAAATGTTTCTGTAAACTTGAAAAATGTACAACAAACTTGGTTGTAACCAACTTTAAAGAAACTTTTGTCGCTAACGCTGAATTCTTGGCAATTATAATTTGAGTTTGCTAATAACATGCATAGAAAGTTGAAGAATGGGGACTTTTTTAATCAAGACCAAAAAAAAAAAAAAATTCAAGTAAAAGTTAAATGAGCGACTGAATTGACAGTTTTGAGCTGATCTATTAAAGAGGTCAAAGCACTCTATAAATTTCAATTTCTATGACTTTATGATTGATTTTATTAAAGCAAATATGTTAAAAAAGGTAATTAAGCTCAAAAAACAAAACTAAGAGACTATAAGATATTGAATTTTGATATTAATAAAAGAAATTATTTCGATTGAAAGAACTATTAAAACGATTATTTGAAATGTTAACATAAAGACTGTGAGCAAAATGTGCTATTTTTAAAAAATTTTCTTTAGCGAATTTATAAAAAATTATTTTGACATTTTTAAATACATTTTTACGACAAAAGATATGAAGAAAACAAAGTTTTTAAAATTTCCCAAAAAAATGCTCAAAGAGAATTTATGTGAAATCAATTCGACTGCATTTTAAACACATTTCTATGAAAAAATATATGTAAAAAAGTAAATTTTTAAAATTTCCCTCAAGGGAAATTCTTAAAAATGCTTAATACCTTCATAATAGACAACGAAAATGAATTGAAGACACATTTCTGTCTAAATTGAAGAACATTTTTTTTCTTATTTTAAGTTTTTTTAATGTTTACAAAACATTTCTTTATATAAAACTTACAAAAATTCTTTTCACATTAAAATTACTGTGAAATTAAGTTAAAAAGTTTTTTATATTTGAATGAAATAACATTTTAAAAACTCCCCAAAATTAATTCTTAAGGGAATTTATGCAAAAGTGTTTAAGATAGAAGGTATTTTAGATATTTTGTTGTGGTTGGGGATATTTTAGATAATATTTTAGATATTAATTAGGGGAAGTACTAAAATGATTATTTTCAATGTTAACATAAAGAACCACTATGAGAATTTATACAATCCCGTTTAGTTGAATTCCCAAAAACATATCTCAAGGGAATTTGTTTGAATTGACTGCATTGACAGTAAATTTTTCGTACTGAGCTATAAGGATGTTTATATATTTTGTTATTATTATTAATTTTAATAAGGGAAAATACTTAAACGATATTTGAAATTTTTAGAAAAATTCCCATTTTGAAAATTTATAAAAAATTGTTTTCGCAGCATTTTTAGAAGCCATAAAAATATGTGAAAAAACAAAACTTTTGAAAATTTCCCAATGTATTTCTTAAGAGATTTTATGAAAAATCATGTTTTCTGCAAACTAGGCTCATGCGAATGAGAAAATATTTGTAAATAATTAATTTTAAAAATTTGACAAAAAATTTCCCTCAACAGAAATTCTTAAAAATTAATTAAAAGCGTTATAACAGACACTACTATTCTATATTTTGCAAAAAAACGGAATTGAAGCGACATTTTTACAAAAATTTTTTCAATTTCTTTTCATTTTTTCAGTTTCAATTGCATTTAAATTTTTTATGTTTCTCAGTATTTAATATTTTAATAATAGGAATATTTTATCAAATCGTGTTAATATCTCAATAAAATAAAATTATAAAAATTCGAAATTTTTGTGATTTTGTTGAACACAAACACGGTTTTAGAAATTTTTAATATTGTTATTATTAGAATTTATACAAAATACTTTTGGCGCCGTTTTTAGAAACATTTCTATGAAAAAAATGGAATTTTGAAAATTTCACAAAATACAAAAGGAATTTATGAAACATTTACAAGGCTTAATTAATTCTTAGCTTAATTCTTATGTAAGAAAGTAAATTTTTAAAATTTTCCAAAACATTTCCCTCAAGGATAATTCTGAAAAATTAATGAAAAGCTTTTAAACTGATACTACTAGAATTTCCTAAACAATATCTTGAGGGAATTTATGAAAAAAGGATTTGTCTATATACTAAGCATATTTCTATGAGAAAATACAAGTAAATATTAAATTTAGAAAATTTTCCAAAAAATTTCCCTCAAGGGAAATTCTTAGATACTGAAAAATCACTTGATTATTGATAAAATCCATATTTTGGAAATTTCCCAAAAAATTTCCCTCCAGGGAAATTTTTTAAAATTGAATATTCGCTTGATTATGGACACTACTAAGTTATAATTTTGAAAAATTATATATAAAAAATTTATGACCGCATAAATTGAGATAAAATTATTCATGGTTGAATTACAGCTACTACAATAAATATATATTTTCGCCAAATATTTGAGAAAAAGCTAATTTTTAAAATTTCCCAATAAAATCTCTTGAAAGAATTTATGAAAAATTAACTTGTCTGAATTCTAAGCACATCTATATGAGGAAATATGTAATAAACCAAATTTTGAAAATTTCCCAAAAATCTCTTGAGGGAATTTATGAAAACTTTGTTTGTCTGTATGTCAAACAAATTTCTATGAGGAAATATATACAAAAAATCAAATTTTGAAAATTTCCCAAAAAAATTCCCTCAAGGGAAATTTTAAAAATTTAATATTCGCTCGGTTATGTAGATTGCAAAGTTATAGTTTTAAAAAAATTAAATATAAGGGAAACATTTGATAGAATAAATTGAAATCAAATTTCATCATGGTTGAATTTCAGTTACGTTTTCAAGTTTTTTAATTATTTTAAGGTTTTTTAACTATATTTTTCACATTTTTCAAAGGAAGTTTTCGTTGCACGTGTAGAGAATTATAAATGTCTGAGGATTTTTATGCAAAATATTGAAATTAGATTTGAAAAAATTTCAATTTATAAAAATTCTTTGAAGACACCCAAAGGCTAAATGGAGGAGGCTAAATGGGAATGCAAGTAGAAAGCAATTTGCATATAAAATTTGTTAAAAATAAATTCCTCACATTCCCCACAGACAACCAACCAGCTATTCCAAGTCTGGCGATCGCATTTAAGACCGATCACATGTGTGTATTTTTTTTTTTTTTTTAATTTAGTTCAATTTACTATGGATTTCCCATTATATCAAGCAACAGCAAACAATAAATTAACAAAGACGTATATAAAAAAAACCGCAAATATGGCAATAACTCTAAAGGAAAGCCAGACCAACACAGACAGACAGACAAAAATGCGAAATTCCCAAACACTTGTTGTTAGCGGTTAAATTGGCAACATTAAGTGAGCTCTTGTTGTTGTTGCTGGCACGCATTGCTGGCAATGAAAGCGTTAAAAAAGGTTGCAAACAATTGGACAGACAGACAGCCAGGCAAGCAAGACGATGTTAAACAATTTAAACTGGGTTTTTTTCAAGAGCCTCACTCAACAAATAATAAAACATCAAGAGCCCCAACAGCTGTGCCGGCGTTGGCGTCTAAAGCGTCGATGGCCGCACAGCATACACGAAACCATAAATTTTTAGTTAATTTTGTTTTTTTTTTTTTTTTTAAATTTTTACGATATGCTCTTTTCATCTTAGGTTCATCTTGGGTTTAACAGCTAAGGCGTGTGTGCAGCAGTTTGTTTGTTTGCGACTGCTGGAAACTTATGTCACGAGCAAATTTCATGTCCATTTTTTCTGAGCATTTTTCCAAAACCGATACAAAACGATCGACAGAAAATAAAAGATAGCTGGGGAAATACCAAAAACAAAAATTTGATTCGAGATATTTCGTTATTAACAACAATGACACAGACAAAATTTGTTAGGATTTACAGTTAAGCTCGACAAATTTATAATGACTAATATTTAGGCAAGTTGGTAATTTTTTATCACTATTAATCACAGAGATGTACACAGCGGCAAGAAGAAAGTTGAAGCAGTAGCCATAAAAAATATGCACAGCAAATAAAAAAAAAAATAAACGCACGTGACGCATGCAACACAATCAACAACGTGTTGGACAGGATTTTCCAAAAAGCTAAACCGGGCTTAATCAACACAACTGAGCTGTCAAGATCAACCGCAAAAATGTCTGACAAACAAAACGTTTTTCATTTTAAATTGAAGTTGCGGCTACGCAGGATTTTCCCCCATTATGACTGAGTGCTAAATGAGTCTTAAATGCGCAAATGTGACATGACTGGAAAAAAAAACACAAAAACCAACCATCAATACTATTGTTTCAACAATGCACAAAAATAACAATAAAAAATTGTTATCACACACAGTCAGTGCCATAAACATTTGAACAGAAAATTAAAAAAAAAAAAAATAAAAATATATAAAAGCCTTTGAATCATAGTTTTATTGAAAAGGTGTCAATGTGCTTTAGGGACCTAGTCACTTTAAAAGAGAATATTTTAGAGAAATATATATTGTCTAATAAGTGATATTTTTGTATTGAGTTAAAGTTTTTCTTTTATTTCCCTACGAACGAAGCCTGTCTTAAGCTGGCTGAATTATTGCAAATTTAATCTATCGTTCTACACAAAAATACGTATTTATTCGGACTATTATTTATTCAGGAAATTATCTTGAATTGTGTGGAAAATCCCGAGTACAGACAGTTATGAATAATATAAGCTGCTATCAGAAAAAAAGATATAGAACATGCACAATAATATCACTACAACGCAATTGATATGATATATTACATATCGATATGATTGTTTTAAAGCTTTTGAAAAAATAAAAAAAAAACAAATATATACAACTTTTTCTAGAAGTTTTTCTTAAGATTAAACAGTGTTATTCTTATTAGCTGCATTTTTACAGTGACGTTTTTATAAAAATATTTATTTTATTTAGACGTAACATCTAAGTAACAGTGTTACTGTTTTCAGTTTTATTATTATTTAATTATGATTTAAAATAAAATTATTTGTTTTACTAATTTATTATATTTTTTTTTAATATTTTATGAACATAGTCTTTAATTTTATTGCAAATTGAAATTAAAATATACTTTTATTTTTATTTTATTAAATTTTATAATTTTTCATAATTATTAGAACTTTGATAATTATTTTTTTTTTATTATTATTTTATTATTCCAATGTATTTATTCTAATTCCAATATAATTTTTTTATTATTTTATAATTTGTGCGACCCAACTAATCTCGGTAGACCCGAGTTCAAATCTTCATTTGACACAAATATTTTTTCAATAGAAATTAATTTTGAATTATAAAATTGTGGCATTTTAATTTGTTAATTTTAGTTAATAATTCTTAAAAAACATATATTTTTTAATAATTTTTTGAAATGATTCGTCGCCTCTCTCTTATTAAATGTAAAATGTAATTAACTAAAAATGTAATGTTATAAATGTAATTAAAAAACCGCATCAAATAATCAAAAACCTTTGAATTCGTATTCATGAATTCACGAATGATTTGTGCGGTGAAATTGCTCTTTTATATTTTTTTATTGAATTACAACATAGAAGTATCATTTATCGAGCGATTATTAATTTTTTAAAAATTTCCCTCGAAGGAAATTTTTTGGGAAATTTTCAAAATTTTAGTTTTAACATATTTCTTCATAGAAATGTGCTTAGAATATAGCTAAATCAATTATTCCAAAATTTCCTTAAAGGATTTTTTTGGGAAATTTGAAAAAATTGATTTTCTTCAGATACAAACTATTTTATCCACAAAATATCTTAAATACCTTATAGCTTAACACAAAAAATTTGCTTCGAATGGGATATAATTAAGGCATTTTTTGTTGGAAATTATAAAAATATTACTTTATTCAGATATTTTTTTCATAAAAATGTGTTAAAATGCATACTGAACGCAAAAATTTTGTATAATTCTTAAGGTAGTAATTTTTGTAAGCATTTGCAATAATCGTTTTGGTATTTCCTCTTAATCAAAATCACCGATTACAACAAAATATTCAAAATACCTTCAACTTGAACGAATTCTGTGTAAATTCTCATAAGGATATTTTTTGAGAATTTTTCAAATTTTATTTTATACAGCTATTTGCTTACAGAAATTTTGTAACTTTATTTTAATTGAGCATTATTTAAACTGTATAAACAATTTTTTATAGGTTTATATGAAACAAAAATTTTTTAAACATGAAAAATATTGAAAAAATTACAAAATTTTCTACAATTAATGCAATACTTGGCTTAAGTTAACTTTTATTCTCAGTTATACAGCTTTTAATCAATTTTCAAGAATTTCCCTTGAGGGAAATTTTTTGGGAAATTTTGAAAATGTTCTTTTTTACATATATTTATGCATAGCAATGTGTTGAAAATGCAGCAAAATTAGTTTCGTATAAATGCCTTAAGGGAATTTTTTGGGAAATTTTCTTAATTTAAGTTTAAACATATTTCCTCATAATTTTCAAAATTATATTTTATTCAGTTATTTGCTTAAAGAAATATTTTTACTTTATTTTATTTAAAAATTTTTTGAACTGTAACAACAATTTTTCTAGTTTTAAATAAAGAAAATTTTTGTAAACATTAAAAAACTCTAAAAATTCAAAAATGTTCTACAATAAATGCAGAATGTTTGCTTAAGTTAATTTTTATTCTCAGTTCTAGGGCTTTTAATCTATTTCTAAGAATTTCCCTTGAGGGAAATTTTTTAGGCAATTTTCAAAAATTACTTTTTTACATAAATTTCTTCATAGAAATGTGTTAAGCATGCAGCTAAATTCATTTCGCGTAAATTCCATGCGAGAAAGAGTCAGTTCAAAAGATAATAGAATTGCAAAGAATTGACGTAAACTCTTAAATAGTCTGAAACAGGATTAATGAACTTGAAGGTATTGAAGGTATTGATACGCACGACACGATTTGGCGAAATAGAGCGAGAGAGAAAATTTTTTCAATTTATTAAAAACATTTCTTCTGCCTATAAAAAGCGATTATTTTCGAAAATTCTTGAAAACTGTCGACTGCTTCGCTATACCGAGATTACAAATTTCATTGCAGTTATGCATATGTGGAGGGCATTCTAGAATTATATGAACTGCAAGTTTAGCTTGACGCACGACTTAAGCGATAAGCCTACCGACACTTGCACACTTATTTATATGATATAGATATGTATATAATATACAAAATAATTTTAATCAAATACTTAATGAAATGAAAAATGCGAAGCAACAATAAGAACAATCACAACCATTCATAAACAGAGAATAATAAGCAGAGAGCTTGAGATTTTTCTTTGTAGAAAAAAAAATACCCAAATAACCAAAATACCCAAAAGAATTTATGAATGATCAAATATTTTAAGAAGTGTGATGACAAGAAATGTACCGCAAAACTTTTCGTTTTTATGAAAATAAAAACACCATTTGGTCGAGAAAAACTTTTTGAAGGATGATGACTTAAATGTTGATACATTCATGCTCTGGTAAATGTACTTTTCCAAACGGAAATGCATTAATACAAATTAAAATATGCTTCCGCGTTTCTGAGTGTACTGCAGAAGATATTTTAAAAATTTTGACACTTTTCGCTGGATACTTTCCATGAGTATAATAAGAAAAATATGGTGCAAAAAGAAATGTGTGGTATAAAAAAGTAAGTTATTTTGCAAACGACAAAAAATACAGCTTGAAAAATTTGTTTTGAAAGCATATCAAAAAGCTATTTCACTAGTACAATAAGTTGGAATACCCATTACTAATAACATCGGTACTCTATAAATTTCTAGCAAAATAATACAACTCATTTCTAAACAATAAGAAAATTAAAAAAGTTGTGTTTTTTGCTAAACATTGCAAATAAACGTAGATACTTTTGCTATAAGATAAGATATGAAGTGCGACGGTACTTGACACATAAGGTTGACAAAATACTAACTACACTTTGCGCCGGTTATTTTCCAAACGGCTGGGGTTTCTCCAAAACACTTCAAAGATAATGAACGCCTCTTTATTGAGTTTTAATGACAACCAACTTTAGATCATCGACCACCAAAAGATTGTTCAACTTGAGTTATAGAGTGATAAAACGTCATATATGCGATCGACAGACCACATTAAATGGGCGTTGAGTGCAAATATTGACTTTTGTGTTTTTACTTTTTATATGTCAACATATTGACGCATGGGATTTTTAGTTCAACTTAGAAATTTCATAATAAAAACATATTGACGCAAAGATTTCGGAATGCACTTCAAAAGTATAGACATGTTTGTTGAGGCAACTTTTTCTGTTGTTAGCCTTAGCTAACAGACCATAGATTATTAAAAGGAATTCCCATAATTATTAAGTTATGAGCTGGTACTGATTTTAATTTCCAAAGATAAGAAAATGGCTGATATGATTAAGAAAAAAAAAAGTGAACTGAGTTGTTTGCGGATTTAGTGCGTATTGCTATTATAACTTTGTATAGAAGTTAGAAGCATACCATGTGTGGTAGTTTTGCTGAAAATGAGCAATATTTTATGAAAATATATAATGTAATAAATCTTTTAAAAGCGAGTCAACGAGACATGTCTCGATAAGCTAGTCAGGTGCTGGGATTTTTTGTATTTTTATGCTCAAATTGAGTGTCATATTTTAATAATTTTTGAAATTTTTCATATGACTAATATGAGACTAATAAAAATTAAGCCTATTTTTGTATTTTGACAGGTTCATAGTACAATTCCTTTGCAAAAATTTAATAAAGCCCATAAAACTAAAGTTCACCACAAAGAATGCCAAAAACAAAAGTACGTTTAGTTTGCTTTTTTGTTCTTTCGTTCAACAGAATTTGGGTAATTTATATATAAACATTGGCCCAAAGCCCAAAAATTTCACTAAAAATCAAAAAAGCAACGAAATTACAAGAAAATACATAAAAATGCGAAAAATAGCGACGCGATGCGGTGCGATGCGCTACTGTGCCGTCATTTGGCTAGCCATAGGCAGAGACAAAGACGGCGAGTCGCTGTCATAAAGCACATTTTAAGTACATTTAAACTAAAATAGCTGTTAAAATAAATTAAAAAAACAATAATAAATAAAAACAAAATAAAACACAAAAAATACAAAACTAAAAGCAACACAAATTTTCCGCTTAGTCTCATAAAAATACCGTGTTTAAAAATAAATGCGAAAAAATTTTCAACCAAATATAAGTGTAGAAGAATTTTCGCGGAAAATATGTATGTGTTGCAAGAAGAAAGAGAAAATTGTTGTTTATAAAAATAGCATATTGAAGGCTGCTTTCGCAATTGTTTGCGTCAGCATATTCGATGAACATACGGTCGGTCTGGCAACACAAGGCAAGGCTAGGTGAGGTTAAATTTTTTTTCACAACCTTTTTGCCAACACAGGGCAAAATAAAATATATACATACATATATGTACTGTACATATTATGCGATTGTATGAGCAATAAATTGAGTGAGTTTTCACTGTGATTTTCCAGTTTTCTCTTTTGACATTGTTAATGTGTGTGGTTTTCCAAATAACTATTATTTTTTCCACACATGCTTTAAACACATTAAGTGTCTGCTGGACTTTGGAATTTTGCCATTTTTCAAACATGACTCGTATAATAAAAGAAAAGTAATTAAAATTAACGCAGCAAATCGACTTAAATTAACCTTTTTAACCTAGTTTTTCGCTGAAAAACAATTAAGATATGTTAACTTTATGGTAAAATAATTTTTGAAAGGAAAAATAAATATTTAATAAAAGAATTGAACTTGCTTATACTTATAAACGGGGGACCAGCACACAACCGGCAAGCCAAATGCATAACTGATGTTTGCTTGCATGAACGAATAAAAAAAACAACATTAATAAATTCAAGTTAAAAATAAATAAATTGTAAAAAATAACAAAATTATAACAATTATATAAATCATATAAATTTATAAATTATCAAAAGCGTTGATTTAAAATATAACATTATAAATAAAACTTAAAGAAAGCGAACAAAATGTGTAATTTTTAAAGTTTCCTATATGTGAATTAATAAAAATTGATTTGACATTGTTAAAAACTTCTGTGTGAACTTTTTTGTGAAAAAATGCATATTTTTAAAATTTCCCCAACAATTTTTTTAAGGAATTTTTGCGAAATGAATTTGACTGCACTCAAGACACATTTCTATGAAGAAGTATATATAAAAAAGTTAATTTTGAAAATTTCCCAAAAAATTTCCCTCAAGGGAAATTCTTAAAAATTGATTAAAAGCTTTATAAATGACAAAAAAAATTAATTGAAGAAAAGTTTTTGAATTTATGGTAGAAAATTTCTGAATTTTTGAAAAATTTTTGTTAATAAGAAACTATAAAAAATTATCCAAAAATTTTCAAAAAAATATCTTAAGGGAATATATGGTATAATCTAAGCACATTCCTAAAAGGAAAATATGAAAAAATAAAACTAAATTTAGAAAATTTCCCAAAAAAATCCCTTACGAAATTTATCATAATTATTTTTTCTTCATTGTCAACACATTTCTATGCAGAAATATATGTAAAAAAAGTAAATTTTTAAAATTTCCCAAAAAATTTCCCTCAAGGGATATTCTTGAACATTGATTAAAAGCTGTATAACTGAGAATAAAAGTTAACTAAAGCCGAATTTTGCATTAATTGTAGAAACTTTTGTAATTTTTTCAATATTTTTAATGTTTCAAAATTTTTGTTTATTATAAACCAATAAAAAATTGTTTAAACAGTTTAAATAATGATAAATTAAAATAAATTAACAACATTTCTGTAAGCAAATAGCTGAATAACATAAAATTTTAAAAATTCACTTAAAATATCCTTATTTACACAGAATTCGTTTAAGTTGAAGGTATTTTGAATATTTTGATTGGAGGAAATACCAAAATGATTATTGCAAATGCTTACAAAAATGACCACCATAAGAATTTGTACAAACTTTTTTGTTAAGTAGGTTATTTAACACTTGGCCGACTTGGCCGAAGTTAAAATACCCCCACGGCCGATTCGTTATGGTACAAAATCTTAAATTGCAGCTCTTTACAAAATTGTAAACTTATTCTATACTAATTTTTCAGAATACATTCTTTAATTTTTTCAAAATTTTGGAAGTTTTCAGAAAATAAATACAAGCATCAAGAGGAAACTCCTGAAATGGCATAAAGATAAAAATTGGCAAAAAAATCAGTTTCAGACCTCATTTTCTGTATATTTTTTAATTATAAAGATTAATTTTTTTAATAGAAACACAAGTCTATCTCGTTTTCGTCCTTAAAGACACAGAAATTCTATGAAAGAGCCAAAAAGTTTTCTAAATTTTTTTGTAAACTCTCAAAATGTTTAGTCAAATCGATTTAAGCCGACAAGATATAAAACATTTTACTCTTCATAATTTTCAAAATTAATTTTAGACGCAAATTTATTAATTAAGAATTTGTTTGGTTTTTTTTTATGCAAACAGCTTTCAATCATGCCGCAAAAAATTTAGCTAAGTTTATGTTATATATTTTGTATTTATAATATTGCAGATAATTAAGATAATGAAGTTAATAACGATGGTAATGATGATCGACGCTTGTCTACGGGCAACGTCTCCACAACAAACAGCCAAAACCATCACCACCTCCTCTTCATCAACGTCTCTCCACCATAGCTGCTGTTTATAAACATTTCTTTGTATTGCATGAAGCTTTATTTGTTTGTGTGCGGCTATGGTATAAATGTATTTTTGACGTTTTATTGCTTGGCTTTGAAAATATAATTTTTTGGGAAAAACCCAAAATAATTTTATATTTAGATTTCATATAGAGACAGACGACAAACAACAGCAATATAACAGCGAAGCAACAGAGTCAAGTAGTCGGCGGCGTCGTCGTCTCCGTCGTTGGGTCGACACAAGCAACAGCATGAAAATATAATAAAAAAAAAAAAAATAATACAAAATCTGGCCAAGAGCTTGTAATGGAGAAAACGTTAAATATGCGCGGCCAAAGTGAAGGCGCAGGGCGAGCAGTGACCGAATAAAACAGAAGAAATGGTAGACGTTGAAAGACAGCCTATTTGTCTATGGCACAAAACATATGTACATATGTATGTCTGAGAGAAAACAAAATAAAAATTTTGATATTTATCCAAAAAGTTGTTTTAGCAAACAACAACTAATTTTTTGGGACATTAAACGTTCTGTTAACGTAACGATATTGATTATACGAGACAATAAAAATAACTTTTTGTCGTTGACCGATTGCAAGGCGAAACGAACTCAAATGAATTGAACTATATTAATTATAAGAGCTAGAGCAAAAAAAGCTGAAACGTTAAAAGCCTAACAAGTTTAACAACCTTTATAGCTGCAGGCTAGCAGGCGGGAGGCATAGGCTTAACTTTTACAGTTATACAATCAGCGCCGCTGTTGCTTTCATTTTACTTCCGTCAGCTGTGGAGGTGTTTTATTGTGCGCTTTTTTTGGCTTTTGCTGCTCATTACTTTGAACATGAACCAAGCCAGCAAAAGTCAACGACGAGAGCACTAGTGGGCTTTGTGTTAAGTAATGAAGATTGGCACAAAGCTATTTTGACACTTTCTAAGGCTAGATGAATGCATATGAAAGAGTTTAATGGCTTAGAGTTTTTTTGACTTATAACATTTTTGATTTATAATTGAAAAAACAATATATGTGCTGCGTTGTGCCCAATGTATGCTATTAAACGCGGCCATATTGGGTGAAAAATAAGTACAAATGGAATATTTTGAGGTGCTGTTTTTTTGAAGAGTGTTAATTTTTGCAATTTCTCTAGGCACATGGCAGCACAACTCGAGCACATTACAGCACAAGCTGCGAGTTGACAAAAAAATTTCATTTGAAACTTATAAAAATAATAATATTATATTAAAATTGTTTTTCAATGTAGCACATGTAGGGCACATTACAGCACAAGCAATTCTTTTTATACCCCTCCACACGCTGCGTAGTGTGTAGGTATAAAAAGGTGTACATATCCTGAATCAGCAGCACCACCTGACTGGATTTTTAAAAAAGAAATAGTTTCAAGTTCGAAAATTTGCCAAATCGAATGAAAACCACGCCTACCTCCCATACGAAATGATTTTATCAAAAAGCTAAAATCCCTTTTAATTCCACAAAAACTTGTCTAATGATTTAAAATGACTTGAAACATAAGGAATTAACTGAAATATGCACACTGAGTTTAAAAATTAGGCAAATGGATGAAAACCACGCCTATCTCCTATACGAAGTGACTTTATCAAAAAGCTAAAATCCCTTTTATTTCACAAGAACTAATCTAATGACTTGAAGACCCAAATATGCACACTGAATTTGAAAATTGACCAAATCGTATGAAAACCACGCCTACCTCCCATACGTTGAAACTTTATCAAGATATCAATATCTTCATAAATTCCACAAAAATTAATATATTGACTTGATATTTTGCACATTAGCTTAACTATTCAAAATGTACTCTTAGTTTGAGTCCGTTCTTGACCTAAGTGATCTCGCACTTCAAATCGGGGACATTGCAAATGTTTTAGCCAGCCTCAAAAATAGCTTATACCAGGTCTTGATGGCTTAAATGGTTTTAAAAAGTTGAGCTGCTTCCCTGGTGATACCTCTCTTCTTGATCCTTAGAAAATCTGTATCTAATGGCTGTTTTATAGACACTTGGAAGCATTCCTACATAGTCCCTATCCACAAATCTAAAAAAAAATTATAGACCCATTTGCAACTTTCTGTTCTACCTAAAGTCTTCGACAAAATCATTTATGCTTAAACGACATTCCTTGTTAAAAATGTCATATCTCCAGAACAACATGGGTTTTTATCAGGAAAATCAACGACGTTGACGAACTTAGTAGTGTTTTGCAATTTTATAGTTACTAACTTTCAAGCAAGTCTGCAAACCGATATCATCTTAACTGATTTTGCGAAGTCATTTGATAGTTTCTCACCAGCACCTAAAATTAAAACTTGGTTTCCTTAAACATCATTCTAACCTACTTTATTGGGTTCAATCATACCTATCTAAGTCGTCAATCATTAAAATTAAATAATATCGTATCCTATCTTTTCGAAGTTACATCCGATGTGCCCCCAAGCAGTCATCTGAGGCCTCTACTGTTTTAAATATTTATTATAGATCTTCCTAGGGTCATATGTCGTCATTCCCAAAGACTTCTTTTCACTCCCCGACAAGCTTAAACTTATCAATCCTAGTTTATCAATTCAAATGCTGATGCCATTCTTCTTCAAACTGACATTGACTCAATCTTCACTTGGTACGAGCAAAATAAATGACCACTTAATATTTCCAAATGCCAATGTATTCCCAATGTATTCCCAAAGACTTCTTTTCACTCCCCGACAAGCTTAAACTTATCAATCCTAGTTTATCAATTCAAATGCTGATGCCATTCTTCTTCAAACTGACATTGACTCAATCTTCACTTGGTACGAGCAAAATAAATGACCACTTAATATTTCCAAATGCCAATGTATTCCCAATGTATTCCCAAAGACTTCTTTTCACTCCCCGACAAGCTTAAACTTATCAATCCTAGTTTATCAATTCAAATGCTGATGCCATTCTTCTTCAAACTGACATTGACTCAATCTTCACTTGGTACGAGCAAAATAAATGACCACTTAATATTTCCAAATGCCAATGTTACCGCTAAGGAAAACCTCAGAATAATATAAGACCCTTAATTTTTAACTTTAAAGATCATATCAATTTCATCATCAACAATTCTAACGTGATGCTTGGTTTTTAAATAAAGAACTCAGAGGATTTTAAGGTTGCCTACACCCTCAAATGTTTGTACTCGGCGTTAGTTCATTCACATATAAAGTACTGCTCCATATTTTGGAATCCTACTCAAGCCCTGCGTAATTAAAGATTTACGAAAAAGTTTACCTTCAGAAAAAGGAACCTTCATCATCATCCTCTATCCTATCCTACCCTACTAGATGTACCTTTATCGATATCTGGATAAAGGTACATCTAGTAGGGTAGGATTCAAGACGTAAAATGCAATACGTCACTTTTATTCGTGACCTGGTTCATCATCATATCCAGTATCCTACTCTACTTGGTTTGCTTGATTTTGTTACCCAGTCTAGCTACCTACGTAGCCAGTTTTACTTTCGTGTTCCCTTTCGCAGATCTGAGTATGCTCAAAATGAGCCATTTACGCGTTGCACTATTGTAGCCAACAGGGTTTTGACATTGATTGACCTAGTCGATTCAATCTCAAGAGCTCAGTTCAAAACTGATCTCAACCTTTTTCAAGTTTTTCGTATAACTTAGTGCTAAAAACCGTCAGGTTTCATTCTCTGGAGCCTTGTCGATTCATTTTAGTTTCATTTTCTGTTAGCTTACCTATATCTTATATATCCAAATTTTTTACTTTTTGTTAATGCTACTTTTATTTAATTTAAATTTCTTTTATCTGTCAACTTTCTTAATTCTAATAGCAAATTTTTTGAGCAGCTAATTTTTCGATGTAAAACCCTGAATTGTTAACTTTTACTTTACATTTAGTCTGAGAACAGTCATTATTTTTCAGTTTTTGGTAACAAGTGTTTTAAGCTACATTGTTAAAGTTGTGCAAGGTTGTTGTTTTCGATAAAAGAAATAGAAAAACAAACTAATGTTATCATTGATTGCCATAACAGTGAGTTTGTTTGTATTATATAATAACACCAACACTATACCTTAGAACTTTATCAACATGGCCTTCTAGGCTATAGCCAGGAAAAAACCCATACCTAGTATGTATTTATTTACTTGCACAACTTTAAAACTTTTGAAATAGCTAGAATAATAATAAGAAGATAGTTAATTTATAAAGCATTTAAAATAGATATTTTAATTATTGCTTTTACATACAAACAATTAACTGTTAATGAACAAACAATATAATAAGTATATAGATAAAACTGCAAATTCATTCGTAGTCGCTCAATTTGTCAATCAAGTTAATTATTTGAATATTTATAAAATAATCGCAGGCATTTTCAAGCATTTATAGAATAGGTAATAATAAAAAAATAATGATTAGGTTTTTATAGCAAAAATTTTCCTTAAGTTAAATTTTCCTTAAGCTAATTATTTAAAAAAAAAACTGATGCTAGCTAAAGCTTTTGGATTACCGAGGTTCACATAGCATCGTTCATAACCAATATTTGGCAAGTGTATCTAAGGCGTTTAATTTAAAAAATTTTTTTTTTTAAAATGTGAGAATATTTTTGTAAACTTTTAATGATGTGTCACAGAAGAAGAATGATGTCAAAATATGGTTAATGGCAATTTTGTAGAAAATACAAAAATAAAATCTACAGTCTGTGAGTTCATGTATGCTAGTCATGTGAGCCACAAAGCTGTCATGTTAGTCTGTTGTTCAGCAGCAGACAGGTATTTATTTTTAAAATTTGAAATAAAGCCAAAATTTATATGAAATTTGTCATATCTGCTATATGCAATAATTAAATGTGCATTTAAACATTTTAAATTTGAAATTTAAAAACAAAATTCTATATAAAAATTGACAAAAAATGCACACGTTTTAGGATTATGCCACAACTAACTAACATAAAAGAAGAAAAAATCTGCAAATCTTGACAGTGAAGGAAAACAAAAACTGCTTTTACGCCGCAGTCAGCCAAAGCAACAAGTAAACAAATTGCCAAACTTTGACGTCATTGAAATGTATACCTTGTAAACAAAAAGAAAATGGCTCAAAAAAAGCATGAAATATAAACAAAATCTAAGTATAAAATAAAATCATCATGCTCCCTCCAGTCTGCTGGATATATGTACAAATACCCACACATATGTGTTTTGTAGCAGTACTACAGCCATAAATAAATAGCATTTATATGAAAATAAAATGCTTTACATTTCGTTGCTGGGAAATTCCCAGCAATTGAGTGAAAAACATTTAGAACATTTACATTTGCAATGATGCGGTAGTGAACAGAAGAAAGCAGGAGTTGTTGTGCGCTCCTTAAGCAAAATTTTGTACAAGCACTTCAGCACAGCACGATGGATATATTTTTAACAGCTGTATGTATTTTTGTGTAAAGCATGTGTAGCAAAAATTCCAAAGTAGCCAGGAATAGCAAAAACCATTAAAAAAAGATTGGCTACAAGAATAAAATAAGCGCCAAGCTGCAATGCATTACATTTCAATGAACTCATGGGAATTTTATGCATGAAACAATGCAAAGAAAAATAAGTAATGGCAGAACATTTGGTGTCTCGTGTATAAGGCCTGAGTTTAAAATTAGATACTTAAATTCTATCACTTAGTTTTATAAACTTAATAAAATTGTTTTTCGTCAGCTTCTTTAATACTCGCTTATAAATATTTTATTATTGAAATATGTTTTGAACTTACCATCATAATTACGTATTTCCAAGTCTGAAGGCAAGCGAGCATATTTTAAATATGAAACAGTTTTATCATTGCTTCGATGTCCATATTTGCGATGTGCTTCATGAACTTCTGATGCACTGATTTGGATGGTTAGAGCATTTACACATTGTTGTTCCCCTGATATACAGGCCAAGTGCAATGCGGTGTTTCCATGACGATCACGTATAGTCGGCTGAACATTTAAAAAAGAAAAACAGCAGGAAAATTAGTTGAAGAAAATTAATAAAAGAAATGGTAATGATTATTGATGATGACAGAAAAAGTTGAGCTTGATAAGAAAAAAAAAATAACGATGCAACAATTGAGTGCATAAATATTAATATAATGACAGGAAAAAGTGAAATTAATATAGTTAATATTAATACATAAATTTTATGTAAAGTTCAGTTCTGTTAGATAACAGAAAATCCAAAAAGGATGAGCGAAATCATTTGTCTACTTTTAAAAATCAAGTTTTTATAATCCATTGAAGGGAATTACTTTGCCTTTTCAGCTATAGATAACGTTATAAAAATTTTTGCCAAGTTTCTTATTTAAAATTTCAATAACTAAACCATAAATAGAAATCAAAGCTCATTACGATGAATTGATTTTTCAATTGCTGACTCGTGTTATTAGCACTAAAGATTGTACTGTACCTCAGGCACACTACTTATTGAACAGTTTATCAGTTTAAAAAACTACTTACCTCAGCCCCCGCTATAAGCAGCATGCGTACAATCTTTGGTTGTGCTGTTAGTACGGCCAAGTGTAGCGATGTTTGTGCCTCATCATTTTGAATATTGAATAGACATGGATGTGGTGCCATGCGTATTAGAGCGGCAACAACATCCTCATAGCCAGAGATACATGCCAGATGTAGCGGGCTGCAAAGATTAAAGAAAAAAAAAAAACATAAATTCAAGTGATTACAATTGAAACACAATAAATTTTTAGCCAAGTAAGATAAATAAAAGAACATAAGATAAAAAAAAAAGGAAAAAAATACTAAATATTTTTATGCGCCAGCATATTTTACTTAAATCGCACTAAGCTAAGGTGTACACTCTGCAGCACTCGTCTCGTTCAGGTATGTGAACATAACTCAATGCCATATAACGTTATATTCACCTGCTGCTCTTTAGAATTTTTGGAAAAACCCCTCATAAAAACCTGTCCCTACAACTATGGCTTTAAAATGCTAGCTCGATCAATACAAAATATTGCTAACATTCAGTTTTGATGTTGTTGGTATTATAATTGTTTTAATTCTACAACAACGCAAATAAGTTCATGGACGCACCTGCTGTGAGTGGTGATGATGCTGGTGCACCTGTAACACGCTTTGCCTGAGGGATTTAACGGCTTAACAATGAACGAAACTATGTTTGGAATTTTTGCGGAAATACAAACAATTGCAGAATGATAGGATATGAGCTGACAAAAATTTGTGAAAGATGTATGAAAATTCAGAAAAGGAACAAAATTAAATTATGTTTAAGCTACCTAAAGAGAATAGAAATTGAAGTTCTTACAAGAAATTTTAAGCATTTTCCTGACTTTACTAAGATTTAAAAAATGTAAAAGAGATTTTATTGCTGGTTTCAATATATTTTTAGGAAAACATACTTTTTGCAATGATTTTAAGAAATTCGAAAATGCATTTTCTGAAAGTTTGACTCCTAGTGAGAAAAAAAAAATACCTTAAATTATCCATTAAAATATGTTCCATATGTCCAATATCGTTTAGGTCTAAAATAGCTCCAAAATGACGCTTAAACGATTTGCGTAATATGTAGAATTCAAATATTTCTTGGGTTAATTCAAATTTTTTGTTTGGTCTTAAGGTAATTTTATCTCATTAGAAGTCGAACTTTCAGAAAATGGACGCGCACCCAAGAAAGCAAGACGGTAACGATGGCATGCATATTGCTTTAGCGATTGATTCAAAGCAAAGTGAAAAGATCGGGTATGGAATCTACTCAAGCCGAAATAATGGCAATAATGGAAGCTGCTTCATGACTATCAAAATATGTGCATCTCAAAACGAAATATTTACATATTCTACATCCAGCGAGCCTGCAATGAACCCTTTGGAAGAAGTTGGGGGAAATGTTTAATGAAATGTTTAATGATATAACAAAATCAACAACATATGGATACCTGGGCATGAGAGCGTCTACGGTAATGAAAAAGCAGAAGAGCTCACTAGTAACTTAATTGGTTCATAAACTACCAGACAACGCTGACAACTCTTAAGATGCTGATTGAAGAAAACACCACCAAATCTATCGCCAATGTAAGAATCTGTAATATTTTTCGCAGTATTGAACTGTTTTCTTTTTATTCAAAAACAGCGTAATCCTTTTTTTTCCAAAAGTAATTTATTTTTCAAAGAACTCGATTTTGATCGAAAAATTCAATTTATAATATCCATGCTTCGATTTCTCTCAATGCAAACCCATAAACATGAAACACGATTTTGAGATAGAAAACAAATACCATAGTACAACAAATAATTGGTAGTTGTAGCTACGTTGTTGTTCATTCTTCCTATTTTCCTATCCCAGAAAATTAAAGTGTATTTTCAAGTGATTAGTTTGCTTTACCTTCATTTGAATATTCATTTTAACACTTTTTCGGTTAAATTAAAAATTTTGAGCAATTCCATGTTTTTTTGTTTTGATATGACGAGCAATATCCGTTTTACCACCAGATGCAATGGGAAAAGTTGCTTTGCATTTACTGCACAAAATATTACTTTCACTTTTCTTTATTGAATATTTAGTAAAATTTGTACTGCGAAAAATGCTTTCAAATCGAGGTCTTTTTTTTTTAGTTTTGGAAGAAATGTACCTTTTTTGGTTGAAAATATAGAGCACTGATAGGCAACACAATATTCGATCAGACATCATTATAAATGACTTCTGAAGAAGGAGGACATAGACGAAGAATCTTCTTTCTTCCTGTCATGTGACTGTTTCGCCAGAAGACGGCATAAAAATTTGGGTTTTTTTGTTCCAAGAGCTTGATGACCTGTAAATTCAGGCGTTCAACCAGTTGTATCAAAAGCACAATGTTGTTCCATTTTTTCGTGGTTTTACTAGACAAAAATGTTATATAGAGCACTACTTTATTGGCTGATACACCGTTCGATTTGACATCGACTCAACTTGAAGGAAGGGCAGAGACGAAGAAACCAAACATCATCTTTACTTTTCCTTGAGATTAAAATTTAAATAGCAAACATGTTTGACTTGCATAACCACGATTTAAGTGTTGTGCTGCGTTATCACAAGTGTTCAACTACTTCTACTCTAAGTGAACATAGATTAGAGCTTCTACCTAACCTAACCTTAATTATTTAGAAAGCTTAAATACCACTATACCACTTTTTACAATTAAAAAGCTATGCTTACCTAATTCTTAAAGTAACGGTTATTTTTCAAAGCCTTTTGTTTGTTCTATAATTACTGAAGAGCATTTTGATACGATTTTCAGAAGCTTTTTCAAAGCAAGATGCTAAGCTTGCTATAAGTTTAATTCAAGCTTGGACTGTATATAAAGATTACTTGCAATTGATTGATTCATATGAATCTGAATCATTTATATGAGCTGTTGATGAAATAATATTAATCTTATTTCATTTATCAACATGGCTTTATGACTCGGCGTGAACTCTTTTCAAGTGGTTATTTTTCTTAATCATCGCTTCAGACAGAATGTCAGATTTTCAAAAGCATGCAACAAAAATCTTCTACTTCAGCCTTATGCAAAAATTGGAAAGATGCACTATGCACTCTATAAAGCATATAACTTCTTAAGCATATAACCTCTTAAGCATATAACCTTAAACGAAATAATTTGTCAGAATGTGAAAATGAGTGTCCTTTACATCAGATTCCCAAACTTTATTATTGGTGTTGTCATAAATCTCCATTTTTAAGCTTTGCAAATTTAGCTCCAAGTTTTGTAATATCCATTTGTTCTCATTATTTCTACTTTGCTACTAAAACAACACCTTGGTGAGGATTTTGACTCATCTTATCTTATGAACTCCCAACAATGTGAAAATGTTGTAAGAGGTAATTTGTTCATTCTAGATTTAACTTATCTGCTCCCGTTTGCATGATCGCCGAATATGAAAGTATGTGCCAAAAAGCTATATAGGAATGATCTCTTTTCTTGGTGGACTATAATTAATATGCAGAACTCATGCAGAAATCCTTTACAAGATTGCATTAACCGACCTAAATTTTGAAGTTGCTATTCCAACGTAAAATGTCCGTTGGCTATTAATGTTCTTTTCTGGAAAATAGTAGACATATCTTGTACATAATTTATTCAAGATGTCATATCTGCGGTAGTGTTTAATAGTCCAGAGCTGTTAAAAATTATTAAAATGTTTCTATTAAGACTCTAAGAAATTTTGTTAATTTCTCTTTAGCTAATTTTTGACTGCTCCAAATTCAAATGAATTTGTCAAAAACTAAGAAGCTGGTCATCATTTTTCTAAATTCTATTTTCTGAAAAAAATTTCAACTAATCAAGTATTGTCTAGTTTTCGTTACGCATTAAAATTTTGCACTTCAAAATTTGTTTTCCTTACAACTCAAAAATATTGCTCAACCGTCTTATGTTGAGGCAAGTAAATTTTATATGCTTTTTTTGGCGCAGCTAAAAACTACTTCAAAATAAACAACTAATATAAAAAAATAACTTGAATTTACTTACGTATCTCCTTCATCGTTTTGTTGATAGAATTGCTCCCAAGCGTTTGAAGGTGTTATGGTTGTAGTTGTTGCAGAATTTCCAGCTGCTTTTGGTTGTTGTTGTCTACTTTGTTGACTGCTTGTTGTATTTGAGCAAGCATTTATTGCTATTCTTTGTCCAGATCCACTAAGATTATTCATTCCGGCTATTGTTTGTTGTGGTTTCTTCTGTTGTTGTTGTTGCTGCTGCTGTTGTGTCGTTGGTGTATTTTGCAAACTAAGATTGCAGAACCATTCCGACATACCAGCATCAACATTCTGTTTTAGAATCATTTGATTTTCTGCTTTGGCTGTAGCTGCAGCTGCTACTGTTGCAACTGCACTGTTGCTTTCAGCCAAGTGTGAAAAAGTTGACTTTGCTATGC
Organism: Tetanocera ferruginea; assembly: GCA_958299015.1. Lineage (NCBI taxonomy): Eukaryota > Metazoa > Arthropoda > Insecta > Diptera > Sciomyzidae > Tetanocera > Tetanocera ferruginea. The sequence continues at coordinate 137,211,722 of OY282641.1, forward strand.
CTGCGTCTGCTGCTTGTTGATCGTGTTCTTGTTCTTTATTTTTGTGCTGTTGTTGTTCCGCTTCGTATTCTGCCTTGTCGTCGTCGTCAAATTCTTCGTCAATAATGCCAGAGTCAGGCACGTTTGTGTCTTCCTCTGCAGCGTGTACAGCAATATTAAGCTGCTTGTTAACTGTTTTTGTTGAGTACTGCTGCTGTTGTTGTTTCTCGTATTGATCTTGTTGTCGTCCTATTGCGTTATCTTCTTCGTCCTCACTGGCGCAAAAATCTCTTTGTGGTCCTGATATAAAGCCGGAATCAATGGTTTCACTGGCTGTGCCTTCTTCTAGTTTCGAAAAATCGTTCTTAAATTCTTGTGCGCCAAAATTTTTTGCACTGATGTTACGGTTATTTTCACTGGTGGTGGTTGTTGTTGTTGTTGTTGGCGCTGCTGTTGTATTATCAAAAGTATTTAGTTTTGTTTGTTGTTGTTGTTGCGTTGTTTGGGTTGCACTCACGACGACGGTTGCTATTGCACTACCGCTGCTTCCAGCACCAGTATTATTGCTACTCTCACTACCACCACTGCTACGACTACTACAACTACAATCTTCTAAGTCTTCAGATTTCTTATTATCACTTGTTGAGTTCCACATTTTGGTATTTTGATTTGAATTCTAAAGAATCCCTTTTGGAAAATTGTTTTTTTTTTCTTGGGTTTCTTTCTTTTATCACTTACAACTTTTTTGCTGTTCTTGTTGTTTTAATAGTAGACGTAAGTACAAGTAAATTTTTTGGTTTTCGGTTTTTGTTTTTTTTTTAAAAGTTTTTCCTTTTAATTTTCAGTTGTCTTCCTAAAATATGGAAATATACTCTGTGTTATTTGCGGTTTTTTTTTATAATCGGCGGTCTTCAGTTTGTCTGGCAACAAAAAATTACATTTACTTTTGGAGGCTACGAGCTGCAATGAATTCAAGGTCTTTGGAGCTAATTTTTGACAGTTTTGTTGGGAGTTACCAGATGGCAACGAAATACAAGTAATGCTCAGTATCTTGGAAATGTTGATTTTAGGGGCGTATAAGTGTTTCAAAGTTTATTCTTGACGAGTTATTTTAAACATTTTTTTTAAAATGCTGCGCTCTGACTTGAGCACCAATTTAGCTATTGGGCCTTCCCAGACAATGCAAACAATAGAAAACCTCAGAGTAAATAATCCGGTACAAGCTTCTAGAGAACATGTACTTTAGCCGCTTAAAGTCCGCATAAGACATGTAGATTCAGTTCTTGGCCATTATATACAAACATTTAATTATACAAACAACATAATTGATTATAAGAACTTCGGTTCAAGGTCCGAAATAGCCAATTTGTTTTTACTTTTTGGGATCAAAAAGCCTAGGGTCTCAAATTCCTAAACAAACAGACTACCTACGGTACTGTTTCAGATGACTTTCAAGACACTTGTTGAAAGACTCAAGCCAGTTGCGATACTACTTTCGTTAAAACATTTTAATTTTGTTCTCGAGTGTTTTTCGTTAAAGCTCGTTTGCATTCGGCTTAATATCAATGTGCGATTCGTTTTTGTATTCATTAACTTCGCAGTTTTTCGTTACTACTCGCAACTTTTAATAACGAAATAACGAATTGAAATCTTTGGTACGGACAAAAATTGTTTTTTGGGAATATAATAATTAAAGCTTCTGAAGTCTCTTGTAGCTCATCAAATTCATCATGAAATTGATTAAGCAAAGAAAGCGTCAGTTTCGAGTTAACACTTGCTGAGTTAATATTTGACGTCAATTTTGTTGTGCTTTATAAGACCAAAAATAATGCAGTTTTGAACTTATTATAATTTTCTACATATTTAAAACAAAAACTTTAAAAATGATAAGAGAAAATTGTCATGTATTTGGTTTGTTTTGTTTTTTTTTTTTTTTTAGAAGACGCCACCTGCTGGTATTAAACAAGCAACGACATCCATTCAAAACAAGTTTGAATTTGAATACAAAACAATGAATGGATTTATATGCCAACTTCATTTAAATATTGCCTTTTACCTAATCTTATTTTAAAACAAGTTGACAAGAACTCAAACGACAACTCGGGCTTTATGGTTTTCGTATCTTTACAAATCAAAGCATACTTTTCTGTAATGAAGAAGCAGAAAAATTGTGCTTCACTCAAAACGACTTGTGCTGATAAGAAATAAGCTCATGAGCTCAACCGAGTTGGGTTTGAGTTTTAAATATATATAGTATATGCTAACATACGTCATTTAATAAATTTATATACGATTATGTGCCAAAAATTTATTTCGAAGAAATCATATAAAATTTAAATGTTTGTGAAAACCTCAAAATATTGCTTAATCAAAACTCTTACTTATTCCTGGGAATTAACTGACCACTCACTCGTTAATTAACTAATGAGATTCTTTCAGGATTCCCCAAAGATGTTGTATTGGGAAAAATGTTTGGAAGATTTATATGATTCCATTGAAAAAGTTAACCTGCAATGCAACTTTTTGCTACAAGCATTGTTGTTAAAGAAGTTAGATTTGCCTAGGAGAGCATGTGAAAAGTGAGTGCCTTTAACGTACATTTCCGCTTACTCAAAAAGTTAATATTTCTTTAACTGATAAGTGAAACAAGCAATTTTGAGTTGTACAATTAATTGATAACGTATGACCTAAGTAAAAAATGTGCTGTTTAATAGCAAAGTACCTAGCCTATTGGCACAAAATAACAATTTCTCAAAATTTAACGGAATACAGAAGATTTTCTTTGCATAGATGGAACAATTGAAGATCACTGGAAATGGACTTTTTTTATTTTTTTTTATTGCAAAATGTGTATTTGGAGCTAAAAAAGATAAAGGTGAAAAAATTTCAGGCCGCTCGCAAGTAGTTTAGAAGTTATAGGGGTCAACGTTTGTGAAAATGGGCTTAAAAACTTGTGATTTTTTTTTTGTTTTCGAACAAAAGTAAACTTTATGGATATCGAAAGAAAAGTGATGCTAATACCTTTTCAACGAGCTATTAATCCTAAAAATCTATGCGTTAATTCGGAAGATATAACTGTTTTTGTACTCAAAACATTTGAGGTGTACCAATTTTGTATGTCCCTTTGCAGTGTTTGTCTTTGAAACTAGATAAATAAATGTTTTCATAAAAGTCGTGCAAATATTGTTGTGATTAAGAAACAGTGGATAATATTTAAAGTTTTTAATTATTATTTCGTAAAAGGGTGAACAGTCAAGAGTGCACGATAAATTAAGTGTTACCTATGTCTTAACAAGTAATGTCAGTATTTGTAATTTTCAAGATTGTTGTACACTTTTAATATATTGAGATAAAAAAAGCGCCGCAGGCGAAAAACTTTTATAAAAAATCGCGCGATTTTTTATAAAAGTTTTTATGTTCTGCCATTTATATGTAGCTGGAAGGGTAAACTGTCAAATGTGCATATTATATAAAATGCAATATCTTCAAAAGTAATCCATGGATTCTTTTGATTAATAGCTCATTGAAAAGGTTAAAGCATTACCTTTCTTTCGATATCCATAATGTTTAGATTTGTAGGAAAATGTAATTAAAATCACAAGTATTTCAGTACGATTTTTGCAACTTTGTACCCCCTATAACTTCTGAACCACTTGAGAGCGGTCCAAAATTTTTCCATAATTGGACTTAGAAGATCTAAATACATATAATAACAACAAAAAAAAAGTAAAATTCGAGTTTCCAGTGATCTTCAATTATGCCATGAAATGTTGCGTCCCTTTGCAGTTGCGTTCCTTGCTCCAAAACCAACACGAGATGATTTCTTCATATGTAAGATATCTAAACTATGACATTTCATACATTGAATAGAAAATATTTGAAAATTTTTTGGACTTGGGAACTCCAGCTGCGCAGCTGTCACGCATATGAGAAGAGTTGCATATGCAAACGACTTAATAAAATCTGCAGGGAGTAAGTAGGAAATGAAAATTCCCTTTATACACTAAAACCTCAAAGTTGGCATTACTTTTCTTTCTGGCTGCGGTTAGAAATTCACTTTTAGCACTTTAACCCTGGCTTTGCAAATATATGTATTTCCTCCAAAGACCCACTAACATGATTATAAGCTCAATTTTTAAACTGAAACAGAAACTGCACAAAAAATTTGCATTCAAAATTATGTTGAAACTATAGATTACAAAATAAACGCAAACGTTTACAAAACGAGTCACAAGTAATAAAGGTTATAAAGCAAAAATCCTTTCATCATTCTGATAGCTTACAAAACCATCATTAGCTATATATAAGTAGTTCTTTATATAAATAGGCGATTTCTTATCCATCGTAATTCACTTTCCACACATCAAAACAAGTTATTTTCTAACTCAATTTCCTTTAACTTTTGTTTAATTTTTTATTGCTTTGTGTTATGTGCTCGTTCAACGAACGCATATCTTCACGCAAATCAAAATGGCCACTTGTTTATATTATAAAAAAAAAACATTGCATTCCAATAAAGTAATTTTTTGTATCCATTAATCGATTTAATTCTTCACTACCTTTTGTATTTACACTTTGCACAGTAATTAGATGGCTATTATTTTATTTTTTCTCCTTTTGTTGTTGTTCGGAAAGCACTTGTACGCGTTTTAAATAAATGTAATTTATCTGTCTATTTTTTGCATTAAATTGATAAATGAACTTTTTTCAATTAATTAAACTAGCAAAGTATTATTACACGTCTAAAATCGTTCGCTTTCTCGTTAAAACTGATTTTTGTTAAATTCATTTAACACATTTGTTGCTTTTGTTGCCTCTTTTCAACGTCATGCAAATTAGACTGTGGTGAGTAGAGGTGAATAAGGTCGGGAAAAAACCACAAATGACAGCTGTCCACCTAGGCTGTGTTCATATTAAGCAAGTTGGTAAAAGCAATGGGTGCATTTAGCAGTCAGATATTCACTATAAGTTGTCAACATGAGCCCTAAACTCACATTCACAGAATATGTGCATTTTTTTTAATTCTTGCTATTCAGTTAACTCAAATGTACACAATTGAGCTGAGTACAATCAAGTTGGTAAATAAAAATATGCGATTTTGAATTCAATGTAAAAATAGTAAAATGAAAATAAAATTCCATGAGTTGCCTAGCATTTCGCAACAACAATTTAACGACAAAAATAAAAAACTAACTGAAAAAATACCAGTAAGGAAAATTGGTTAAGTTTGTTTTTCCTTTGTTAACATTTGTGTTCTCATTGCTTCAATAGCTTGTTGTTTGATTTTGTACCGTTTTTTATGTTAACTTATCAAAAAGTCAACTTAAAAGTCAACTACAACTACTAGTCAAGTCTACTCGTCCTGTGTTGTCGCTGTGTCCAGCAACTCAAATTTTGGTGTGTAAATTTTTCCCACATTAACTATTTTTGAGGTCTTTGTATCCATATCATTATATTTTTAATGATATGGATCGTGGCTTTAAATAGGTTAATGCTGAGAGAGTGAGAAAAAACTGTAGCAACTAAATTCTATTTTTATTGCATGTTTTTACAGGATGTACTGAATTTTATTCGAAAATATTACTGAACGTACTGATTTTTCGTCGAAAAGTTACTTAACGTACTCCTTTTTCGTTGTATCAAAACAAAAACTTCGGTTCAGGCACACAAGCTGCTCAAGTTCAAGTGGTGAATGACATTTGTTTGGCGCTAGATCGAGGATGCAACGAATTTGAAGGACTATTTATGGACCTGCAGAAAGCGTTTGAATGTATCAACCACGAAATACTGCTACTAAAACAGCAATATGCTTGGTTACATGGTAATACCTTGGATTTAATGGAAAAATGTTTCATTGACAGACACTAAATGGTTTTGAACGGTAAAATCCGCGGTGTAGTAGAGAAAGCTTTTTGTGGAATTCCTCAGGAAAGTGTACTTGGACCAACACTTTTTTAATGTTTATCAACGATATCAAAAAGTTCACCTTAAATGGGAAACTTTTTATGCTCGGGGATGATATAGCAATGTTTTACCTAGCCATGAATGGAATATGACATCTCGACGCTGCATAATTCTTCCGGTTCAACAAAATATCGATGAACACACCAAAAACTAAATTTATCATGTTCTCACCACATCATCGTGTGGTAAACCTTTTTAGGGTAACAATCAATGATTCGGCAGTTGTGGACAAATTCTTGGTACTCTTGATGAGGAAATATCTTATACTATGTTCACACTGAGATCAAATTAGGTAATTTCGTGAGATAATTTCGAAATTGTACTAAAGTGTTCACACTAGGCTTAGATAATTTAGTTTGACGTTTGATTTATTTTTTTTCAATTCATTATTGGCCACATTCAGCATACTCAACAGTTGCCAACTGAAATGTTCAATTAAAAATAGAAAATTCTTACTCAAAGTAAGTTTGCAAAACTATTTCGCACATAACCGTACATCTTATCAATTGTACAACTTTAATTCATTGAAAACATTGCTCACCCAAGTTTCACTGAGCGGGTTGCTTCCCGAAGGGTCAAAAAAGTAAAGTATCTGAATGTGGCCATTATAATGTGTCATGTATAATTTTGACGGCTCAGCTGGAATGGATAGCGAGATTGTTAATACGTCAAAAAAAGGGTGTGTTTAATTCTCACTATATTCAGATTTCAGGGTTGCAGTATATTTTTGCTTAATTTCGTGAGTAATTTAAACGAAATTACCTTGTTTGAGGTAATTTCCAAATCAACAAATTGTATGGCAAATTACCATAGTTTTTAGATCATTTCAGTCGAAATTACATAAAAGCTCGAAATTACCTAATTTGAACTCAGTGTGAACATAGTATTATACTATGTTCACACTATGTTCACACTGAGATCAAATTAGGTAATTTCGAGCTTTTGTGTAATTTCGACTGAAATGATCTAAGAACTATGGTAATTTCCCATACAATTTATTGATTTGGAAATTACCTCAAACAAGGTAATTTCGTTTAAATTACTCACGAAATTAGGCAAAAATGCACTGCAACCCTGAAATCTAGATATAGTGTGAATTAAACACACCCTTTTTTTGACGTATTAACAATCTTGCTATCCTTTCAAACTGAGCCGTCAAAATTATACATGACACATGATAATGGCCACATTCAGATACTTTACTTTTTTGACCCTTCGGGTAGCAACCCATTCAGTGAAACTTGGGTGAGCAATGTTTTCAATGAATTAAAGTTGTACAATTGATAAGATGTATGGTTATGTGCGAAATAGTTTTGCAAACTTACTTTGAGTAAGAATTTTCTATTTTTAATTGAACATTTAAGTTGGCAACTGTTGGGTCTGCTGAATGTTGGCAGTAATGAATTGACAAAAAAATAAATCAAACGTCAAACGAAATTATCTAAGCCCAGTGTGAACACTTTTGTACAATTTCGAAATTATCTCACGAAATTACCTAATTTGATTTCAGTGTGAACATAGTATTACGTTAAAATAACGCATTCTACAGAACATTCTAAGAACATTTTCTTGCAGACTTGATTTTTAATTATCTTCCAGACACTTTGTTTTTTTCAAGAAGAACTCAGTGCGCTCCGGTAAAAAGGCGCTGAAATTAAAAAAAAAGTAAATCAATACCACATTGCACTGGGTTGCACATCGAAAATATGTATTTATGACAAAAATACGCATAATAATATGTCGTAAACCATAAATACGTTCGTTATTATAGCGTCGTAAGCTGCTATCTTTTCGAATGTGTCTCAGTCATTTATATAATCGAAATTAACGTAAGAGGGTTTTTCCAAATATCATTGGTTTTTGCAAATTTCTGTTATCTCCTATCTGCAAGAGCCGTTTTATCTGGCATTGGAATAATCACTGAATTTACATTTTTTTAACAAACGGTTTTTCCTACTTATTTAATTTTTAATTTCATATCTACATGCTTGTGACTTTCAACGATTAGAAATAATAATAATTTCCAATATCAAGTTCTTTTTCGGAGCCCGCGATTCCTTCAACCTGCATTCAGTATACAGCACAAATTTTGGATCACTTGTCAACTTAAATTAACCATTTTATAGATATCTAAATAACCAAAGAAACTTTTTGACATGAAATTGACTGACTTAACACTACTTTATTATATTTTTTCCATACAAAATCTATGATCTGTGCTTTGGAAGAATTTTTTGGATATTAAGAAAACTATTATAACTAAGAAAAATATTCTTAGGTAAAAATGTGAATCAACAGTCGTTTTTCTCTAACATCCAATTTTCAAACAAGCCGAATTCTGCATTGGTTAAGGCTTATGTTAACTTGAAATTCTAAATATCACGGCCAGGTAGATTATAATGTATATTTATTGCTTTAATAAGGGGTATTCATGATTCAGTGAACTTGTCAGTGCAGTTGAGGACTTGCGCAAAAACAAAATGCACGTACGTCAACAATCTACCATATGTACCATGAACAATTTTAAAGCTTTTAAATAGCGATGCAACATTAAAGATCTCATATACTAATTACTTGATAAATAATAACTCAATAATAATCACAATAATTATCTCAGAACTGCACAAGTCCTCAACTACGCTGGCAAGTGGATTGAATGGCTTATGTCCATCAAGCGTGAAATGCTTTTCATGTCATGCAAATCGTAAGTCAAAAGTGTAGTTCAACACACTACGAGTGGTTGGCGTTGAGATAGCATTAAACATTGTCATGCAAATCGTAAGTCAAAAGTGTAGTTCAACACACTACATCCAGATTTGAATGTTGCTAAAAAAATTCTGAACTAACAAAGCTGAGATCCTCACAAACGTCAAATGATAAAAACAACATTAACAAATATAAATATTCATAGCTGTAAATTGTTATTTGAACAATTAAAAAAGCATATATGACCACCGTTGATTTTAAACATCATATTGCCGATAACCCAACTAACAATTTTCCTTCCAATTTTAAACTTATAGTATGATTTAATGTTATAAACGTTGTATAGTGCTTCAATTTGGAAGAATTGCTGTTATAGCAGTGTTTACTGGTATAAATCATTGCAAGAACATTCTCTGAATCTACTTATTCAGGGTTTATAGAAAAACCAAATTCATATTGTATAATGATGTTATATTCATTGTATTAAATAACTATGAAGTGATTCTTCCTATAAACATCGCATAACAAAATTATACAATGTTTATGACTTTGTACCTCTCAGTTCGAAGTTCGAAAACTGTTCGAAACGAATACAGAAATCGCCATGACACAAATTTTCTCTTTTTCGAACTTAGCTTGTCATTCAGAATATATAAAAAAAAAAATTATTTATATTTTATTAAAAAAAAAAAATTCTCTATGCGCCCGCAGCATTTGAACCATGGACCTTCATGTTCCAAGATGAAAACATTAGCACCCGACCTATTTGACAAACTTCGAATTCTTATATAATTTCTAATATAAAAAGCGAGTTCACCGTCAATTGTAGTTCAAAAATGTATGTCAATCACAAGTAATGTAAACACAAATAATAAAATTAGGGAGTTTTTACCATTTGGAATTTTAAATTCTGCATGTGTTTATAAGCCCACATATATTAAATTTTATATTTATTGATAAGAGTCACCTCCTGACAAAATATAGCACTTTCAATCTGTCGGTCGACAGGATTACAACCGTAATTTGTGACCTATCGACATAAAATTATAATTATTTCATAAAAATGCACTCTCAAAGAGCTGATGTTGCTTGTCTTTCGTATTAAAAATAAAAAACTTTTCAAGAAATATTTAGGAAGGTAGAAGAAGTAGAAAGCACTACGGTGTGGATGTGATAGACGTCAATCTACTTCTGCCACCTTCTTTAAATAAATCTTGACACTTTTTATAGATCTTTTTGATATAATTACGTAGACACGTGTAGGAGCTATGCAAGAGCTGGCTGCGTGCTACCTTGACTAAGTTGTTTATAACTAAGTTTATTTATTCCACAGAGATAATTTGGTAATATGAAAGCGTAAGACGAGGATTTATTTTTAAGAAAAACGTTAAAAATTGTAAAAAACAAACCTAAAAAATTATAAGCTCGATTCTGTTGGGTAATACTTAAATATTACTACCAAGAATGGGCACTTTAACTTCGGGCATGCCGAAAATAATTATTTATAATTTTTTTAATGTTAAAGTTTAATAAAAAATGTTTTTGAACCAGGAAATTATGTTTTACTTATTCGTATAAAACAATAAAAATTTGAAAAATAACAGTTCACTTAATATGAAAAATATTACCTGTTAATAAATAATGAATTATAAATACTTAATAAAGAGTGAATAGTTAAACAATACTATTAAACAATACACTTAAACAAGTGAACTTCGCCCTTTTCTTATAAAGAACATAAAAGAAGCATCACCTCAATACGACATTATTGAGATTTCGAATAAATGTCACATATATATATTGAAGCTACCAATAGGCAGCGCAGTCGTTTTTAATTAAAAATTTTTTCAAAGTATTGAATATGAAAAAATGGGCGAGAGGTTAATGTGTCGGACTGGCAAAACGGAGGTACCAAGATCGAATCCGCTTCCAACACAATAAATAAATTTTTATAACGCAAAAAAATGTTAGGAAAAAAAAGAGAAAGTCAACTTCAATTTGTCACATGAAAACAAAGAAAAGAAAAACTGGAATAGAACACTTCAAAATTATTTTTTTTCGAATAACATTTTTTTTTCGAACATTTATTTTGACATATTTGACACGGCTATAAAACTTCAATGTTTTCATGATATAAATATTCTCTAATGCCTTCTATAGCAACAAACACTGATATAAGACTGAAAAAATGATATAAAGCTCCTATAAAGTAATGATAAGAATATGTTCAACAGAATATAATTTTACTGATGTAGGGTTTAATACAAACAAAAAAAGTGCGCCTTTTTTGTCTTATACGATTATTATACAATGATTATATCCGTAACTGTTGTGTTTCAATATGTTGTTGAGAATGTTCTTAGGTGTTTTATAGGAGGAAAATTGTTACTTGGGAAGTGATCTTTGTCGCGTAGATAATACTTATTATTTGTATATATTCTTTATTATTAGCGTAAAGAACATGTTTGTGATTTGTTTTTACCAAATTTTAAAACGTTTGTGTTAGTGCCGTTTTAATTGATAACCTTTTGACATTTTTCTGATAAAATCATTCGTGGTGATTTTTATTGACTATAAGCTTTTGGTATTTCTTGCCAATCATTATTGCTTTAAGAAGTCATTATCGTTTAATAATGTTTAAGTATAAATTTTTTATGTCAAAGGGGAAATTATTATTAATTTAAATTGTGGAATCAGGAAGCTAAATGAGCTTTGCTATTTTAAAAAATGCAGAACGTTTGAGCTGTTTGAAAAATTGTATAGCATAGTTGTAGGCTTTACCGTGATGCAATCATAAGGTAGACTTAATAAAGCTGCTTAAATGTCAAATTTTACACTTAAAAAGCTGAGAGTGTGACAAACGACATGTTTAAATAAAGGTCAGGTTTTGTATAAGTTTTAAGATCTATTTCTAGAACCTTGCCACCTAAAAAATTATAGAAATTTTAAGATTACAAAACATTAAGTTGGTAAAAACGGTAGAAAACAAATTTATCGGTAAATATTCAGGAAAGCCATATAAATATAAAACAAATACTATGGCAATTCTAAATTCCTTATCACCTAAACAAAAATTATATAAATTTTGAGCTTGAAAACTTACAAGATTATATATAAAAAACTATAGAAAATCGAATTTATAGCTAACTATTTAGGAAAGCCATTAAAAATTAGCAAAACAAAACATGGCAACTCTAAATTACTAAGACAATTAATAAATTACCACAAATAAGGTTTTGGCATTGAACTAAAAATGGCAACCGTGTGTAAGAGAAATACTTTTTACTTATTGTTCACCTGAATCCAGCATATACAGGAAACAACAAATCACAACTTCACAACACAACTTCTCTAAATGATACAATTCAAATAAAAGTTACTTTTGATATTATATAAATATTCAATGGCAGGATATTTGAAGTGTTAACTTTTTAAAAAATAATTTGGGAATAATAGTTTCAAATTTGTCAATGTTTATTATTTTTAATTCACTATTATAAAAGCTTAAACTTGTTTTAATCAGAAATTATCATTATAAAAAATTTGTTTAATGATAAGAATCAATTAAAGATCTTAAAATAAGTGCACAAAACAGTAAAATAAAAGTAATTCAAAAGAATAATAAAATTTTTTCGTTATCCTTTTACACAAAACATTTAAAATTTTGCTTGTTTTTTCCGAACGCATTTTCACACTATATTTTCAATTTTATGCAGAACTTATTTATACAACTAGTTTCTGAAAAAAAATCGTGTTTTAAATAGTCATGCTCACATTAAATGTAGTTTATACACCAGGGAATACGAGAAACAACTGAAGACCAACTTGAACTTCTTGAACTAAATATTTTGGTTCTACTCATGGTAGAATATTCAAGTAACATGTAAGAAATTTGTCTCTTTCTGCCTGATAACAAACTGTCAAAACATTTAACATATATTTTTACTGTATAACAAAGTAGACGCATATTGGAAAAGTAATAAGCTTCTATAATTGTAATTCCATGATATGTTTAGATCGCAGAGATTAGTTTTTTATAATTTTGTCTATTCATCGAATCAGTCATCGATTGTAAAATTTAATTGAACTTTAATTAATAAATTGCATTCAAGTAATCCAATTGCTCTTATTGGATTCAGTATAATCCACTTAGGGGTGCAACATTTCATTTCTACCCCGAAAGCCACGAACCCTAGCTACGCCACTGCATTAAACTCTTTACAATCACAGCTCTTGATGATGTTGAACGTTATCAATTGGGGAAAACCCAAAACTGTTCAACTAAATACATAAACAAGAATAAATAATGCAATAAGAAGTGAATGAGACAGAAAAATTTCATATATTACTTTAAGTCAGAACTCTCAACTGCCATTCCTAAAGAGGCAGATACATCTCAGGTATTAGACCGTGTTCATAGTGGACGCTAAAGCTAAAAACGAAAATAAAACGAAAACTGCGCGAACAATCGAGATACAAAAAGCTATTGATCACACCAGTTTACACACTTTTTAATTTCAGCTTTCGCGTAAATACCACATTATTTTTTATTGCTTTACAAAAAAGCCAAACAAGTGTAATTCAGTTATATTCTTCATATGTGATTTGTTATCCAATCTTTATGCGTGTACAATTTGAGTGGAAATTTAAATTTATTTGGGCTTCCTGTATATATTGCCGGGATATTTTTTGTTCTCTTTATTTATTGGCAAAAGGCCAACTGCAATATGTTTTACGTTCAAATTATAAATAATAACACGACATGCCTTGACGGGAACTTAAAAATATTGGAATTTTTTGTTTAAAATGATGTGGTTATAATTAAAAAAAACATTATGCAGTTAAATACTATTTTGAAAATTCACAAATGCATATATAATTCAATTTACATTTTTCTTATTTTTAAATTTTTAAAAGGTTTTTGCAAACCAAGCAAACATTTAAATTTTTATACTATTTGTTTCAATTGCCAAATAAAAGCTGTTATGCTTGAGACTGACCTTAAAGTGCTTCCATACTTTTTGACTTTGTATGAAAAATTGTTAAAATTAGCAAAATTGTGTTTCTGTACTTTTTGACAAATTTTTTCATTTTGACTAAAAACCAAATTACTCGAACTCTTGTTTAACCCATTGAAAAAATCAATATATTAATGAAGTGTGAGGACTGCCTGAATATCTTGGGATTTGCCTAATTTTTTTTAAGATGATTGCCTATCCTGAAGAACAAGTCATATTTGAGCAGGATGGGGACCAACATCACACGTTTAAATTTGTTAAGGAATGCATGACTGAACAAAATGAAAAGATGAAAAAATAAAAAGCACAATTTTTCCGATATTTTTTTGGGCACAAAATATTTGTTAAATTTTGATTTTTATATTTTAAGGCAAAAATAAAAAACAAAGTTGGGATTTAAGTTTATGGTTTCACCACAAGTGAAAAATGTATAAGGGGATTCATGGCATTTCATAAGAGCTTCTTAGGCTCATTTATTTTGGGTGAATATTGGTTGTTTACATAGGATATATATAAATAGAGCCAGTTTTTTTAAAAAATTTTACACAAAGAAATTCATATTAAAAAAATCGATAACTCGAAAAAAAATCATTGAATCTATTTCTCTTTCGACCAGTCTTATTTATATTGAAAATACTTAACATATTCATATTCAAATCGCGGTTCATAAGAAATCGCGAACTCCTCCTTTTTCAATTTTATTTATCCTTACAATGAAAATTAAAATGTCTGTCACTTTAATAATGCTATAAACACATATAGGGCTACGGGGGCGCGACGTGTAATTATATATGTGCTCATAGCATTACTAAGGTGACAGAAATTTTAATTGCCATTGTAAGGATTAATAATTATATTTTATTAATCCTTACAAAGGCAATTAAAATGTATATCACCTTAAAAAATAGTTAAGGTATGCCTTAAAATTAATATCATACAAATTAAATCATATTTAAATCTCTGTCACATTAAAAGTAGAAATAATTATTTCAAATGTTGCAATAAATCAATCGGTTCTCGTAGCATCAATTAAGGAGGAAATTTGCTTGACATTCGAAAGTTTCTCTATTCACCATAGAAACGGAGCATTTGATAATATAAGGTCTGTTCACGTACTTTACTTGTAAAAACTTGCAGGGAGAGAGTAAAAGAAGAATTGAGAAAGAAATATGTACAAAGAGAAAATTAGCAGACAAAGTACGTGAACAGAAAACTAGTAGAAACTTGCAAGTTAACAACAGCTGATCAAACGAATTGACAGTTTATTTCAACTGCAAAAAACTGCTGCTGTAACTTAATGTTATAAATTGTTGAAATCATTTCTAGTGTCCTACCAACATTAACATTTATACTTACATTTCCCTCAGCATCATAAATGTTTCTTTTTCCATCCATTTTAATAGGAAATCCACAGAAAAATTTTTGACAGATTGTTTTTTTTTTGACAAACATTTTTTTTCAGTAGTTGCAAGTTCTTGCAAGTAGAAATTTTGCTTGCAGAAACTTGCAACTACTTTTTTCTCTCTCACTTTTTTACGCTCTCTTTTCCTCTCTCGTTGCAAGTTTTTCGAGTGCGTGAACGCTTTACTAGTAAAACCTTGCAATAATTGGTAACAATTTGTAACAATTTTTTGTTACTGAACAAACCTATAATATCATCATCGTTACGTCAATTTACTACTGAATTTTCAGATGCTTTTACGACACTTGTGCTATGGTTAACTGGCCTTAACGACCCCTATCGTTAACTAGTTTTCTCAACATCTTAGCTAGCAATGCTTGTCATTAACTTTGACAGTTCGGTAATGTTTTATGCTGCAAGCTTTAAGCCCGTATGATATTTCATTTTTCAGTCCAATTTTTCTTACTGAAAACAAGTGGCGCGTGTGCAAGACAATAAATGTATTAAACCATTATAATATATATGCGAGAATGGGATAGACACATACTCACTGCCAAAAGCTAATTTTGACAGTTCAGCATCATTGTTAGTCGGCGTTGTTTTTTTTTTCTTGTCAGCAGCTAATTGCATTGAAAAACATTGACATTATTTTTAAACTACATTTTTTTAATTAAAATGTTGCTCTTTATTACATTAACTGCCTGTTTGTTCACGGAGTAATAAATATAAAACATGTTCTGTTAATGTTTTTGTGACTAAATCTTGTTCGCCATCCGTAACTCGATATATATAAAATTGTAACAAACTTTAAACTTCGTTCTAAATAAAATTAAGTTGTACTAAAACGCCACAAAATGTGTTCCAAAATTGTAAAAGATTTTATAACCTGGTTATAAATTAAAAGTAAGTTCTATTAAAACGCTACAAAATGCATACATATTTGATGCTTTGACTTTTTAAACACGTTTCCAATTAAATTTCACCAGTTTATAATGCATTACAAATCGACACAAAAAATTTAATGAGCAAATTAAAAAAAAAATTAAAACGTGCTATAAAGAGATTTACAAAAAAATCGCAGTTGGTTTTCTTTTCTGATCGTAGATTTGAGTCCGATGAATGCACTTCTGATACTTGCAACATGTAGTTTTTTTCATACAATTTACATGACTTGAACGCAGCCGAATATAATCAGCTGTTTCCAGCTGTCAAAATTTTGTGCTTCCTTTGCACATTAGAATCTTGACCGAATTGTGAAAAAATGTTAAAATTATTAAATAAAACAATAAATATAATATCACCAGCAGTGCGGAATATAAGCACAAGAAATGCACTTAGAGCTGCAAGTGTGGAAGTAACGCCCACGCCTCAACAGGCTGAATTTGAGCCAAAGCCGCTCATACTTCCCACTAATTATGAAGTTTACGCACCTATAAATCGAAACGTTACGCGTCAGGCATGGATTGAGAATACAGATGCCGTCGAGGAACGCAAATTGGGTTTAATAGAATTGCATCCCGACATATTTGCGGCACAACCGCGTGTCGATGTCATCCAGGAGAATGTTGAATGGCAGAGTAAATACCGTTATGTAAGTTTTGCAAACACAAAAACTCGTGCTGAGGTACGCGGTGGCGGACGTAAGCCTTGGCCACAGAAAGGCTTGGGTCGAGCACGTCACGGCTCCATACGTTCACCACTCTTCAAAGGAGGTGGCGTGGTGCACGGTCCACGTTCACCTACTACACATTTCTATATGCTGCCATTCTTTAAACGCGTTATGGGTCTGACCGCAACATTATCCGTTAAATTGGCACAAGATGATCTGCATATCATTAAAGATACAGAAATACCCAGCAAAGATCCACAATTCATTAAAGATTTAATAAAAGAACGCAATTGGGGACCATCAGTGTTGATAGTGGATAAGTAAGAGAAAGCATGTTATTTATGATAAAAGAAAGTTTGTATTTTGTGTTTGTATTTTGCTATAGAAACGACATCTTTCCCGAGAATATCTGCTATGCAACCGATCGCATCAGCTATGTTAATCTAATGCCAACATATGGTCTGAATGTCTACTCTATGCTTAAACACGATACCCTAGTGCTCACCATTGATGCAGTGCGACATTTAGAAGAGAGGCTGCTGTTCCAGCTACATCGCACTGATGCCGCCAGCAAGGGTGCCAAATTTAAATTGGATCAAGCTTAAATGTTGCCAATTAAACGTGTCTTAAACTATACATTATTTCTGCTTTTATCGTTATTTATTCATTTTAATTTATTGAAGTGTATAGTTTAAAATATATGACGTATAGTTAAGTTATTTTTTTTATAGCTTATAAAAATTTTTAACAGACCACAAAGAAACTTGCCAAAAATGTCGATTAACTTAAATCGATTAAGGTTAAAAAGTTAATTAAAATGGATTCAGTAACTTTTCGCGTATCAGCCAGCGTTCAGCGTAGCGAATATCCATATCATCGGTTGGAATCTTGTGATAAAAGTGTTTCCACTGGCAATGATAATATTGATAAAGATCTACTGGATCATTGAAGCGACGCTTTAGGCAAAAATTGGGCACTAAATAATAAGCACAGTTAGTTAATTTTGGTCATAACAAAAATTTTGTTTTTACATTATGTACTCACCTAAAGCGCCCTTGGCCGGCGGTTTGTGAATGAAACAAAATTTGGGTTTAGGCTTGCTTTTTGGATACTTTAAGGCTTTGCCTTTACATGAAAGATTCATAGCTGATCTTGCTTTCTTAGCTGGCTGCGGAAAACTACAAGCCTGTGAGCACATTTGTTCCAACAAACGTTCACACAACTCCTCCATTAGTTCAATTTGATACAATGTCATCATCGAACTCAGTACCTCATCCTCTTCAGAATCAGATTCTTGACATGGCGCTCTATGTGAATCTGTTCAAAATATTTTGTTATCTATTTATGGTTGCTACATATATGAAGACTGATTCTCACGTGCACTACAGCCCGAACAAGGTTTTGACATTAAATATTCTCCAAATTTATTCACCCTAACTTTTGTACATCTGTTCCGCTCAATGTTTTCATCACTTGAGTTCACTCTAAATGTGGTTGAAGAGCGAGTCGACGGTGTCATCAATTTTTCCTCAACACATAATGTTCGACAGAATTCATTTTCCTTGTCTTCATCTGCATAGTTGTCTATGGGGCAGAGTCGTAGTTTACAACAACAGCAACTTTTTCTTTTACCTATTCTTGAGTCGCTTTGCGATTTTTCTGGAACTGAATTGTGTGGAGGAAATCAATTTAAATAGATAGATTATTTTATGCGTTCATTGTTTTTTTTTTATATCGAAAAAGGCAATCGAAAACGGTTTCATGAACTGAATTTCTTAAAATTTTTTATAAAAATGAAAGTTGTACAAAAAGCTTTGATCTAAAAACCAATCACATTTGATTCAAATTAAAAATGAATCATCCTTTCAAAAAGTCGTTACAATAGCCTTTTACAATAGTCTTCTGTTGAGGATAATTGGTCTTCAAAGGTGTTATTTCTTAGTCAGAAAATGAAATCTGCATGACTTTAGAGGATATGCTTCTTAAAAGCTGCTTTAACAAAAAGTACATCGTATTCCTCCTAGATCTAATTGGGAACGCGCAAAACTAACTCCATTCAAAAACGACCTTGTGTGGTATACGGATGGTTCTAAAATGGAAGAAGACGGCACTGCAGCTGGAATTTATGGAGGACACTCCGATGAGAGCCACTTCTATAGCATATATCAGTATGCCACAATCATCCAAGATTAAATTCTTGCCATAAACAGATATATCAGGCTGAACAGTCTGAATAACGTAAGAGGCAAAACGATGTTCGTCTTTTCTGATAGTCAAGCTGCCCTTAAAGCTCTGATATTACTTAGTTTTAAATCCAAGCTAGTGTTAGAGATTATCACCGTCCTCAACGATCTGACTGCAGAGAAAAACAATGAAAAAGCAGTCTCTATCCGAACAGAATCATCATTCACCGGATCGGAACCATTCTTTGATGTTTTTAACAATCACTTCAAGCAGCACGACAAAACCTTATTCCGCGAATCTCAAAATTCTTGAAACAACGCTTTAGGAGAGATTTGCACTAACAAATATTCCCAGAGCTATCATTAAAAAAATTGAAGTTTTTTATTAACAGAGAATAAAACGACTTAAGGGCGAAGACCGGAATTATAACTGGACATTGTAAACTAACGAAACATCTCTAAAAATTTAATCTCTCAGCAGATATCCTATGTAGACTATGCCTTGAGGATGAAGAAACCGGCAGCGAATTATCTTGCTTTACTTCGCAAATTTTTCTAGTACCCAACTATTTCTTCACAATGAAGCCAATAAAAAATATTTTAGCTGTATATGTCAAACTGACCTCTGTGGTTCCTCTTGAGTGACAATTTGGAAAAAATTCTTGTAGCACTCTCTGGCGTTTCGGCTGTACAATAACCTGATGTGGCCTCTTCAACATTTGTCGAGGAATAATTCTCCGATGTATCACATTCCGAATATGATCTATGATTTTCGGCCACTTCAAGTATGACGGTTGTTCTGGCATAGCGACTTACAGAGTCAAGGCTTGTTATGGACTTTGCTTGATTAATTATTTCCTGTTCGACGCGAGATTCGCAAATTGTCGGTACTGAGAAATTAATTTTTCGCAAAGAGCTCGAGCGAATTTTTTTAAGTTTCTTTCCGGAGCTGCTGCTGCTACTTCTTTTAAGCATTTTGAATGTGTTTTTGGTTTTTATGGTGGTATTTTTTTTTTTGTAGATTATTATGAGAAATTTTCCAAACAAAATTTCTTTTTTTTTGCAAAAATTTAGAATTTCGATAGTTTTGACGAGAAGTAATTTTTGTTTTGTTTTTGTTTAAATGAAATTTAAAACGTTTTGAAAAAGAAAATAAAAAACATAAGGTGCGAATATTTAAAAAAAAATTTAAAGTTAATCGATAATGTTTCATCTTTTCAAGAGTTATTTTAATTGCGTTTTTCAATGAAATCATCTTTAGTTTATATCTAATATCAAAAGCATGCCATAAGAAGACCTCCGAAATAAATTTCAAAGAGCTCTTTTCGGCATATCAGCGAGAGGTGAAACATGATTTGTTGCTCGTTCCGTACTAAAGAATGAAGAAAGTTTTACTTTTCACTGGCACGCCAAAAAAGCTCTTTTAAAATTTTGGAGGTCTAGTCTAATCTAGAGATCGAGAAAACCCATAGACTGTCAGAATGACTTTTAGTCTATCTACAGCTACTAAAGTTTCTTTAGCGATCTCCATAAAGCTCTCCAAGTTCGCTTATTTTTTAAAATTTGAATGCATTTTACCCTTTTTGCTATTAAGTTCCTTTTTATTGATTTTGTATTCAAAGTTATAAAATTAGTAAATATATATATGAAATCCAAGCCGGATTTTGGTCACGGTTTATTGCCACAATTACTGTGGATCTAACAACTTTTGGCGTATTTGCCAGCGTATATCGGCTCGTGTTAAAACGCCTGGAATTTGTTTTTCAAAATATTTCCACTCTCTCTGATAGTAATGATAGAGTTTGACTGGATCGTTGACGCCTGATCTGTCGCCTCGATTGAAACGCGGCTGAGGAACTAGTTGAAAATATAAAAATGCATTATTTTTGTTTGTTAAACTCGTAGTTTAGCTACTTACCCATGGCTCCAAGAGAACGCGCTGTATAAGTGCGAAAATCCGATGGACGATCGCTGCTCTGGCTTCTACGCTGCTTATGAATTCCGCCCGTGGAGAGCGCCTTTGCCGATGGCTCTGGTCTGTTGCGTCCAGTACTGTGGCTTCGACTTCTGGACGACACAGATTGTCCTTCCCATAGTGGCTGTTTTAAGTCGTCTAATAGTTTTCCCGTTAAGCCTGTCTTTGCAGGTTTCGGTGATTTCGATCTAGAGCTGTGACCCTTTTTTGCGCTGTCATTGACAAAAAGCAATTCAGTTTGCTTTTTTTTATTAGTTTTCATGGCATTATCATCATCATCATCATCATTAATATAAAAAAAGTTACTAGGTTTTTTCAACTCTCGACGATTTGGCTCCCGCGTTGGACATAACGGTAATTCTGACAACACTTTGCGTTGGGCAACTGCTGCTGTAGACGGACAATCGCACGGCATAACTTTGTTAGCATGACAAGAACTTGTTGAACCTTGCATTGGTTTCAACGGAGCTGGTGGTGGTGGTGGTAGAGGCAATGGTGCTGGCGATGACGCTATTGCTAACTTTTTTGTCTGCTTTTTTTGCTCTGATACATTGTTCTTCTGCTCCAAAGTAGATTTTTTCTGCTCCAAAGCATACTTTTTCTGCTCCTCCAAAGCAGACTTTTTCTGCTCTAAAACCAAAGTCTTCTGCTCTAAAGCAGACTTTTTCTTGTCTGCTTTACCTTTCATATTTGCCGCTACATTTTCCTTGTCTTGCTTGGCTCGAAAACTGGCTGTAGTGCGTTGAAATAGGCTATCAAAGTAATCATCTTTATTGGCATTGGTGCCAAGCCGTTCTTCGTATTTAATTAATTTTCGGAGATCTGTTATGAAGTTGGGAAAGCACAATCAGCGATTAATTTTGGATTGTCGTTTTTTATTTGTTAATTTTTGGATTTTTACATTGTCGAAATAAATTTCTAAAACTACTGCTTGTGTGGAGTATTTATGGAGTAATAAATAGTGGGTGAGTATTTTTGGAAATACCCAAAGAGTTCTACGAAAAATAAACTTAAAGGCGATTTGAACTTATTTGTAATTCGAACTATTGCCTCCTATTAAGAATCTTTAAAATAAAGGAAGTTAAAGCAAGATTTTTATGGAAACGACAGTTAATATCCTTGAACGGTATAGTGCAGTATCTTTTATAATATCTTCAGAACAATGATTGTCTCGAGGTCTTGGAAAAACCGAAGACTCATTAAGTATATCCCAAACAGATTTTTGACATTTAATCATATCAAACGCATCTATAAGACCCTTCCTTGAAATTCTTAAAATCGATTAAAAACAATGGATCTTTTTCGAAAACGACTGCTTGGATAACATTTTTAATATTTATTGAACATTTTATAGTCCTTCGTGCCAAAGAAAATTAAAACTACTTAAAATTCGATTACCGTCGACATACTAAGACAAGATGATTGGTCATTTGATACTCTCGTGATAGATAACTTTCAGCAAGTACTGTCAACGAAACTGAGTTAGTCCAGGGTTTTTTTACGTAGACACCTGCCATGTGGGCTTAAGTTCCAATGGTACCCCAATGCACCTTGGAGAATTCAAAGCTTCCAAATTAGCTTCATGTTATGATGATAAGTCGCAACCCTGTTTGGGGGTTCTATCTAAGACCTTTTTCGTACTGTGGAGTACGGCACCCGAGATGAGAATGCAGCTCACACCAAGGAAGCTCTGTCCGCAATATGGGTAGTAAGCACACAGACAACACGAAGCTTCCCAAATCGACAGCCCAACAGCGAGGGCCAACATCAAGTCCGACCGTCGCTGACTTCCCGTGGTACCAGTTTTCAAGTCCTTAGTCCGACCTTGTAGCAAGCAAGTTGAACCCGTCACCGCTCCGGAGTGGTGGCCTACAAAGAAGAAACACAAAAGTACATTTCACACATACACCACTACATCTATGGATCACATTAATTTTCCACACACAGACGTATCAGCACAGCTGAAGATCCAGAATCTAGTGCGCATATCGAAAGAAAGTGACTCCACGCACATCCCTAGGGCACATGCCAATATGTCTCCTTGACACAATTGGCAAAATATTCGAACAAGTTTTATGCAACCGCCTGGAAGAAGTGATACAAGCGTGAGCAGGGCTTTCTCCCAACATTTTGGGTTCCGAAAGTTTCACTTAACGACGAATGCCATCAATCTGAGTATTCCGAAGCAAGCCATCCAAAGAAAAGCTGGAAGAGGGGAGCAAAACACTACTGCCTGATAGCAACGCTTGGCGTGCGTAATACTTTCAACTTGGCTAACTGGAACCAAAACAAGACAGCACATGAAGTGTCGCGATATTTAATGAAGATTATAGCAAATTATTTCAGCTTAACAGTCCTGTGCTACGACACAGAAGAAGGTACGCTAACCTACAATGTCTACGTTGGCGATCCGCAGGGATTGGTCCTAAGCCCTCTTCTCTGGAACGTCCGCAAGACGGACGCTTGATGTGGAATTTGGGGTCAAGATCGTTGGCTTTGCAGGCGATCTAGCGCTTGTGGTGACAGCTTAGCACCTGGAAGATGTCGAGGCCCTCAGTGTTGCGACTAACGGCATTAGCCACGATTGGTTGAGGACAGTAGGGTTTTGTCTAGCCGAGCACAAGACCGAGGAAGCACTCATTAATAGTAAGTAAAAAACTCGAAACCGCTACCATCAGTATTCGCGGAACGGAGATAGAATCGAAGACCTTCAACAAATACCTTAGAGTGATGATCGACTCCCGACAATCATTCAAGCAGCACTTGCAGCATGTTAAAAAAAGCAGCCAAAGCATGTATTGTTCCATCAAGCATAATGCCGAACACAAGAGCATCCAAACAAGCGTGCAGGACACTGCTCCTTAGCGTAGAAAGGTCCATCATGCAGCGACGAAGTAAGGGCTGCAGCGAATGATAACGAATGTCTATGTAAAAATCACACTCACAAAGTACCAATCCTAAAGGACTGACCCACAACCAGTTCACAACTTCAGTCTCACTTAAGTTTCTTCCATGCGAGAATAACAATGCTCAGTGAACAGGAAGCCCAGGCTCAAGCTAAACCAAAAGTCTGTACGACCACCTACATGCATAATTATCAAGTAAAAATTTATAAAATGTCCTCTAGACCTCAAACACTCATCCAGCAATTCTGGACCAGCATAGCCTTCCACTCACCCTCTGATACAGAGTACGTTACATAGTCAAACAATATCGAAGCCACATCCTTCCGGATCCCATAAGTAACACATTGACGCATAATCAAGATATCGAGAGGAGATACCCCAACAGCACTTGTAAGGCATGAGTGTGCATCGTTCAACACACAGTCACATACACAATCATAATGACTAAATGACAAGAGCGTATCTTTCGATATTCCACAGCAGACCTGACCATGTCAAAACATACAGGAGAGCCAGTCGTACAGTCGAAATAAATCCTCATATATGAGGTGCACATTCGTAAGCAGCCAATGCAGCTGTCGTAAAATCGTCAATAGATGCGGCTTCAAGGTTTCCAGATGAGCAACAAAACTCATTCTCTCAGTTGAGACCCAAATATTTGACTTGGGTCGCATACCTGAGGCTATAGCATAGAATGGGTTATAACCCCATTCACACGAACACATGAATTAATATCACATGTTTTAGTAAACCATTTGAGAATTTTCATAAGACGCTGCATATCTTCAATAAAAGACTGAATTTATTTAAATTAAATACTTTCTTTGTAAATTTATTATTTTAATAAATTTTGTTTTTTTTTTTTAATATCTATATAATAAAGTTAACATAGTGTGTGTGTGTTTGTTTACTAGTTCAGGGATTCAAGTTAAGAGCTTAAAATTATTAATTATGAACTTTAAGCATATGTTTCTTTTTATTTAAGGTTTAAATTCTTATTGGTATTTTTTTACATTATCATTAAATTGAATACATTAATTTAAAGTTTATTTTTAAAATTAAGTATACTTTATGATTTTTTTTTATTTTATATAATAAGTATAATTAATATTTATAAAGCTTAGCGCATTATATATGTAAAAAAAAGGTGAACAACGACAACAAAGAAAACCAAACGAAACAGACAGAAACAAAAAAGGCATTCAAGTTTGAAAACAAATTATTATTTTATTATTAATAAAAAAAAAACTCTTAATATAAGCTATAATATAAATTTTTACAAATAGACAAAATATGACTTTAGGCTAGGCTGGATATTTAAATCTACAATACATATACAGAAATTTAATGTTTGGTTTAAAAAGAAAACTTGTTGATTTCAGTTTAT
Organism: Tetanocera ferruginea; assembly: GCA_958299015.1. Taxonomy (NCBI): domain Eukaryota; kingdom Metazoa; phylum Arthropoda; class Insecta; order Diptera; family Sciomyzidae; genus Tetanocera; species Tetanocera ferruginea. Next base: position 137,236,851 of record OY282641.1, read on the forward strand.
TTTTATTTGTTTTATTTATGTTTAGTTTATTTGTGATTTGCTGTGGTGAAGTTTTTAGTTAAATAATTTTCTTTGTTTTCTTACTTATGCACATACATACATTTATAATAATTACAACAAGTATGGATTGAATTTTTTGTGTGTGTGGGTTTCTTTTTTGTTAGGAAATGGTAAATATTTCTATATAGTTCTATACTGCACTGTAGAGAATTACAACTTTTTAATAATTATGGGCAGAACTCATGCATCTTTTGTATATTTCAGTGTGAGCACAAGAAAATTATATTTTATAAAAAAAGGAAAAAAAATCAAGCATAACGTTTACTTTTACTTTAATAATTGATGCAACTCTGATAACAGCGTGCAGCACAATACCAACTATTGGAATTTGGAATAAGTATTCGAATTTTTCAACGGTTCGGAAATATTTAGGGAGCGATTTAAGCGAAGCAGAAGTCAATTTCTCTCCATTATATCTAGTTCTTTCACAATTGTGGCTCCAAAAGTGTATCTTCTAAACTGCAGAAAATTTATTTATTTTAAAATTATAGATTAGATGTCTTTAAATTATTGTGATCAACAATTTTTATCTCGATAGCTTCTCTTTTTTAACTTAACACCCTCTTCTTTAGAAACAAATTAAATGTCCAGAGCTAATATAAAGCCTTTTCAAAGCCTTTTCTCTTTCCAAATTTCGGTTAGTTCTTTAAATTCTCTTTTTAAGCAGAGGATTTTAAACTTAGAGAGAAGGTGTTAAGACTAAAATTGTTGATCTTATTTATCTACACTTAGCCATTTTGCTTAAAACATCTTCGCTGCTTGCCTTAAAATAATTTTCGTTTTCTGTAGTTTTTACGATTTCGCATCCAAATCCACCACTAGATATATTGTAGAAATATAAACTTGAGATTAATTTAAAGCGCCCCCATTTCACATTTTTTTAAATTCTACTACTAAGATTATTGCTGCAGCACTGTTGTGTATCAGTTGAGTTCTTTTTTTTAAGTTTTTTTTTTTTGTTTACTTACAATCACACGATATTTAATACAACTAACGTAAAAACCACAAATGATTGCGTTAAACTAGTATTTAAAACAAGTTGATGCTTGAAAAACTTAGTTGATAACCATAGCAGCGACTTCATGATTCGACAAAACTCTCTGAACATATTTATTCCATGATCGGAATGAGCACAAATTTCCCCTTTCCCTATCTACGATAGCGAAAACGACGAAATGGTGCTCGTAAGCGCCGACATGTTACCTTCACCTCTTTTTTGAGAAACTGCGATATGGCCAAGGATTTGGCATTGACTGTAGCCGCTTCAGCTGCACATGTGCTAGTTGCCGCTGCATTGTTACTAGCCGCATATTTTGCCAAATCAAACTTACGCTTTGGTGTATGATTGACACAGTGCGTCTCATGTTCTTCGCCGCCTCCGCCGCCAGCTTTTAAAAGTGCCGAGTGAGAATTACTTAGATCCAAATCGGTGTCCAGACCATCGGAGGAGACTGTAAATATATCAGAGTTGTCACCTGCTTTTTCACTTGGACTAACACAGCTGCCTAGACTGCCATTGAGATGTGGTGTTGAGCGTCGCAAACTGCGTAATAGCTGTGTAGACGGCGTAGAAGTATTGGTCGCCAACGTCACCACGTTAGCCATTGTAATATTCGTTGTGGCTGATAATCTTTCCACTGGACTGACTGCTGTGGTACGCCGTGCACGCTTTAATGGTGGCTCATAGTTTACCAACGTATCGTCGTCAGCTGCCTCATCTTCTACATGATCTGCACCTTCGTCGTCTGCTGTGACTGCTACTTCACCCTCCTCCTCATCATCATCATCATCATCATCTTCCTCCTCAACATCTGCTTCGCGATCATCGACTGAATCATCCGCCATTGTTTCGGCATAGTCTTCCTCTTCGGGTATACTTTCGGCAACATCAAGTTCGGTGTCATTATCTACTGTTTTACATTCCACTGCATCTTCGTCTTCGTCGTCTTCATCTTCCTCTTCTTCTTCACCATCATCATCATCGTCCTCAATATCATCGCTGTCGGGGGGTGTTATGACGACACTTTGTCTCGTCGTTTGTTCTTTACCTTCATCTTCGCCGTTTTCTAATGCACCAGCTGGCTTTAACGCCAGCGCTTCTACCTGGCTTCCAACTGGCTTCTCACTCATAGGTTGCAGGAAACGTATTTTGTCCGTTAGTTGTTGCTGCTGCCGCACGGAAGTTTTCTTTTTCTGCACCTTTGGCCAACCGGTGCGATTTGATTTCAGACTTTTGCGTTTTTTAAAGTAGTTCTGCAGCGCCACCGAACTATAGAGCGAGAAGGTTTTTTTGCTGCCCGACTGCTGTTGATCGGAACTCTGTTCTTTTTCGACACCAGCAGCTACAGCTGGCGTGCTAGTAAACAGATCGTATAGATCAAAATCGCTGGAGAAATAGTCCGTCGCTGGTGGCGTATTCGTGGTGTCAGTCTTCGCTGCCGCCTTTGCACTTTTTGCTGATCTTTTGGTTTCTTTGACTGTGGCGTTTGGCTGAGTATTTTTCGCTAGGAATTCCGATTCCTGTGCATCAAAATCCAAAGTGCGACCTGAATATTCTAGATACTTATCTATCTGCCATTCTAACAGTCTTACATTTGTATGCTCCTTGGCGGTGTCGAGTGCTTTTAAGGCTGCCGCGTCCACCTCAAACTCGAGCACACCTTTTTTAGAGCCCGTCTTGCGTATTGATGGTTTTTTACCCTTGGTCACAACGCTGGTGTAGGAATGATATTTGGATGGCTGGCGCCTTCGTCGTTTCAGCTTTGTTGTCGGTGAATCTTGTCGCTCTTGCGTAGCCGTCATATTGACAAGGCGTGCTCTCGCTGTCGGTTCAATCGTAGGTGAATGATTGTACTTATTTTGACCACGTCTAAGTCGTTTCACATTTTCTGAAATTTCGGTGGCAAAACGTAACTCTTCGACGGGTGTACCAGCAGCAGAGCGTGTACTACGCACTGTAAGTGATGTTTCAAGAGCAGGCGTAGCTGGAGCTGGTATTGATGCTGGTGTTGGCGCTGGTGCAGGTGCAGTTGTTGATATTGTTGTCGGCGCTGGTTGTTTACTTGCTTCCAACAACTCCTCTTCTACAAAATTTACGGGCGGCGTAGGTGTGTTTGCCGGTGGTTCATCGGTTTCGGAATTTGGTTTACTTTGCGAATTTTGACGCTGCTTGATCAAACAACTGACTAAAGCCAATGTAGATGCATGTTCGCGCGGTGACTTACGTGGCGGTAGTTCCAGACTCAGTAAAGCAGCTTTATTCAAGTGTTTGTTACGTGGAAATTTTTTGCTGTAAGTGGTATCCGTGCTGCTGGCGCAACTGCTGGCATTGCTGTGTATGGAACCGGCGCGTCTTTCGTGCGCCTCGCGGTCTGGTGTGCTGGCTTTGCTTGGAAATTTTGTAGCTGTTTTGTTTGCTCCCGGCAGTTTTTGCAGCAAATCCGCTTGTTGTTGCTTCTGCAGCAGCTCCTGTTGTTCGCGACGATAGCGTTGTAGCAAGTGCAGCTTTTTATGTGTATAGTTTGAGGAGGAAGAGGCATTGCCGAATAGCGTAGGAGAAGATGGCGATGTTGTTGAAGTAGTCGCAGCATCAGGCATCTCTTTGGTGCAGAATGGTTCAGGCTCCACCTTCAGTTTACTTTTGCACTTTTTGACTTCAACATCCGAGCCGCTTTTCTTTCCTGCTGCATTTCTACTAGTTGTCGCGGCCGCAGTTTCACCTCCAACTGCACACAATTTACAGCTGATGCCGTCGAGTGTACGATTAAACGGTATCGGTCCCAACTCATATGGTAGTTTTCTATAGTTTGTCGAGCCATAGTATTCGAAAATTTGTTCTTCGCCAGCATCTTGCCGATTAAAGACGTGAAACCATAGATCCGATTCGGGCACACGTTCGAAAGCGTATTGATGCTCCTTAAAACGTTCACTTTTGAAGAAATCGTAAATGTTGGTTTTTTGTGGAACGGAGTAGCTGAGCTGTGGTGCTGGCGGTCCAGTTGCGGCTGATAGAGATTTTATCTTGGCTGGACTTGGTTTGGGTGGTTTAGGTTTGGGTTTAGGTGTTCTTTTTGTTTTCGGCTTTGACGGCTTCTCCTCCACAACAACATCATCACCAACATAATCTTCATCATCATCATCGTCATTGTCATCGTTGTAGTCATCTTCATCGGTACTCGCTATACTTGCTGCTTCCTGCTTGATGCACTTTTTTGTTGCCCGATTTGTGGCTCTGTGATCGCGGTTGTTGCTGCTAAAGCGTTTTTGGCGATTTGCTGCTATTGTCGGCAGTTGTGTCTTAATGTTATAACCGCGAAAATTGCCTACATAGTCTTCATCATCATCATCGTCGTCGTCAACATAGCTATCTATATCGTCATCTTCGTCGTCATCATTGACGTATACATTTTTCATCTTTGTAATATTATTATCATTAACGCTGTCAGCTTTGTGTGATTCTTCATCTGTATCTTCTTCCCCCATCCTATCCTCCAGTTTTACAACTATTGCAGTTTGAGCACGACTTTTAATTTGCTTCGCTGCAGTCGCCGTCGTCATTACCATAATTTTGGACGGCGTTGCGGAACTTCTTCTGCGGCTACTACTATCATTACTCAGACGTTGGTTGTTCTTGGCCGCCTCCACTGCTGCACGCAATAGACGACTACTAGTCGTCGCCGCTGTAACAATAGCTGTCGCTGTACGACTACTTTTGCGTGTCGCCTCTGGTAGTGTTAAACTTGTTGCCACCAACTCAGCGTTGGCAGAGGCGACAGTATTAGTCGTGACTGGCGTTTGTAGCAAACTTTTCAGTGTAAGTTCTTCTGGCTGGATGGGGGCGATTGGAAAGCTCTGCTTACTTGGTCGCCCTTTTCTGCGCTTGGCTACCACGATTGGTCTTTTCCCAATTGAGTTGTTTAGCGGTTTGGCTTTTATCACCTGATCATTATTTTCTATATTCTCGCTGATCACTTCATCCACTTGTTGTTCGCTGGTGCTATCCAAGCTGATGCTTGTCGAAGAAACACTAGCACGTAAAGCATTTTCGGATGTCGTTTGGCGATCCTGATCAGTAGGCAATTCGCTTGATGTGCGTCTGCGTGGAAACATAAAGTTTTCTGCCTCGCCGTGTAGACGCGACAGTTCTGTTTGACGCACTTTTTTAAACTTAACAATTAGTGATGGCGAAGCTACAATTGCGGCGGTATCACCAGCATCACGTTGCTTGCGCGGTGGTGTGCAGCAGCCATCTTGCGCCAGCGATGTCTCGACCACTTTGTACAGCGAAGATGGTGGCAACATGGCACGTATAGGCGGCGAAATAACCGAAACAGCTGCAGGTTTCTTGCGTATAGTGGCTGGTGGTGCTGGTGTAGGTATGGCCAAGTCATTTTTAAACGCTTGTAGTTCAATTTTGCTGCTGCACGCAGAGCTAGTTTTCTTCTGTGGACTTACGGAAGCTGAACGTGCAGTTTTAGCTCCGCAAATATTTTGAAACTTTTCCGAAGAATGTTTGCCCTTCGTGCTGCGTTTGGATTTTTCGCGCAGCGATGGTGAAGGCGTCTTATGAGAGTGAACGGCGGAACGTCGCTTCTCTTTTGCTTGACTGGGTTGATGATCTTCCAGCGGATCTGCTGCGTCCGTATCTAGACTGGTTACATCTTCAACCACTTCCATTTCCTCTTCCAGCTCAGACCTGACCCCAAGTGTTTTATTTGCATCTAAAAACTTATTAACATCGGCGCTGGCATGAATCAGAGTATCCAGAGCTATAAAGTTTTGCGTGTTTTTGGCGAAATACTCGTGATCCTTGGTCTTGAGATGTATGGTCAAGGTATCATATTCTATTTTGCAGATCTCGCAAACACCACACTGCTTTTCGCTGGACTCTTTGAGTTGCTTGCAAGCGGCAACGGCAGCTGCGGCACCAACTTCAGCATTGGTGGAGTGCGGTTGCAAACGTCCGTTGCTAGATTTCGTAACGCCAACATCGGCGGCGCTTTTTTTCAATGCATGCAGGCCGCCTTCTTTTGTTGTGGCACGATGTTGTGAGGAACGCGAACGCGATTTGCGTGTCATTTTTGTGGACTCTAGATCGGCGTGTTCAGGCTCCGGCTTTCTTTTGGGTGAAAGACGAAACGCACCGTCTTCACGATTCAGTTCGATTTTAGGCCACTCTGTGGGTTTGCGAAAAAGCTGATAGTAGGGCCTTTGATTTCGTTTAATGGCTTCGATTTTTATAAAGCCTCCTTTAAGACTTATGGGTTCAACTGTTCCAGAAGGCTTGCCGCCGATTGGTTTTTTTGCACCACCCTCTAGATAATCCTTGAGATCGTGAGAGATGCGCTTAAAGAAGCGTAGAGCGTACTCGGTTGACCAAATAATATAAGTGGGTGTGGTTACTACTAAATTGGGATTATTTTTGTTGCTGCTGTTATTGTTGTTGTTGTTATTATTATTGGAATTATCATAAATAGCTGCAGTGTGTGTCGTACTTGGTCGCCGGGCTCTATTTAGCATAGCATCAGCGCGTGATTGTTTTTTGCCTGTTGTTGTAGAGCTTCCAATGGTTGTAGTTCCACTGCCAGCATTTTTAGTGCTTTCACAGGGTGACTGTTCGTAGGAATACGGCGTATGCGGTGTGCCTGGAGTGACAGGTGTTTGTGGTGTTAGCGGTCGACTAAGATTGGGTGTATTAATGTTGTTATTATTATTATTGTTGTTGTTATTATTTTTGTTGCAAACTGGTTTGTCCGTTACAAAGTGTGTGACGCTCTGCGTTAGAAAGAATTCCAAGCAGCCACCGAGTGACGCTATTTTCTCTTCAATAGTTTTGGTCAATTGATGATCACGTATATCTAAATAGAATTTGAAATGAATCAAGGGCTTTTTGCCTTTGATTATTTTTGGGGAACGATGGTGATGATGATGTTTGCGGTTTTGTTCTTGATGTGTTGTTGTTGTTGTTGTTGTTGTTGTTGGTGCTGCTGTCGTTGGCAATGATTGCTGAGTAGTTGCTGCTGTTTGTTTGTTGTTGCTATCGATATCCGACTGTGGTTGCATGCCTTTAGAGACAAATTAGCTATTGTTGTTGGAGTTGTTGTCATAGCAGAGCAGCGTGGAGATGAAGTTGATGTTCATTGGTTGGTTCGTTGGTTGTTGTTTGTAAAGCGCACCAAAAAGTAGAAGAACAAAAACATACAAATTTGTTTGATTTTTAATTTTTTTCATAGTTTTTTTTTTGGTTTTAATAACAATATTTAGTAGCTAGTGATGCATTATTTATATGTTAAAAACAAAACATAAACAAAACTTTTGAAACTTCAACCAAAAACGATTAAATTAAATGAACATCAATAAATATAAGGCTTAAATAGATGAAATAAAACAGTGTTTGGAATGTGGCAAGGAAAATGAAGAAAATAAAAGGGGGCTTGTCAAGACGCTGGTTGCTGAAGCTGTTCGTACATTGTAAGTAAAGATTTTCTACTATAGGTTTTGTTTAAGAACTCACCCTCAAGAACAATTTGGTGGGCTGTTGCGAATATTTGGGGATGAACAAATTTAGATTCTTTTGTTTTCTTATTTACAGACATAAATTCAGGTAGTTGCCAATATATGCGGGATGAGCTAATAAATATGAACTAAGACAAATTTGCGACAGTGTGACAAACAAACGTGCTAGTATTTATCGATGTAAGCAAAGGAGCTGTGTAACAAAGATGATGATTATTACTATCTGTACAAAAATCTGTATAAAATGCACCGGAGGAGTCAAATTTCAAATTTCTAACAACTTCTGCTGGACATTCTCAAATTTGTTTTAACTAACTCCGTAATTTTAATGGTTAATAAGGCTAAACAAAATTTTAAAGATATCGAACAATGAGGCAGATACAGTGTAATTTGAACATTTTTGTTTTATAACTAAGCTTTCATCAAGCTGATAAAATAAGTTGTACCAAGTATTAAGGTATAGCATGCTCGAAATATACTTCTATGATCCATTGAAAGCTCATTTGAAAAATGATTCAAATATTTTATCATTTGAACACTCAACTTCTTTCATAAATTCTTAAATTGTTCTGTGATTAATGCAAACGCTGACACATAAATTATACTTTTGTGCCCTTAAAAGTATGCTAGTTTTATTTGCTACTTCTTGTTCCTTATCCCTGAAGATACAACTTTATACTTTCTAATTTTTATGCAAACTTTTGTTGTGTTATAGGAAAAGGTTTCATCTAGATTTATTAATTTCAAATTTATTAGTGATTGAGTTTCTAAAATATGTCCCTGCGTAAAATATGTTGAAACGTCACGTTGTTCGATGCAAATCTGGCTGATTTGAGATGTCAATAGATGAAGAAAAAATGAATTTTTTTAAAGTGCCCCTTATTTTTTAGCTCCTACAATGATGTCCACGGTTTTTTATTCCAATGATATCTTAACATAAGACTTGCGAATAAGCCAAGAAACAGTTTGTATATTGAAATAGTGTTTAAAAATGTTAAAATGAGGAGATTTAATTGCTTGTAGCTAATTATTTATTTCCACCACATATTCGATTTTATAAAATTTGCACCTATTTTTCTGTCCTCATGTGTAATAAAAATTTTTAGTTAGTAAAAAATTGGAATGTTGGTTTTGAAGATCTTAATAATCATAAATTGAAACACCCAGTACAATAACCGGATTATTAAAATTTGGTCCTGTATTCAGGAAAAAAGCGTGCAAAATAAGAACATGTGGAAAAAAGTTAGAGCAAAAAGGAGGAGTGCGAAAGGCGATGTTAAGGACGGAAATAAGCTCTTAAACCAAATATTCTATACAGACTTAACCTTTCCCTCAACCCAAAAAGGGATGAGGATGTATTTTCTTTGCCAAAAAAATTATGTTGCTTTAGCGGATATGCACTTCTATAATAGTTTTGAGTTCGAGCAGTATCTCAAACAAGGTGACAATTCAGAATAACTAGAATAATTCGATAATTAGATCCTGAGTTCACCAAAAACGGTTTAAGACTAGGTTAACTCCAAAAATTAATTATAAATCTTTTCAACAACAAATTATTACATTTTAAGTTTTCTTCAACTCATTGAATGTCTTTCTTTTACCTTCTTATTTTTAATGATTTTTATTTTTTTGTATTTTTATTTTTTTTATTCTCAAAGTTTTCAAAAGTACAGTAAAAGTGCAATATCCGATTCTTGCTCTAGATGCTTCAATAGCTTAATTTTATTTTTTTAACTTTATTTTTATTCTCTTTAAAATTATCTTTGGATGGAATTTATTGACGACTACAACGACGTTACGCCATCCGACAAATTTCTATGCGTGTATTTCTTATAGAGATGATTTTGGTGAATGAAGGTATAGAATTATATCGTGAAAACATTGACAACTACAACATAACAATACGAGGTGAAAATGAAAATGTTGTCTTATTCTGCGACTTGATTATTGCAAAAAGGCGACACGACAAGTCATATTTTCATATATTATTAATTATTAAACATCGAATTATCACAAACAACCCAAAATAAAACGCAAAATGAGGACGAACAATACAAATAACAAAACATGCACAAAGTAAAACGAAAACATTTACAAATGTCGATGTTTTAACAGCCGATACACATTGACTGCAACCTGCGACGAACAACAAACGTCAAAAAATAGAACGCATGTCTTCTTATGTAAGTGTAATTTTTGCCTGCAGCACGACAAAGAGAGGATTCGACGACAAATGTTGCAGCCGCAGACTTCAATCTATTTCTAATTTGATAGCCGACAAAAGAGTACTCTGAAGTTTGTTTACGTTTTTTTTTAATTATATTCAAGCTAGCTGTACGTTTTTCGTTGTGTGAGTCTTGTGATTATTGTTTTGATTAATATAGTTTGAAAGCGATTTAATAAATTAAATACAATTCATCAGAAATACAAAAATACAGATTGTTGCTGCTGCAATCATTATAATCAAGTCGTCGGGAACACTTCGACAATTCTCTCTGACGACAATTTTTCGATTTGTCGTTGGACGCAGGTTGCAGTCAATGTGTATCGGCTATTAATCTTGACGCATGTCAAATTAGAAATAGATTTCAATCGACGACAACAATTTTGAGCCTGAACCAATTGCGCACAACTAGCGACGAACGCCAAATGTCACCTTAAATTCACATGTATTTCTTATAGCCTGGACACATTGCGCACGACAAGCAACGAGCGCCAAACGTAACTTTAAATGTACATGTATTTCTCATGGGACGAAATCTTCTAGACTTTGCGACGACATCGAATGTCGTTGACATTGGCTTCAATTTAATTCTAATTTTACATGCGATAAAAATAAATTGTTGTTGTAAATTTATTGTTTTTTTATTCGTTTGCTTATTTCAAGCATATGTATTTACAACTTCAATAAATATATTTTATCAAATAATTATTATTAAATGCCAAAAAAAATTAATGCATTAATAAACATGACATAAGGTCTGTTCGCGTAGTCAATTGCAAATTATCTACAGCCACATAAACATTTATCTACAGCCACTGAGTGGAGAATTGACGTTCGTCGCATGTCGTGCACAATGTGTTCAGGCTATTAAAGGGCCAATTCTTGTAGGCTTCGCAGTGACATTGTTACGCGACATCGAATCAGCGCTGCCGAAAGTACTACTATCGGAGTATTTTACTCCTATTGACTCTTGAGTACTACTATACTCCCCAAACACAAAAAGTACTACTATTTATTAATAGCTCAAAACGGCCTAATTTGTTCTCGCCATTAATGTAAAAATAATTTTTTCTGAAAGCTTCCTTTTTTCGTTCATTTTATTCGTTAATTTTCTTGTTCACCTTGTCTTTCATTATGCCGCACAGTGTAACGAGGCGGCCAAATGGAAAAAAATTCGCGAATTTGGAAAATAAGTAAGCAAACTTCTAGTTAATAACATACGTTATGTGAATCTAACTCCATTCGGCGATATCTTTCCATTTATGGAAGTTATGCTCATTGTTTTAAATTGAACGAAAGTTCAGTTTCTACAGTTTAGTATTGAAGATTATATATCGTTAGATTAAGCAACAACAAAAGATAGTAAACGATTAATTACTAACATTTTGTTATACCAAAACAAAGTCCAAGAAATCGTAGCAAACAGCAAAAGTTGTATATACTTTAAAAAAAATTTGTGCTTTCCACTTTTATTCATTAACTTTTTCACATGTTAGATAATCAACGTGTAAAGGGTGTCTCAGTAAGAGTGCACTTTCTTATTTCAAATTAAAGATGCGTATTTTTTGAGAGAGTCGTGATTTTTTTATTGAATTGTAAAAGACATGTTCCGATTATGTATGGAATAAAATATCCGACAAATGGCCCTGATGACAGACCATTACACTTTTCATGAAATTTTCGATGACATTTTCACAGAGATGTGGCTGTATCTCACAGATGACGTGTCGGATCTCGGATTTGAGCTCAGGAATTGTTTCTGGTTTATTCACATAATCCTGTGATTTCAGAAAACCCAAAGAAAAATCGCACGGCGTTAAATCGCATGATCGTGGTGGCCAGTTGACATCAGCATTTATTGATTTAATTTGTTATGGAAATCGTTCCTGCAATAAATCCATTGTTTGATATAAATGCAATTAATCCGTGGTGTGGCAGGTGGCGGCATCTTGCTGAAACAACATGTCGTCCAGATCCATGCCTTCCAGTTGAGGCCACAAGAACTCTGTTATCATGTTTCTGTAACGAATGAAATTTGAAGTTGTTGAAAACGATGCCGAATTGATGTTGTCGGAATTTCGGCGACACTCTCGCTTACAGTAGCAATTTTTTCAAGAGACCAACCAGTACGTTGACGCACAGTAGTCTTACTGTCCATAGCCGACACAGTTTCTTCAAATTTTTTGACCACTCTTCGAATGGTTGACACATAGGTGCACTTTCTCTACTGAAAATGGTTCGAAGTTTGCGAGCGGTCTTTCACAATTAACTTTCCACAATTATAACGCATTGTTCTTTCGTAAAGCGCTCCATTTTTAATAATCGGAATAAATATATGTTCCAACTGCGAAATCTCAGAGTTGCACAAAATAAAAATAACACTAAATTTAGAAAGTGCACTCTTACTGAGACACCCTTTACATGTATTAAAGGTACGACAACATGCAACGAGCAAATGAATCAAAGGTGATTATTTCAAAATTTTTATTTTTGGCTTATCATGTTTATGCAATTACTAAGCACAATATTGCCGTTTCCACATGGCAATGCAACGCAGAAATTACATTTTCAGGGCTTAATTTAATAAGGAAATATCGTAAACGATGGGACGGGTTTCGTTTTTCGAGTGTAGTTTTGAACCGGATGGGAAAAATTATAACTTGGATAAACCAATAAAAATGTATGCTTAATATGCTTCAACTATTACGAATGAAGCTATGTGATATTGCCATCATGTCAAAAATTATAGCCATTTTAATGAAAAAACTTTGTTATGAAATGAAAAAACAAGGTAAATTAATAAAAAGGAGAAAATAATAACATTTTATAAATAATTATAAGTTTGTTTTGCTAAAGTTATTTTTGTCATTATTTCCAAGAACTAAAGTACTCCTAAAACTAACAAAATACTCCCCAAAAACTAGAAATTTACTACTATTCAAAATTGTAAAACGGCAGCACTGCATCGAATGTCATTGTCGATGGTTTTAATTTAACTCTAATTTGACATGCGAGAAAAGGAAATTGCCAATGTGTTCAGGCTATTATTAATATTTTGACAGGCGACATTTCTATGTATTTCTTTGCTTGTGGGACGTGTTACATTCTTTTTTTATTGTTTTTGTCTTTATAAAAGCAGTTAATGTATACATTTACTATTTTATTATATTGATATAATATATTTATAGTATTAAACGCTGTTTTTTGGATCGCCTTAAAAAAATCATATAGCCGTCGCTATGACATATCTCTCTCTTTTATCATGTAAAATCGTTGTCGTCGTTAATGTATTCCATGCATAAATTGTAATTTATTTCTTAACTAAATTTCTTAAATAAAATTTCAACCCAATGCAGTGCTTCTTGATAATTCGTTCAATATCTAAGCCGAACTTAGTACAAATCATCTATAAAATTTAGACAGAAAACTAAAGCTTCCAGAGCTTCAGTTAAGATCTCATTCATACAATTGAATGAAAGTGGCTAAAGTATAACAATTTTGGAATTGGAAATCAGTTAACGAAAACATGCATGAGTACAACGTTTTATATCGTGTTTTAAGTTGCTCGCTTGCATGGATTTCCGTTACCCGACATATCAGTTATAAAACAAATTCCTCTCTTAGTAAAATACAATTTTGACGGTATTGACTACCTCTTCTGAACTAAATCTATTACAAAATTTAATGACTGAAAATAATTAAAGAAAAAGTAAATTAAAAGTAAAAAGTTAATATAGACGCACTGATGAGTTAGAAGAGTAGTAAGAGAAAAAAAAAAACAAAATTGACAAGTTTGTTTTTGTCATTAAGCATGTTTGGTGCAGCAGCTCTGGACATTTCATGGGATTAGGGTCAAGCGCGACGGGAGGAGAAAGAATGTGTTGTTAAGTTACGGCCAACTAACTAACTACCAACATTTTGTATGCAATGAACAATATTTTAAATAACGAGAAATTGCCGTGTTCGTGGCTTTTTTTTTAATTTTTTTTTTCTTGCATAGTTTATGGAAAAATTAACACTCGCGGAGATAGCCAAGCAACCAAAGTGGTGCAAAAAAAAGAGCACAAACACATGTAGTTCGGCATAAAATCATGAAATAAAATAAATAAACGAAACATAAAGTATAATAGAAATAAGCGGCATAGAGTGTGGAGTGTAGAGTGCGGAAAACTACATGTATACAAAATAAAATACAAAATTTTGTGTATTTTTTTTTTGTTTGGGTTTTATTGTTGAAGGCAAAACAACGACGAACAAAACTAAAAAAAAAACACACAACGAGCAAACGTTTTGGTGGATGTTGAGGCATAGGTTGCGTTTGTTGGTTGGTAAATGTTTGGAAGGCGGCAGGAATAGCTGCCGCTGTCTAAACGTTTGTCTGTCATACGTTAGGTTAGTCAATGCTTGCTGCCATCGCTACCAATTTGTGCTGTAGCTGTTGTTGCTTGTGCCTGCCTGTATTCTTCCTCCTATTTCATCTTTTTTTTTATATTTTTATTTATTGTACATATTTAGGTTGTTTTTCGTTTTTAACCAAACGACGAATTGGATGGATGATAAAGTAGTCTATGTATTAAGAGAGAATTTGTAACAAAAAAGAAGAATTGTGTGCATGAGGGCAATCGACGTTGATTCGGCCGCTGCTGCTGCTAGTTGCATCCACTGTGCATAGAAGTTTGATATGTGGAAGTGAAATTTTTTTTTTTATATTTTACAAACAAGTAAAACAACAGGACCAAAACTGAACTTTACAACTTCTGCTCGTTAATTTCGCTGGATATTTTCCAAAGGATTTAACTAAATTTAAACAAAGCTACATCATGGTTTTATTATGGAATTATATTTGCCAGCAGACGCTGTTGTTTTAAAAGAAACAGAACTTGATATTTTAACTATTACAGAGCATTTGTTCCAAACTCACATAATTAGCAGCTGTCATTTCTAGAGCATACATTTTTTTTGTTTTGTTTTTGGTAGGTTAACAACTACTTTTCTGCAACCCTGACGTTTTCAAGCATTTGACAGTGGCGCGCATTCCGCATACAATACACAAAACAGAGATATAAAAAAATAAAAACATGGAGTAGAAAATAAAACAAGAAAACGCCGACTGCACCACTGTAGACCCAATGATAACAACAACAACAAAGAATAAGCACAACAACAAAACCAAGGTAAATGCGAAAGTTGTACAAAACGTGGAACAAGAACAGAAACAAAGACAGCACACACACACTGCATGCATAGCTACCGTCGCTAGTCACTACCAATGAGGAAAGAATGTATGGAATACTTGGCTATGGAAGCCTCGCTAACGGTTGGGCATTGGAATGGATTTAACCGAGAGCAACAAACAACAACAAGAACAACGAGGAAACAGCGAAGGCACATACAGGCCAACCAACGATTGACTAAATCATGGTGATGATGTAGTAGCACTAGCCATGGCGGCACAGAAACAGACCATAGCGCAGTTCAATTGCAAAGACTTGCAATAGGAATTTCATATATGTTTTGTGTTGTTCACAATATCTTGATTTTTTTCATTTAGGTTTTAGGTTTTTATTTTTTCTGTGCAGTCAGTATTGCTTGTTTTTTATTTTTCTGTACGCGTTCGTTGTGCTCGTCGTCACTCAGTTTATTGTTTGTTTGTTGTTGATCTCTCGCTATAGGTAGTTGCTGAAAAATAAAAACGAACGTCTGACGATGACGACCACGACGACGACGACTAACCGGCAACGGTTAGGAGGGCTGAGACTTCAGCGACAGCTCATGTGGCAATGTTACGAAAACTAAACTAAATTGTTTTCTTTAATAGCAAAATATACATACAATTAAGCATAAGTGAATGAAAGAAAAAAAAAAATTTAATGTAGAAATAGAAACAAATGTATAACGAGAAATGTTGTTGTATGTCGTGGTGGATTGATGTGCTATGTTAAATTGTACTACACTAACTTAACTTCAGCTACACTACACATACCTTTCATGAATTCGCGGAGTTGTTCAGCGCTTATATTCCGGTAGCCCAGTTCATTTAGATACGCAAGTATTGCACGCGCGTCCAAAGTCAGATGAGACATCGTTCATATAGTGCATTATATGCTTCCACAAATGTAAGGGGGGTATAGAAGGGATCACCAATTTATTCTACTGTGTCCGGTATGCCTTGGCGCTCTGCTTCGTTTGTTTGCTGCTCCTGCTCTACCCACAGTCGTTGCACACTCTAAAGATCTTGTTCTGGTTTACAAATTCTCAAAAACTTTGCTTGTCTTTTAATAAACTGTAGCAGCAAAGTCGAGCAAAATGAACTTAAATTGATATTAAATTCAGGCAAAAAGAAAAAAAAAACGAAAAGCAACGTATAACAAAATGAAACGCAAACGAAAAAATCAACCAATCCTAAAATCGTCGTTTTTTCTTCTACAGCTTTTATTCACTCTAGATTTATGCAACTTTTCAATTAACGTATCTTCTTATTTTCTGTTAGCTTAAGTCAATTGTACTTTGAACTTTTCTTTTTTAATATTTTTATGTATTAATTTAAGTTAAAACACCATTTTATTTTACTTAATTTGTAGACATTGCTGTGAAATTTTCGATTTCTTCGTTTCGTTAACGACGCTCGGTTTTGCTGTTTGGTCGGTTCGTTTCGTTTTCGTTCTTGTTGGCCTCAGTTGACGTTCGCTGCCCGCGGTCGCTGCTTCGTTTTCGTTATTCGTGGTGAAGTTGAGTTTGCGGTGCTATTGTTTTCGTTCATTTCCGATTTTTGACATTCGTTGAAGGTACAGTGTTGCATTTTCACAGCTTGAAGTAGCAATACAATTTCAATGAATATGTGAAATGTAATTTCTTGAACTTTTTTAGTTTTCGAGTTGAAAAGGGCAGCCCATTCTACAATATATGTCAGATGAACATGTAGTTCGATAAGATTATGGAACTATTTTCGTTAGTGCTACATTGTCACACATGTTGGATAGACCTCACTATTTTACATGTCGAATGGATCGATCAATAAGGAAAAATGTTTGTCTAACTTAATTTGTAGAACACGAACGATACAACATTTGCAACGACATGACATGTCTATTCCTGTCCTATAAAAGTGGCTTAACCAAAATTCATGCTAGGCAACACTGTTGTCAACAATATTATATTGTCGAAAACTCATTTAAGCCCGTATGATACTTCATTTTTTTGTCCAATTTTTCTAACTGAAAACAAGTGGCGCGTGAGCAAAACAATAACGGTCGGTTTGTTCGCAGAGTTATAAATATAAAACTTATTCTGTAACTATTTTTGTGACTAAATAGGTTTGTTCGCCATCTAGAACTCGTTATCCATCGAATTGAAACGAACTTTAAGCCTCGTTATAAATAAAAATTCTGTTGTGCTAAAACGCCACAAAATGTGTTTTAAAGTTTTAACGAGTTTTATAGCTTGGTTATGAATTAAACTTCAGTTCTATCAAAACGCTACAAAAAAAAAAACAAATTGGCCATATCAGCCCTTGAAAGGACTTTGACCGAGCTTCTTATGATCAATTGTGTTGTGTATGTTATGAAATGTTTGCACTCAATTGACTGAGAACTGGACCTACATGTTTTATGCCGACTCCGAACGGCTAAAATTCATGTTCTCAAGAAGCTTTACATGACATTATTTACTCTCTGAGGTTTGGCATTGTCTGCAGAGTTGTGGTGGCCGATCAGAAAAATTTTTTATTGAAAAAAACTTTTCGCCGCAGCTGCACTCTCAAAAAAAAAATTGTTAATTCTAACAAGAAAACGACAAAAATATTGGTTAAAATAGCATTAACAATAGCAATTCTTGAATTCTGGTTAGAAGTAACAATCGAAGTTGTACAATTTTTGTAAATACATTTTGATGGCAGACTTGTCATTTATGAATGTAAAAATGTCAAAACATATTGTCAAAAATGTTTACACGTCAAAAATGAAGTGTCAAAAATCAAACGTCAAAAAATTAAACGTCAAAAATTTTATGTCAAAAATTAAACGTCAAAATTTAAACGTCAAAAAATTTAAATTTTTCTGTTAAAAAAGTCTTGCATTTAAAATACGAATTTTATTTGATTATATTTCACAATTATTTTTAGCAGGCATTTTTGTTTTATTCAGAATTTTTAATTAAATTTGGCTGGTTGAAAGCAGTTTTCGCTTCAGTCTTTCGTCTACCTCTTCTGTGGAAAAACCTGTTGGACAATCTGCTTTAATAAATTTAATTTTCTTATAAAAATAAGACGCACGCTTAATATGCAAAATCAAGATCTTCATCCAATTTCTCTTCATCCATTTCTTAAGAAAATATCTGCACGGAAATAAATCTCCAAAGAATCGTTTAGATTAAGAATCATGGTTTAACATCAAAGCACCGAACATGAAATATGAATAGCCACCATCAAATATAGCTTAATGATATAAAATATAATCATTATATCTACCTTTATTTCGTTAATTATATGTTCCTTTTGCAAGCACCAGCATACAATTTTTATGTTCTACTGAATTGAAGTTTAAAAAAAAAACAAAAAATTTCAATTCTTTTTTTTTTTTAATTGAAGTTTAAAATTTTTCAACAAACAATTGAATTGTTGAATTCAACAATAAAAAAAAACAACAATAAATTTAACAATATTACAATAAGAATTGTCAATCTTTGAAAAGAAAAAATTAAAACTCAAAATCAAAGGAAAATTTGATCATGGAAATTGTTAAATTTATTAACAATTGAAATTGTTGAATTTTAACAATAATTTTGGGAGAGTGTGGGGATCGAACCCGGGCTCCGAGCATGATAAACCACACACTTAACCTGCATGCCACGGTCACCTGCTACAAGATGTATAGTTATTTGATGCTTTGACTTTTTCATCACGTTATAAAAGCATTTTATCAGTTTATAACGCGTTACAAATCGACAGAAAAAATTTAATGAACAAACTGAAAAAATTATAACGTGTTATAAAGATGTTTTATTTTATAGCTAGTTTTAGATATAACGAAAGATATGCAAAAGAAAGATCAATGACTGAAATCGTAGGGTTGCATTGTAAAAGAGTGCAAAAGTACTTTGACATATTTGTTTTGTTTTTTTTTAATATATTAGTTTTTAATAAAATGTAGGGAAAATTGATTTCGTTTGGGATACAAAAAATTGTTCTTGTGGAATAAAATTTTGTATTGAGAAAGTGAATTCAGTACGAATCTCAAACTTCTTATCAGATCTTGGATAACACTATATGTATGCCAATGTTTTTGTACATGGTATCCCACTATTTTTGACGTAGAATTACGTCTTACAGCGCGGTTTGTATGGGGTCGTTTTAACAGATTTTTTCAAGGTCATTAGGCAACGTTTTTGGCGAATACTTTAGGGTATACCTACAGCCTTTAATACTCTTCGTTCAAAGATAATATATACACTAAAATATCAGATATATCCTGCGCTGAATGAATATCTAACTTTGGATTTTGTCACTATTATATTAAAGTCACAAAATAGTAAAATATAAGAAGAAAAATGCATGTTTTTATATAAGAAAATCAATCATCAGCTGCTTATGTGCCTGCTGCTTTCTTGTTTTTCTTTCGTTGTTTATGCTTGTATGCTTTAGTTGTGCACGAACTGATTGGTTCGCTTTGGCAGCATTGTAAGCATTAGTTCGCATTGGGTTTATGTATGCACTACTGTTCTAGTATACTAAGTGCTCTATTTTGAAACCAGAGGTCATGAACCTCTTTTCAACTCAGTCAATGAACTCAATCTGTCAAATTTAACGAAATGGTTCTGTGATCCGGTTAGATTTAACTCTTATGTAACTCTTAACTCTTATGCAAATTAATTTGGATTCCACATCCCACTAGCACTAGCTAGTGTAGTTTGCAAACTATGCATCGAACAGAAAGTGTAGCTAGCAAACTAAATATCAGACAGACGAGAGGAAAGGACATGTGCTCAGCGAGAAATATAGTAACCATACGATTTTTTAAAAATCGGGGTCTTAATTTTAATTTGAAATAAGTAGTTAAACTGACTGTAGCTCGCAAACTATATATCTGGCAGAGACGAAAGTGGCACCAATGGAAAGTGCATTTGCATCGCCTTCTTTTCAACTAAGTCAATGAACTCAACCTGTCAAACTTAACAAAATGATCGGAAAAATTTGAAATTTTGCTTGTTTCTTTTTGCTTGCTCATTTGGTCATACTTACTTTTAACTTTTTCTTTGTTTGGCCTCGATAAGTAGTCCATAATTGAGTGTTATTCATTTATTTTTTAATTTTTGGGAGATAGATAAAAATACGTGCAAAATGAACAAAACTATTGGACCAAAGAGATAAAGTACAAGCGGTTACAACTTAAACGGAATTCTACGTCTACACTTACGATACTATCGAAACTGTTTCTTTTTTTTCTTGGTCAAATCTTTTGATGAGCTGTCAACATATATAGTTTTAGCAGTCATTTGTTAAAAAGAGCAATGAGTTTGCTTACAATTGTCTATAAAATCATATGGTTTTACATAGTAAAGATAAAAATAACATTTATTCCAAGAAAGATCCCTTTTTAAGATATTTTCTAAATTCTTCATGAATATCCAGTATGAATATATTTAATTATTTCTATTACAATAGAAATTTTTTGTAATTTTTTAAGAACCAATAAAATATTTCGCAAAAAGAAAAATTTTCTTTGTTAATATTTGGCAGTTAAGGGAAAATCCTTCAATTCAGTTTATACAGTGTGTGGCCGAGAGTCAATTGAATTGAAAGACTCAATTGGCAATTGGATTGTATCATGTACCGCTCGCATTAAAGATAGGTTTTCTTATAATTTGGACAAATATTTTTTTTGCGATTTCCGTGTTAAGAGACCCCAAATATATGTGAAAAATATAATGAGATGGCGTGTACAGAAATTTGTTTTGATTTTGGCGCATAGTGTAATTATATGATCCATGCATTTTTCTTCAAACACAGTTAATAGCTCAAAAGACCCTTTCAAACTATACTACATGTCCATCGGACATGTAGTACGACAGAATAACGGGATATTTGTTCGAGCTTTCAAATAGTACTACATGTCCGATGGACATCATTATTTTTCAGCGTTCATGCAGAGCACATCGTACAATGGCAAACAATTTCTTGCTGCTCTTGTTGTTGATGTTGTGTAAATCATAGATTATGAATAATATTTATTATATTGCTAATAATACAGAATTAATTATTTTCAAAACTCTTTGCGTGTTGCTATTTCTTATGCTTCGCGTAGCTGTTCATTCCTCGACGATTTTTGCAGAATGAGAAATGCTTCAAGTCCGATGAACGTACGTCCGATGGATCGACAGAAAAATCAAAAAATTTTGATTTTCATACTACATGTCCGATGGACCGCAGTTTTTGCTTTCAGACTTACTACATGTCGTACGACATGCAATGTCCGATAGACATGTAGTATAGTTTGAAAGGACCTAAACAATGGTTTGAGTATGAACTAATAGACGAATTAATCAACAAAGTTTTAGACCGTACTTTTTGGACCGGAATTTTCAACTAGATACGTTATGGTTCAATTTCCAATCGTGACACGTTACGCTGGAATTTGCAATCTATAAGATTCAATGAGCAATCGGATGCAATAAGATTATC
This sequence comes from Tetanocera ferruginea, assembly GCA_958299015.1. Taxonomy (NCBI): domain Eukaryota; kingdom Metazoa; phylum Arthropoda; class Insecta; order Diptera; family Sciomyzidae; genus Tetanocera; species Tetanocera ferruginea. The sequence continues at coordinate 137,258,324 of OY282641.1, forward strand.
TGAGGTCACAGACGGGTCATTGGCAATTTCATGGATACCGAACTGAATTGAAGCAAAAACAGCCCGAGTGGGATCAAAGGCATAACAAGGTAATTTTGCAACATAACAACACTCGGCCACATGTTGCGCTGCCGGTCAAAACAAACCTTGAAACGCTGAAATGGGAAGTCTTACCCCCTACTATTTGTTTTCTTTGATGAGGAGTGACCTTGAGGATCAGCACTTTCGCCCTTTTTAAATAGACTTAATCTTCTCGTGACTTTATTAGAAATGAGAATTTTTCAGTAGGAGTAAATTAAAAACTCTAATTTTTTGGGTTAAAGTTTCACTTAAACCGTACTTGGCTGCCACACACATATTTTTTTCATTTTTATTTGTTTTTAATCAGTATTTTATTTCATGTATTAACATAAACAATATGAGAACGAAACCGCAATGATATTTTCAATTTTTTTAGTTTGTGAATTGCATTTTGCTGAAAATGATTTATCTCATTGCGTCTGCTTACTTCTAATTCGTTCTCAATCACAATTTTGTCGTGGTCTATGACGGTCTAGGCAGATACTTATAATACTAAAGTGAGTATTAATGAGTGCATTCAATCCAAATAAGTGCTCAGGTAGCAAAGTAGCATAATGTGATACTCTCTGCTAAATATTTTTTTCGAAATGTCAAATTTCCAACAGACTGATTGTACATCTGTCAAAATTACGTGATCGTAAACCGTTCAACCGAGGTAGCATAAAATATTTTCGATCACTGAGATGGCGACCGCTCCCATTCATCCGGAAAGTTGTGGAGCAGCTACGTAGCAAATTTTCTGCTAAATGCACTGAATGCAACTTTGCACTGGTTCAACTATGTTGCTCAGTGTTGCTGCAGAAAAAGGGTACTTTTGAAATTAAATCTTTATATGTACAAATAAAAAAATGCCGGTTAAAAAATAAAATAGTAAGCTTGGAATAAATTTTGTTGCTGAAAAAAATGTTTTACTTTAAAATCATAAATTGTTCCAAGAAAAATAGAAAAATTGAAACCAAGTTGGTAGTCAAGTTCGAAAAGCTTGAGTGTATTAGTAAAATAGTATGAATATGTTGCAACTTGAAAGGTAAAGAAAAATTAAATGTTTAGCCACCAAATTTATAAAAAGTATTAAAAAATAAATGTGCTCCCTAATAAAATAGTACTCCAAAATAAAATAGTATCAGTACTAAAAGTGTTCGGCTTTGTAATCTCATAGTATGAAAGCATGTTCCTGTGCATCGCTGATTTTGCTGTGGTGGAATTAATTATCGAAACAGAATGGTGAGTATCTGCGTGAATGATAAATATAGCAGAATGCGTAAAAAAGAAATGGCCGAAGACAAAGTAAAATAAACAAGCACAAGACAAAGTGGATAATAATTACAATCCACGTTTTCTATCCATCGCTGGAACAACAACAAAACACACAGGTAACGTAGCTGCGAACAGCGCTGCTTTACTTTTGTTTGACATTTTTTCATTCCTTGAATCATTCCACTCACTCATTCTGGCATTTTTTAATATTGTGTGTGGCAAGTTTGTAAATTAGTATAACCAACAGGTATACCTTCCATAAATTAAGTGAAATACTTTATATAAATTGTTTTTATTGAAGCAATTATTTTATTTTAAATAAAATCATGTCAACAAAATGCACCACCAGCTTGTTTTCGCTACTTATTATTGGTTTGTATTGAAGATGAGATTTTTATAATAATTTATTTTATAACTTGGTCCTATTTAATTATACAGCCGCTCTGTTCTGCACGCCACTACATGCTGGACGTACTAATGGACGCTCCAATGGCTATAGTGGAAGACGTGGCGGTGGCGGCTATTATGGCAATCCTCAGCAGCAGCCACCGTCTGTGACACAGGAACCCGCACAAACGCCCAAGGAGTACCTTGATAATAAATCCGGATTTTCAACTTTTGGCATCATATCCATTATATTTGCCGTAATCGTCTGCTGTCTTATATTCTACTACAGCATCATATGCTATCCCTTAATTTGTAGGGATGAGAAAAAATATCGTTTCATGGATGTGTCTTCCACCATAACTGCGGCAACTTCTCGCTCGATACAATCGATAGAAAACTTTCCGGTGGATCAAAAGCATTAATGCTCACAACAATATGATCAAATCAGAAATGATTTGCAATTGACGCAATTGAGAGATCTACATCTAAACAATATTAGAATTTTTCGCGGCTTTCCAAACCAGTTGAGCCAAAATCTAGCTTTTAAAGGGCAGCTTCCAAGCACTTAAGTTATTTTCTACATGAAGTCTTAAAATAATTTTTCTTCACACTAATCTTTCTTTATAATCCGTAATAATTGTAAATTGAGTTTTCATGTTTTTCCATACACCTCAACATACAAACACACACACTTGTACACACTTACGCACGTACAAGCGCCGCAGCCAAATGGCTTGGTATAAGGTCGACGCTTAAGCAGCACAAAACAAAAACAAAATTACGAGAAATCAAAGCAACACAGCCTCAACTTCATTTGTAATCACGTCTAAACAACAGCAGCAGAAACAGCAACAATACTAGCGGTAGGCTCAGGTTTTGTCTTCCCTTTGCAATGCCATACATCCATCTTCTGATTGTGGAAAAGCAGACAGACACACAGCACACAGTACAGGTAAATCCGTAACATCATTCAGCCAGCGCATTATATCTGTACATTTTCACACGTTTTGAGTCTTCATTGAGCGAAGAATTTTGGGATAAGGTCAGACAAAGCTAGTGTGGCTTCTTGTGAGTCACTCTGTTTCTTTTGTTTCAGATTTTGGGTTGCGCGAGAATGTTTATAGTCGTGTTCTTTTTACTGTTTATGTAGTTGAGGTAAAACAATTTTTTCCCTTTGAAAGTTTTAAATAAACAAAGGATTATGTTTACATCAACTTCAGATGAACACGGTGCAATAGTGTTTAGTACTAGCCAAGCATGCAAATATCTCAAAATATCAAAAACTTAAAAAAGCCTTCATGAACCATTTAGAGGGATAGTTATGATGAAATAGCTTAACAAATTTCTTTAGAATTGCAAAATTTAGTCAATCTCGTCGCTTGCTTTAATCGCTATAGGTTTTAAAAGAAACAATTCCAACAAAACGTAGACTTTCAAAACGTAAAAATGCATAAGAATTGCCATATTTAAACCTGTTAAACCTGAAAAAACCGCAACGCTTTAAACAAATGATGTGAGCATCATCAAGAGGTTACCTACCTAAAAATGGAATTATTCAATTGCTTAATTATTTATTTCTGTGTTAGTCAGCTTCGCTAAGCAAATACCTACATGAGCAATTTTAACTTAACTCATAAGCAATCTTTAAAATATACACATCTCCGGTTATTCTTGCCAAACTCTACTTTATGCTGTCTGCTCCACTGTTGCATCTTCTATTAACTCAAAAATTCTATTATTGCGCTTCTGAAATATCCACACATAAGCCATAGCAAAAACAAAATATATCCTTAATATTACATAGGCTTAAAACTAGTTCTTAATTCCACATCACATTTTCTTTTTTTTTTTCAAAATTAAAACAATAATTTTTGTGATTTTAATAAATTCAAACCAATTTTCAAGACTCATTTGCATTGTATTTTGCATTTAAAGAATTTGAATCTATATTTATAAGTATATAACCATCTACTTAGGTTGTGTAAAATTTTGTACTTAATATTAATAGTGTCCAGTTTTCAGTACTTAATTAGTTAGGTTTTCATACTTTTTATGCAACCATTTAACTTTTTAAAATGGTATTTTACAATAAATTTATTATAGCAGTAGTTATAGGCATTAGTTTTTATTATAGTATTTTTAAATATATCTCAAGTTTTTTCTTGACCCTTTTATAACTCGAATTTTATATGTGCATTTTTTTAAGAAATTTATCTACGAACAATTTTTTTATATATAAATTACATATTTGTATATGCTCTGATGTCTTTTTTAGCTTGTAAGTTCTAATGTAATTTTTTTATGGCATTTTTTGCAGCTCTTAAGATTTAAATAAAAATTTTATACTTTTTTTATAAAAATGAAAATTTGTTTTTACATGGTTTTAAATGCAAAAAATTACAAGTTTGGTTTATTTACAATTAATTTAAATTACAAATTTGTAATTAAAAATACTATGTTTGTTAGATTGATTGACGAACAACCGAAATTATGAAATTAAACACTTTCATAAAGACTTATAATTTTTAACATTTAACGAGGCTAAACATCTTAAATATTGAAATCTAAAGCATCAAAGTCGAAAGGTTCGTATAATTTGATATGGTTGTGGCACAGAAAGTTAAATTTCTTTTTCAATTTCAGCAGTAATTGTCACGAAAAACAATGCAGTTCTGAAAAACTGGAGTTTGTAAAAAAATAACGATTTCTGCAATGCAAAAATAATTGAATGCTCAAGCAAAGTTATCCATAATGTTCTAATATATGCACCAAAAGCGGAGTCACGTGGTCGCAAGCCATTATTATTTGTTAAACACTTAATTGAGAAAAGCAACGGCTCTCAAAAAGCAGCTCAGCAGAAAAACTTGCATCAAAACAGTTTGTAACCGACTTGGAGATCATAACCTGAAGACCTACAGGCCTATAAAAATTTCTCTCTTAACTTCAAAACATGCAACAACTATTATGAAACTCTTCAAAAAATTGAACTGGCTTGAAAAGATGGAGAAGTATTCTACAAAGTCTTCGTAAGACGACCCCCGAATAAAAAATATAACTCACTTCATGTCCAAACGGATCAGTATATTGCTCCGGATAATGACCCTAATTATACTAGCACAAATACTGAAACATTCAGTATTCATTCAGTCAACGTCATGAATTGGCCTGTAGATGATATCAAAAGGCGGTTTATATTAAAGCAATGAATATCTTTGGAATACAATAAAATGTTAATGTTGCCAAATTCAAGTGTGCCAGAATTTGGTTGACTACGCCTAGATGGTGTACGATGGTGCCTAGATGGTGTACAGTACCAATTTCAACTTACCTTCTCTATGGTTGCAGCAGGCCATAGTAGTGTAATGCTACTGCCAAGAACAACACTCTTAAACGCGCTGGTGCTGTTGTCCAAGTAAACTCTTACCACGAGAGCCCAACCTCGGCCAGATCGGCTGATTAAGAAAGGCTTTTACTTTCCCCCGACAAGTCAGTGGGTTTCAGTTCCTCCAGTAAGATAGGGTCCAAGCCAAAATTGAAGTAACGGTTGAAAGCCAAAGCTTAATACAAAGAGTTCCTAAATATCTTCAGCTGGATTTCAGGTAACAACGGTCTATCTTGCACAGGGAAGAAGAGAATCACCCGGACTGAGCAAGAGGTAAATGACGGCACATCGCTATCAAAGCACGCTTTACACCTTCAACCTACACCTTTAACTCAGCCCTTGAAAGGACTTTGATCGAGGTTCTTATGATAAGCTGTGTTGTTAAATGTTTGTACACAACTGATCGAGAATTGGACCTACATGTTTGATGCAGATTCAGAATAGCTAATGTTCATGTTTGTGATAATAACACAAACATGTTTTAGTCTGTCCTGAGAGGTTGAAAAATACCTCAGCATCGCGACGGAGACTGATACCACCCTCGGACTCAGTTTTGATGACGCAGTTGGTGCTGGAGGTTCGAGTGAGCAAGCCGACCCCGCCGAGTATAATACAGCTGGAAGGTTCTCCTGGTAAATGTATATAAAAGAAAAGTTGCGAAAGCAAAACTCCTCATCCTAAAGGAAGAGCGTGGCTACGATGTGGCGATAGTGCAGAAGCCGTGGATAGCGTCAGGTAACCTGATCTCCGGTTTTAAAACACCAAATCACAACATTTTGTACACGATAACAGTAAGTAGAACAAGAACAGCTATCCTCACAAGAAAAGGCATCTATCGGTTCGATCATAAAAATAAACTTCCGGCGAGTTTTCTCTCCTTTCCAATTCCTCCTATTCTCAATAAAAACTCGACACCTAATCTATCTTAGATTCTAATAAGTCTTCGAAAACGGTAGAAATTTCTGTGGTGAGAAATGTGGGAACGTTTAGGAAAGGGCGAGGGAGTTGACATTTGATGCGAGCTTTTCCGTCAGTAACAAGTAAAAGTGTTTGCAAGCTATGATTTGGGCAAGAATTGCGATAAGAGTTTTGACAAAGAGTTATAAGGAATATAACAAGTTTAAATACAAGGACTAGAAAAAAAGGTACATTTAGGATTAAGTCAACGATTGGGACAAATATTTGGGCTAAAATAAGGTCAATAACTAGGACAAAGAATAGGATCAGAATAAGGAAAAGGACTTAAAAAAAGATTATTATAAAGATTAAGATCATGATTTGGACAAGGATTGGAACAGATATAATGTTTAGAATTTGGATTTGGGAAAAGAACTCAAGCAAAGCTTAAGACAAGAATTAAGTGATTAATTTAGACAAACATAAGTGTAAAAGTGGCTGAATAAGGATTGAGAGAAGATATGGTATTAATATAAGGTATTTATAACGGCAAGGTCAAGGTCAAGACAAAGATCAAGGATTGGAAATTTGCTAAAATTTTGCTTTTGTGAATTTTTCGTTTTTATCATGAAAACTAAACAAAAAAGTATATGTCTAAAGTGCAATTTGTATATTAAACAAATTATTGTACACCCAAAATGTTACGTTATTTAGAAACAAAAAGAAAAAAATAGCTTTTCACTATTTCACTTCGCAGACAAGCCTTAAGGCATCTTGAGATACAAGATAATGTAAACATTAATTGTAAAATGAAACATTGGAATAAAACTGGAACTCATACTCTTACTATTGTTAAAATGTTTTTATTAAAAAAAATTTTTCTATAAAGAATCCTTTTATTATTACAAACATTTAGTATTAATAAATTATAGTATTAAGTTTTTTTAATTATTACAATCGGTAGTATTTTCATATTATTACAATAATTATTATTTAATTATATACGTTTTATATTAAACTTAATACATACTTAGAAATTGTAGTAGATTTTCTTAATATTAATTGCGTACTTAGGAAAATTAGAAAAGCTTTTAAGTTAACATATGGAAACAAAATATCAATGTAGAGCACGAGAACGAGTAACTTTTTGAGAAGAAACATAAGTAAATTTTATTTTAATTTTTTTTTTTTGGCTAAGATTATAAACGACGCCCACACTTTTTTGTCATTATAATGCGCGAACGAATGAACAGACAGTCTTAATTTCTACACGAAGTTAAAGATGAATTCGTTGGCATCATAATTTAAAGTTCGTCTTTAATATCATCCAATTCCACGTCAGACAAATCAATATCATCTTCGGCAGGCAATTGACCATCTTTGCCATCCCATGGCTCAACTTTGACTATAGCAGGTTTCTTGGCACCACGTATTGGCGCTGTTTGTCCACGTCCATAGGAAATATCACGCAAGAATTCATTAATGCCGTCCTTGGAGAATGAGCCTTTGAGTATAGAATATTTCATTTTCTTGAAATTGACCAAAGCCATGGCAGGATAACCGAAGCCGCCAAATTCGAGTGTCTCTTCGAGTGCTAGCTGTGCACCGCCCTCAGTCCAAACCCAGCCCCACATCTTTTTCTTATATTTTTCGCCCATATCACGCAGAGTGGTAAGGAATGCATTGCGGCACTTGGCATCACAGTCGAGTATGTGTGGCAGCACAGAGACAACACACAACGGTTTACCCTCGCAGGCGGCATCAAAGACAGACTCATCGGTAATTTCCACAAGCTCTGGTGCTGCTATGCTTTCGGTGTGCTTATCTAGAGCCCAGGTAACAATATCTGCTGCAGTGCGTCCACCGTCAAAGTCTTGTGCATCACTTCTGCTCTTCTTGCCGCCAGGGAAGAATTTAATTGTGGGATAGCCCTGCACGCCATACTCCTGGAAAAGTAAGGTTAAAAGCAAAGCATTAGCTAAGTTTTATAATAAATCAGCTAAGCAAACTTACCGCTGCCTTGGATTGATGTGCCGTCGCATCTAGAGCACCTAACTTGACTTTGCCCTTGAGTTCTTTGGCAGCCTTGGCCCATTCGGGTTCCAGATTTTTGCAGTGTCCGCACCATGGAGCAAAGAATTCAACCAACCAAACATCATCAGATTGCAGCACCAATTTGTCAAAGTTGTCGTCGGTAAGTTCAATGACATCACCAGAACCTCCTGAAGAGCTGCTGCTGCCGCCACCACCACCGCCCAGTGTGGCTTGTATCTTCTTTTTAGCCTCGGCAAGAGCTGCCTCCGCAATGGCTTTGGCTGTGCGCTGTCCATTGTAGTCGCTGGGCGAACGTTTGTTGGCGCCAAAGATTTTAATTGTTGGAAAGCCACGTACACCGTATTGGCCACCAAGTGAATTGTGATCATCGGCATTGACAGAGCCGACCTTGATGACACCCTTGAGCGCCTTGGCCAATTTTTTATACTCGGGCACTAGAGACTGGCAGTGACCACACCAGGGCGCAAAGAACTCCACCACCCAGATGGCATCGTCGTTTATGACCAAACGATCAAAATTGGAGGGCGTCAGTTCGACGACATCATCGCCGCTTGAGTAGAAAGCCTGCGTTACGCCGATAAGCAACGTTGCAGATAAGACCAGCGTAGCTGTTGTAAATTTTCGCCATTAGGAATCTCGTTTTTTTAAAAATAAATGATTAAAACTTACAAAACGCCAAGTTCATTTTGTGATTTGTTGTTTGCCTCAATCAAGAATCTTCCAGAAGCCGGTGACTGCTACGTGTACAATTTCTGCTGCTCACAGCCTTTGGCGTTATCAATACAGCTCAAGAACTTAATAATAAATTTATTGCAGAGAAAATGGAAGACGGCCTAAAGTGAGAATTTGTTTTCTTGTGTTTAGCGCACTTTGTAGTAGAAGTTTTATTTTTTCAGGATCTTTTCACACACCGAGCGATGCTCTTCGTTTTCCTACACAATTTGTAATGTCAGAAATTCTACGGTTTTTGTTGCCTTTTTTCTTTTCCGTTTTTGTGTGTTTCTCTATTGACAGTTTGTGGATTGTAAAATGTTCGTGGTTTGTTTTGATTGGTTGACGTGGCTGCAGCTTCGCCTACTGCTTGTTTGTATTATGATGGTGTGCGACAGCTGGTGGTGAATAGTGTGGTTGTAGCATAAACTAATGTTCGTGGAGCGTGACTTTGCTTAAGTAGCGACGAAACACAGATGACACTTGTCGGCTATTGTCACAGCTTATTCTTTAATTTATACAAGAGCCAAGAACATAGAGAAAACAAAATGTTGTCGATAAAAACGTTATCGCAACGAATTTTTGCGAGAATATATATCGCTCTAATTTCGACTAAACTGCAATATAAAATTCGACAAAATAATTGAAAATCTAAGAAGCGATTAAAATTTAGTTTTTATTGAATCGCTTTGAAATTTTAAGGACAGTTTGAAGTTAATTTCATGCAATTGTTTGAATCGACTTTGATGATATCGGCTTGAAGCGACAGATAATCCTTACTAGAGGATTTCTCCTGAAGATTTTGGCGTGAAGCTTCTTTCTGCAACGCACCAAAGCTCGAAGAAAAAAAAAGAGACACACACTTTTATATTGATTTTGACAGATCTGAACCAGAGAGGGAGGCTTTTTCAGTGTTCCTCAGTAATTTTGAAATAACTTTTATTTCACCACTGATTTCTTATCACGAACCGTGAAAAGTAGCTGTCAAAACGATTGTGTTGTTGCTAATTTTTGAGTAAATAGTTTTTGAGTGTTCTCAAATGAATTCTATTTTTGAATACTTATGTTCGTCAAAGGAACTGCCACGTCTACCATGTGTATTCTAATCGAAGCTCAGTCAGTTTTTAAATGACTTGCTAAATATTATTTGCGAAAGATGCGATATCGATAGATATGATATGTCTTTTCAGGCAAAAACAGAGAAGCAAAAAAGATTTGCGTGCGAGAAAATTGAGATGCATGACGAAAGGAATGAGGTTGCGAAAAGATAAGACGCCTGGACGATGGTTTTTAAACCGGGCTTCTTTGTGCAAGGACAAAAATGGGAATCTAGTGACAGATATAATGAGTGATGTTATGGAAGGAACACTTCTCTAGTCTTCTTAACGGTGACGCTGACAATTATTCCGCCAATAGAGATGACCTACCGTAAGCCTCATTTATGGATTAAATCGTTGAAGTGCCGCTACTCGACTATAACAAGGTCTTAACAATTCTAGCTTGGCTTTAAAATAACAAAGTCGCAGGAGCCGATGGCCTACTGGCTCTGAGCTATTTAAGAACGGAGACGAAGCTCTGTTTGAATTTATTCACAAGATTCTATGCAGAATATGATCGGAAGAATGCACTCCAGATGAATGCCAAACTAGTTTTCAGACAAGGTGATTTCTTATCGTGCGACTTTTTTAATCTAGTAATGGAAAAGATCATTCGAGCTGCTGATCTGAGGCGTGGGAGAATATTCTATAAGAGTTTTATGCAGCTTGCGTATAATGATGATATTGACATCATTGGGCACAATACGCGCCTAGATGGTGCAACATTCTCCAGGCTAGATAAAGAATCGAGTCGAATGGGTGAATGCGCAGATAAAACGAAATATCTTGTGTCAACAAACAAAAAGTCCCAACGTCTTGGATACTACACGTCACTATTGACAACATCTTCTTTGAGGATGTTAAGGACTTCGTTAACATGGGATCCAGCATTAACTCCTCCAACGATATCAGTATTAAGATTAAACGAAGGATAACTCTTGCCAAAAACAGTTAAATTGGGCTCAGTAGGCAATTGAGAAGCAGAACCCTCTCTTGACGAACAAAACTCATGTTCTATAAGGCAATAATTATGTCCGTTCTACTATATGCATCACAAACCTCGACGTTGAGCAGTACTGCTGAAAGAATTTTCAGAGAGTTCGAGAAGAAAATCCTTCGCAAGATGTCCAATCCGCGTCAATGGCGAGAACCGAATACGAAGGTATTTCGGGCAGTGTGAGGAAATTTCATTCAATTTCGAACGAAACTGGTATGACAAACCTTAACCTGACCAATATGTCTGGCATACTGACTTCTTTGTCTACATTTTGAAATTAATAAAAACATATTTCATCATATTTTTCCTAGCAATAAAGTTCTTTTCCACATTTAACCTTAGAATGGATAACACTCTGGGAGGCGGTAACATAATATACTGTTCCTAAGTAGATCCATGTAAGGAAAACGGAAGCTTTGGCCTGTAATAACATATTTTTGCATAGACAGGTATGGTTTTGGTATCATTTGTAATCCTGGGTGGTTGGTATATAGTTTTGGAATGTTTTTTTTAATGCATAAAGTTGGATGTTTATAAAAGTAAGCTCGCTGTTCATAAACTCACATTTCTGAATGGTTTTCGTCTTAATTTTTCCAAAGTCTTACAAAATACACAATTTCTCCGTGTCTTCTTCGGTTTTTCAGCACCGGCTATGGTAGATTCGTTTTTTGTTCATAAGTAGCTTTTTGAAAGCTTACTGGTGCTTCTCTTATGCCTTTACGAAGCACCATAAAGAGGATTCACTCTCACATCAACAACCTCGCTCTCACAAGCAATGTAGAAAGTGTTTGGAAAATTACTGGTGCTTCATGAAAACCAAATATGCTAACGAGGATTTGTTAATTTGAGGTAAAAACCTTTAGTACGTTTGGGAGAAATTAAAATTGAAAAAAAAAATTGATGGACAATTTTTAATATTTCGCAAAAACATATGTACTCATATTCATATACTATTTGTTATTATATTTAACTATCTTAGTTCTCTCGAAAAATAGAAAATTGTCTTGAGAAAATTCCTTTGAAGGATCATAAAGGCTAAATAAAATAGGTACAATACAGGGGTTCTGAAGCAGGAGGAGCAGAGGAGTCGATGCCAGCGCCGTCCAGGTTGTCGAGAAAGGTCCTAGTTGGTTTGGAGGGTTGTGTCTAGGATAAAACATTTATATATGAATATTGGTTTATGCCCAATAAACACTGCAAACAAATAGATTGGAAATCAAAAGTACAGTACACTGCAAATATATACCTCCCAAGATATAAACTCCCAAGCTGGAAATGCTAGTTGAAAACCTCTAAGAATATTGAAAATGGAACATCTTGAAAGTTCAATTGATAGTTGGGTTTATTGATACCAACTAAACATTATCGTTTGAGTTTTTCAATTTCTGATGAAGGGAATTTTGATGGCAGTGGATCCCCGATATTAAGAGGGAGGTAGAAATGCTACTCACAAGTGTTCTTGGAAAAATAATTCATTGGGTATGTTCTCTTCTTCGCGTCAATAGTACCGTTTACTTTGATTTAATTCCTTTTTTCTGTTATATAAAAGATTCTCGATCAAGGCGAAAAAAAAAATAAAATTAACTCGTTTTTTCCCTTTTCAATTCTAAAATTTGACAAAATTGAGAAAACTAATTTTAAATTAATTTCTTTTCTGACAAAATTTCGAAAACTAATTTTAAATTAATTTCTATTTGTTTTAAGTTAACTTAGTAATCATCATGTTAATTAGCATTTAATACATAAAGTTCGAAATTTCCAAGTTAAATAATTTAAATTAATTTTATTTATAGATTTATTTTTAGCTATTATCTCTATTAAACAAATCTACTTATTCATCATCTCTTTCGACTTAAAAGCAGCAAACAAATAATGTTTATAACTCTAGGATGCATCTTAAGTACTTCTAAAGGATTTAATATGAAATTAATAGCGGCTGATTTACACACAAAAACACACACGAACTACTACACAAATCCAACAATCCGAATAATCCTAACAATACAATCCTTGCAAAAAGGCAAGGATAACACAACAAAAGAAAGTTTTAGCCATAGGATTATATTAACAACTGGTCAGGATAACTGTTGCTTCCTGCTGCAACACACCGAGAACAAAGCAGCAGCAGCAGCAGCACCAGCAACGTTTATGATTTATGTATTTCCTATTCTTACAAGAGTAAATAAATTACCGAACAAGGATTATAATTGGCCAGCTTTGCTGTAAAAGCAACCAGCTTTTCTCTGTTTCGGAGTTTATTGTTCGCGTTAAAGCAGCAGCAATAAAGAAAACAATTAAAAAATATTTATATGCCTGTTTTAATTAAAAAGGATTTATTTTGAAATAAAACAAGTAAAACATTTCAAAACAAACTAAACAAGTATAACGATGTGCTTCAAATTCAGCGACGGATGGTTTATATATCAGTAACCTGTTGTGCTATTGTTTCGCATGTTTCGGTTTCTGGTTGCTGGTTGCTGTTTAAAGCAACGCACATAAATTCAATTTCACAAATAATTGAAGAAAATATGGCAACAACCAAAATCAAATAAAAACAAAATAAACCCAATTCAATATAAGAACTCAAATAAATCTTGCAACGCAACACACTAAATACAGCAACAACCAGCAGCAGCAACAATATCAAATTATAACAGCCAGCAGAAACCGGCTTAAACCCTATTAAGCCAAATTGACCACATAATTTATCTAATGGTCCAGCTGGAATTGCTGACTGCCTACTGTGGAGTAGCCAACATAAAGCATGCCACAAACACACACACACACACAAAAAAAAAGACAACAAAAATAACTAAGAAACTACAAAAACAAGTGTCAAAATATATATTAACACCCACGCAATAACCAAGCAGCTCAACATGGTAGCCTGGCAGCACCCTAAATAGTCTCTGCGCTAACCTAATGAAACTGCCTGAAAGTAGTCTACAGAAATCAAATAAAAAATAATACCAACCGACCAATACTAGCAAATAATTGCGCACTATATGAGAAAAATGCGTTAATAAAACAAAAATGAAAAGAAAACCAACTGTTTGGATATGAAAAGCGAGGCGAAGAAAATCTGTGTCTGACAAGTGAGAAAATTTATGACCAACATAGTTTTTTTTATCAACATGCATGCTATCTATACTACCCTGAGACAAATTCTTGCTTTTTTTATATGAAACAACATCTTTTTGTGAGGGAAATGCCTTCAAACACTAAATTTTGTGATGAAATATGAAAGTGTTGTTGCACAAATTGAATTTCAAAATTAAAAATTCAAAATTCAAAATTCAAAATTCAAAATTCAAAATTCAAAATTCAAAATTCAAAATTCAAAATTCAAAATTCAAAATTCAAAATTCAAAATTCAAAATTCAAAATTCAAAATTCAAAATTAAAAATTCAAAATTAAAAATTCAAAATTCAAAATTCAAAATTCAAAATTCAAAATTCAAAATTCAAAATTCAAAATTCAAAATTCAAAATTCAAAATTCAAAATTCAAAATTCAAAATTCAAAATTCAAAATTCAAAATTCAAAATTCAAAATTCAAAATTCAAAATTCAAAATTCAAAATTCAAAATTCAAAATTCAAAATTCAAAATTCAAAATTCAAAATTCAAAATTCAAAATTCAAAATTCAAAATTCAAAATTCAAAATTCAAAATTCAAAATTCAAAATTCAAAATTCAAAATTCAAAATTCAAAATTCAAAATTCAAAATTCAAAATTCAAAATTCAAAATTCAAAATTCAAAATTCAAAATTCAAAATTCAAAATTCAAAATTCAAAATTCAAAATTCAAAATTCAAAATTCAAAATTAAAAATTCAAAATTCAAAATTCAAAATTCAAAATTCAAAATTCAAAATTCAAAATTCAAAATTCAAAATTCAAAATTCAAAATTCAAAATTCAAAATTCAAAATTCAAAATTCAAAATTCAAAATTCAAAATTCAAAATTCAAAATTCAAAATCAAAATCAAAACAAAATACAAATTAAAATTAAAATTTAAAATTAAAATCAAAATCAAAAATTCAAAATTAAAATTCAAAATTCAAAATTCAAAATCAAAATTCAAAATTCAAAATTCAAAATTCAAATTCAAAATTCAAAATTCAAAATTCAAAATTCAACAATTCAAAATCAAAATTCAAATTCAAAATTCAAAAATTCAAAATTCAAAATTCAAAATTCAAAATTCAAAATTCAAAATTCAAAATTCAAAATTCAAAATTCAAAATTCAAAATTCAAAATTCAAAATTCAAAATTCAAAATTCAAAATTCAAAATTCAAAATTCAAAATTCAAAATTCAAAATTCAAAATTCAAAATTCAAAATTCAAAATTCAAAATTCAAAATTCAAAATTCAAAATTCAAAATTCAAAATTCAAAATTCAAAATTCAAAATTCAAAATTCAAAATTCAAAATTCAAAATTCAAAATTCAAAATTCAAAATTCAAAATTCAAAATTCAAAATTCAAAATTCAAAATTCAAAATTCAAAATTCAAAATTCAAAATTCAAAATTCAAAATTCAAAATTCAAAATTCAAAATTCAAAATTCAAAATTCAAAATTCAAAATTCAAAATTCAAAATTCAAAATTCAAAATTCACAATTCACAATTCACAATGCACAATTCACAATTCAAAATTCAAAATTCAAAATTCAAAATTCAAAATTCAAAATTCAAAATTCAAAATTCAAAATTCAAAATTCAAAATTCAAAATTCAAAATTCAAAATTCAAAATTCAAAATTCAAAATTCAAAATTCAAAATTCAAAATTCAAAATTCAAAATTCAAAATTCAAAATTCAAAATTCAAAATTCAAAATTCAAAATTCAAAATTCAAAATTCAAAATTCAAAATTCAAAATTCAAAATTCAAAATTCAAAATTCAAAATTCAAAATTCAAAATTCAAAATTCAAAATTCAAAATTCAAAATTCAAAATTCAAAATTCAAAATTCAAAATTCAAAATTCAAAAT
This sequence comes from Tetanocera ferruginea, assembly GCA_958299015.1. Taxonomy (NCBI): domain Eukaryota; kingdom Metazoa; phylum Arthropoda; class Insecta; order Diptera; family Sciomyzidae; genus Tetanocera; species Tetanocera ferruginea. The sequence continues at coordinate 137,274,187 of OY282641.1, forward strand.
TCAAAATTCAAAATTCAAAATTCAAAATTCAAAATTCAAAATTCAAAATTCAAAATTCAAAATTCAAAATTCAAAATTCAAAATTCAAAATTCAAAATTCAAAATTCAAAATTCAAAATTCAAAATTCAAAATTCAAAATTCAAAATTCAAAATTCAAAATTCAAAATTCAAAATTCAAAATTCAAAATTCAAAATTCAAAATTCAAAATTCAACATTCAAAATTCAAAATTTTAAAATTTAAAATTTAAAATTTAAAATTTAAAATTTAAAATTTAAAATTTTAAATTTCATCATTCATCATTCATCATTCATCATTCATCATTCATCATTCATCATTCATCATTCATCATTCATCATTCATCATTCATCATTCATTATTCATCATTCATCATTCATCATTCATCATTCATCATTCATCATTCATCATTCATCATTCATCATTCATCATTCATCATTCATCATTCATCATTCATCATTCATCATTCATCATTCATCATTCATCATTCATCATTCATCATTCATCATTCATCATTCATCATTCATCATTCATCATTCATCATTCATCATTCATCATTCATCATTCATCATTCATCATTCATCATTCATCATTCATCATTCATCATTCATCATTCATCATTCATCATTCATCATTCATCATTCATCATTCATCATTCATCATTCATCATTCATCATTCATCATTCATCATTCATCATTCATCATTCATCATTCATCATTCATCATTCATCATTCATCATTCATCATTCATCATTCATCATTCATCATTCATCATTCATCATTCATCATTCATCATTCATCATTCATCATTCATCATTCATCATTCATCATTCATCATTCATCATTCATCATTCATCATTCATCATTCATCATTCATCATTCATCATTCATCATTCATCATTCATCATTCATCATTCATCATTCATCATTCATCATTCATCATTCATCATTCATCATTCATCATTCATCATTCATCATTCATCATTCATCATTCATCATTCATCATTCATCATTCATCATTCATCATTCATCATTCATCATTCATCATTCATCATTCATCATTCATCATTCATCATTCATCATTCATCATTCATCATTCATCATTCATCATTCATCATTCATCATTCATCATTCATCATTCATCATTCATCATTCATCATTCATCATTCATCATTCATCATTCATCATTCATCATTCATCATTCATCATTCATCATTCATCATTCATCATTCATCATTCATCATTCATCATTCATCATTCATCATTCATCATTCATCATTCATCATTCATCATTCATCATTCATCATTCATCATTCATCATTCATCATTCATCATTCATCATTCATCATTCATCATTCATCATTCATCATTCATCATTCATCATTCATCATTCATCATTCATCATTCATCATTCATCATTCATCATTCATCATTCATCATTCATCATTCATCATTCATCATTCATCATTCATCATTCATCATTCATCATTCATCATTCATCATTCATCATTCATCATTCATCATTCATCATTCATCATTCATCATTCATCATTCATCATTCATCATTCATCATTCATCATTCATCATTCATCATTCATCATTCATCATTCATCATTCATCATTCATCATTCATCATTCATCATTCATCATTCATCATTCATCATTCATCATTCATCATTCATCATTCATCATCTTCATCATTCATCATTCATCATTCATCATTCATCATTCATCATTCATCATTCATCATTCATCATTCATCATTCATCATTCATCATTCATCATTCATCATTCATCATTCATCATTCATCATCATCATTCATCATTCATCATTCATCATTCATCATTCATCATTCATCATTCATCATTCATCATTCATTCATTCATCATTCATCATTCATCATTCATCATTCATCATTCATCATTCATCATTCATCATTCATCATTCATCATTCATCATTCATCATTCATCATTCATCATTCATCATTCATCATTCATCATTCATCATTCATCATTCATCATTCATCATTCATCTTTCATCATTCATCATTCATCATTCATCATTCATCATTCATCATTCATCATCATCATTCATCATTCATCATTCATCATTCATCATTCATTCATTCATCATTCATCATTCATCATTCATCATTCATCATTCATCATTCATCATTCATCATTTCATCATTCATCATTCATCATTCATCATTCATCATTCATCATTCATCATTCATCATTCATCATTCATCATTCATCATTCATCATTCATCATTCATCATTCATCATTCATCATTCATCATTCATCATTCATCATTCATCATTCATCATTCATCATTCATCATTCATCATTCATCATTCATCATTCATCATTCATCATTCATCATTCATCATTCATCATTCATCATTCATCATTCATCATTCATCATTCATCATTCATCATTCATCATTCATCATTCATCATTCATCATTCATCATTCATCATTCATCATTCATCATTCATCATTCATCATTCATCATTCATCATTCATCATTCATCATTCATCATTCATCATTCATCATTCATCATTCATCATTCATCATTCATCATTCATCATTCATCATTCATCATTCATCATTCATCATTCATCATTCATCATTCATCATTCATCATTCATCATTCATCATTCATCATTCATCATTCATCATTCATCATTCATCATTCATCATTCATCATTCATCATTCATCATTCATCATTCATCATTCATCATTCATCATTCATCATTCATCATTCATCATTCATCATTCATCATTCATTATTCACATTCATCATTCATCGCATCCTATCATATTTAATTTATGTGTTACACCATCATCATTATCATTCCTCTCTTCCCTCTTCGGCGTCATCATCTTTTTCATTGAAGTCCTGATAACCTTTTTTATTATTATTGAATTATAATGCATATCGAATGTCAAACATAAACATTCAATGCTAAAAAATCCATAAGTAAGACAAATAATAAATTTTCACAGCCTTTCTACTCTATACATTCGATCTATAACAACATCAACACACACCCACACTTCTTTCACCCCTTTTTTATTTGCTTCACCACCACACAGCCATCGTAGCCGCCTTAAAAATAAGTGCAAAAGTCATTATTTTGCAATATTTATTTATTCTTCTATATTCCACGCATATCATTTTCATTTCACTGTTTTTGTTGTAATTTTTTTATCCCTATTTCGTATGCTTACTTTGCAACATAAAGTATATAAAATCCCTTTTAGTGTGAATTTTCTGTCACAAATGTTGTCACGGCAAATAAGGACGCGACATCAATGTAAGATACCCAAAGGACGAATTATTGATGATATCCGCTGTTGGCTGACGTGGTAGTCAAACAGTGAATCACCCTTTTTATATATTGGTTATACGAACTCGTAAGTGGCAATATTTGTAACAGTGTTGCTTCTTGCTCTTATTCATGTGTGTAAAATGTAGACTTCTTTTTCTAACTTCGTTTGACTTCTCAAGCAGCCGGAAATCTTCGACCCACACGTTCACATAAATGTTTGACGTTTGTCAACCACAGATATTCAATTCCAACGACTTGTGCAACTCGTTGACGTGTTTGTGTATATTTATTTATTTTTAAAACAGTTTTTTTTTTTTGGTTTTTTTTGTTGTAGATGGATGAGGCCTTTCAGAGTCGATTCAAACTCTCCCCATATTTTAGCGTTTTTTTTTTCTATTTCAATGAACTTTTGCTGCTTTTTATGCATCTTGTGAGTGGATTTGCTGATAACAATAATAATATTATTATTGTTGTTGTTGTTTTTGTTTTTGGCATTGTTATGTTGTGACACACGTTACAAGCGACACTTCTTTAACCTGCTTTCGTCACATGTTTTGACAGTTATTCGCACCTAAACACAGGCGCACATGTGAGGGAGTTAAGTGTTGTTCTTTTTTACATGTGATTTAGAGCAAAACAGGTACCGTAACTGTTATGAGTTTTATTAAAAAATATGTCTTTATCGAGTAATGTCGATATTTTATGACTCAACAACAAACTCAGGTTATTTTCTGAGTTACATTTTTTTACACAATTTTTTTAAATGATTTTTAATATTTTACTCTTATTACTTTGTTTGTTATTCAAAGTAAAACTTATTTTTGAATTTTATTATTTCGATCACAGATTGTTTAACTCAAACAGAAAACTTAATAATTGAATTTTATTATTATGCCTAACGGTTATCGACCGTTGTTTGAGTTTAATTTCCGTACTCTATAACATATAAAATTATTTTTATAATATTACTTAAAAATTATATATTTTCATGGTTCACGATGCCAGTTTAAAAAATGTATATGAATGAATATGCAATGTCGATTCATATTTAAGTATTCGATGTACACATAAATACAGTCATTAACAATATAAGAAGATATACTTTGGTCTCTCATTTGCTTTGGTACACGGTAAATCATAATATAAAAACAATAAACAATTTTTAAAAAATTTTTTTTATTTTGAGTTATTCTCCAAAAACGCATGCATTATCCACGTGCTTTGGAAGCTTTCGATTTTCGATTGTATTGTTTCTTTAAAACTATCGTGAAAAGGTGCACGGTATGTCTTTTGTATGCTCTGAGCCCCAAGTCATATTTAAGAATGTAAGAGTTATTCATCCCCCGTAACAAGATTTTCTGCATTGCCAGCGGCTTTCGCTTGATTCAAAACTTCTCCGCCTATATAACTCTTGGTGTTCTTACACACGCGGGCGTCCGGATTTTATAGCAATCGATGATTGCGCAAATATCTCCGAAAAAACGTCACGGTACGGCACACAAAAAACCAACTATAAAATCACAATGTTCGACCGAACTCCATTCCATGATTATGATGCATGTCAAATGGGCTTCAAAACAAATTGAGTGCGTTCAGTAGTTCACTCACAGTACGTTGAGTCGTGTAGAATTTTTTGAACGATTACATAATCTTGATATTATCAATGATCTTATTATTATTACAATAATTTTATCCATATTTTCTTTTCCTATAGACGCTACCTGGTAGGGGAAAATGATTTCAAAGCGACTAAAATATAATTAGTATAGAATATAGAGACTCGAGATGGTGAGAATATCAATCGAAGCAGAATTGAAAGCAAATCGAGCGAATTATACCAACTGTTTATACTGAAAATAGCGGGGAGACCGATAGAACTGATTTGAATGCCATCTGCATATAAAAGTACATATAATTTATAGTCACATGGGATCGGATGCTGGAAATACTGAACTAAGTCGATTTGAAAACTGTGGGTACTACGATCTCTTTATTGTCAGGATAGCGGAGAGATCTACCGAAGATGACTTGGAAGCTACCTGAATATAAAGAATTTAGCTAGTTAAGATCAACTGAAGCCCAGCGATTAATTAGATGTCTTTACACTAAGGATCAGGGGGCGAACGCGGTTTTTGGGGGTTAAAACCCCTCCAAATAAATGAAAATAAAATGTAGAAGGCAAACTATTAAAAATTAAAAGATTTGAATAAAAATACTTATTGTAAAAAACTTCTTATTAATAAAAATAAAGGGATCTTAAAACACAGAATTCAAATCTCAGAGTATTATTCTCTTCATAAAGAATTCCAGTCTAAAATCAAATGAAAGACAAATAAAATTTGTAAAGCAAAACGATACAAATTATGAAGTATTTTATATCAGTTGTATTATTTTAAGCTATTTTTGTGTGTTATATATTGTTTTGATAATTATCGCTAAATATTTCTAGAAAGTACTACTTAGATAAGTATTGCCACTAAATCAAAAATATAAAACTACCTCGGAAGTTGATTGGAAATTGTGTTTGGCCACCATTACAGGTGCCGCGTTTGAATTCCGGGCAAGATATGGTCTTACGCTGTAACTTTTCTTTAATTCCTTCCTCATTTCTAATCAACTGAAATTCAAAATTGATCAATGTATACGACTTTGAAAGTTTTAATGATGGTCGAGAAGTTTGAAGATGGCCTAACTAACGCACCCATATCTTTTTTTCACCAAAAACACGACAAATCAATAATATTATTAGATTTTACAGGTATGTACAATAGGGCGGGCCAATTTGTATGGGTGAAAAACACTCAAAAATCGTAGGCGCGGAAAATATTCTACGGAGTATTCTGAACAGGTTTACCCAAGAAACCCTTGGTTTAAAATTGATTGCGAGCGTCCGCTTTTTTGAGAGAAAGTTTGAATTTGTGTTTTACTTGAGAATGTGATAAGTAAAAATTTCCTGCAGGTTTTTTTACCATGCAAAACCATGGTTTTCGGAAAAAAGTCGAACTTTAATGTCCTCATTTAAGGAAAATTTTAGCATATTTTCATATATGATCAAAATTTCAAAGGGTTTATATTATGATTCTAGTGAAAAACCGAAGTCAAATAAAAAAAAATTTCTATAATTCAAATTCAAATTAAAAGCGATAAAATACAAAAATGTAAAAAATGAATAAATTCATCAAAAAAAAAAACCATAATAGTTATATAAACAAAACAAAATAAAGTAAAAGTAACAAAAAGTTTTATAGAAAAAGAACAAAAAGAATCTAGCTAAACTCAACATAAAATTGAAAAGATTATTTTAGGAAGTCCTGTTTGTTCGTTTCTTCCCGGTTCTTCGACTATCTGCTGTCACAACTATAACTGCCTCCATAACTGTTGAATTTTTTCAACAACTCGTTGATTACACTGGCTTACAGCCAATATGTACTTTGAATGCCACTATTCTTTTCTCATGTAAAATCGGTCGCTAATTCCGAAAAAACAATTATTTTTTTTTTCTGTCACTCCGTTTTCGAGATATTGCCCACTGTAGGGTTTTCAACGAAAAAAAAAGTTGGTTCCACTTAATTGCATTTATCTCCAGAACCAACAACAGTAATCAAACAAATGATATATCAAATAAAAGCTAATAAAATTTCTTACAAACAATGCAAACATCATTTTTTGGTCGAGCTGTTAGTTTTGGCGGAATAAATTCAAATTTCGGGGATTTTTTTTATTTTTCACAAAAATTTCCAAAAAAAGACAAAATAGTTGCAAATTTCGTTAAGAAATCAAAATATTTTGTTGCTTTTGATATTTTTTACTAAAAACCTTTATTTTTCCAAAAAAATAAGCTATTGTTGAAATAAATCTATTGAGAAATGAAAAAGTTGTGTTGAATGGAACGAAAGAACCCAAATGGTGTGATTATCAATTTATGCATTTGGACTTATTTTATTGCCATAAAAAAAAAATGAGAATTCAAGGTTGTTGTTATAAAATCATATATTCTTAATTTTTATTGTTCTTTTAATAATTTACATTATTCGTCGCCCATCATTCCTTTGTCCCAAAATCCTTAGTATCGATTCTCAATTACTTTCATCTGTTGGTGGAATCTTTCCCCATGTTCGTCGCTCTCGTCACCGAGATTCTTCGCTTTCTTTGTCTAACGCCTTGACAGTGTTTTTCATAAGTCCAAGTTTGATGTGCAACGGTGGGAGAATTATGTTTTCCTTTTTGACAAGTGGAACGTTTTTGACGTTGCTCTCTCCAACTTTCGACTCAATTCTTTCTGGCCAGTCCTTATTGTAATAGTGGTGTTCACGTGCTCAACTATCCCACTTGCATAGAAAACAGCAGTACTTTGTGTAGCCACTCTGTAAACCACAAAGCATACCAACGACTTTGAGATCAGAACATATTTTCCAGTCGTGTTGTTCATATTTAATACATGTCAATAGCTTCGCCATTGTTTCGTACGTTTCCTTTGTGTTGACTGCATGTGCGATCGGAATCGATGGCTTTTTGTTTCCTATATGAAGTAATACCGCCTTCAAGCTCACTTTGCTGCCATCAATAAAAAAACGCCACTCTTTGGGAATGTACGGCTGACCAAAGGTATTAAATAAGCCAGGAATGTCTACGCAATAGCAGATATTGTCATTCTTAGTAATGTGTATAGAAAACGGTTTTTCACGATTTCTGTAGTATGTCACCTTAACATCGGGTCTCAAAAAGTTGAATTGTTGCAAACGAGAACCATGCAATTCCGATTTTTCCTTTGACAGTTCCAAATCTCTTATCCAATCATTCAGCTGCGCTTGCGTGACCGCCGAAACTGTCAAAAAAACACAAAATAAGTATTCACATGGCATAATAAAAACAGGTAGGCTCTCTTTCTTATAGCCATAAGTGTCGAAATCAGACGTTTTGCTGTGACGGTTTCGACGGTTGCACTCTCAGTCGTGAGCCTACCTGTTTTTATTGTAGCGTGTTTGTTCTTATCTTTTCTTTCGCAAAACTCTTGACTTGATTCCTATGAACAATAAAAATGAAAAATAAAAAAATAATAGTACAATAACCCAATTTATTTATATGACAATAAAATTTGTAAAAAAAACATAACTTGGGTGCTTTCGTTCCATTAAACACAACTTTTTCATTTCTCAATAGATTTTCTTCAACAATAGCTTATTTTTTTTGGAAAAATAAAGGCTTTTTAGTAAAAAATATCAAAAGTAACAAAATATTTTGATTTCTTAACGAAATTTGCAACTATTTTGTCTTTTTTTGGAAATTTTTCTGAAAAATAAAAAAAATCCCCGATATTTGAATTAATTCCGCCAAAACTAACAGCTCGACCAAAAAATTATGTTTGCATTGTTTGTAAGAAATTTTATTAGCTTTTATTTGATATATCATTTGTTTGATTACTGTTGTTGGTTCAGGAGATATATGCAACTAAGTGGAACCAACTTTTTTTTTTCGTTGAAAACCCTACAGTGGGCAATATCTCAAAAACGGAGTGACAGAAAAAAAAAAAATTTTTATGATTGTAATGTTATGATTGTAATGAAATCTAAAAATTTTTTATTTTTTGTTGATACATGATGAAACAAACAAGTGCAATTTATAAATAAATTAATATTTCAAATTTTAGTTCGCAACCACTAAAATTTGTACATCAGTAAAGTATTTTTTGGTTCTGTTTTTCAATTCCTTCACATTTTGCAGTAAAACACAAATTCAAACTATCTTTCGAAAAACCGGAGGCTCGAAATCGATTTAGTGTTTTTTGGGAAAAGATGGTCAAAACTTTCCGTAGAACATTTTTCACGCCTACGATTTTTTGAAAACAAAAATTGACCCGGCCTAATATGCAAGGCTTGAGACTAGAAAGACTCAAAACATTTGTTCCATTTGTTTGGCTACAAAAATACCCATGAAAATAATTTTTTTTCACAAACCACTTAAAAGTTTGGGTAAGAAATATCGCAATACTTTTGATGGGGATGGTTAGGTAATAGATCAAAATTTCTTAGACTACTAGATGTATCCTTGAAATTTTGCCATTTGACTAGAGTTACCAGGCTACGAAAATCATTAATTTTCCGGTGGTGGAAATAGCAGCAGTGGAAAGCAGAAAATATAGAAAATAATTCAAGGCAAAACAGAAATATTTAGTTTTTTTTCTTGCCTTTTCATCGACACAAACTTTGGATAGATCGCATTATTAATAAGAATGTAAAAGGTAATTAACTGATTTGAGTATTTTTCTACCAAACAGCCGTGTTAGTTTTGCCCTCTACCGCTAAAAGTAATCGGTGCAGATATCAATTAGCAGTTTTGTCTTTAAATACGCATTGTAATTATATTAAAAAAATTCGAAGGAAAGCTATCACGATGGGCTAATGGATTGATAAATACCCCATGAATATCTCAGCTGAATGTTTGTTTTTGATCATTTTGAATAAATTGATCATACAATGAATGTATGAAATTTTATCAAAATCGTGTGAGCGAATCTGGTTTGACAGAAATATGTTAATAAAACTGGGTAGACTGGGTTAATAAATGGTCTACCTCTGTTAAGTGTTCATAAGGGTCTAGAAAATAATATTGAAAACATATCAAGTGCAATGAATAAAAAATTTAAATAAGTTAGAAAATAAAAACATAAAATCCCCCCAAATTTTTTTCTGGGTGCGCACCTGCTAAGAATATAAGGAAAACCGACCGTTGGTAATAGTTATCCTTAATTTTATCTAAATACTGATATCATTGGATCAATAAATGCTGGATTGAACATTAACGTTAATGCTGAATGAAGTCGGCCGATCCCGACAATGGGTTGCCATGGCCACCTAAGTAAGTAAGTTAATGCTGGATGCCTGGTAAACGAAGTTCTTAACAACCTCAAATAAGGTTTCCAAGACGCTTGGCCTATTTGTTTGTTGACACAAAAGAACTTTGTCTTAACTGTGTTCACTTCAAGTTCCATTGGATAGGACTTTTTTTGAAGTATAGTATAGCAATGTTTTCATGTGGCCAATAATGTCAATATCATCAGCATAAACCAGCAGCATGACTGCGTCTCAGATCAGTAGCTCGAATCATCTTAACCATTACTAATTTAAAAAAGCCGCACGATAAGGAATCACCTTATCTGAAACTTCGCTTGATATCGTAAGATGGAATATAGGAATTCCTTCGCTCCGGTCTAAAAACCATTGGCTAGGCTTTTATCGTTTCGAAAAATTTTCAAGTCTCATTCTTATCGCCATGCATCTCAAATTTTGGTTTTTTTCTTCAAAAAAGACGTCTCTCATACCTCCTTTTCTCTTGGTATAGCTTCTTATTCATTTTTCTTATCTTATATATAAAATCAAATGTTTGCCCTTCTGCCTGTCTGTCGGTCTGTCTGTCTGTTCCGTATAAGCTCGTACACCTTTTTCGAAATTTGGACACCGATTGCCTTTTATAAGGAGAATTAACAAAGGGGGTGTCGGTGGAAGTATGTGGGCGTGGCACTCTATAATAACTTCCAAACGCCTTGACCGATTTCAATGAAATTTGGTATGAAGGTTCAACTGCTCCCAAAATAAAACATACGTCATTAAAAATTCCAAAGACTTCCGCAAGAGGGCGCTTTAAGTGGTGCATTGTTAAGACTCAATAACTCCGAAATGACTTGACCAATTTTACTAAATTTGAAACGTGAAATAATCTGACCCTGCAACAGAATTGAGGCTGTTTAAATTTTAAAAAACTACCGTGAGAGGGCGCTTTATTCAATCAACTATGTTTAGATTATTCATGTCAAAACGGATAAATCGATTTTGATGAAACTTGGTAGGCATTTGTATCTGTTACTGAAATAGATCCTATGCTTTTAAAAGTTCTTTTGACAAAAATCAAGGAATGAGCCGAAGGCAAACGAAATCAAGAACCAAAGACTAACGAAAAAAAAGAAGTGTAACGAATACAAGCAGAAGCTATATAAAGCTGAAAAAAATTAACCGAATAGTATCGACCAAAACCGAAGTTGAATGACCTGTTGAACAATCCAAAAATCGAATCGATGCTTATAGGATTTTTAATATATAGGATTTTTTTATAGGATTTCAAATTGAAATAAAATTAAATGCATGCTAAGAAAAACTTTAAACGCATTTTTCTCGAAATTACTTTTCAAACTACACTTAGAAAAAAGTTTCTTGGAATATGATAAAAAAGGCATCTTATTTAGAGAAAAATGGTCTATAGTCTAAAAATCTATAGACTCAGCTCCAGAGAATGCCTTTCTCTAAATGCGATCCTAAAAATGTCCAAAAATGATAAAAAGCTTCTATAAAAAAGAAAAATATATAAAAATAAATCGTTTTAAGAGAGAAAAATTTTTTTTTTTGGAAAACATTTGTTTTTTATTGAAGAAAATACTTCTCATAATGAATTTTTTATCAAAATATAGGAAACATTTTTCATTTTAAATAAATTTTTCTCCATAAATCAGATTTTTTTTGCGAGTAAAATATTTATCATTATAAGAGACATAGAAATATTTCCATTTCCTAGAAGTGAACAAATATTTCTTCGAAAATGTGAAAATATATTCTAATTGAAGAAAATTTTATTTAAAAAAGAGAAAATTGCTATTATCGAAAATAGAGAAATTTTTCAACGTAGAAATATGTGTTTTTTTTTGAGTGTGGGTTACCATTTTCCTCAGAAACCAGACGTCAGATCGAGCCGTTGAAGATATAATTTTTTCTTTTTTTGTAATCATGTCTGGCAGGTACAGTTTTACGGAAATTTGACTAAACACTTTCGTCGGAAGGAGGGGGCAAAACCCCAAAAAAAACGATAATTTAAAAAATTTAAACATTTAATTGATAATTTAAAAAACGTTAAAATGAGAGCAATTTTGAAAATCATAATTTTTTCTGTGCTCTAGGCACAACCCTGAGTAACACCGGATTACATCTGAAGAAAACTTGGTAGTATTAGAAGTTTTAGTTTTCAAAATTAGTTACCAAACGTTTAATTTTTGTTAAAGATTAATTACATTATATTATATTTATTATTTTTATTTATTCTTTTAGTACTAGATAATTATAAATTAACATTTAATTTTTGTAATTTAAGCTTTATTATTATTATTTCAACTTGAAAATCACAAATTTTTTACAGAATTGTTTGTGCACTGATTGCTTAATTTAGCACGATAGTGTTCATGTGAACTAACCGAATCGCATGATATAAATTTGAGGTTACAAAGATTTTATTAACAGATATATTTAGCTGTTTAGCAATAATTTAGCCTATGTTTTCAATTTAGATGATATTTTCGATAAGTTTTTGCCGCAAAACACACAGGAAGTTCATAGATAAATATAAATTTAAACAAAGACAGACAGCTGGAAAAACTCCAGTCTGTGATTCAGTTCAGTTCAATATCAGTTCATTTCAATATCAGTTCAGTTTGATATCAGTTCAGTTTTAAAAGCAACTAATAAGCAGAAAACCTTGTTCTAACATTAATCAATCAACAAACTTGAGTGTAAGTGTTTTGATATAATAGTTAATACTTAGTTTTCTGAATGACAGTGTTAAATTTAACATTATATAAAAGAAATCCGAAAGTAAGTCAATCCGATAATAAGAAAATTTATTTAAAAATATTTACTTAGTTGCTTTTAATGTTTGTTAATTAATAAATAATAATAACAAAAAATAATAATTTAAAACATTAGCTTTGCCGTATTTGTATTCTAGCAAAACGAAACAATAGAAAAATTATAGTGATAAAATGTATGGGACAATTGAATAAGTGATTTTTATAAAAAAAAAAAAATTTAGGTAAGCAAAAAACAAAATAAAAATTGAAATCAATGTTTTTTTGTAAGAATTTAATTATTGCCTTAATTAATTTAAAAACAAGTAAAGAAAGTCTAAAGTCGGTCTAGGCCGACTATGAAATACCCTAAAGCTATTTTTCCAAAAAAAAAAAATAATATTATTAAAAATGGGCGTTTCCGTGGGCGGATGAAGCCTATATTTTATATGCATTTAAATGCTGATGAAAAATTTAGACATACCAAGTTTCATTCCTGTAGCTCACAGTTAATGCCTTTATTGTGCTTTCGCTATGGGAGGTGGGCGTGTTCACGGACGGACTACTCCCAATTTTTGAGCACACCTTAGTTTTGGAATAATATACATACATACCAAAATTTATATCTCTATGACAAATATAATCTTATTAATTCAGTTTAAAACTTTTTGGGTTGTATGGCAGGTAGGCGTGTCCGTGTGCGGATGAGGTCCATTTTCCTAAACCATCTTTGCTTTGTCATAAAAAACATACGTGCCAACTTTTATCTCTGTAGGTTAAACAGGGGCTTATTTATTGCGTTTTCAATTTTTGGGTTGTATGGGAGGTGGGCGTGTTCGTAGGCGAATGACACCCATTTTTCGAAGACATCTTGGTTTTGATACAAAACACATACACACCAAATTTTATTGCTGCAGGTTAATTATGAGTTTATTTATGCAGTTTTAAATTTTTGGGTTGTATGGGAGGTAGGCGTGTCCGTAGGCGGATGATGTCCATTTTTCAAAACCATCTTTGTTTTGTTATAAAAACATATGTCCCAAATTTTGCCTCTGTATGCTAAACAGAGGCTTATTAATTGCGTTTTCAATTTTTGGGTTGTATGGGAGGTGGGCGTGTCCGTAGGCAAATGACACCCATTTTTCGAAGACATCTTGGTTTTGATACAAAACACATACACACTAAATTTTATTGCTGTAGGTTAATTTTGAGCTTATTTATGCAGATTTCAATTTTTGCGTTGTATGGAAGGTAGGTGTGTCCGTGGGCGGATTCCAAAAATATTCAATAGTGCAGATCCTTGGGTTCATGTGACCATGTGTACCAAGTTTAATTTAATTATCTCAACTCCTTCTTCTTATCCTGTGTATACGGACAACACACAGACGGACAGACAGACGGGCGGACGGACGGACGGACGGACATGGATAGCTCGACTCACGTGGTGACGCTGATCATGAATATATAGACTTTTCTATACCGGACTCGCTTCGTTCTATGCGTTACAAACGTTTGCACAAAGTTAATATACCCTGACCTTTCAGGTTCAGGGTATAATAAATCAAATGCAAAACTACTGAAAAATAGTTAAATGATCTTTGACCAAAACATTTCTTATCTGGACATCAAATTACACAGAATAAATGACAAAATAACATTCGAATGGTTCACAAAAACAACTGCTTCAGGCAGATTAATAAATTTTCATTCAACACAACCAATGCAACAAAAAATCAACACCGCGACAAACTTAATTAATAAAATGTTCACATTAACCGACGCACAATTTCTGGACAAAAACATTCGGAAAATTAAAACAATACTGTACAACAATGACTATCCAAATCATCTCACGAATTCCCTCATAAGAACAAGAATTTCAAAAAACAATCAAATCCCACAAAAAACAAAACACATAGAACAATCTGGCAACTCCAATCAAGAAAACGTAAAGTACTACGGCATCACATACATACCAAACCTAACAAGCAACACACACATACGCAAAATGATGAGAGCGGACAAAACAATTTTTGCACACAGATCGAATGCGACATTAAACAATATATTTACTAGAACAAAAACAAAAATTAAGAACGAAGACAAAAACAACGTTGTGTACGAAGTACGATGCAAAGGCAACGAACATGAAAGCTGTGACAAAATATACATAGGCACAACAAAAAGAGCGCTAAAAACAAGAATGACAGAACATAAGCTAGACATCAGAAACAAGAAAACAACAACAGCTTTAGCTCAGCATATAACAAATACAGGCCATACAGCTGATTTTGATTTAGTTAAAATTTTGGACGTTGAAAACAAAACAAACAAAAGACTGACATTAGAAAGCTTAAGAATACAACAAAAAGGGAACAAAGCAATAAATTTTAAAGAAGACACTGACAATATCAACAACAATTATGCAGCAGCATTGGACGGACATTAGTCATAGTACTAAGTTTAAAAGTTTAAGTTAGAATGTAATTTAAAATATTAAGTAGGTGTTTTTATTGTTAATTGTTTGTGAAATAATAATTTTATTGTGTTATTAGATTGAATTAAATAATCCCCTGAAGATGTCAACAAATTATTGACGAAACGTCGGGAAAATATTGAATTTTTGTTTTTAATATAAAAATTGCAATAAAAAAGCACTGGTCAAAAACCTCCTTACATTATTAAATATAAACAACAAAATTGACCCAAAATAACAACATACATCTTTGATCTAAATGATCTTTCAAATATTAAAAGTAACGAAATTCATTAATTTAAATTTCTGTGCAAATGAATTAAATAATAAATAAAATAATAAAAGGTAAATATTTTTTCTTGGAAAGAGTTAAAATATTAATATATTGTTAATTTTTAATTATTGCACATTCTATAATATAGCATAGCACATTCAATCTGTAAAGCACATTCTATATTTTTCTTTAGTTTTGAAACACCAAGTGGTTTGTATAAAATCCGTTACATTTAAAATGCTTGTCCAAATCCTTTTCCTAATCATAGTCCAAATTTTTGTCCAAATTTTAGTAATGTTTATACTGAGTTCTTAGCATTAATTGACTTCTTAACCCTTTATGGCCAACGAACAAATTTTGATGTCATTTTCAAAAAAGCTAATTTGAAACAAAACTCCCAGAACAAACGCTTTTGGGTTCTCCAAAAGGATTCTTTAGATAACACAGTCGCTTCAGACGGTGCTTTTGACAGTCGCTTTTGTCATGGTAAAGGGTTAAGCGGCTTGATTTTGTCCTACATTTCATTTATATTTTTTTTTTTGTCATGAGGTCAAAGTACTTACCATCTCATAATCCCTACAAAAATTCTTGTCCTTGACATTATTTTTGTTGTAATCTTGGTATCAATACTGTTCCAATCCATTGTCCTCATGCTTATCTTCGTTCTTGTTCTTAACATTGTTTCAATTCTCGACCAATCCTTATCCTAGTCCTAAGACTTGTG
Organism: Tetanocera ferruginea; assembly: GCA_958299015.1. Classification (NCBI taxonomy): domain Eukaryota; kingdom Metazoa; phylum Arthropoda; class Insecta; order Diptera; family Sciomyzidae; genus Tetanocera; species Tetanocera ferruginea. The sequence continues at coordinate 137,290,623 of OY282641.1, forward strand.
GTAATTGTTGTCTTGATCTTGTTTTTGATGTCTTGATCTTGTCCTTAATTCTATTTTAGGCTTTGTCCTAAAACTAGTCTTAAAACTTATACAACTCCGTCTATGCGGATCAATTCTTTTCTTATTAGAATTGATAGTTTTCAAAATACAAATTTTTTTAGTCAAGGCTGTACTTAAATTTAATAAATTGGGAATAAAATTTGAATTATTAGTAACTAAGGAGGTGACCTAGGAGGTGGTAAAAATTAAATTGTTCCACAATGCAATTTTAACATTAAATAATTAATAATATAAGATTATAATAATTTAAAAATAACAAAAAAAAAAAAATAAAAAACGGTCTGGCTGAGGATCAAACCAGGGTCACTCGATTCATCAAATCAAATCCACAACCGCTTAACCAACTGAGCCACGGAATAAAATTTTTTGCGCGAGCTAATTGTGTACGTTAATGTTTACGAAATTTAAAAACTAAACCGATAGGAGTTTAAATGTTAAACTAATGCGGGACTACAGCTAAGTTTTAGTATTTGACGTGGTTTAAATTTTAAACCCATTCAAGACTAAAACTGAGTTTTAGTAATTGACGCGGTATACATTTTAAACCTATGCGGGACTTAAATTTAGTTTTAGTATTTGACAATGTTTAAATTTTAATACAATTTCGGTGTCGTCATATATACAGTACAGGATTGACTAAAATTTAGACCAAGATTTTGAACAGTGTAGCTCTTGTCCAGCAGGCTTATCCTTGATAAAGTTCTTCTCATAGTTTTTGCCCAAGGGCAAAGATAAGGTTATCTTTGTCATGTCCCTTATATTTACCTTTATTTTAATACTTATGTTAAAGCTTGTCTCAATACTTTTCCAAACCTTGTTCTCATCTTTGCCTCCATTCTTATGCTCAACATAAATTTTATTCGTGTCTTATTCTATCCTATCCTAGTTGTTGTTCTCATATTTGTGCACTGTTTTTTTCTAAATCCTGGTTTTTATTCTTATTCAAGTTCTTTTCCTTCTTATCCTCCTCCTAATCATTATCTGCATTCATGTCCTAATATTGCCTTAATTCTTGTGTCCTTTATCTTGTCTTGTGCCTTTATACTTGTCCTAATGCTTGAACAAATTGGTGTCCTTATCCTTGTTCGAACTCTAGTTCCAATAATTATTATAATTGCTCTAAATTAACAGTCTCCTTGAGTGGCCGATACAAAGATATTGAGTTTAAGTTTTATAAAGGCGTTACTTCTTCGAGCTTATGACATTTTTTCATTTCGTAAATAAAAAAAATCAATCCTTTACTATTCATTATTTGTATCATAGTGCATGAACTCATCGTGTAATAATTCCATGCAACGACGTTGCATGTTTGTTGCATTATCAACCTTGATGTTGCTATTTCAGCGGCCTCCGTTCCTGAAAACAAATATATTTTTTTTTAATTTCATACTTCTTTCATAATATACAAAAATTTTAACTCAATATCTTTAACTGTTTAATTTTATAATTCAATATTTTATAATTCAATACCTTCATCCGTTATTTAGTAATCTTCTCATAAAAAACAATAACATTTTTTTACAAAAAATGATAAGACCCCTTCCCTACGTATCCGGAAGACGTCATCAGTAATTAATGTTATTAGTTCAAAGAATTTATCTTGATTATTATAAAATAATTTTGAACGTAGGTATTTTTAATACTTTTCGAGTAATACTGTTCCAACTTTTTTTATAAACTTGAGTGTTAAGATAACTATTATCGATAACTATTATCGATTACAAGAAAGTCTTCATGGTGGAGTTTTAAACGAGGCTTCTTAAACTCTTCAATGATACGCAGTTAGTCTTCTTTCTATGAAGAACTTCAGCTTATTTCGAAAAAATTGATTGATTTTTCTCAATCAACTAATTCTTCCATATTACTCTTGCTAAACAACAACAAAAACAATTACGAGTATTTATAAGCAAAATATGTCTGCATCAAAAATAAGATAACGTCAAATTTAATAACTATTTGTCAAACCTAATTAACTGCGAAAACTGCTAACCTAAAACATTTTAGACAACTATGCAAAATTAGACAAAGAAAATATTAATATACCTGCAATATAACAACAACAACAACAAAAACAACAATGGCTAGGAAAAACTATAAGCAGCAAAATAAACAAGAAACTTTTAACCAATAACCATTAAATAATAAGAAAACGAGCCCCAAAAATGCACGATAGACCCTTTTTAATTGTTATTGAAGACAATTATTTTTGCTGTCTTCAGCTGTTGTTGTCTGTAGCATATTGTTGCTGCTCGCAAGCTATGCGAAAGATTTAGCCAAAGATACATATACATACATACAAACAACACACACATTTATCTTATATGTCCAAAAACTGAAAACTAAAAACTGTTTTTTTTTTGTTTTTACCAAGAAACACGTACGTGATCATACATAATCAAGAAAGGAAATCATTACCATCTTAGAGCGGTGTGTTGAAGTGGGTTGTAATGCTCTGGAAGACCTACAATATATCTAATATGTATTCACTTAGTTACCCTCGAAAGCAAAGCATTGTTGTTGGCACTCACTTGTACTAAATTTATGCCAAATCTAATAAACAAAAATAAAATTCTAATATTTTGGTAGTTGAAGCTGAAAGCAGGGCAGCAGAGTGACAGAGACAGAGTGAAATGGTGTTGGGGGGTGGATGGAGGTGTTTGCAACACACAGTTCCGAGTAGTTTTGGGTATACAGTGACGAGACAACAGCGACCTGCTCTATAACACACACCTTGTCACAACTTCCGTACAGTGGATGTTGTTGGTTCTTGAGTTGTTCGCTATTCGTCTGACGTCTGCAAAGAAGCTGAGCAACAAAACTTTTCCCAATTACAAAAGATAATGTCTATTAAATTTCTACACGCCAGACATTGTCTGAAAGTGTGTCCAAGTTCAGCGTATCCATAACATGTGCTATTATTGTCATTGTATTAGTTGTGTGAAGAAAGGCTAAAATTTCTCGCTGAACACCCTTTTTTGGAAGATATATGTTTTGCCCGCTTAGAAGGTGAATTTTGTTATATTCTTAATATTTTCTGCCTTATTTAATGATAGCTGCATTGTTGTTGTTGTAGTTGTTGACATACGACACTATTTCTATTTTCAATTAAAGAGTTTTTTGCAAGTGTTGGTTGGAAGCTGTTTACATTTTCTTATTTATATCGAATATGAAAGTAATTGATTTAAAATCAAGGCAGGGTTCGGAGTAATAGAATATGTTGGTCGATTTTAAATTGAAAGAGAGAGAGAGAAAACTTATTAACTTATAAAAAAGCTTCATGTTGAGGAAAACATAATACTAGAGTTCGACATAGAGTTTCTCTGTTTATTATATACAAAATTAGTGAAAAAATTAAAAAAAAACCTTTAAAAAAATAGTCGTTGCACTCCTTCTCCGCACTCTGATTCATTTAAAAAAAAAAATATCAAAATCGGTTGAGAAACACGTGAGAAAATGGTTCTTAACTGTTATCTCTACGTCTATTTAAATATAGATTTTTATTGTAATAAATGTTGTTTGCAGTAATTAAAATATATTTATAGTTCATCACTTATCACTTTTTACTTATCACTTATCACTTATCACTTATCACTTATTACTTATTACTTATCACATATCACATATCACATATCACATATCACATATCACATATCACATATCACATATCACATATCACATATCACATATCACATATCACATATCACATATCACATATCACATATCACATATCACATATCATATATCACCTTTCACTCATCACTCAGCCCTTATCACTTATCAGTTATCAGTTATCACTTATCAGTTATCACTTATCACTTATCACTTATCACTTATCACTTATCACTTATCACTTATCACTTATCACTTATCACTTATCACTTATCACTTATCACTTATAACTTATCACTTATTACATATCACATATCACATATCACATATCACATATCACATAGCACATATCACATACCACATATCACATACCACATATCACATATCACATATCATATATCACTTTTCACTCATCACTCAGCCCTTATCACTTATCACTTATCAGTTATCACTTATCACTTATCACTTATCACTTATCACTTATCACTTATCACTTATCACTCATCACTTATTACTTATCACTTATCACTTATCACTTATCACTTATCACTTATCACTAATCACTCATCACTCTTCATTCATCATTAATTTTATTTTTAATTTAATCATTCATCATTCAACATTCAACATTCATCCTTCATCCTTCATCCTTCATATTTCATCCTTCATCCTTCATCCTTCATCCTTCATCCTTCATCCCTTCATCCTTCATCGTTCATCGTTCATCCTTCATCCCTTCATCCTTCATCCTTCGTCCTTCATCCTTCATCCTTCATCCTTCATCCTTCATCCTTCATCCTTCATCCTTCATCCTTCATCCTTCATCCTTCATCCTTCATCCTTCATCCTTCATCCTTCATCCTTCATCCTTCATCCTTCATCCTTCATCCTTCATCCTTCATCCTTCATCCTTCATCCTTCATCCTTCATCCTTCATCCTTCATCCTTCATCCTTCATCCTTCATCCTTCATCCTTCATCCTTCATCCTTCATCCTTCATCCTTCATCCTTCATCCTTCATCCTTCATCCTTCATCCTTCATCCTTCATCCTTCATCCTTCATCCTTCATCCTTCATCCTTCATCCTTCATCCTTCATCCTTCATCCTTCATCCTTCATCCTTCATCCTTCATCCTTCATCCTTCATCCTTCATCCTTCATCCTTCATCCTTCATCCTTCATCCTTCATCCTTCATCCTTCATCCTTCATCCTTCATCCTTCATCCTTCATCCTTCATCCTTCATCCTTCATCCTTCATCCTTCATCCTTCATCCTTCATCCTTCATCCTTCATCCTTCATCCTTCATCCTTCATCCTTCATCCTTCATCCTTCATCCTTCATCCTTCATCCTTCATCCTTCATCCTTCATCCTTCATCCTTCATCCTTCATCCTTCATCCTTCATCCTTCATCCTTCATCCTTCATCCTTCATCCTTCATCCTTCATCCTTCATCCTTCATCCTTCATCCTTCATCCTTCATCCTTCATCCTTCATCCTTCATCCTTCATCCTTCATCCTTCATCCTTCATCCTTCATCCTTCATCCTTCATCCTTCATCATTCATCATTAATGAATATTTGCCAAAAATTACTAAAATATGTGTTCGAAATCCTCGGTCTATTTTTGTTACTTTAGAAAATATGAACCAAGCATCGCTTTATGCTAAAGTTAATGTTCAAACACGCCGAGACACCGCGCAGGTTCTCAAAGACTTCGCTGACAGAATCCATTGGCGAAAAGATGGTTGCGATGCATTGATTGACATTGGTTCTGGTCCTGGTAATACACTTATTGAATTTGTCTATCCTTTGTTGTCGAAAAATTTCAAGGAACTGGTTGGCTCTGATATATCCGAAAATATGATGAAGTACGCCACCGAAAATTTTACCGATGATGAGCGCATAAAATTTGAAGTTTTGGATATAGGCATCGAGATGTTACCCATGAAATTTCGTGGACGTTTTGATCATGTAACATCCTTTTATGCCTTGCACTGGGTGCAGAATCAAAGGTGAGCTTAAACCATCTTAAGAGTAATTTTATTTCTTTCAATTTATTTCAACAGCAAAATGTTTGAGAACATTTACAATCTAATACGTAACGATGATGGTGGCGATTGTTTGTTAGCTTTTCTGGCAACAAATTTCATATTCGAAGTATATGAACCATTGTCAAAACTCACCAAATGGTCTAAATATATGCAGGATTACGAGAAATTTATTTCGCCCTATCAATATAGTAAAGACCCAGTCGCTGAAGTAAGCCAACTGCTGCATAATGCAGGATTTGTTGACTGCCATGTTGAGTGTCGTAATGAAGTTTTTGTCTACGAAGGTGTTCAATTAACACGTAGTAAGCTTAAATCATTATGTAGATTTATGAAAGGATTTTTTAAAAATTTTTTCTACATTTTCAATTTAGACATATTCAAGTCAATTTGTCCATTTTTTGAACGCATTCCGATCGAACAGCATGAAGAGTTTCTGAGTGACTATCTCGACGCTCTGGTGAATATGAATTTACGTCACAGCATAGAGGGCTCCGATGATTATAACTACGTTACACCACATAAACTTTTGGTTGTTCATGCTCGCAAATCTAAAGGAGGACATCAAAGTGAAGAATAAAGATTACAATTTGGAAATGCAGAAAGCTTTTGCTATATAAAAAAAAAATTATAATATTGTCATAAGATAAAATTAAAGTTTTTGCATGATTTCCAATCTAAAATTGCTGTAAGAGTTGCGGGGTCTGAAAAATGATGACTACATTTTCCGCAGAAAATTGCAAAAAACGGTTGCTCCTATACAAATAATGTCTAAGAACCAACATGAGAAAACTGATGAAGTTGGGAGGCAGGAATCTCTTAAAAAGCTTTTCTATGAAATATTCATTTTAAAAAAGTATTGTTCAAACAATTCTATACCATCATAGGTCTGGTTATCAAATGTTAAAATACTATCATATTAAAATGCCTACCTGTTCGGTTTAACTCTACTTGCCCCATATCGAGGAGTCATGGACTTTCGAAATCAACTCTCAACAGACGCATTCTCAGAACTGACATCCATCGAAACTGCCGGTGTGCAGGAAGGGCCGACAATTATCGACCAGTTTCCAGGCACTCAGCACCCAAGATTTCTACTGAGCAACCCTTCTTTTAAATCATATCATGCAGAATTTGATAGCCATAATCGCCATATAAAAATTAATTTTCCGGGCATGACCAGTGCCTCATGGAAATCAGTTTTTCAAAACTTATACCTTACTATGATAAGGCGCCTTATGGAAATCAGGTTTTCAAAACTTATACCTTACTATGATAGGGCGCCATTTATCATTTCGGGTAAAAAAATTTTCTAATCCGACAACCATAGTACCAAATTGTGGTCATTTAATTTAAGGTTAAATTCAATCCACCTCCATTGGTAAGGAGCGAGACCTATATAAAATTTTTTGCATATAGGATATGTCAGTCTGGTTGTACTGAGACGCAACGCCACACTCGTTATCTAGCTTGCGACATTAAGCTTACCACAGCCATCACGAAACTCCCCGCAGGACCAGGCCACCATAGTCCCCCGGCAAAAGGCCGGGAATGAGCACTCAATAAAACCGGAAATGAATTTAATGGTTTGACACACATGACTTTAAAAGCAAGCTTATCATAGTATCCCAGTATAAATACTGTTGGATACTTTTTTGGTATTTTTATGACTACTCAAGATGTCTAATAAAATCAAATAGGCATTCTAGTATATTCAATATACTGTTGAACACTTATTTGTTTTTCCAAAACTGGCCACCTTATCCAAATCAAATTAGAAAAATTGGTTCCGCATAAATGAGCCTATCGTTAGAAGTTTGTTCGTTCTTATCACTTATACTCTTATACCCATAGAGTTATATCAGATTATATTCATACCATTAATTATCTTGGCTAAACCAGGTTTATTGACTATCCCCGTGCTAACAGTTTGTTTTATATCATTTGCGGATATATCATCACGGATCGCAGGTACAATAACCAGATTTTATGCCCTACTTCCATGATTTTGCAACTCAAAGCGAGGGCTCACGGCAACCAATCTTTTACGTGACATACATAATTGAATCGTAGTCCAAATACGCATGACATAACTCTTCTCCTTTTCACTGGCTTGGCTTACCATCATCACCACCAGGTGGAGTTAGTTTAAATGCGGTATAGAAGTTATTTGTCTGACTCTGAAATACACAGACAGTTGTAATTTTCCTACAATTCTAATAGAATACACCCTCTATTGCCTGAGCCAATGTGATTTTTTCTTCTTGATTTACTGAAGAAACACCAACATGAGTCTTAGACTTAGAATTTGAGTGAGGACATTTTCTTGATCACACTCCAAATATCCATGTGACCAATGTACTATCACACATGGCTATATTTCGGTGACTCCAACTATAGCATCAATCGTACATCGAGGCGGTATTACTTGATCATAAGATTGCATCTATACAGGCTGCTTCGAGAACATAATCATCGTCTTGAGATAGTAAACCCTAGCAAACATATTCATTAAGGATAATAGCGGAAATGTTAATATAAAATCAACCAAATATCTACCAAAGTTTATTAAAGTTCTTGTATACTCATTTATTTAGGTCCTGAGAGTAAAACTTCATATTAGCCTAGCTAAAGCGTATTGTTCCAAGCTTAGACGAAGAGTCTTTCTGAAATTGTGATCGAAAGTATTGTTTTTCCTCTCTGATAATTCCTGTGAAGACATAAAATAAATACGTTATAAATTTAATAATTACTTTTTTCTAGAAATAATCTTCATTCTATAGAATCTTCCCAGTAGGGGAAGTAATCATTACTGAACTAGCCACAAAATGATTACTTGGAGATAATTACCTGCTGGATTACAATACTCAGAAAAAATGCTTTATTTTAACATAGGCCTGTCTTAGGAGGTAAAGAGTGGTGCTTACATCCAGGATTACCAGTAATTTAGAGAATTACTAGTTACTACCTCCTGTATTACCTATAAGTCAGGGGCCAACTACTTATAAACTGCATTACCCATAAGTGAGAGGTAAACTATTTACCTCCAGTAATACCTATAAGTCTGAGGGTAACAAATTACCTACCTTCCGTATTACCTATTAGTCAGATGGAAACTTATTACTTCCAGTATTTTCTATAAGCCAGAAGGTATCTATTTACTTCCAGTATTATATATAAGTAAGAAGATATTCCTTTTTAATTTTGTATATTTTTTCTTATTTAACGGCTCTGAACAATTGTTCATCCGCTCGCATGGAAAAACTCTGAGCACTAAAGACTAAGAAGCTGTCACAAAAAAATATCATGAATTCAAAGTAACATCGCATCTCAACAGAGTTTTTTACTCTTACTCTTATTTGTAATTAGATCTCAGGTATTATATCTAAGGTTATTTATTTTGAAATTGTAAGTGTGGACGTAAGATTTTGAGCTTCTATTCCACTAAGAAGTTTTTTGAGTTGAGCCTCTGCTGTCACAGCAAATGAATTGACAATGCGTTGTTTTAGTACGTCGTATTTACCATTTTCTGGAGGCGCTAAATGATATTCTTTACCAGGTACAATACGAAATCTGGTTTCAACTTGAATAAACTAAGATTGGCGTCATCCTTCCAAAATGCAGGAAGCTTCGGTATACGGGCAGACAAAACTTCTGCTGAAGATATTGTATTTTGCAGATATTGGCGCAAAACTGTCGGATTTCGATCACCTGCTGATGCTGGTTGATTTCAATCGTATCCTGATGGATTGCGATGGCCTGCAGATCCTGATGTGGCATCATCTGGAAGAATTGGCATGTTATTGTTTGTCGGGGTCACCAATTATCGCGTTCTTAATAAAAAATCTTTAAAAATTTCATAAGAAATAATATTTAAAATTTTATTGATAGTTTTTAGTAAGTTTCCTTTTTTATGTAAACGTATTATGTACGAGTTCTTCCATAACTTTGGAAAAACAGAGTTAGAAATAGAAAGTTGAAAGAGAGTCAAAAGGGGATGAGCCAAAAAGTTCGCGAATTTTTTGATGACGATAGCAGGCAACCCATTGGTTCCAGGAGAATAATCATCTTTAAGATTATGTAACTTTGCTAAGACATCAGCTAAAGTTATATCAACAGAAGTCAGTGACGTTTGAGCACAGTTCCTTAATGAAGAAAAGTATTCATAGTCTAGTTCATCGTTATGACTTGTGAATGATTGACTGAAGGAATTTGCGAGTAGGTTTGCAATTATTTCCGGGTTGTCTGAGGAGATATCTGAAAAAGTAAGGGTTGATGGGTAGTTGTCAGATTTTTTTTTGATATTAATGAACTTGTAGAAGCTTTTAGGATCCAACAACAGTTAAGTTTCAGTATGAGCAAGGTAAGACTCATATAGGTTTTGACAAAGTGCAGAAAAAAGATTATAGACGTGAAAATAATTTGTGAGGTGAAGAGAGAACGTAAATAAGAGAAAGTAAATAAGTACGCCAAAGTTTGTTCCTCTTATTACGAAGTTATTACGTAGTTCTTTATTGTACCAGGGAGGAGATGACGAAAAGTTCTTTTGCCTAGAAAAGGGGACTGATTGTGTGAAGCAGTCAAATATTTTGCCACTCGTCATCTGACGATCCTCCCATTGTAGGCTGTTTATCGTTTTGTCATTTTCACTTATGTAAATGACACTTTTGTGATGATTTAGTTTTAGATTTAGTTGATGATTTATAAATAATTTTTGATAAAACTATATTTTCTTAGTTCCAAGAATTTATTTTTTCATATTAAAAAAAATGTTAGTTCAATTGAAGACTTTTTTGCAAATGTGAAGAATTTTATTCATTGCTACAAAACTTTATAAAACTTCTGTTAAAATTAAATTTTGTCAAAGTTATTAAACTTTTGTATACGAATTAACAAAGTATTTTAAAACGGGTATATAACATAGAAATAACACAATTTTAACGGAATACTTAAACACTTATGAAAGCTATAGTTTCGAAGTTTGAAACGAAGTAAACAGCAGTGAAAAATTGAATGAGTGGGTCTGGAGATCAGACCGTACCGCATACCATAAATAACTCCCACACAATACCTGCAAAGTCACAACGGATTGGTGACGATAAGTAATAAATAATTTAAATTATGTGGCATTTAATTAAGTATTTTTTATATTTCTTTAACTTAACTTTATATGTTTAAAAAAATTAGTTTTTTCTTAAAGTCGAGCGTAGTACTTCAAATGCTCAATACAAAAGTTTATCTAGCTTATGCTCAGTTCTCGGCCTGCGAGCATAAGCAACCATCAGCTTATAAGGAGTCAGAAATCTGAAATCGTCGCCTGTTTCCATACCTTCGTGCATATTTAAATGCCTCAAGATCTCGATATAATCATCGAGGAATTCTGCCTGCAGCATAGTCGTCGGTATTCGATCATAAAATGGGCACAAGGATTTGAACAAATCTAGTTAAAGGTATGGTAAGAAAAAAAAAAAAAATTATAATTGTTGTAAACTCCTGTTATTTTATGAATAATTTGGCATAAAGCTCTAGATATAATTCTTATTACCTATTTTTCTATTCTATTTACCTATTTTTTAATAGTAAAATTAATAAATTACACAAAATTTTAACACATTTATCCCTAGAAATTGTAGATCGAAGCTTACCGCAAAGAAATTTAACACCTCTGTACTCGTAGACTTGATTGCGCACCTCCACGTTGAGATCAACAAAACCTGCTTGTTCAAGCAATTGACCGTATTCAGCTGCAGCATCTGCACTTTCGTGATATGGTGAGATCCATTTTTTCATGTCCTGCATATAAATAGACCATTTTGGAAGTTTTGCCAGCGCTTCATAAACATCAAATACAAAGTTGGTTACAATAAACACCAGCAGGCAATCACCACCATCGCGGCTCAATAGTTGATACATGTTTTCCACGGACTTGCTGTCATCGAGAATGAAATAGTTATAAAAACTTGCTATACGACATATCACATGACTTACCGCTGATTTTGCACCCAGTGCAGACAATAAAATGAAGTCAAATGATCAAAGCGTTCTCTGAAATGTGCGGGTAAAGTCTCGCTGGCTATATCTAAGACTTCGAACTTAATGCGCTCATTGCTGGCATAACTTTCGTTAGCATAATTCACCATCTTGGACGATATGTCGCTGCCAACTAATTCTTTGAATGTTGCTGGCAACACGGGACGCACAAAATCCATTGTCACATCGCCAGGACCACAGCCAATATCCATCACTGCATCAAAGCCATCTCTTCGCCACTGTATTATTTTTGCGTATTCCGTTAGAGCGCGATTGGCATCTAGACGTGTTAGTTCGTTGCAACCGCTATAAAGTGCAGCCTTCTGCATTGTTGGCAAAAGAAGAGTTATTCAAATAAAATTCTCTACGTAATTGAAGAAAACTATCTGCTATGTTTGTATTTTATTGAAAGGTCAGTTTTTTATAGTTTCTGTTGGAATTTTTTTATAATTTTTCTACTTTTTTCCACATAATTAAGATGATAATCAGCGGTGAGTTAATGATGGGTTGCGTTCGATTGGTGCAATTTTCATAAATATGTGTTTGTTCAGATCAGGCGGAATCGGAGGGTTAGTAACTGGATGTTTATATGACTTGAGGCGCGCAACATAAAGGGGCCACAAAAAGCAAGGAGGCTTCTTCAGTTATTCCATTCAGAATGACCTGTTCTTGACTGTCCTTAATTTTCAAAATCTTATGTATCAACTCGTAAAAAACTATCTTCGACTTGTTCGAAATCAAAATACTTCCACGGGCGTTTAGTGAAGAAATTTGAAAACCATCATCATACCGTCTAATATGCCTGCAATATACTATGGGGAAAATTCTAGAGTGTGCGATCCAAAAAAAAACTTCTCTCATTTACGAAAAGTTAAACCGATACGGAATACGCAAGACATGCTCAACCATAGATGCCATTAATAAAGTAGTTTCCTTAGCCAAAATAAGCCATACCAGGGAAAAAAATGGAAAGGAGGTTAAAAATGTACTGCCTAGTTGTAACGCTAGACTTGAAAAACGTCTTTAACACCACTTAATGGAGCCATTTATTTTATGAACTTGAAAAACTTTTTTTGTTTTATGAAATTCCGGGTTATGTTAGAAAAATTATTGGGAATTACTTTGAGAAAAGTATACTCGAGTATATTAACAAAGTAGGAAGCAAGAAGAACAAAATAACAGCAGATATACTTTGATTGTTCATGACTTGCAGTATAACGACAAATCATCCATCGACATTTAAGTGTCATCTGGAACCAAAAAACAAGCATTGAAGCGATGACAAGCACACACGAATCATGGAAAGAGTTGTTCTGAAACTGATAGAAAGCATTTCATGACTGACAATTACATGGGTTAGGAGGGCTTCGTGAATTTTCATACATTTTACTTCACGGAAAAGAGAATAGGAAAATACTGAAGATACCAGAGCGAAAATTTTCTATCCGCCTCCTGATGAAATACTTTACAGTTTTTCCAGGGGGGGGGGGGATTACGGAACCAACTATAAGTGGATCAAAGTTTCGCACTTAATCTTTTCATGCTTTCACCTCATAGGGGGAAATCGAGATCTTCCAATCGCTCCATCATAGTTTTCTCTTCTGTTGAGACTTAGACGTTTGTTTTTCTTGAACAATAACTTCTTTGGTGTTTGGAAAGTGTTCCGTTTGCGTTTTTCTTAAGGTACGTTTCAATTTAGCAGTCTCGATTGCTTATGGATTGCATATCAGTGCATATGTATATTAGAGTGGGTCGAAAAAAAAGTTTGATAAAACCACCCTCTATTTAAAAGTTGACCTCAAGAGGATTCCGAAAACAAAAAACAATTTTTTGTTGGACCTCCGGAAAAACAGCCAATTTGGTATTTTTTGCATAACTTAAGCATTACATGTCAGATTTTAAAAAATTATATGTCGTTGAAAAGGGCTTAAGGGGCACTACAACATTTTTACTTTTGAGGTCATATTCAAATAGTAAGCCCCGTTAGCCCAATTTACCCCCCTTAAATTTCTTTTTTTTCTCATAAGACTTTAGTCTCCTTGAAATTTGTTTAATTTGTGTAAAAAAAAATTATTTTTTTTAAAGTCAGCACGATGTCGCAATTTATCTTGGTATGTAATTATTTATCTTAGGTTTATTTTGGGAAAATTTAATATATTGCGTCGTTTCTTTTGCAATTTTGTTTAATTTATGTAATTGTTGGTTGAATAAAATAAAAGTTAATTTTTTTAAAAAAAAGGACTATATCAAATATTTGAATAATCCCTTTCTTCTTTGCTTTTAAACTTAATAAATAATTTTTTTAACACAAATTAAACAAATTTGAAGGAGACTAAAGTCTTATGAGAAAAAACAAGAAATTTAAGGGGGTAAATTGGGCTAACGGGCCTTACTAGTAGAATATGACTTCAAAAGTAAAAATGTTCTTAAAAAACATTGTTGTGCTCGTTAAGCCTTTTTCAACGACATATAATGTTTTAAGATCTGACATGTAATGCCATTTTGGCTGTTTTTTTGGTGGTCCAAAAAAATTTTTTTTTGTTTTCGGAATCCTCTCGAGGTCAACTTTAAATAGGGGGTGGTTTTTTCAAAATTTGTTTGTTTTTGTATGTAAGCCGACCCACTCTAATGTATATCATCGATGTTTTGCCGCAGTGCTTTAAGGTTCATGCTGTCCTCACCTGGAATATTTGTTCCGTGAATTTTTGTGCGTTGTTGTGACCTATGCAGTTTGGGTCGCTTGGGTAATTTAATTGGGGATCAAAGAGTTCTTTTAGGCTCGAAGGATCTCAAAATTTTTGATCCTCCTCTTAACATTAATCTTAGTCTAAGTGTTAGTGTTAGTCTTGGACTTGGTCTAAGTTTTAGTCTTAGTCTAAGTCTAACTCTTAGTCTAAGTCTAAGTCTTAGTCTAAGTCTTAGTCTTAGTCTTAGTCTTAGTCTTAGTCTTAGTCTTAGTCTTAGTCTTAGTCTTAGTCTTAGTCTTAGTCTTAGTCTTAGTCTTAGTCTTAGTCTTAGTCTTAGTCTTAGTCTTAGTCTTAGTCTTAGTCTTAGTCTTAGTCTTAGTCTTAGTCTTAGTCTTAGTCTTAGTCTTAGTCTTAGTCTTAGTCTTAGTCTTAGTCTTAGTCTTAGTCTTAGTCTTAGTATTAGTCTTAGTCTCAGTCTTAGTCTTAGTCTAAGTCTTAGTCTTAGTCTTAGTCTTAGTCTTAGTCTTAGTCTTAGTCTTAGTCTTAGTCTTAGTCTTAGTCTTAGTCTAAGTTTTAGCCTTAGTCTAAGTCTAAATCTTAGTCTTAGTCTTAGTCTTAGTCTTAGTCTTAGTCTTAGTCTTAGTCTTAGTCTTAGTCTTAGTCTTAGTCTTAGTCTTAGTCTTAGTCTTAGTCTTAGTCTTAGTCTTAGTCTTAGTCTTAGTCTTAGTCTTAGTCTTAGTCTTAGTCTTAGTCTTAGTCTTAGTCTTAGTCTTAGTCTTAGTCTTAGTCTTAGTCTTAGTCTTAGTCTTAGTCTTAGTCTTAGTCTTAGTCTTAGTCTTAGTCTTAGTCTTAGTCTTAGTCTTAGTCTTAGTCTTAGTATTAGTCTTAGTCTTAGTCTTAGTCTTAGTCATAGTCTAAGTCTAAGTCTTAGTCTTAGTCTTAGTCTAAGTCTTAGTCTTAGTCTTAGTCTTAGCCTTAGTCTTAGTCTTAGTCTTATTCTTAGTCTTAGTCTTAGTCTTAGTCTTAGTCTTAGTCTTAGTCCTAGTCTTAGTCTTAGTCTTAGTCTTAGTCTTAGTCTTAGCCTTAGTCTTAGTCTAAGTCTTAGTCTTAGTCTTAGTCTTAGTCTTAGTCTTAGTCTTAGTCTTAGTCTTAGTCTTAGTCTTAGTCTTAGTCTTAGTCTTAGTCTAAGTCTTAGTCTTAGTCCTAGTCTTAGTCTTAGTCTTAGTCTTAGTCTTAGTCTAAGTCTTAGTCTTAGTCTTAGTCTTAGTCTTAGTCTTAGTCTTAGTCTTAGTCTTAGTCTTAGCCTTAGTCTTAGTCTAAGTCTTAGTCTTAGTCTTAGTCTTAGTCTTAGTCTTAGTCTTAGTCTTAGTCTTAGTCATAGTCTAAGTCTAAGTCTTAGTCTTAGTCTTAGTCTAAGTCTTAGTCTTAGTCTTAGTCTTAGCCTTAGTCTTAGTCTTAGTCTTAGTCTTAGTCTTAGTCTTAGTCTTAGTCTTAGTCTTAGTCTTAGTCCTAGTCTTAGTCTTAGTCTTAGTCTTAGTCTTAGTCTTAGTCTTAGCCTTAGTCTTAGTCTAAGTCTTAGTCTTAGTCTTAGTCTTAGTCTTAGTCTTAGTCTTAGTCTTAGTCTTAGTCTTAGTCTTAGTCTTAGTCTTAGTCTTAGTCTTAGTCTAAGTCTTAGTCTTAGTCCTAGTCTTAGTCTTAGTCTTAGTCTTAGTCTTAGTCTAAGTCTTAGTCTTAGTCTTAGTCTTAGTCTTAGTCTTAGTCTTAGTCTTAGTCTTAGTCTTAGTCTTAGTCTTAGTCTTAGCCTTAGTCTTAGTCTAAGTCTTAGTCTTAGTCTTAGTCTTAGTCTTAGTCTTAGTCTTAGTCTTAGTCTTAGTCTTAGTCTTAGTCTTAGTCTAAGTCTTAGTCTTAGTCCTAGTCTTAGTCTTAGTCTTAGTCTTAGTCTTAGCCTTAGTCTTAGTCTAAGTCTTAGTCTTAGTCTTAGTCTTAGTCTTAGTCTTAGTCTTAGCCTTAGTCTTAGTCTTAGTCTAAGTCTTAGTCTTAGTCTTAGTCTTAGTCTTAGTCTTAGTCTTAGTCTTAGTCTTAGTCTTAGTCTTAGTCTTAGTCTTAGTCTAAGTCTTATCCTTAGTATTCGGTAGTCTAAGGTTCGAAATTTATGTGGCCCATTTGTTCTACATATGACCACTCCGCCCCTGGTGGGAAAAAGAAAGGCTTGTTGCGTTGCATCACGCGATATTCATGTTAATTTTAATGCAATTAATTGCTGCTATTTGACGTCATTCAGATATTAACTTATGTATTAATTATATAATTCACTTGTTATCCTATAGTATAAAAAATTTTTAATTTATTTAAATGCTCATTATTGCGTTGATTTGATGATGTTATAGAGATATTAAAATATTTAATAATATATGTTGCAATATTTGTTATGAAAAACAGTTCGTAAATCATACGATAACTATTATTGTTCTAGGTCATACAAGCCAAGCCGGTAGCACAGGCTGAAAAGAAATTAGTTTGAAGTTATTTGCAATCTAATGCCGATTTGTTAAATGATGCCATATGATAGGTTTATGACGTTGGTGGGGGCAAAAATACTTGTTATATAAAAAAATTTTAAATATCAATAAATAAAGCCCGATGAGTAAAATTTCAGCTATTTTCTCTAAATCAGTTTTCTATTATTTTAATTTCACCAATTTCTGGACACAACTTGCATCACACTTCCAACACACACTTTCAAATTGATGACTACAAAAGAGGAAAATTATTTCTATAAGAACAAAATGTTTTTTTTTTCACTTTCAGAAAAAAATCGTTATTAAGAATTCGATCTTTTTATAATGTGAAAAGTTTTGCTTTAATTTTCGCCATTTTCTTTTAATTTCAAGCTTTTTTGTGTAGCTTTTCTTTTGAAAGTGAAATATTAATTTGCCATACTTTGTTTAGCAGGCGAAAATAAAAAAAAAAATCCTCATTGAAATAAGTGTACAAAAAAAGTTTTGCCAGCTTAGATTGAAAAAATTGAACAAGAAATATGTTGGAATGAGAAAATCGCTGAAAGTATATTTTGGTTATAATATGTATGAGTGTTTGTATACGTTTTTCTTTTATATTCCCGATTTCTTTTTCAACGCGAAAATCAGCTTAGGGCTCATTATCCACGTTATTCATTTAATTTTTAATTAATTTTCTACCACAACAAAAAAAAAAAAAGAGAAGAAAAATGTAAAAAAAAATAAATAAAGACAACGAGTTGGTTATTTGGAGCGAGTTGTAGGTAGCAGAAAAATAACAACAAATTCTGAGCAACACTTAAACTTGGTTTTTTCAATTTTTTTCGCATGTTATGTTTTGCCCCCCTCCCCCCCTACTCCGCTGCCAAATGCAACACTTTTTGCGCTTGAGGGCATTTTTCTTCCTACTGACTGCTTTTGGCTGGCTTCTGTGGGCTGTGTGGGTGTGTATTTTGCGTGGGTGTCAATTGCTGGTTATGTGTATAGAGCACCACCACCACCTGAGTACCATCCGCAAGCTTGGCGTTGAAAATTCAATTATTTTTTTTTGGTTGTTAACTTGAGTTTTTTTGTTGCAAAAGTTTTCATTATTTTGTTTAAACTTTTTGCTGCTACAAACTGTTAATTGATTTTGGCTGGTTCTTTTATTGTTACTTTTTTTTCTCTCTCTCTCTCTCTCTCCGTCTTCTACAACCTATCTTTGCTTAAGCAATCTTCAACGCGTGTTTCTGTGTTGTTTTTGCTGCCAAAGTAGTTACAAAGAATTTGTATTGTTTTTGTTTTTGGTCAATAAAAAAAGTTACCCTTAAGAAAATTGTGCAAAAAACCGTATAAGTAAGCGCCCAATATTTAAAATTTTACAAACTCATTTCCGTGTTTTTCGACCCATTTTCATTTCCGGCGCTGTTGCTGCTGCTTTAGTTAAGGCGTGTGCTCATTTTTCGTCTTCTTCTTCTTCTACTTCTGCTTAATTAAATATTCATCAAACAAAAGCAAAGTTTTTGAACAGCTAGCAGCTCATCCTTTTTTGTTGCTTCATCTTAATTTTTATTACCATTCGGTACAGTTTGAATTTCATTGTGTTGTCTAAGCAAACAATGCATACACATACACACACACACGCATACATATACACGCGCTTACACATGATTGCGCCCACACATTCTTGTTAAGTCCTTTCCTCGCTCTAAACATCTTCCTGTGCTGTCCAAACTAATCAATGAAACAAATCACCGTCGCAAACATTTAAATCGACGCATCACATTTTTGGGTCTTTTGCCACTAACACACCTCCGACACCCCCCCAACCACCTCTACCCGCTGTGCTTTTCTTTTGTTTTTCTTGCTTTACTTTTATGCCGCCTGCTTAACTGCCTGCCTGCCAGTTCTATTCCCTTTTGGGACATTAAAAACTCATTTTCAGCCCTTTTTGCTGTAAGTATTTTGAAAATTTTAACTCTAAACTTTAACTCTCTTGTTTTTAATCTTGATTTTATTTAACATATGCAAAGATCCACACAATGACTTAAGCAAATATAACAACAAGCACGGCATGAAAATCAATTACTACAACAACAACAACAAGTTCAAATAGATAAACTTTGTATAATTTTATTTGAATAAATTTCTATTAAGTGTACGCGTACGTATGAATGTTTGGTGTTGGATTCGTTTGGCAACTTGTTGTCTTCAACAGTGGAGCGAATATGGCAAAATAGTGAAGACATTTTTTAAACTGACATCTTATCGAAATGTTGTGGCGGCCGTGGTTGTGCGTGCTAAGTGTGTGGCATGCGAAATAACGGATCCTGAGTTCAAACCTCAACTCGGAAAGTTTTTTCAATAGAAATCAATTTTTCTGTTTGGCCGTCATCTCTTTACAGAGAATGGCAAGCCTCAGAGAGTAAATAATGCCATTTCTATTGAAAAAGTACTTTTGGCCGAAGTTGTAATTGAACTCGGGATGCATTCGCTTGCAAGCCACATACTTAGTACGCACAACCACGAATGCCACATACAATCCTCAGACATATAATTCTCAATATGTGCAAAAAAAAATAAATAAAATATTATCTATTGTTAAAAAAAGTTAAAATCTGATAAAATATTCAAACAACATTAGAAAACGTAGCTCTAATTCAACCATAAATAATTTTATTTAAATTTGTGCGTTTAAATGTTTCTCTCAAATTGTAATTTTTTCGAAATTTTTAATAAGAGTGTCAATGTTCAGGCGATTATTACATTTTAAAAAATTTCCCTAAAGAGAAATTTTTTTGGGAAATTTTCAAAATGTAATTTTTTACATATATTTCCTCATATAAATGTGCTTAGCGTGCAGATAAATGCATTTTTCTTAAATTCCCTTAACATGTTTTTTTGGGAAATTTTTAAAATTTTATTATCTTCAAATTAATTTTTCATAGAAATGTTTCTTAAAATGCTGCCAAAAGAATTTTGCATAAATTTTTATCTTGATAATTTTAAAAATCTTTTTTGCGGTTCATCAATCAAAAACACAAAAAATTGGTAATTTTAAAATTTTATTTTTATTCAGAAATTTGTTCGATTTGATAAAATATTTCTATAACGAAAATATGAAATACATACTTATAAACATTTAAAAAAGTTTAAATGCAATTAAAATTGAAAAAATAAAAGAAATTAAAAAAAAATGAGTGTAATTTATGTAATAAATTTGCTTCAATTAATTGTTTCTCAAAGATTTGGCTAAGAAGTGTGTGCTATAAAGCTTTTAATTAATTTTTATAAATTTCCCTCCAGGGAAATTTTTGGGAAATTATCAAAATTTGAGTTTTTACATATATTTGCTCATAGGAAAGTGGTAAGAATATAAGCAAATGTATTTTTCATAAATTTGGAAATTTGGTTAATGGGAAATTTTTGGGAAATTTTCAAAGTTTGGCTTTTAACATATATTTGCTCATAGGAATGTGCGAAGAATATAAGCAAATGAATTTTGCATAAATTCCCTTGAGTGATATTTTGGGAAAATTTCAAAAGTATAGTTTTTTCACATATTTTTTCATAGGAATACTTCTTTAAATGCTACCAAAACAATTTTGTATAATTTCTCAATATGGGAATTATTGTAAACATTTAAAAAACCATTTTTATATTTTGCTTATTCAAAATTAATAATATTAACAAACTGTCTAAACTACATAACTTCATAAAAGATTTGTTTAAAATACAATAAATTCAATACAAATTATCTTGAGGTTTTTTTGGGAACAACTTAAAAATATGTTAATATATTCAATAAAACGGATT
Organism: Tetanocera ferruginea; assembly: GCA_958299015.1. Classification (NCBI taxonomy): domain Eukaryota; kingdom Metazoa; phylum Arthropoda; class Insecta; order Diptera; family Sciomyzidae; genus Tetanocera; species Tetanocera ferruginea. The sequence goes on from OY282641.1 coordinate 137,311,370, forward strand.
TTTATCAGGGACGGAAAATAACAGTTATTTTTAAAATTTTAAGGTACAAAAAAATAGGTAAAAACCAAGGTGCAAGAGTACTTAATATACCAAAATATTTTTTTAGATCTTCACTAGTCCATTAAATTAAGAATTTAATATTTTAAGTTTTATTGTTTTACTCATAAAATAAAACTTAGTTTTGAGCTTAATTTTTTCCTTCGAAAATTATAGTTATTTTTTAAGTTTTATTTTTTACGTCAAAAAATATTTTTCAGAATTTCATAGAAAAGAATTTTTCATAGTGGCTATTTTTGTTAACATTTGAAATAATCATTTTGGTATTTTCCTTTAATAAAATACCAACCACAACAAAATATCTAAAATATGTTCCATCTTTAACAATTTTATACAAATTTACTTAAGCATATATCTTGGAAAATTTTTTTAAATTTTATTTTATTCAGTTATTTGTTTATAAAAGTTTTTTAACAATATTTTAATTGTGTAAACAATTTTTTATAGTTTCATATAAATTTTAAATTTTAAAAAATTTAAATAATTAAAAAACGTCTGCATTAAATGCAAGAATGCTTTTTAAATTATTTTTTTTTGCAAAATTTTGCTTTATATTGTCTGTTATAAAGCTGTTAATCAATTTGTAAGAATTTCCCTTGAGGGAAATTTTTTGGGAAATTTTCAAATTTGATTTTTTACATATATTTCGTCACAGTAATGTGCTTAAAAGATAGTCAAAACAATTTTACATAAATTCCTTAAAGGGATTTTTTTGAGAAATTTTAAAAATTTGATTTTATTCAGATATTTGTTTAAAAAAATATTTTTATAAAACAGTATTTTAAGTACAAAAGAATTTTTTATAGTTTTATATTACGAAAAGTTCTGCAAACATTAAAAAATTTAAATAATTTCAAAAATTCTGCAATTATTGCAAAATTACTTCATTAGTTGACTTTTATTCTCAGTCATACAGCTATGAATCAATTTTTAAGAAATTCCCTTCAGGGAAATTTTTTGGGAAATTTTCAAAATTTACTTTTTTACACATATTTTTTCATATTAATGTGTTAAGAATTCAGCCTAAATGATTTAGCATAAATTCTCCCTTTCTTTCTCCCTTAACACCAAAATAAATACCCAAACATTCCTCTTTTTTTATATTAACCAAAGTTAAAACTCTCATTTTAGTTGTTGAAATCTGCCGTTATGCATAAAACTTTTTATGTATAAATTGGAAACGAAATAAAAAAGCATCATGAAATACTCTCAAAAGGAAAAGTAAAGTAGGTCCATTTAGAGTTATTTCTTCCAGGCCCATTTTTTGTAAATTTGGGCCCCATGACCCGGGCTGGTCTGACCAGTGATAGGGTCAACCAACATTTTTACTGTTCTTATTTATTATTTTTCCATTTTTTTTTCATTTATAATAATAATTGTTTAAAATATTTTTATAAGATAAAATATTGCGTCTTAAAATATATCTCTCATTGGCCGTTTATCACAATTAATGCACTTCAATTAATGCTCTTTTCTTGATTTCGCTCTGACAGCACGCTCTTCAGTATTCCATCGGTTTTGCGAACATAGGCAATCAGCAGTTTATACGAGGCGGCATAAATAAAATCTTGTGAACTTTTTTCCTGCCGCCGCTGTGGATTTCTGCTCTCAACATCTTGGATGAAATCATCGAGAAACTCTTCGTGCAGCTCGACTGGTATTCGGCCAATAAATGGACAGACAGCACGAACAAAATCTTTAACAAATTTTAATTAAATAATCATATTCAAAAAATCTGATAACATTGAGTTGAAAAATTGTGGCTTACCACGTGTATTTTTGAGTCCTTCGAAGGTGTAGTATTTAGTTTGAATATCAACTTTGACGTCCGTAAAGCCAGTCTGCAGCAGTAGTTGACTAAATTCTGCCACCGGATCGGCGCTATCTTGATAGGGTGAGGTAAAATTTTTATAATCTTGCATATAGATGGACCATTTGGAGTTTTCCGCCAGCGATTTGTAAGCATCATAAACAATTAAATGTGTAGCGGGAAAGACAAGCAAACAATCACCACCATTTTTGCGTAGCAGAGCATAAATATTTTGTAACATTTTTCTGTAAAATTTTCAAGTAACTTTCAAGAACATAAAGAAATCAATTTTAGCCGGGGACTTACAGCTGCTGCCGCACCCTATGCAGACAGTAAAATGAGGTCACATGATCAAAACGTTCAGCCAACTGTTTTGGCAGTTCATCGCTGCTGATGTCCAAGACTTCAAATTTGATGCGTTTATCATCGGAATAGCATTGGTTGGCATGGCTCACCATCTTTTCGGATATATCGGAACCGACCAGCAGTTCGAAGTTTTGTGGCAAAAGCGGATGTACCAAATCCATGAGTACATCACCGGAACCGGAACCAATATCGATGAGTGAGTCGCAACCATCTTTACGCCATTGCATAACCTTGGAAAAGTCGTCCATTACTCGCTTGGCATCACGGCGTTGAACCTCATTGACGCGCTTATAGAGCGATGCTTCATTCATTTTTATAAGAAATGCAAATTTTTGAATTTTTTGAAAATAATAACAAAGATTTTTTTAGGTTTTTTTTTTTTGTTGTTTTCTCTACATAGACCCCAAACGTTCACAGTGTAAAATTAATATGAGCGGAGCAAGCTGTGTGAGCAGACTTTTATAGACTTATCGCAGTACTGACTAGAGCGATAAACCCGTTGTCGGGAAGATTACTATAAGCTTTAATATATTTTAGAAAATTCACTTAACGAGGTATTTTAGGTTAAGTGAACCAGGACAAAATTCTAACCAACTAAAGTTTTTCAAAAGGTTATAAAAAGTAATTCTTATAGGATGTGGGATGGTCTTTTCAGCCCTGATGAAGCCATATTTAAATTACTAGGTTGCTCACAGGACCAACATTTATAAAAAAAATAATTATTCTAGACATACCAGAAAGAAATCAGGTCCAATGGTTTAGATTTTTTCTTGACCGTTTCACTAGAAATATCTAATTTATGATGACCAAGATTTTTGAATACCATGTATAAGAATTTTTAGAAAAAAATTAAAAATATTTTAACTTTCCGTCTGATATGGCTTTTTGTATTGAAAATTTTGATTTTGAGTTATATCCCAGAATTCTCAAACACCGAGTTTTTATTGCCTTAAACCATAGTTTTCAATAAAAATCGAATACCCGCTTGTTCGAATACCCGTTTGTCGAGTTATTCGAGCGCTTAATATAACTCTTTCTCAAAAATATACTCTTTTGAATGAGAACACAAGAGTTATATGTGAGATAAGCATATTTGAAAAAAACCTACAATTCTCCATCTCGAGACAGACCTCATTAACCTTGTTTTATTTGAAAGTACAAAATAGAAAAAATCCAATCGTGATTTTGCATATATTATGATCTGTTATCACGTTTAGTTTTTTGCTTTTAAAATTATTTTTTTTTATTACTTACAACAACAAATCAACAGGAAAAAATTAATTCTCAGAAACAGCCAAAAAAACTAGTACAAAATAAAAAAAAAAAATATTTATAATCACGTGTTAAACATATTAAATTTTTGGCATTCAACAAATATTTATGTTCGAACATGTCTCGTGTCTAAATTGCACCGTTCGAGGTCAAAAGTTATCATACATTTCAAACATCATTCAATAACCAATATTAAATTATTTCTTATGCGAAAGCTTAATACTTTATTTAATAAAAACTTGTTTCGAATAACCAAAAAAATATTTTTTTCTTATGTATGACAAAAATACAGTCGGTTAAAGAAAACCGATTAAATCGTGCTTGTATGGTTAATTTGACGCATCAAAATTCTTTACAAATTTAATTTTTTTAAAAGTTTTCTTCTTTTCATGTCTCGGTAGACCCTAAGTTCTAATTTCCCATCCGACAGTAAATTTTTGAAGATGCCTAACTCAGAATGATGGTGATTCCCAATCTGCCCAAAGTCTAGATAAAGAAAGATGATTTCAGGAATGGCGGCTTTTAGTGAAAAATTAATTCTTTGGAAGATCATCCCGCAATGTTTCAATGGTGACTTAGAGGCCAAGAAAGCTTATTGTAATTCTAAACCGCAAAATCGCTGACGTTTGGGAATATGGAATTGGGAATGGTACAAAAACTGTTGTATGACGTTAAAAAATATGCAAACATTGACCATGCTACATTAGCAAAACCTACAAACAAAGTGGTGATCTTGTTCTAAAATTTGGAAACTTGTCCATCGCTGGGACAAAAGCACGCTTAAGACTCGATAGTTGGGTGTTGAGCAGTGCAAGCTATACCCTTCAACACGGATCACAATTTGGAATAATGGAGTCAGGTTTGGGCTACAATCTGGCCACTGATCCCTGGAAATGAAGTTCGATACTTTGTTTTTGAGCCACTCTAGATTCAATCCAGCCTTATGGACCGGAGCAGAATATTTTTGAAAGCTTCATGGCTTCTTTTGGAATAATTTCGTGTTGAAAGGCCTCATAACTAATTTCAAAACGTCACATACACACACTTTCACAAGAGTTTTGACTCCTTTTTCGTTTAAATGAAGCTTGGAGACTCCTTAATAGGCGATTCTCTACCAAACCATTACAGAAGCCGTGTGGGAATCTCTCTGAACTCTCGAAATGAGTTCTGCTGCATGTCATGATGACAAGGCATACACTCTATTATTCTATTAATTGAACAATTCCTCTACGTTGAAAATTGTTTTTTCAGTAAACAGAATTCATCCGTGGGGATTATCTACGTGCTTGAAAAGTAGAAGCACGTCTTTTATATGCCAGAGCCAGAGTAACGTTTAGGTAGTTATAAAGGGTTTTCCAATATGAGCGCTACAAAAGTTTTTTTAAATAAAACAAAAACGGTTTTGGATATCACTGAAATTCTATATTCCTGCGAAAGAACATTCGATCCCATTTTGTCTGGAATTCGATTTCTTTTGCATGGCCAGCACGAGCACGTTAACAGAAGTCCAGACGCTGAACCCAATTTTCGACGGTTTTCAAGCATAAATCGCCCTATACTGCTGCAATGTCACGTTCGATATTCGTACGAAGTTCATCAATCGTCGCTGGCTTGTTGGCATAGACAATAGACTTGACGTAGCCCCACAGGAAATAGTCTAACAGCGTCAAATGGCCGAGGTGGCCAATCGACTGGCCCATTTCTTGAGATAACACGGTCATCAAACTAACTCTTCAATAAATCGAGTGTAACGTGTGCTGTGTGGCTTGTGGCACCGTCCTGTTGGAACCACATGTCGTCCAAGTGCATATCTTCCAAATCGGGCCAAAATAATCGGTAATCATGGCGCGATAACGATGGCCATTCACAGTAACGTGCCGGTCTTGATCATTACGGAAGAAGTACGGGCCAATGACGCCGCCGGCCCATAAGCCGCACCAAACCGTAATTTTTTCGGGTTTCAATGGTGACTCATGGAGTATGTGTGAATTACTGCCTGACCAATAAAGCATATTTTGCTTATTGACGAAGCCATTCAGCCAGAAATGAGTCTCATCGCTGAAGATGGTTTTTCGATGAAAATCCGAATAATTTTCAAGTTGTTGCTCAGCCCAATTCACGAACAAACGACGCTTCTGGTGGTCAAGCGTTTTCAGTAAGCCAAGATCTTGATCTTTTCGCAAAATTCGCCACAACGACGGCACAGAGATGCCCAACACTTGAGAACGACGTGTGAGACACACATTTGGGATTTCTTGAACTGAATCCTCAGCGGCAGCAATATTCTCTACAATACGGGCACTTTTTTGTCTCACTGGCACGGGAACATTTTGTACTGCGCCTGTGGATTCAAATTTTTCCATTAGACGCTCAATTGTTGATCTGGTAGGACGATTATGACGACCATAAATTGGACGTAGCGCTCTTAAAGTTGAGGCCACTGACTTCGAATTTCGGTAGTAAATTTCAATAATTTCGACTCGTTGTTGGTTCGTATATCTTTCGATGATGAAATGGCAAACCTTACTGAAGAGAAATGTCAAGAGAGCGGGAAAATTATGGCATAGTTTGCTGTCCCTATCGGTCTACTTTTGTAGCGTCCCTATTGAAAAAATCCTTTAGGCCCGTTAACTGATCTCCGAAATTTAAATTCTTAAGGCCCGTTAACTGATCTCAATTTTAAACAAAGTTTAGCTTAAGCAAAGTTTAAAATTCCTTAACCTCAGTTTAAATTTTAACGCCGATACCTCATCTCAAAAAATCTAAGTTTAACTTGGTGAGGCAAGTTTAAATTTAAACACAGAAATTCTAGGTTTAAAAAATTTAAACCTAGATTTTGTCAAAAATTCTCTGAGAACATTGGAAATATTCTCAATCATAAAAAAAAAAATTAAAAATAAAAAAAATCATACTTCAAAAAAATCAAAACAATAAACAAAAAACAAACATATTTTAAGTTTTGAAAAAAAAATATTTCAATGAAACTGACAATTTGCATTATTTTATCAAAAATTTTTTAAATATTTTGATGTCCTACGTCAAAGTTGTAGAATTTTTACTACAGTGCCGCTCAAGGAATTTAAGGAATTTAAACTTCGGAGATCAGTTAACGGGCCTTAATCTCAGATTTCGTAGAGTTTAAATTTTAAACTTAGTTAAAATTATTTTCGTAACTTATCTCATTTCTATTGGCAGTTTTCTTAAACTCTGTTTAAAAATTTAAACTGAGATTAAAAAACATATTTGAGCGACACTGTAGTAAAAATTCTACAACTTTGACGTAGGGCATCAAAATATTTCAAAAATTTTTGATAAAATAATGCAAATTGTCAGTTTCATTGGAATATTTTTTTTTTCAAAACTTAAAATATGTTTGTTTTTTGTTTATTGTTTTGATTTTTTTGAAGTATGATTTTTTTATTTTTTATTTTTGTTTATGATTGAGAATGAGAGATTCAAGCAAAATAATTTTCTCCGTGTAGATTGAAATTTATCTGACATAAAAAACATATGAGAGAAGATAAAATCATAGAATTTATAAAAAAAAGAAAAAGGTTTAAAAGAAAAAAAATTTTTTTTTCAATACGTTTTGTTGACCCCTACTTTAAGCCATTCTTAAGAAATGCTTCTATAAGGCCTCTTTTGAGCTATCGGAGCGGAAGGCCTGCGAAATTTTCCAACTTCATATAAAAAAGAAAGTGTAATTGTATATGAATGCGGCAGTTCTACAAAATCCACAGGAAGGCCTGGTAGCAGCGCTGTCATTGTCTACTGGGGCGTTGCACTCGCATTCTATGTACTGAATATGGCTAGCGAACGTGGTGCCGTAGGTTCGAATCAAACGACCGACAATTATTTGTTTTAGCAATTTTTTACTATTTTTATCAATTTAAATCATAGCTTATATTTTTCAATCTATTTTATTAATTTTTTGTTTACTTTTATGAATAAAAAGCTTCATTGGACCAACAGATAAAAATTATATTGCTAATTTTTAAAATATTTTAATACTTTTATTATATTTTGAAGAAAATGTATAACTTTTTTTAGGTTTTGTTTGATCCAATGAAGTTTCTAATTCATAAAAATAAATAAAAATCAATAACAAGGATAAAAATAATAAAAAAAAAATTGCTAAAAAAGTGTCGACCGTGGGATTCGAACCCAGGCCGCCACTATCTTTGCTGGGAAAATTCGTTAGTTTGAAAAAAAAAATAATTTTTGGCAAATAAATAGAAAACAATAATAAAATAATTTGAAAAATATAAACAATAATTAAAATTAACAAAAAAATCATACAAAATACGGTCGTGGGACTCGAACCCAGGGCTGCCACTCTCAAACATTTTATTTTACCAAATTTCATCCAAAAATTTACCAAAATGAAAAATAATTTACCAAACACAAAAAAACTGTATTTTTAAGTTAAAGAAACAATACAATTATTCATTCTTTTTAATTAAATGATGTTGCCTTTTCACTGCCCCTCTAAAATAAGTGCAAACGGGTGAGTAAATTCTGTGTTCGTTTCTTAAAATGTCGCACTCACACAGGGCAAAAAAGGCGCATTTTCTGCCCTGCAAAGCTTTATCAGGGGAGAATGTTGCCCTGCATATCAGCTGTTCTTAAAACGGCAATATTATGAAATGCGTGCGTTATACAAGGATGGTTAGATTCGTTTATTATGTGTTGACATTTCTTGAGTAGGAAAAACATGCACTTTTACAGGGTTGATACGCTTGAAGATGTTTCCTCGCTTTCCACCACATTGGTCGCCTTATTTCTTATAACAAATCTAAACAGATATAACATAATCGCTTAGAATATAAATTTTAAGAAAGTCAATGTATTAAAAATAATAACTTACTTATATATCTTAGCCATGATACAAAAATAAAGGTATCATTGACAGCTGCTTATTTTCTCTTGAGAAGGGAGTTGGTTGCTGTCCAAAACAGCAGTCAAAGCAAAACAGTTTCTGGCCACATTCAGCGTAGTCAACTGTTGTGCTGTCACAACACTATCATACCTAGGTGAGCTATGTTTTAGCCGAATGGGTTGCTATATGAAGCGTCTTAAAGTTGTCCAGTTGACGAAATGATAGTCTATGTACTATTTATTTATAACCTTTTATACTATTACAATAATTTAAACTATTTATTTATAATTTTCTTTTTTAAGTCAATCCATCCTTAGCGATCCATCAATTTCTTTCCTAAGCCAACGATCTTAGCAACTGACAAATTCAAATTTGTGACATTTTACTTTGCGTTCATTCGTGTAGTTTCCACTTGATGCATTCGTCTTTATTTGAAAGATAATTTTCAATCATAACGGTGGTGCTGCATAATGAGCATTATTGATATAATTTGTATACTATCATTTTTTGAAATGTAACTTATTTTAAATTTTTTACCAAATCAAAAAAAAATTTACCATTTTACCAAGTTAAAATCTTTTTACCAAATTTGGTAATATTTTACCAAAACGGCAGCCCTGCTCGAACCCACGCCGCCACGATCGCTGAAGTTGAAATATCGCTGAAGTTGAAATTCGTTCATTGGCCAAAAATTTAATTTTTGCCGAAATAAAGAAAAATTATTGCATGGTTGCCATTTTTCGCTAAATAATGTCTTCGCTCACTAAAAAATCTTTCGCTCTCTCTCTCTTCTCTCTATAGATATGTTTTTGTTCTTCGCATTTAATGCACTGTGAATTAGTTTGAGGCTGAGATGCACAACTTCATCAAACAGTTTTTTAATTTCGTGTAACAGTGCAAGTAAATTATTGAAATTATTTCGTATATGTCATAGGGATAAAAATACCAAAATCAATTTCGGTTAAGTTAAAAAACGAAATTATTACAAAATAAAAATGAATTTCAAGTTTATTGAAAAACATTATCTTATATGTTCTTGCTAAGATGAAGTTGGCATTTTTCAAAACATTATAAACCGTGCCGCATTAAAATATGCGGTGGGATTCTGAGCGGAGATCGGTCGCTTAGGTACTGTACAATAAAATGCACTTGCTCAGTTGAGATGCATACAGCTTCAGTGACCTCTTGTACTTTTTCCTCTGATCGTTCAATATTATGCCAATGATTTTATCTACCATGTCTGCAGTGAAGATCTTTTTGGTCTAATAAAAAATATTGACATTCCTAATCGTCATGAATTATGTCAGATGTATTTCTATTTCGCTTAACATAGAAATGGAGCAAACATTTTGCGAACATTCTGTTCATTAGAAGAATAAATTTGACATTGTTATCAAGGTTACTTAATATTTTAACACTAAAATGAGTTAAGAAAATTGATGTCATCAAGATATGTAGCAGTATTTTTGAGTTTTTTCTTTTTTTTTTGAGGAAATTGTTTGAAAAATAAAATCTCTGAAATTTTATTTACTGATTGTGAGACAAATCTTATATATTAATACGTGAACATTAAAGTTTGTCGTACGCTTTTTTGGTATTAATTGAAACTCAAAAAAAATGAAACTTATATCATTCGAAAGGTTATGTTGCCCAGATGTGCAGAATGTATATATAAATGATATATCTGATAGAGGGGGTTCCCAACCTTCTAGTTAAGAGAGAAATTAAATTTTTGAGAAAAAACCCGCTCTTTGATTAGTATGAATTTTTTTTAAAAGTAACAATTTCTTAAAAAAATGTAGTTTTATGCATTCATCAATTGTAAAATTTGTAAAAAAATGTGTTTTCAACTCAAAAATTTGACTTTCCATGTGAATATCTTGGTCGGATTTGAACGGTTTTTCAATTTTTTTCATCTTTTCTAAAATTTTGTTAAATTTTCTTTTAAATGTGTTAAAAATTACAGCAAAGTTCTAACCAAAAGTATTTTTAATGAATTTTCTTAATATTGTCGTTAGTTATTTAGCGTGTGTTTCAACCAAATGCCAAGAGAGAGAAAAAAACTGTCTCAAATTGAATGTTCTAAATTGGGAAGCCAATATCTCCGCCATCTGTGAATATATTTTATTTATTTTTTTTTTGTATTTAAGTCTTATCAGTTAACTTAAAAAATCTTTTAAAAATAATACCGTTTTTTGTTTGTTTATATTTAAATTATTCCTTTTAAAAAAAGACCATAAAATTTGATTTATTCTTAAAATATGGGGTAGAAATGATTTTTGTTGTAAAAAAACAAAAACTCAAAATTGCATTTTTGATTTTCTTTCAAAGTCTGTAACGAATTTAAGGTGAATTTATTTTGTCTTGACACTTAATTAATAAACTGTGATGTAACCCTATGATTTTTTTGACAAAATTAAATTTTTTTAAAATGTTGTTTTTCTGTTTTTGAAAGAAATTATTAAATAAATAAATAATTTTTCTGAAGAAAATAGTTTAATATCTCCAATCAATGAAAAGTTATAGCCTCGAACTTATTTTGATCATCTCGCAAATAATTATAAATAGACAATTAATAAATTGGTCGAATTTCGACCCCAGGCGATACTAGTTTGAATAAATAGTTTAATTTAATTCCGTTTAGAACATGAAAATCGAAATAAGTATGCCAGAGCACACAATTTCTACAAGTTCTCGCAATTTCATTTTGCAAAGGTCATGAACATTATCAACAAAAAATAAAATAGAAAACAAAATTGAAATGAGTTAAGCTTATCTGATATATGTTGGAATTTGCTCATCAAATAGTTACTGAAGTTTGTTTTTCTGTAACTGAATTTTCATTTTTTTTGAAAAATGATTACTAAAAACGATTAATCGCTAAAGAACACACAACCGAGTTGCTGACAAAAATCAAATTGTCAGTTATTTAAGTAAAATAATAAAAAAGATAATACAATATTAATTGCAACATTGCAAAAATTAGCGTATTTTCTGAATAGTACCTACCTTTTTGGAAAAATATTCGTTTTGAATGGCTAGAACGAATAGTTAGTTGTTGGACATCGGGTTTTATAGCACTAGTTTGCGCACTGCAGCAGAGCTATTTATTGATCAACACTATAAAAGTACTCACTTTTTTGTATGCTTCTCTCATAAGAATCTAACGCGGTGATCGCTTTGGGTAAAATTTTTTCTAAAAATATTTTCATTTTACTTTCAACAGCATAATGAACGATCCATCACGCTATAAGCTCGTCAATACAGTACAACGGCGTGACGCCAAACGAGTGCTTGACGATTATGCAAAATCAATTCAATGGCGAACAGATGGACGTGATACACTGATTGATATCGGCACTGGTTCCGGGGATGTCTTAATGGACTACCTCTATCCGCTGGTGCCAAAGAACTTTAAAGAACTTGTTGGCTCCGATATATCGGAAAAGATGGTTACTCATGCCAATCATTGCTACGCCGATGATAAACGTATCAAATTTGAAGTCTTAGATATTGGCTGTGAAAGGATTCCAGAGCAACTAGCTGGACGTTTTGATCATTTGACTTCGTTTTACTGCCTACAGTGGGTGCAGAATCAGCTGTATGTCTTGCTTGTAAGTTTTTCTGTAAAATTTAAAAAGATTTATTATTTCTATTCATAGTACAATGCTGAAGAATATTTTTCAACTGCTACGCAGTGATGGTGGAGATTGTTTAATTACCTTTCCCGCTTCACATATGTTTGTCTATGATGTGTACAAAGCGCTGGGGCAGAATCCTAAATGGTCCAAGTATATAGCGATGAAAAAGAATATCTGCTCTTTATATCAAAATAGTTTAGACGCGGCATCTGAGTTTGGTGAACTTCTAAAGCAGGCCGGCTTTGTCAACTATAATGTCGATATACTAAATGAGGTCTACTCCTTTGAGAGTCCCAAAGCTTTACGTGGTAAGTTAAGGTTTTTGAATCTCCTCCGCAGGCTTTATAAAATGATTTTTTTTTTTAATTTTATTTAAGAGTTTGTCAGGGGCGTTTGTCCATATTTTGAGTTCATGCAAGTGGATCAGCATGAGGAGTTCCTGGACGACTTAATAGACTATGCTCAAACTTTGAATTTGAATAGGAGCAAAGAAGAACCGGAAGTTATTACATTTGCTTATAAGTTATTAGTTGCCTATGCCAGGAAACCTGCGGAAATACTGAAGAGTGTTTTGCCAGTGACTAAGCAAAAAAAAGGCATCAACTGAGCTTTGTGGTGCAGAAAAGACAGCAAGGCCGCGTGCATAGTAAACGCCAATTCAGACAGGCAGGTAGACAGACAGGCAAAAATCTATGCGAACATACGAGATACACATAGCTATCTATCTCGCTTGTTCTCACACTCTATCTGCCTGCCTGTCTGAACCGGCATTTACTTTGCAAGCGGCCTAAGGCTTGAGCATACGATTATGTACCTACGGCACGACAGTTCTTAATTACAAGTAAATCTAAATAATTGTGTTCTACTTCAACTGCAGAATTAGTTAATTCAACTTTATATTCACCAAGTAATAAATAATATTAATTTAAAATAATAAATAATTTTTCTCTATTTGTCAAACACTTTATTTGAAAAATATAATCTGTATGTATATGAAATAAGTGTGTTTTTGGAACATATTATAAGTCATAGCATTTAAAAACTGAAATGGGCCAACGATTTTGACGCCACTATCCTCAAATTCTATCCTCAATTTGACATACAGAGAGAGTTATTTTAAGAAAACATATGGAAAATATTATAATTTTTTTTAATTTTAGTGCTTTATATAGGATTAAATTGTAATTCAGAAAATAATAAAAATATGAATTCAGAAAAAATTAAATGAATTTCAGAAATTCCATATAAAATTCAGAAATGGTCAATTGAAAATCAGAAATTCCATCGAAAATTTAGAATATTTCAATTGATATTCAGCAAAAATCTTTTTATATTCAGAAGAGATAAAATTAAAGTCAGGAAAAGATCAATTAAAATTTAAAAAACATCAATTGATGTTGTGAAAAAATCAATTGCAATTGAGAAAACATCAATTGAAATTAAAAAATACTGGTTAAAATTTAAAAATTCCATTTGAAAGTCAGCAAAGATCAGTTAGAAATGCAAAAATTACATTTAAAATTCAGAAAACATCAACTGATATTAAGAAAAACCAAAATCAGGTCTATTAATGTTCAGAAATTCCATTTGGAATTCAGAAAACATCAACTGCAATTCAAAATTTCCTGTTGAAATTCAGAAAAGGTCAAGTGAAATATAGGAATTCTATTTTAAATTAAAAAAAACCTCGATTCATATTCAGAAAATATCAATTACAATTGAAAAACATCAAATGAAATTCAAACAGATCAATTAAAATTCAGAAATTTCATTTGAAAAACATAGAAAATCAATTGAAATTCAAATATTTGATTTAAAATTCAGAACACATAAATTAAAATTCAGAATTTCTATTTGAAACACAGAAAGGATAAATTTAAATTTTGAAATAACATTTGAAATTCAAAAAATATCAACTAAAGTTCTGAATTTTAATTTAAAACTCAACAAAGGTCATTATAAATGCAGAAAATACCAATTGATATTCAGAAAAATACATTTCATATCAATTGATTTTAACATATATCATACACAGTTCAGAAAAAATCAATTGAAATTCAAGACCGATCAATTAAAATTTAGAAATTATATTTTAAATTCCGAATATAACAATTGATATTCAAAAATCACATTGTTAATTTATAAAACATCAATTGTAATAAAAAAGTTCCATTTGAAATTCAAAAAAGGTAAACTGAAATTCAGAAATTCTATTTTTGAAATTCAGAAAATATCAATTGAAATTATAAACTTATCAATTGAAATTCAAAAAACATTAATTAAAGTTCAAAAATGGTCAATTCAAATTAAAAAATACTTTCAAAATCAGAAAACATCAAATTATATTAAGAAATTAAAATTTTTGATTCAGAAAATATAAATTGATGTTCAATAGAAATCAATTTATATTCAGAGGAGATAAAATTAAATTCAGAAAACTTCAATGGAAATTCAGAATGTCCATTTGAAATCCTGAAAACATCAACTTAAATTCAGAATTTCCATTTGAAGCTCAGAAAAAAACAATTGATATTCAGAAAATTTCAATTGAAATTCAAAAGACTTCAATTGAATTTACATTTAAAATTTAGAAAAACTTTTTAATAAAAAAAAATGAATGTGTTTTCCTATAATTTTCTTGGCCAAATTAAATAATTGATTTATATGTATCAACTTTAAAACAAATTTTAAGCGCTTTACATATTCATAAATAAATTAATATCATTGTTAAATTATTTTTTATGCTATACAGAAGAGAGAGAGAGAGAGAGAGAGATAAAGATTTTTGAGTGAGAGAAGACAATTTTTAGCGAAAAATGGCAACCATGCAAAAAATTTTCTTTATTTCGGCAAAAATTAAATTTCTTGCCAATGAACGAATTTCGCCATGATTTTTTTGTTCATTTTAATTATTGTTTATATTTTTCAAATTATTTTATTGTTGTTTTCTATTTATTCGCCAAAAATTTAAATTAACGAATGTTCCCAGCAAACATAGTGGCGGTCTGGGTTCGAATACCACGTTCGAAATTTGGTTTTTAGCAATTTTTTATAATTTTTTTGAATTTTTAGCTTTGTTAATATTTTTCAAATTATATTCTTATTGCTTATCGTTTATTTTTATGAATTAAAAGCTTCATTGGATCAACCAAAACCAAAAAAAGGTTAATAATCTTCTTCAAAATATAACAAAGTATTGAAATATTTTAAAAATAAGCAATATAATTTTTTCTGTTGGTCCAATAAAGCTTTTTATTCATAAAGACAAACAAAAACTAAGAAAATAAATCGAAATATATAAATAATGATTCAAATTGATAAAACTAATAAAAAATTGCCAAAACAAATCATTGTCGGTCGTGGGATTCGAACCCAAGTCACACACAGTGTCCACCGCGGCAATAAATCAATCTGGACCTACTCTCCGATTTTGTTAAAAACACAGATTGTTAAAAACTATCTAAAGGTCATGTGTGGAAATTTTCATGCAAATATCTCCATTGGTTTTCTGTCCAGAGAAGCGCAAAGTTGAAGTATGTGAACAAGTGTCAAATGTGACAGTTACTTATCACATTTAACACCGAATATACCTTATAAGTATTTTTTTCTCTAAAAATAAACATTAAGCATTTGATAAGAACAATTTTATTAACAATATATTTTGAGTCACAAAAAATCAACATTTATGATTTTCCGTTAGACTTCTAGTTGTGTGCGAAGCAGTGCGACACATGGAGACATATGCCAAATTAAAGCTGAGAGTCTGAGCTAACAGATTAATAAAAAAAAGTTAGGCCACATTTTCTATTGAAGTTTTATGGAAGTGGGCGTATTTTTGTAAAAAAAAATTAAAATTTTTAAATAATTAAAAATAAATGTGTGCAAAATTTCATGAAGCTACGCGTCCTCCTTGATTTAAGGCCATTAAATACACTACACGGCCACTGTGTGCGCCACCACGATCGCTGGCCGATCTGGCAAGAATGCAAGTGCAACGCGGTGAAGTTTCCGTTAAAAATCTCCCGCATACAGTGTTGCCATATGAGCAGTTAATCCTGCTTTGGGCAGTATTTTAAGCAGATAGATATGATTCCTATTTCTCCCAGGATTTGGACAGTTTCAGAGATTTTTTCTCAAATAAATATAAACAAAACAAAAACCTGAAACAAATTCGAAATTCCCACCTTGTGTGGGATTCTTCGTACAAAAGAGTTTTTAAGAAAAAAATTGTAAGAATTATACAAATTTTGAAACGTCATCAAAAGGTATGATAAAGAAGTATGGAAAAATTGCTTAATGATCTCAACATTGCGAATAAAATGCTTTAAAAACTAATTATTTAATTTATTATTGCTAATTTTAATACACAATTTTGGTAGATATGATTCCTTTTTCTCCCAGGATTTGGACAGTTTCAGAGATTATTTCTCAAATAAATTTAAACAAAACAAAAACCTGAAACAAATTATAAATTCCCACCTTATATGGGATTCTTCGTACAAAAGAGTTTTTAAGAAAAAATTTTAAGAACTATACAAATTTCGAAACGTCATCAAAAGGTATGATAAAGAAGTATGGAAAAATTGCCTATGAAAATAAAATTTAACTTTATATTTTTGATGATCTCAACATTGCGAATAAATTGCTTTAAAAACTAATTATTTAATGAATTTTTGCTAATTTTAATACACAATTTTTTAGATTGTGATATTTTTTGTAAAATTACAATTTACTTTAAATCAAATATTAATAATGTTATAATACTAAAATTAAAAAAAAAAACGTTTTAAGACCTTTCGTTAGAGCAGTATTTTCTCTAAAAATACAGGATTTTTTTTAAAATTACAGGATTTTCAAAACAACACATGGTATCACTGCCCGCATAACACTTTCGTAGTACTTAACTTCGGCTAAACATCTAGGCTATATAGTTTTTATTACGTAAACTAAATGAGAAATATATCAAATCGGTAGTGTTCAGCGACAAGTAGAACGGAGTACGGTGTTGTTGCTGCTTTTTGTCTATTTCAGCTGTTTCGAATAAGCAGCAGCTTCACATAAATAAAAACGATAAATAAAACTTATACACATACCAGGGATGAAACTCACTATACGTAGATTGATAGGGGGAAGCTCTAAACACTGCGCTATCAATACCATAATCACTATGGGGAAAACTAACTTAGCATATTCGGAAGGAAAAAAAAGGTATATATTAAATGCGAGAAAGCTCGAAAAAACGAATGTTCCCAGAGATGAGACCTAGCTGGATCGTTTTTTCAGCCTCCTGATCATCTATCGCACTCAAGCTATGCATATTCACTTGGAGCTTATTCTCACGAATACATGATCTCTAAACGAAAAATTCATGCATGAATTTTATGAACGTATACATAATTTATATAAAGTTAGTGTAGCGTACATACGATCAAGAACTCATTTTAATAAATAAAGTTTAAAAGCAAGAGAAAATCTCTAGAAGTATGGTTACAAAAATGTTCAGCATTACTTGGGGTCTCCCGCCATTCTTTGGCACTTGTCCAACACATATCAACCACATTTGAATCTAAGACTTCAAAACTAAAGTTGAGCGCTTTACTAGTGCACACGTTCACGTATTTGTAAAATCAACATGCTGCATTTAAGCAGATAATTTTGGAAATAAATTCATAAAAATTTATTGGTTACTTCATACATTATCTTGAAAAGTAAATGCACTTAGTTTTTTTTGTGTATTCAAATAAACGTTTTTTAATTATTTGTCAAGACTAAGAATAACATGTTATTATTATATATATTAAATTTTTCCCATACGAAAACTCTATAAATAGGCGTCTCTTTCAGCTACACTTAAAGAAAACAAAAACGTTTATTGCCCGTTTGCTGCAAACGAACTTCGTTTTTCGTGCTTAAAGTCGTATTTGGGAAACGTTTGAACAGTTGTCATAATAAAAGTCAGTTGTTTTGTTCAACTGAAAATTTTATTTGTACAAAAAGATCCATGTCTTATGACATACAAATTTGTAATCTAAAAAAATTCATTTAACACAATATCTCACAATAGCTCAATGGAAGAGTGCTAGACTGTCACGCGGAAGACGTGGGTTCGAATCTTGGCTGTGTAAGTATCAAAAATATTAATTTAATTATTGAAATTCTAGTTCTGTTTCATTAACTATAGCTCGTTTCAAAAGAGAAGAACATTTTTTTAGTTTAATTTTTCGATTTTTTTTTTGCGTAATTTATTGCTCTTTTTGTACTGTTTTCAGAACTTTATATTTTTTGTGTGTGTTTTTTACTATATTTTGACTAGGTACTTTAAACACCACCGATAAATTTTATTGTGTTATTGTGAAATCTGTTTTGCGTTGCAGGATATCACAGCCGAAGCCTTAAATCCTTTAAATTATTTTCTTAAGAAAACAAAATTGTGAAGTGAAATTCCGTCTGACAAATTATTTTGTGACACAAATTTTGTTTTCAATTTTGATTGGTTGATTTTGAAAAAGAAGATTCAGTACCTCCGCAGCGCAGTTGCTCTGAGAAAATTAAATTTTATTTTTAATGTCGACCAATCAAAATGAAGAACACTCTCAAAATTATTTTCTTATTCTCAAAAATGCGCGAAAATGTTCCTTCTCTTTTGAAACAGGCTAAACTTCGTCAAAAATAACCGTCAAAAATAGGTTTACTTAAAAAACATTAATTAAAAATAAAAAGAAAATATTTGGTGTTCTTGTTGGGGATCGAACCCAGGTTTATCGAGTTCGTAGACTCGAACGCCAGCACACTCGGCTAAACTTGAACTTCCAAAACAATGATAAAATTTCGTTAAGTTCGATGTTTTTTCGTTTCAAGCAAGAATATTTTTAAGTTGATGACAACTGAATATTCGTTTACGGCAAATACAGTTCCCAAACGAAGTATAGTTGGTGAAGTTTTCAGTTGCGGTAAACGAAGTCTCACAAGTTTAGAAAACTTTCTTATACCGGCTTAGCCTCAGAACTATTTAAGAGGTTTCTATACTCTCGATAAGATTTCGTGCATGCAATAAAAAGCTCGCTGACAGAATTTTAAATTTGCTTTGACGAGTTCCTCTCAATACACTCAGAAAAAAGTTTCTCGGAATATGATAAAAAAGGCATAATATTTAGAGAAAAATTGTATAAACTTTGCTCTAGAGAATGCTTTTCTCTAAATGTGATCCTAAAAATTCTCTAAACATGATTAAAATCATGATTAAAATCATGAAAATCATGAAAAAGAGAAATATATAAAAATATATCGTTCTTAGAGAAGAAGACTTTTTTATTTTACAAAAAAAACTTGTTATTATTGAAGAAAATCGCATAATGAATTTTTTTATCAAAATATGAAAAACATTTTTAATTTTCAATAAAGAATGTTTTTGTGCAAGAAAAATTATTAGAGACATGAAATTTTCCCACAAGTGAAGAAATATTTCTTCGAAAATGTGAAAATTTATTCTAATTGAAGGAAATTTTATTTGAAAAAGAAAAAAATTGCTATTATCGAAAATAGAGAAATTTTTTATCGCAGAAAGTATGTGTTTTTTGTGAGTGTACCTATATAAATTACTGCGCAAGTGCTTAAGGGGGACTACGCACCGAGAAGCGCAAAAGAAAAGATAATGTTCTGGATTTTTTTAAAAGAAAATCCATTGCAGCAATCAATCCGATTCTTTTAATAATTGATAAAACATATTTTTAAGAATATGTATTTAATTTTAATATTGAATATTTAATTTTTTTTTTATTGAAAAATATTCAATATTCGCCGAGTAATTCAGTGTTCCATAGAGTACCTCAAAAAAAAGTCCTCCGCAGTGCACACTCCTGCTTCATATGTAATCAGCAAAACAAAAAAATCAAAAAGATTATTGAACTGGACAGTATAATCCAATTTTTGTCATAGGCGATTTTTAAAATATAGATTGTTGACAAAATGGCGGACATTTGAATTGAAAGAGCTCTATTTTAGAAAGAAATTCGACGTTATTTCGCCAATTAAAAAAAACTAAGGCACTAAGGCACTAAAAAAAAAACCACCATAAAATCCGCCTTAAAGGGGAGATACCTTTAGACAGGGTACATTTTTTTATTTTACTGTCTTTTAAGTACACATTTCAATTGTAAAAAATCATTTTAATTTGTTTTTATTTTACAGATGGCGGTTCTGCAGAGTACTACTTACTTACTTGCTAAGATGGCGCTTACAACAGTTGGTCGGTTTTGGCCTGGTCTAAGAATTTTCGCCAGCCTCTTTTGTCGTGCGCTTGCTGGCGCCAGTTGGAAACTCCAAGCGTTGTCAGGTTATCCAATGCCTGGTCTTTCCAACGAAGATGCGGTCTTCCTCGTCTGCGTTGGCCACCGCTGGGTACCGAATCCAATAATTTTTTCGCTGGAGTTTCGTCGTTCATTCTCTCGATATGACCAAGCCAGCGAAGCTGCTCTATTTTAATACGCTTGACTTTATCGATGTCGGCATATAGCTCTTACAGCTCGTGGTTCCATCGTATTCGGTACTCGCCATTGACGCAGATTGGACCATAGATCTTGCCAAGGATTTTTCTTTCGAACGCTCCCAAAGTCCTTTCATCAGTGTTGCTCAACATCCAGGTTTGTGATGCGTATAGTAGGACGGACATGATTATTGACTTATAGAGAGTCAGTTTTGGTTTAATCTCAATACTGATATCGTTGGAGGAGTTAATACTGGATCCCAGGTAAACAAAGTCCTTCACTACCTCAAAGGAGGTGTTGTCAACGGTGACGTGGTTTCCAAGACGCTGGGACTGTTTGTTTGTTGACACAAGATACTTCGTTTTATCTGCGTTCACTGCAAGACCCATTCGACTCGACTCTTTTTCTAGCCTGGAGAATGCTGCACTGACTTCGCGCGTATTTTGACCAATGATGTCAATATCATCTGCATACGCCAGCAGCATAACACTCTTATAGAAAATTGTGCCGCTGCGTCTCAGGTCAGCAGCTCGGATGATCTTCTCCATGACTATATTAAAGAAGTCGCTCGATAAGGAAACACCTTGTCTGAAACCTCGCTTGGTATCGAATGGAAGGAAGAGGTCCTTCCTGATTTTCACTGCGCTGCTGGTGTTGCTCAGTGTCATTCTGCATAAACGTATTAACTTTGCAGGAATACCAAATTAGGACATGATGGAGTATAGGTGACTCCTTATCGGACTGTCGAAGGCGGCTTTGTAATCGACAAAAAGATGGTGTGCGTCGATTTGTTTTTCGAGGGCTTTTCCAAGATTTGTCGAAGCGTAAAGATCTGGTCAATGGTGGACTTTCCAGGTCTGAAGCCACACTGATAAGGTCCAATCAGTTGTTTAACGATGGGCTTCAGACTTTCACACAATACACTCGACAGGACCTTATATGCGATATTAAGAAGGCTAATCCCACGGTAGTTGGCGCAAATGGTTGAGGTTCCAATCATCTGGAATGCATTCTTCCGACCATATTCTGCATAGAAGTCTGTGAAGGCATCTAAACAGAGCTTCGCCACCGGTCTTAAACAGCTCAGCCGGTAGGCCATCGGCTCCTGCGGCTTTGTTGTTTTTAAGCCGAGCTGTAGCTGCTAAGACCTCGTTTTAGTCGGGCAGCGGAACTTCAACGCTGTCATCCATGATTGGGGTTTCCGGGATATCATCTCCACTGTTCTGCAGAGTACCTTCTTTTTTTCGACCACTGATATGTTAAAGGGAAGAATAAACCTATATAAGAATAAAACACTTAAAATTCATATCGGCTGCTTAGTCGTAGGTCAAGATTTTCGACTATTTTTTTAACAGGGTTGACTTACTCTGTGACTTACGGGTGAATTTGGGATTCCGGGTTCATACAATAGAAATAGCCTCCTGGAAAAGCTGAGAATCTTGGAGCTGTTGCCGTTTTCGAGCTGTTTTCATCTAAAAGAGACTCTTTCGGTTCTGCTTCTTTCACTTTCGTGGGCATTCGTTCAATGTTCACTTCAAAACAAGCTCATTTACAAAAATTTGAAACTTTTCATCACAAGTATTTTCGAAGTATAATCAAGAGAGAATATATTTTCTGCTGGGTTAGAACAAAACTCATGATAAGACGTGCAATCATGAATTAAATTTTAAAAGATCACCTTTATCTCTATCCCATAATAAAAAAAAAAAATGTTAATTATGCGCTTTTGCAAGAGCTGAAGATAAGAATTGATAGACGTTCAAGTTTCTCACGGCAGATGCGGGTTCAGTAACATTGACAGAGATATTTAAAAAATAACTGCATTATTTCATTTCAGTGTTCAAGTCAAAGACAATGAATCAGGCTTCACTCTATACGACCATCAATATACAAGCACGGAAAGATGCCGAAAAGGTGCTACAAAAATATGGCCAACTAATTAAGTGGCGCAAAGATGAACGTGATGCACTAATTGATATTGGTTCCGGGTCGGGAGATGTGCTCATGGATTTTGTATATCCGCTGATGCCGTCGAACTTTGAAAAGTTGCTGGGAACGGATCTAAAACAAGAGATGGTGAGTTACGCCAGCGATTGCTATGCCAAGTATGAGCGTATAAAATTCGAGTTGCTTGATATTGGCACTGATGTACTGCCAGCACATTTGCGAGAAGGATTCGATCATGTGACTTCGTTTTATTGCCTGCAATGGGTACAGAATCAGCGGTGAGTAATTTAAATAAATTTCTGCGTAAATTGTAGTATTTTTGAAACTTAAAAATGTTATTTTTTGTAACAGAAAAATGCTGCAGAATATCTGGAATTTGTTGCGCCGCAATGGCGGTGACTGTTTATTTGCCTTTCTGGGCACACAATTTTTGTATGACATCTACGAAAAGATGTCAGAGTTGCCCAAATGAAGTAACTATCTAGAAGACTATAAATAATTTATCTCACCTTATCACAAAAGCCCAGATGTGGCGACTGAGTTTCGTGAACTGCTGCAAGAAGCTGGTTTTGTTGACTGTATTGTTGAGGCCCGGAATCAGACCTATGTTTACGATAGCCTAAAGCATATGCGTAGTAAGTTGGAACATTATGTTTGGCTTTAAAAATAAATGCTTGAAATAAATTTTAATGCAGATTTATATCGTGCCATTTGTCCATTTTTCGATCGCATACCGGCAATGCTGCATGAAGAATTTCTCGATGATTTTGTAACAACCATGATAAGATTGAATTTGCGTCAGAGCAAAGGCAAAACCAATGAATACGTCTATATTTCAACATATAAGCTAGTTGTGGCCTATGCGAGAAAGCCCAGTTCTTAGAGGAGATACTATAAGGTTGCGGTTATAGTGAACGCCGAGTCAGACAGGCAGGCAGGCAGGCAGGCAATGTAAACAAGCGAGATAGATAGCTATCTGCATCTCGTTTTTTCACACAGATTTCAGCCTCCCTGCCTGCCTGCCTGTCTGAATCGCGTTCACTATAATAGCAGCCTAAGACTGTAAAGCTGGCAACAGATATTCAGTTCAGGCACAACGAATAGCTAAGTTTATGATTAATCATATGTATTCATGTAAAAATCTTCATTATTTTTTGGAGTCAGCAAAGTACTAACTGTTAAAATAGATATAAGATATAATAAAATGTGTCAGGTATTAGATATATAAATTTTTGGTATTTTTATTTTGAAGCAAATAATTATTGGAAAACTTTTAGTTTATTTTACACAACACTGAAAACATTTCTAGATTAAGATTATAATCTTTATTTACTCTTATATGTGCATAGATAAAAAAAAAAAAAAATTAAAAAGACGCCTAGCTAATTTACCCCAAATTAATCTAAACTAGCCATATCTACTATTATATGGCTTTATGAACATGCCCGTAATAAATCTTGTAAACACCATACTTGAAATTTTCTTACACCGAGTACAGATGTTAACAAACAGCACTCTGCTGCTAGTCGTTTAACGGTTAAGACAAAATTGATATCAGCACACTATGAATCAGGCTTCATTGTATCGCTGCATTAACGAACAATCTCGTCGGGATGTCAAAAATATTCTCGCAAAGTATGCTCAGCTGTTGCAGTGGCGTCAAGATGGATGTGATGCACTGATTGATGTAGGCACTGGTTCAGGTGATGTTCTTATGGATTTCATTCATCCGCTGATGCCGCCCAATTTTGAACTACTGCTTGGCACTGACATATCCGAACAGATGATCAGCTATGCTCACAAATCTTATGCCTCGTTTGAGCGCGTCAAGTTCGAGGTATTGGATATTGCTGTGGATGTATTACCGCAGCATATGCGTGGACATTTTGAACATGTCACCTCATTTTACTGCCTGCACTGGGTTAAGAATCAGCGGTAAGTTTTAGTTTTCATTTTGATATGGCACTTCTATTTTGTATTTTCTTATTTCCAGCAAAATGTTGCAGAACATCTCCAATCTACTGCGCAGCGATGTCGGTGGCGATTGTTTGCTTGTCTTAATGGGCACACAATTTTTATACTTTGTCTATGAAATATTTTCGAAACACTCAAAATGGTCTCAGTACATGCAGGACTATAAAAAGTTTATCTCTCCCTATCATCAGAATGCAAATGCGGCCGAGGAATTTCTTGAACTACTACAAGATGCTGGTTTTGTGGATTGTCATGTTGAGATGCAGAAAAACTTCTACGTCTACGATGGTGTGCAGGAAATACGCAGTTAGTTATCTTCTTTTATAAAAGCACAGCAACCGTAGGCTTTAATTTTTTCCTTAATATTTATTCAAAGATTTATTTCGTGTTCTCTGTCCATTTTTTGATCGCATGCCGGCAACACTACATGAGGAGTTTCTTGATGATTTTGTCAACATAATGGTGAGCCTTAATTTACGCCAGAGCAAGGAAAATTCCGATGATCATGGCTATATTTCAAGATATGAGCTAGTGGTTGCTTATGCGCGCAAGCCCCCCGTGCTTAGAGCAAGTGATGGAGATATAAAGGCGTAACCCATGGACCGAAAATAATGATTTATTTTTAAAATTTTTATGAAAAAATCAGCGTGTCGGAAAAAACTTTTGAGTTCCCCGAACTGTTGGAATTTGTATTGCCTCTTCGAAAAAAAATAAGGATATGTATTTTTATGCAATAAAAATAAAAATTAAAAATAATAATTAAAAATTTATTTTATTTTAATTTTGTTTAGAAATAAAAATCGATTTAAGATTTTTTTTCAGCAATAAACATAATGTTTGATTATTATTAAGCTGGTATGACACTTGCTTTTTTTCGCATTTTTAAGATCTTAAAAATACAAACAGAGCAACATACCAAACGAAGCTATATAATTTTTAGTTGGTGTGAGCAGTACGCTACAAGTTCAAAAAAATTAAGAACAATCATTTTAAATGGTTGAAAAATGTACAAAAAATTTACTTTTTCAGCCGCTAGCAGCTTAAAATTTGAATCATCCCAACAAAATTTTATAGCCAACCAAGTTGATACACTCAACAATCGACGTTCACTGCTTTGCAAGGCCCCCACTCAACATAGCAACTATTATGATCAGGAAGCAAAACAAAATAATCAACATGATTTGCCTCTGCTTTTGGAGGCTCCTTTAACGAGTGCTATGCAAATGCTATCTAGCATTCAAAAAGTGACAATGTTAAGAAGACATTCGAAAGCAACTAAAACACCAACTGAACTAAAACAAGGACCGAAAATAACTGTTATTTTACAATTTTCAAATGAAAAAAATTGTTGAAAAACTTTTTCATATATACCATTATGTTACAAATGTCCTCAGCCTCACGAGGTGCCTTTTAAATTTTTGACTGATTCTTTAAAAGTAAAAATTTAACTGTTATTTTTTGTCCTGTATTCTTTCGAGGTTAAATAAAGGTTACCTTTTGACTTTTATTTTATCGTTCAAAAATAGCAGTTATCTTGTGAATTTAATTTTTCGTTCAAAAATAGCAGTTATCTTGTGAATTTAATTTTTCGGTCAAAAATAGCAGTTATTTTGTGACTTTAATTTTTTCGGTCAAAAATATCAAGCAATTTGTGTTTTTTTAAAGGCCGCTTGACAGATTGAACTGTTGACACCATGTGTAAAATGTCTCACCGATGAGATGAAAATAATGGTATCAAAAGTTTTTTAGTCGGTAAAATGACTTTTGAAAAAATATAAATTGCCTGATATTTTTGACCGAAAAAATAAACGGCAGAAAATAAAAAAAAAACAAATTGGCCATTTCAGCCCTTGAAAGGACTTTGACCGAGCTTCTAATGATCAATTGTGTTGCGTATGTTATTAAATGTTTGCATATAATTGACTTAGAACTGGACCTACATGTTTTATGCCGACTCCAAACGGCTAAAGTTCATGTTCTCAAGAAGCTTTACATGGCATTATTTTACTCTCTGAGGTTTGCCATTGTCTGCAGAGAGGTGGTGAGCGATCAGAAAAATTTTTTATTGAAAAAAACTTTTCGCCGCGGCTGGGGATCGAACCCGGGCTCCGAGCATGCTTAGCCACACACTTAACCTGCATGCCACGGTCACCACGGTCAAACGGCAGAAAAGTACTGTTATAAAAGTCAAAAGTAACTGTTATTTTTGCCCAAAAAACTATAAGGCACAAAATAACTTCGATTTTTGTCGGAAAAAATAAAAGCTAAAATAAAAGCTAAAAGATAACAGTTAATATGTGACACTTTCGATAAAAACCATAGCCGGCACGGTCCCTGGATTGAATCAACAGATTGTTATTCCATTTCGTATTGATTGAATTTCTTTTCAGATATTTCTCTATCTATTTCACACTAAAATCTCTCTTATTTCTTACTGTTTAAGAAGTTTCACTTCTGCCACGTGTACGTTGCTACACGCGAGTTTTTTTTTTAAAGCATTTTAATATCAAACCTAGAACAAATTTAGGGTTCCTTTGTCCACCCCTATTAGAACAGAAAATTTCTGCTTAGAATGTATCAGAAAAAGTTAGTGATGATGAAGTTGAATTATTGAATACTACTTTAACTGCTTAATAGCTGTTTCTATGCACTTGTTTGGTTGCCTTTTGATCGAAACTTACTCTTGAAGATCTAAACTCAATCATGTGGGAAAAATATTCTAAAAGTTCTGACCCTGTAGCCGGTTTATTCATGCTGAAAGACTTTAAATTTGATCTAGATCGAAGTTATATTTACTTTATCAAGGTTTGGTATCAATATTTTATTTCACAAATTCAAAAAAATTAGATCTTTTGAGTCTTTATAACTCATTATAACTGATCTTGGTTCCAAAGGTACCCGAACACTGCTGTTGATTAAGAAATATAATTGTTTTGAATAGCTAACAAAAAGAGCACCTGATAAAGAGAACCACAACTATGACAAGATTAGAAAAACGGTTTAAAATCATACAATAAAAGCAAAACAAACAATAACAAAAACCATCTTATCTGTCATAGGGTTCAATATAGTTTAATTTGGCCGATAATGTTAAGCGTTCAGTTCACATAAAAGCATGCATAACACAAGAAGACGCTTTTTGGAAGAAGCGCAAGAAGTTTCTTTAAATCTAAAAATTCAACATTTTTCTACTAGCTACGCGAATGTAATAGAAAAAAAAATAGAAAATAATGATTAGCAACATCTTTTTCCATCTGCATAACGTTGAAAAGATTACTTATTTCATTGCCTACGACATAAACTTATCTATCTCTCTTTTATATGAGGCGAAACTATAAAAGTCGGCAAATTTTAGAATTCCTTGCACACACGTTTTTCAACAAACACGCAGTTCGCCAGCGGTTGGTTCGCATTGTTCGACACTTTTGGTTTTTTGCCTAATTTTCTAAAATGAATCAAGCCGCACTTTATCGGAATATCAATGAACAATCTCGTCGTGATATAAAAATTATACTCGACGATTACAAAGATTTTCTTAAATGGCGTAAAGATGGACGTGATGCCTTGCTCGATATTGGTTCTGGTACAGGTGATGTGCTCATGGATTTTATATATTCACGCATGCCGGCAAATTTTGAGCAACTCGTTGGCTCCGACTTGACTGAAAAGATGGTGAGCTACGCCAATGAATGTTATGCCTCGAAAGAGCGCACGAAATTTGAGGTCTTGGACATTGGCACGGAAGTATTGCCACAACATCTGCGTGCACGTTTCGATCATGTGACTTCGTTTTACTGCCTACACTGGGTGCAGAATCACAAGTGAGTGTTTAAAATGAGTACAGCTCAAAGATTTTTGATATTAACTGCTTTAATTCTCTCCAGAAAAATGCTGGAAAACATTTCCGCACTGCTGCGTGATGAAGGTGGAGATTTCTTTATCGTTTTTCTGGCCACCCAATTCATGTACGATTGCTATAGAGCTCTGTCGGAAACTCAAAAATGGGGCAAATACATGCAGGACTATAAGAACTTTACCTCACGCTATCACTATAGCCCAGATCCGGCATCTGAATTTCGTCAACTGATAGATGAAGCTGGTTTTGTGGACTACAAAGTCGATATTCGCAGTGATGTCTATGTCTATGAGGGTCTGAAGAATATACGCAGTAAGCTTGTTTTACATTGTTATACAAAAAAATAAAAAAGCACTAAAATTCACAACTTCTTTACCTCGTTATAGCTTTCATCAGAGCCATAGCACCATTTTTCGACCGCATGCCGGAGTCGCTACATGAAGAATTTCTCGATGACTTTGTCAACACTATGGTTACCTTAAATTTGCGCGAAAAAATTGAGAATTCCGATGAATATGGATATGTTTCAAGATATAATCTTATCATTGCTTATGGCCGCAAACCAAGTGCTTTGACTGAATAATGCAACCAATGGTATAGGGCGTGCTGGAGACGTTGTGCAAATCGTAGTTTATAAATATTGCTTTAAGTTTGAATATTCTAGAAGTTATTAAAGACAAAAATTAATTTTTGAGATCACTGTATTTTATGGCTTAGGATAAAAAATACATAAAATATCAAATATGTCATTTGAATACAATGAGATATGAAGATAACACTCAAGTTTATTATTTATGTTTATGTATTAGCATAAAAATGTATTTTCAGAATAATCCAATCTTTTAAAAATAGTGAAGTTCTCGAAAAGTGCAGTAAACTTTTGGAAAAAGTCAATGTTGGCTTTAACAATCGTCAATTGAAGGGTCTATTACACATAATACACATTGGTGAAAATTACACCTAGTTATATGTATGTCTTTGCTATATAAACTAAAGCCAAAAACTATTCCAAGTCAAATTTAAAAAAGTATCTAATCATGTATCAAAAAGGTTTTATTAGAAGTACAAAGATTCATTCCAGTTTACTTCTAGTAAAAATTGTAGACATAACCCTGGTTTGGTATTCGATAACCTAGTTTGGTGCATATTTCTAGGGTGAGTCCGGTGAGGAAGGTCGAATAGTTAATAACAATATTATTTGGACACAGTTTGAACAATAAAAAGCTATTAATAGGAGAAAAAGCTATTAATAGAAGCAAGCGCGAGTGTTTTCTGCAGCTATGTGATGAGGCAGAAGCTAGCCCATGGGGAACCGCCTTCAAGATAGTAACAAAAAAGCTAAAAGGGTTTAGACAGCACACTCCTACGAACCCACACCTGTTTGGTAATATAGTAAGGACTCTCTTCCCGCCACAGCCAGCGATTTTGCCCCACGATGCAGATGAAGACGATCTGAATCAAATAGTAAGGGTAACACTGACGAGGTGGTGACAATTGCCAAATCCGTGAAGAACGAAAAAGCACCAGGGCCAGATGGTATTCCAAACCGTGCGTTAAAACTCGCCATCTTAGAGCAACCTCAAACATTTGTCGAGCTCTTCAACGCCTGCCTAAAGGAGGGCATATTTCCAGCTCAGTGGAAGGCACAGAGACTAGTGCTCATACCAAAAGGCAGTGGCTTCACGGAAGATCCCTCAAGCTACAGACCAATTTGTCTGCTTGATACACTTGGGAAAATCTTTGAGCGACTGTTGTGCAACCGCAATTGAAGACGCGATTCAAATAGCCGGAGGGCTATCCAATCGTCAGTTTGGGTTTCGGAAACTGCACTAAACTACAGATGCCATAAACCTTGTCACTACAACTGCGCAGGAAGCAATCGCAGGAACTCGATGGAAGAATGGTGCAAAACAATATTGCCTTGTAGCAACGCTTGATGTACGCAATGTGTTCAACTCAGCTAAACGGAGCAATATTTTGAAAGCTCTTAGGGAGTTTAGAGTACCAAGCTACTTCACGAAAGTTATTGCGAATTATTTCCAGGAGAGAGTGCTGCAATATTCAACCGATAGCGGCGCAAGGACGTACAATGTCGCTGGCGGCGTTCCACAGGGGTCAGTTCTAGGGCCCCTTCTGTGGAACGTCATGTATGATGGTGTTCTAAGGCTCGAGGTACCTACAGGTGTTAAGATCGTTGGATTCACGGATGATTTAGCGGTTGTTGTTACAGCTAAACACATAGAAGAAGTAGAGACCCTTAGTAGTGTTGCTATTAGCACGATCTACGACTGGCTAAAGTCAGCTGGGCTTAGTTTAGCGGAACATAAGACGGAGGCGGTGCTTATAAGTAGCCGCACAAAGTCCGAAATCGCAGTTATAAACGTGCGCGGGACAGAGGTGCACTCAAAACCATTTATTAAGTACCTCGGTGTGCTAATCGACCCTCGACTCACCTGTTTCAAACAGCACCTAGAGTATGCCCATAGAATAGCAGCCACTTCATGTCTGGCGCTAGCAAGAATGTTGCCAAAAACACGAGGACCAAAGCAAGCTCGCAGGACACTTCTTCTCAATGTCGTGCCTTTGATTTTAATGTACGCATCAACGGTTTGGGCTGCAGCGATTAAGGTTAAGTCCTACCGACGAGGAGTAGAGTCGGTGTACAGACTAGGCGCTCTTAGAGAGTGCTGCGCTTTCAGAACAGTGTCTGAGAATGCAGCTCTGGTGATCGATAGCTCGACCCCCATCGACCTCTTGGTGGAAGAGGCCCAACCAGGAGCTGTTAGCGAGAGCGCATCCTCTCGTAAAAAACTGGTGTGCGAGAGAGAAGTATATCCCAGTGGCAGGCACGTTGGGATAGATCGGTGAAGGGACGCTGGATCCATCATCTCATCCCTAACCTTTCCGTGTGGTGTGGTAGAAGTCATGGTTCCGTGAATTTCTACCTCATTCAAATTCTGAGCGGGCACGGTTGCTTTAGAGCATACCTGTATAAATTCAAGGATCCATATTGCACTCATTGCCCTGGTAGCATAGTAGAAGACACTGCACACGTCCTCTTCGAATGCCCTAGGTTCAACGAAGCAAGAACTGATGCTTTGGTCCGACTGGGTGAAGTGGTAACACCCCAAAATTTGGTCAACCTCATGTTGAGAAGAGGAACCAACTGGTTTATGGTAAGCTCTTTGTCCAAACGCATAATCGACGAACTTCGAAGAGTCGAGCGTAAATAGTTCAGCGTGAGATAAGAAACTATTCGATGTTTAGGGTTTTCCCCGAGCCAGAGTCGACATCAAGTTAAGCAGAAAATTCAGGCTCTTAACTTGACAGTCATTCGACAGACAAAATTAGTCCTTCCCGTGAAGTTATGCCTTACGGCGGTTCGACGGGATTCATACTGGGTCGAAGATTCAATGCGGAGGTTTAGCTTTAGTGCATAGGAATCACACACTACCAGCTGCACGGTGGGGCCTATTGAAGGTTCCCCCTTCGCGAATAAAATAAAAAACAGTTTGGACCGTTACAACCTATATTCTTTTAACTGGCCATAATTGAGTCTTCAGTTTTAGGCAATAAGGAGCTAATCCATATAGAAAACGTTTTAGACTTCTCTCAGTTTTTATATTTCTCACCTTATATTTTGATTTTAAAAAGGGGTCCTTCAATAATATTCCTGGCATGTTAAGAAGCATAAAAAACCTCTGTCAGCAAGTAGTGTTAATATATTTTGGATATTATCCAACTTTATACGGGAGTTAGCAATCTATTACCCGAAACCAAAACTTTTAACTTATTTAATATTTTGAAATTTTCATTTTCTATTATTAGTTTTTTTGTTATTTGAAACCTGCTACGGTATGATACCAGCATATTTAGGAAGTTATAATAAATATAAAATAAATATAAAATAAGAGTTCATATCTTTGAGGTGGAAGCTTGACACTTGTCAAAAGTGAATTTTGACAATTCTGTGCGATTAAGGCTTTAAAGCAAAAACATAGAGTTCCTCTTGGAAGGCTTTCAAGAGTGCTCTTCAGCAATAAATTGAGCTTGATGACTTTTTCAATGACCAAATTTTTCAAATCCAAATTTCAAATACAGTGTAGGCTCTAATAACTGTCGCATCTACTTTTTCAACCCAAAAAAGAACTACGAAGAATTTTGAACTGAAAAAAATTTTTTTATTGTTTAAATTGTTATTGATTTAACTCAAATCTTTCCCCTTTTTGAAATTATTATAGGCGGCACGGAGAACTTCGTCTGGTATGTCGTCCTAAATTTTTCGTAAGCGGAGTTTAAATTGCTCTAATTTAATGTTTTTGAGATTCTTCAGTTTTTCCAACAGATATCCCCATACACAAAAATCCAAAGGATTCAAATCCGGAGAAGATGTAGGCCATTCATCCGCTGGAATAAAACACGGAATATTGTCCTTGCACCAACGCTGAATAGTTCTTGCTTTGTGAGCCGGAGCAGAGTTTTGCTGGAAGCAATATGGGTCATTGCCAAAAAGCTCAGATGCATGAGGATGAAAATGGTTGACAAGAACTTCATCCAAATCATATTGGGCATTGATTTTAACGCCTTTGTCAATAAAAAGGAGGGGTAACTTGCCTTTTGTGGATATGGCTCCCCAAACCATAAGTGATGTGGTGTTCTGGTGGACCGTGAATCCTTTTTTTTTGTAAGCTTTCATCTTTAAATTTTTTTTGTATGATGTTTCGGATGGTTTTGCGGCTAACATTTAGACCTTATTCGCTCTCGTACAGTCTTTACCAGACCCTTAGTTCTAACGGTGCATTTCCGAGCAGGTTTTTTGGAAATTTCAACGCTCCCAGTTGCCTTAAATCGAGCAACAGTGCGTTGAAAAAATCTGCGATTAGCATTTATATAACCTAGGATGTTAACAAATCCACTTGTTTTCTTGTCTTGCATATGTAAACAACCAAAATAACCTCGTAGACGGTTCTCGATGTCCATACTTTCAGATGGTACCGGTCGGGTGGTTTTGGTCGTAAACTCGAAGTGAAATGAAAAGTTGAACAGACGAACATTCTTGAGCTAACTCCGGACATACACATTAGAGCCATAATATTTTCATATAAAAAACAAAAAAAAAAAAAAATAATGTCATATCTAGTTTAAAAAGTTATACCTGTACAATATGTAAAAGCAGGTTCAATAAATTTTATTATAAGTTAATTAATTATTTTTTATAGATACCTATTTATGTATATTAGCGGACGTGTCCGTAGGCAGATGAATCTCATATATTGTACCTCATCCTCAGACGGATTCACGAGATAACGCTGATGAAGAATGTACATTTATACTTTTCTATACCGCACTCGCTTATTTCTATGTGTTACAAACGTTTGCACACAGTAAATATACCCTGACCTGTTCAGGTTTAGGATGTTATTTAATAACAAGTAGATTTACTTTGAAAAAGACTTCAAATCTCGTCAGACCATTTGTCAACTGGGCTTAAAGTTTTCAGTCATATATTTTAATAGCTTGATTTGGTTTTAAAATAAAATCAACCATAAATGGGTCTCCTGTACAAAAATTGCTCAATAATGAAAAAGTAAAGTACAGTTCGGAGGTCACCAAAATAGGTTTAGATAAAAACAAAAACGTATACCGTAACTACATAATATTTTTATACACTATTCAATTTTGTTACTGAAATTGGATCAGAGTTTATCCATAGAAGTCGATACACTCTAATAGAAACACAATATTACTTATACTTATTTCCCCAACTTTTTAAGTAGACAACTTTTGAAATAATATTCTGCTTAAAAAATGGCTTAATTGACTTAAAATTACGTGAGACCAGAAATGAAAGTCAATAAGATGGTAGACAGTGCTTTAGTACTCTGTGTGATAATTTGTGATATATATTTTTTTGCCGCATTTTAGCATTTTTTTGGTTTTTACTCTCTTATTGAGAATGAGAACATGTTTTCGTACCATTCCCAATTTTTTCTTTCCATTGAATCGTCTTATTTTCACAAGTTGATCGGCTGGAGTTGATATTAAGAAAAGGCTTGAAGGCAACATACGTCGTCTACAATTTTCAATTCTTTGTGCCTTTCCATAATATCCTTGCTATATTAACTCAATAAGCAATGTCCATATATTCGATGTTGAAAATGCCGTGAGCAATTGTCGAGGTATAAGATATGGTTGTTAAAGTCTTAATTACGTATGATTTCGGCAGCCAATCACTTACCAATCACTTTTCAATCACTTACAGTCTTTCCGGCGTTGGTCATTTCATCAATCCGATAGTCAGGATCACTATCATCAATGTCTTCAAATTCATCATCAGTAAGCACTGACTTCATCAAAGCCTCGACTGGTTTGATTCGTCTTTTTGTCTCCAAATCAAAATTATGTTAAACCAATATTTGGCTAAATATTTGGTTTTCCAAATTATTATATTTTAAAAAATAAAATATTTTAAAAAATAATTATAAATTATTTTAAAAAATGAAATAGTTTCGATAGTATCGTAAGTAAAAATTTACGTTTTACTTAAAACAAAAATTTAAATTTTGCCCCATCTATTGGGTAAAAGTATAAAACGAAATATGATCCAACTCGTTTTTTTCATAAGAGTTAAATCTAACCGGATCACAGGCCCATTTCGTTAAGTTTGATAGTTTGAGTTCATTGACTGAGTTGAAAAGAGGTTGTGATTGACATCTTGTGTTAAAATAGGCACTCAGCTCTAAGTAGAACATACAAGAAACCAATGAAGAAGTATAAAACACAAAAAGCCACAAGCAAAAACAACGAAACGAAAACAAAGAAAACAGCAGGCACAGCATAAGCAGCTGATGATTGATGTTCTTATATAAACACATGCATTTTTCTTCTTAAAAAAAAAAAAACAAAACAAATTGGCCATTTCAGCCCTTGAAAGGACTTTGACCGAGCTTCTTATGATCAATTGTGTTGTGTGTGTTATTAAATGTTTGCACACAATTAACCGAGAACTGGACCTACATGTTTTATGCCGACTCCGAACGGCTCATGTTCTCAAAAAGCTTTACATGGCATTATTTACTCTCTGAGGTTTGCCATTGTCTGCAGAGAGGTGGTGACCGATCAGAAAAATTTTTTATTGAAAAAAACTTTTCGCCGCGGCTGGGGATCGAACCCGGGCTCCGAGCATGCTAAGCCACACACTTAACCTGCATGCCATGGTCACCACAATTTTCTTCTTATATTTTACTATTTTGTGACTTTAATATAATAGTGACAAAATTCAAAATTAGATTTACATTCAGCGCAGGATATATCTGATATTTTGGTATATATATTATCTTTGAACAATAAGTATTAAAGGCTGAAGGTATACCCTAAAGTATTCGTCAAAAAAGTTTCATTGCCCTGAAAAAACATGAAAAAACGCAGTAAGACGTAATTCTACGTCAAAATAAACCCAATACAAGAATTCTGTGAAAATAAGGAAAAATTATATAAGTCAGATTTTGATAGTTTTCAGGAGAGCAATTTGAGTGTTTCATCCAATTTGATTTTCCATGTAAATTTTAACTTATGTCTCATTTCTTTTGTCTAAAACTCATTAACTGTGATACATAAAAATACAAAAAAATAAAATATGATTTAAAGAATCGCTTATTTCGCATCAGATAATGTAATTAATTCATTTTTCACATAAGTCGACTTATGTTGTTTTTCCCTATTGCCACTGAAAGTAATATTTTCGGAATTTTTTATAAAATTTTTCTTAAGAATATATTGTTTGTCGTTTGTAATTGACAAACCACTCCAAACAACGTATTATAAATGGAAAAGAAAATAATGAATTTTTGAAATTTTCCATTTTTATTTTTTCAGGTAACTTTTAAGAAATTTCTTTTTAGCTTTGAGAAAATAATAGAAAATTTTTCGTTTTTCAACGAAACGAAATTTGATTTGATAAATTTTTAACGTTATTTAAAAAACGAAATAATTTTGATAATTTATATTATTACAAAAAAAAAAAAAAATATAAGCCAACAAAAAGCAAGTTTTAAAGTTCTTTCATACAAAAAAAAAAAAAACATATCAAATATTAAATAACAAGTAGATTCACTTTGAAAAAAAATTATTTTATCTTGTGAGATAATTTGTCAACAGGGATAAAAATTTGCATTTCTTTGTTTTTATATGAGCGGAATTGATTGATAAGCTTGATTTTCTTTTTAAATCAATTGATAGTGGGTCTCCAGAACAAACGTTGATGAAAAATGCACAAAAATGCAATTCGAGGGACGCCAAAATTGGTTGAAATAAAAAAAAGTACACCTATGGAAAAGATTTGTCAAGTAATATTTAACTTTGGTACCGGAATTGGAGGTCAGATTTTCGATACACTCTACTGAGCACTCTTCTTCAGTGCTCCAAAAATATAGATTTTAGTTTAAAATAACAATTATATTTGGTCCCTGATCTTGAGAGATTAAAAAATCAACATTTTACTAAAAACAAACTTATTACAAACTAACAACAAACTTATTACAAACAAACTAAAAACAAACTGAAGTAAAGCTTATAAATGTTAATATAAAAATATTAATTAATTTTCATTAAATTAAAATTCATTACAATCAAATTAAAAAAAAATAAAATAAAAAAATTATTTAATATATTTTTTCGACTCTTGGAAATTTTTTTCCAACGCATGTTTGGAGAATGCTTTTTTTTATTTTGTTGTGGATAAACTTATTCTTATCATTAATACAGAATGAATGTTTGATGCAAATATTTTTATTTGGTAAAGTCTGAATAACTATTTAATGTGAAACAATTGAAATTATATGAATTTCTTTCTTTTTCAAAATTTCTTTTCTTTAAAATTACATATCTATTATTTATACGAAAGGAATTCAATTGAATGCATGTATTTCCTCTTAGCTATAAATGCTGGTTTTTACGTGCACGATGAGAAAAAAAATAATACATGTCATGAAATCTACACCCTCTTGAAATTATTAACTACATACTTAAAAAATGATAATATGTCAAATCTATGCAGGTACTTGACATACTTAATGCCGAAGCTAGATTAGGCCGAACTGAACAGAGAGACATGTTCTAGCTAGTTAAAAAAAAACCACTTGAAAATTATTTGAAAAGAAAAACATGCCCAAAACAAGGATTTATATGCAGATAACAATACTTACAGCATGACATGTCAATCAAAGAAAATAAAAACAAATACAGAATAGCGAACATTGACAATGAACTACTTAAAACTGCGGCACTCCAGATGTACAGAGATTAAATCAAAGAATTCAAAAAAAAAAAAAAACAACAAAACGCTCAATATTTTTAGAAAACTTGTCAATGAATTGCCGAGTAAAAGAAACAAAAATAAGAAAAAAGAAACTGTAGAGCAAAAATAATAAAAATGCAACGATAGCGATTTATGTAGATTTTAAGAAGTATAGCTTTATTTAAAAAAAAAAAAAAAAATGTGTCACAAGTTCAAGTGCAAAATACAATTTACTGAAGGCAGTCAGTCTGTATAGCGTGTATGTATTGCGCTTTGAAATTTTTTAAAATGATATTTTGAGCAAATTATTATTACTTAGAATAGAATAGAACAGAATAGAATAGAAATCTTGCGTGTTGCCTTGAAATTGCTGACGTGTGCTCATGTTTAGTATTATGAATGAATGCCATAAAATTGAAGTTTAAGGTCAGGCAGGTCGCTGAACCAAAAAATTTACACGATATTACACATGTCGTGAATAGCAAAGTAATAATGAGAATATTAAAAACAACAACAAATCGTGAGTAATATTGTTAGATAGCGGAAATCCCGTGACTAAAACTTCCACATAAAATCTAAATAAAATGTAAAATTTAAAACGACGCGTTATCGCTGAGAGCTTCATGGTCGATACAGCAGTGTAGAGTGTAAACATGTATAGGTCCGCTCATACGCAAGAGCCGCCACGCAGTTTGTCTTTTTATTGGGTCAATAAAAAAAAAATATATATACCTACGCACAAAGAGATTAATATTGGGATATAAACAATAATGAGTTCAACGGAAAAACTAGCAACAGCTCAGATCAGTTTTGTTTAAAGTTCCATAGATTTTCCGCTCAATCTCGCACTCTCTCTCTGTCTCTCGCTATCTAGACACTCTCTAGACCTGCTCTAGACAAACAATGGAATAGATTTCGGTTTTTGGTTTGCTCGTTAGAGTTCGGATAATTATTCTTGGCGCCCTTTGTAAGCGCCTGAGTGGCCGCTAGCCTGAGCTACCGCTGAGCGTTGAACTATAAAAGTCGCTAGTTTTTGAGCACAAACAAACAGATGTTTTTGAACGCTTCCAACACGCAGATCGTTTCATTTGAATTTGTTTAAAATTTCGGCACAATTTTTCTAATTTAAAAGCAAACACATTTTTTCCATACGTTATCACACTCCACCATGAATCAGGCTTCGCTCTATCAGAATACAAACAACGTGCAGCGTCACGATGCCAAACAAATACTTGAGGAATACGCCAATGTCATACAATGGCGCAAAGATGGCCACGACTCACTGATCGATATTGGCTCTGGTTCCGGTAATGTGCTCATGGATTTTGTGCATCCGCTGTTGCCGGCAAATTTTGAACAATTGGTTGGTTCGGATATTTCTGCCAAAATGGTGAGCTATGCCAGCAAAAACTATGCCGCATATGAGCGTACCTCTTTCGAGGTCTTAGACATCGGTGCCGAAGAGGTGCCCAAGCATCTTTGTTCCCGCTTCGATCATGTTACCTCATTTTACTGCTTACATTGGGTGCAGAATCAGCTGTAAGTTTGAAAATCTTTCAAATATTTTTACATTACTTGTAATATTTTTATTTTTCCCTCTTCCAGTAAAGCTCTAAAGAACATACATCAACTCTTACGTGGCAATGGTGGCGATTGTCTGCTCATATTTCTGGCTACAAATTGCACATTTGATATCTACAAGACACTTTCGCAATTGCCCAAATGGTCCAGCTATATGCAAGACTACAAGCAGTTCATTTCGCCGCTACATCACAGTCCAGATCCCGGTGCGGAGTTTGAGCAATTAATGCAGGAGGCTGGTTTTGTGGACTGTAATGTAGAAATACGCAATGAGGTCTATATATATGAAGGACTGCAGTATTTGAGAGGTAGAGTTAGACCCAAAATATTTATATTTTTAAATAAAACATTAATTTTTGTTCTTTTTCTCTATAGATAGCGTCAAAGCCATTTGTCCCTTCATCGAACGCATTCCGGCTACTTTACATGAACAGTTTCTCGATGATTTCGTCAATACCGTGGTTAGCCTGAACTTACGTCAGAACTTGGAAAACTCCAATGATTACAAATTCGTTTCGCCATATAAGCTAGTGGTTGCCTATGCTCGCAAGCCGGATGAAATCTGAAGACGGTTTAAACTGAAAACAATCAGTAGATGAGTGCCAAATGAGTTTTTATCAATTTTATGATTTAATTAAGTTAGTTGTACGTGATAGCATTAATAGTTTTAATAAAATTTTTAAAAAAAAATTTTTTTTTTAGTGTTTTCAAAAATAAATTGAACAATTGAAGGGCTTATTGTAAGAACATGATATGCCACATAAAAAATATTTCGAAATAATCGACCTTAAAGTTTTTAAAAAATGTATATTTATATGAAATCATTAAAATGCTTACAATAACTATTACGTATAAGGCCAAAATTGATCGGGTTATGGTCGCAATATTTCCAGTGGACATTGATAATGCATCAAGAAACGTAATGAACATAAAATATGAACTTTAAAAGCAGTGTGGCATATCACGTTTTTGCAATAAGCCCTTTAATTGTTATATAAAAAACATTGCATTTTTTGGATTTTGTTAAAAATTATCAGAAATAAGAAATATAGAAATAACTAATTCCGTTATTATTTTAATAGAATATAAAAATCCCGGCACTGCTTTACGACTGTAAAGACCGAATGTCCAAAAAAAAAATCTATGATTAATTTTATATATGTGCAATTTTTTTGACTGTTAATACAGTTACAGATCTGAAGATACAGAGAATTTTTATGTAAAAAAAAAAGTCAAGAAAGTCTAAAGTCGGTCTAGGCCGACAATGAAATACCCTAAATCTACTTTTAAAAAAATAATATGATAGTATTGAAATAATGAATAGTATTGGATAGCTCGATTCAAGAGGTGACCCTGATCAAGTATATATATACTTTTTTATACCGGACTCGCTTCGTTCTATGCGTTACAAACGTTTGCACAAAGTTAATATACCCTGACCTTTCAGGTTTAAGGCATAAATAATATAAAACAAGTAAAAAAGTCTAGGCTAGACAAGCCGGTCTAGCCCGACTATGAAATTGAGTTTTAAATTTTTGGTTGTATGGGAGGTAGGCATGCCCGTGGGCAGAGAACACCCATTGTAAACATGAGTACCAAGTTTCATACCAGTATCTCAACTCCTTCTTATTATCCTGTGTTTACGGACAGCATACAGACGGACGGCCGGACAGACGGACAGGACTAAATCAACTCACGAGGTGACTCTGATCAAGAATATATATACTCTTCTATACCGGACTTCGTTTATTTCTAGCTGTTTTAAGTTATCCGTTATTCCTTCTATAAATGTCCTCTTCAAAGACAAATCCTTGTGCAATTCTTTTATTCAGGGAGCAAATTTTTTTTAAACTTAACCCTCCGTCGGTCAGATGGCTCTGGCCAGACCTTTTCGATTTTAATTCTATTTAAATATATTTACCTCTGAGCTATCGACTTGCAATTTCTTGACTTTTCCTTTGATTTGTAATCACGTTTAAATTTGACACCAATAACGCTTTTTTTCTCAATAAATACGTAAATGTAAATGTATAGGGCCAGACCAAGGCTTATTTATATAATGTTGCATACATTTTTGACGATTTCTCATTTCGGCACCCTTATTTTGAAATGAGAGGAAAAGAGCGTAGTTAGTCATTTGAGTAAAGAGTTGACACGGTTGCCTGAATATAATACTGTTGGTAGTTTTTTGTAGTACTATTTGGTAAATAGAATACTAAAATTTTTGTTTAGTACTTTTATTGGTCCTTTTTTTATTTGGATGTCCTGATAAAATTAAGTCATTGAGTTTGATCTACCCCCATAATTTTAGTTTTGATTGAAGGATTTCAGTATTATGCCCTAAAAAAGGTTTAATAAAATAAATATATATTAAGAAAATCAAGAAAGACAGACCAAATAAATATTTTCATATTCGAAACTTTCATTGCATTGGACAACGGTGATCGTAAAAACCACTTTTACTTTCAATTTTGACAAAAATCAAAATTTTAACACATCTTGACTTAGTTAACACAATAAAACAGAAAACTGCACAAAACCCTGAAAAATACTTTTTTTTCTCGAGCAGCACAAAACCCTACTCTGCAAACGTCAAAATATTTTTTTTTACATAAAATAAGGATGCGTCAAAAAATGTACGCAACCTTAAATAAATCAACCTTGGGGCCAGACCACATCCGACCGTCTTAAGGTTATCGGAACATCTGACCGACGGCGGGTTAAGGTAAGAAATCTACACGGAGAGAAAAGATGGGCTAAAATCAAGCTCAAAGCGTTCATAAATGAAATTAAAATGAAATAGTTCAGTAGAGCTCAGAATCATCTTAAAACATGCTATTCATTGTTCACAGTTTATGTCAGAAATTGGGCTTGCATTTTTTTTTTTTGATAAACACGCCAATTTGTGCTATACAACTGTAATCTTAGACTTGTTTGTAAAAAAATTAATTTTGTTGTTGTTGTTTTTACACATCAAAAAATGAGCAATCGAACAATGTATGTAATTGGTTATCTGTAGGTTTTTCTACCTGTTAGAGATAAAAGTGCAGAAAATAAATTGAAAAATTTCATTTTCTTGTCCGAATTGGATCAAATAAATATAATTTGGACAATGAAAATAAAATTTTTAATTTGCTTGCCATCGTATATTTTTTGTTTGGTTCCTTTGTTGCTCCCAAACAATCCCCAAAGTTCTTAGATTAGGCATATGAGAGCATATGAATTTTTTTATTAGCAATCAATAAATGGCTGGAATTGGATTCAAATGAGCATGTTTTTTTATTTGATAAACAATATCATAAAGTGAGCACAAGTGAGCATATTAATTTCTTGATAAATGATCCAAAAATCACATACATTATGCACGAGTGGGTGTGTTAATTTTTTGATAAACAATCACATTAGAGCTTGATATCAAGAATATTATGGATTAACTCAGAATCACTCCCAAAATTCATTGGTGTTTGGGATTGTTATCAGCTCAAATTTCTCTCCGTGTAGCAGAAATGAGCTACATTCAAAAACATTTAGAACGTTTTGAAATGTTTAAAGGTCAAGTTATAATACAATTAAAGTAATGTAATTTTTTCAATTGTCATCATGACGGGACGTAATGTAAGAAAACGTTGTAGAAATTATCATAGCAGCAGTTGAAAGTCAAATTGTTGCACAAATTTTTCTTTAAATATATTATTCGTAAAATATAGAGAAGAAAAATTAACGCAGATTATTCAATTGCTGTTGTTGTGTTTTTATATATATTTTATATAATGTATGAAAAATTAATAAAAGCGGAATTATTTAATGAAAACATAAGCAAACTCATGTAAACGAATCCAACCTCAAATATCAGCTGTTTGACAAGACGTAACGCAATGTAACGTAGAAATCCAAAACCTACGGATTCTTACGCCCCGCCCCATTCACATTACATTACGTCTATTATAATCGCTTGGATAAGAAATGTATTTGTTGAAACATTAAGTGACAGAACCCTCTGCTATAGTGACATTAGCTTACATCACGTTACTTTTATTATAACTCCACTTTAACACAGATTTTGCACCTCTAGCGCTTATTTTTATTTTAAGAACGGATATTTTAAATAGAGCTTCTAAAACG
Source organism: Tetanocera ferruginea (assembly GCA_958299015.1). Taxonomy (NCBI): domain Eukaryota; kingdom Metazoa; phylum Arthropoda; class Insecta; order Diptera; family Sciomyzidae; genus Tetanocera; species Tetanocera ferruginea. Next base: position 137,354,653 of record OY282641.1, read on the forward strand.
TTCGTTTGATTTTCAACAATAAACATTTTAAAATGAGCTGCTAAAAAGTTTCATTCTTCAAATTCTTGAAATTGTTTTCATTTTAAATTCAAGACGAAGTTCAAGTTTAGCCGAGCTTCCTAGCGGTTGAGTTTAATCGTATTAATATTTTAAATTATGCTAATATGTTTATGGCTGTTTCTAAAAGTTTGAGTCAAATTTCTCATTTGAAATGGACATTCAAAAATGTTTACATTGGCTTTTGTTGTAAATGAATCTCATTTCGTAGCAGCCATTTTAGTTGTTTTTATTGGTTTTTTGTTTTGTTGTCAGACATTTTCATAATTTTTTGGAAGTGCTCAGGGTTTTCTTAAACATTCTCTATTAGGTGCATTCACAAAAGTGGTTCCTGAAAGTCTTTTAAAAGGGTTTGAACCGAACCCTATTTTTGGATTTTTTTTTCTGAGAAGTATAAGTGAGGACAAAAACAGGTTTTTGGTGTTAGTCGATTTTGTAGGCCCACAATTCGGTAACTTGCCTTTGGACGGATTAAAAATTTTGTGCACTGTTAGGGATCTTTTAAAAGTGTACAGATCAAAAAAGTAACAAAATCGAAGATATGACATACTTAATTTTATGCGCAATTTTAACAATTACTTACTGAGTTGAAAGAGCTACCTGTTCAACGATCCCAATTAACCCATTTTGGTCAGCTGGTCGATTTTTCGAACACTAACTTTAAAATTTATTTCTGGAAAAATTATTCAAAATTTTTTCGAACTCTTTCCGCATAAACACAATTTGGTTAATTGGAAATTCAGAAATAAAATAACAATTTAGAAATTTTCCATTTCACCTATTCAGGTAAGCTTTTAAAAATAACACCTTTTTTGGACCATTTTTGAAAAAATAAAAAAAAATGTAATAAATGAAATCAATAATAAAACTTTTTACGTAAGCAAACAGCGATAAGACTAAATTATTAGAACCAGTCGGTTTTGGACATCTCAGGTTTATTTACCTACGTGCTTCCTTTGTTGGAATATTGGTGGTCGATTTTTCGACCACTGGCCTAATATGTATACTTTATTTAAACATTTTCACATGTAATAAATTTAATGGAATTTTTAAGCCCGCATTGTCAATTGACTAACAAATGGTACCCAGCTTTGGGAAACATTCATGTAAAATGTTTACTAAAAAATCCATCCATTTTAGATTTAAATACTGGTGCTCAAGCGATGGGGACATGTTTTTCTTTATACCGTAGACTGGTACAGTTGAAGCTTACAACATGGGCATTGGACTTGGCGCATATGTTGTTTGAGACTTCTTCACAACGTTGACCATCCAGAAAAATACACTGTTTTCTTCGACAACTTTTTTACCACTTACCAATTGCTCTGTTTGCGAAATGAGAGGAAATTTTATGTAACCGGTGCAAACGTTCGGGTGCAATCGGCAACGTTCAAATCGGGTATAAGGCGCTGCGTTGACAAACCCAGCAAAACGTGGGGAAGTGAATAACATTTTTGACAAGAGGAATGAACTCAACTTCGTGCGTTGTTACAACACCACCCAAGTAACAATTGCTGGTAACTACGATTCCATTGTGCCAATAAAGTCTGCTCTCCGATATAATCGTATGAGAAAGAAGTACGTCGTCTTAACTCAAACGAATATAACTATAATATCAATATGGGTGGAGTCGATTTACACTTCAATGGGGTCGCAAATTATCGCGTTGACATTCGCAGTAGGAAATGGTGTGGTCATTGTGGGTAAACGCTATCGGCAATTCAAAAGGGAATGCATGGAAATTGCAATGTCTTGTGGCTAAAATAAACAAACATAAGCCAATATCACAGTTACAGTTTAGATCGAAAGAAACTTATACGTGGCGGATCCAAAAGTGGACTCAGATATAGATGAATAGGAAAGACCGGACGGTTTGCCTCAAGTTAACAAACTTGAGCACGTCATTGATATCAACTAGAAAATAAGCCTCGGAGATGCGTTGTATGCCACAAGCATACCATTAAGATATACTTATATGCAAAAAATGCAATTTACATTTGCACACAAAATGTTTTGGACAATATCATAATATGAATATCAAAGTCATAAAAAGTATGTCCAATCGTTCACATCCTATTTCCTAATGCCCGTGTCAATTTTCTGGTAGAAGATATGACCAATCTTTATACTGAGTTTCAATGTTATGCGACATTTTTACTAAGCTATTCGACATTTGAATTGTATAATAAATTTTATATTCGTTTCGAATTCTTTGATGTGTGACCTTATATTTCGAAATTTTTACCGAGAAGTTTGAATGTTTAAAAAGTGTCACGCCCCTAAATATAACGCCTATAAAATATTGAAATTGAAACAATACGTGTAAATTGAGCTTGAATACCAAATTTTGTGGCTGTAAAACATGTAATTCCAAAGCTTTTCGATATCGAAAATAAGAGTTGCATGAAAGGTGCCACGCCCCCATGTTCTATCGGTACCAAACTTCACAGGAACACTCTGGAAGGCGGAAGGTGCCACGCCCCTATGTTCTATCGGTACCAACCTTCACAGGAACACACTCAAGGCATATTATGCTCAATTTAAAGCTAAAATAATTTATTCAAAATTTTTAAATTTTTGTACATTTTTAAATTTTTTTTTAAAATTTTAAAATTGGTCGATTTTTCGAAAAAAATTCAAGCTGCTACAAATACATCTAAGATATTGCAGGTATATTGGGTAATACTCAAATATTACACGCTGATATAAATCAAGTTATGTTTTGTAACGAACCTCTGGACGCTACTGTTATTTTGTTTTCCAGCCGGGGTATGCTCAGCGGCTGTCCAGGGTTTTGTACAAGAATTTATTTTCAGAGGTTGAAAATACGGAGTCCCTTGATGTGGGTGTCCGTTAGTGTGGGTGTCTCGTTAGCTGGAGTGTCCCTTGACGTGGGTGTCTCGTTAGCGTGAGTGTCCCTTAAGTGTGGATGTCCCTGAAGAGGGTGTTCCTTGGTAGACGTAGGCTGGTGTGAGGGTGTCTCTTTGACGTGAGTGTCCCTATAGTATGGATGTCCCTGAAGAGGGTGTTCCTTCTTGTTGATGGTGCCGTGTCTTGTTGCAGCTGCTAGTAACCCTTTGACGTGGGTGTACTTTTCGTCATCGCCCTCCTTCTTGAAAGCGCACGATTTTGCCGTTGATCGTGCGGTATATTTTATATACAATCGCGTGACTTTTTACCGGTCGTGCCGCTAAGTTCGTCGCGAGTCTTTCTTGCCAGTGGGGTCTCGTAGAGAGCGAGAGTGAGTGTAACACAGAGCAGAAGTAAAACTCGCTGCACCTCTGTGTTTGACTCAAAGAAGGAGAGGGATCGAGGTAGAGAGCAGTCGTGAGAGCGATTTTCACTCAAGTCGTGGTAGGACTGGTTGGAGGTGAGTATCACATTTATGAGAGTGGGCAGAGAGTACAAACACCAAGCAGAAGTAAAACTCGCTGCGCCTCAGTGTTTGACTCAAAATTTGCTGGGGAAAATGCAGAAGTATATTCTGTTGAGTGGCTTTGGGGTATAACGCTAAACAGAAGTAAAACTCGCTGCACTTTAACGTTAAACCCAAAGGCGACTCAGAAAATATGAGAACTGCGTTTCGCGTATGAAGCGAATGCTTAAAGTATAACACTAGGCAGAAGTAAAACTCGCTGCCACTCAGTGTTATCCTCAAATCAATAGGATTTTGGAGGGATAAGGATTCCGCCAGCAAAAGGATAAGGAATGTCGAGGTGATGTTCGTTCTGTCCGATGTTCACGGCACGACTTACCTTATATTTCGATGTGATGATCGTACTGCCCGGTATAAAATAAGACACGTCTGCTTGCTTGCGTGGTCTCTACTCGACTCATTTATTTTATCATATTCAACTTTGTCTTAGCCTACGTTGCTGTACAGAGTTGCTCTAACGGCACTTAACTACTTCGTTTTAGTACTAATACATACTACTTAATTTAATGTGTGTTACATTAGTATTGGTATATGTACTACGATAACTTAGTGTATATAAGTGTCGTTCGATGATCAAAATAAATAATATAATATATTTAGAATATTCTTACATGAAATATAAATATATTATAGAGATTATTATACATATTAATGCGTAATATGTAACTAATAATCGCTGTTGGTATGTTGTCTAGCTGGTGTGTTGTTGTCTTGCTGGGTTTTTGATGTTATAGCTGGTGTGTTGTTGTCTGGCTGGTATGTTAAGGCGGTTGGCCCCTCATAAGACTATATTTTATGTAAAATATGTCGTTATGATGTGCCAAGTAGGTGGTGACACCAGTGATGTGTATGAGGAGTGGCTTATTGTGAGGTCATATTTACTGGTCCGAAAATATGTTCCTCACACCCCCCTTTTAGTTCCGGGAAAGAACTCGTACATCTCCGGTGCGTGAGATATGGACCTGGTACGTAATGCCATTCGCTACTGCCTTGAATTTCATTCGCTTGCCTGCTTTGCGTTTTGCATCGGCTTTGGCGATGAGGTCCTGTAATGCTGGTGACCAGGTTGTATCCATAGCAGTGTTGCTGACTGCGATGGATGGAGAGTCATCATCCCGTACGGACTGGTCAGCTGTTGACGTCTGGTCCGTCACTTTACCGGCAAGTGTAGGGTGGTTGATGAGTGGCTTGGGGCTGGTCAGCCAGCCTAGGCAGATATCCTCCTGATCGTCGAGATCCTCGAGATTAGGTGGATGTAAAATGGTCGATGATACGACTGTAGTTGCGTCGATGGTACTGGCTTCAATGCTCTCATCATATTGGAGCAACTCGTCTGTAGCAAGCTGATCCGGTGCTGCTGGATCGGTGAGCCAACCGAGGCAGATCGTCGATGATGCCTCGCTGTGTGGGCTGTCGCTACCGACGTTGCTGTCTTTGTCGCTAGTGCGACACTGGTCAGCGCTAAATGCCGCCTGTTTGGCATGAGGCGCTTCGTTGCCGCGACTGTTGGTGTCGCTGGGGGTGGCTGTCGCCTGGTGGGCAGGCGGTGCTGCTGCTAGGGCCTGAGAGTGGCTGCTGAGGTCGTCGTTGACCCAGCCGCTGGCGTTTGTGCTGTATGATGCCGCGTGTGGGGCATGTGAGTTGTCGCTCGTCTCGTAGACGCGGCTGTCGTCGTCTGTGACGTGCGATGCTGCTTGTTGAGTGTAAGAGTGGTCGTCGTTCTGACTACCATCGATGATGTGTAAGGCCGCGAGGTGGGCCTGGTTGTCGTCGCTGGGATCGTTTGTTAATGGTGTCTCTGGCTGACGTAGTGTGGGTAGCGGTCGCTCTGTCAAACTCTGACTGAGCTCAGCCAGAATTCTGCGTTTTCCTGCCATGGCGGTTGTAGAGAACCATTCAGCGCAGTTGATGGGCAGGCGAAAGTCCACGATGGGGTTGATGAAAAAGCTTTCAACATTTTGTAGGGCGTATAGCCCGCAGTCGAACAGATTTTCCTGTTGGGGCACTTTGACGCAGTGACCCGGTAGATTTTCCGGCGTAAAGACGTGTGTCGTCGCTCCTCTAGCTTGGAATTCCAAGGTTAGGTAGTCTCGAAGTGGTGCGAAGACATGAGACCTATCGGTGTTAGCCAGTGAGTCCAAGAGGAGTATGAGTGGCTGTGCGATTGGGTGTAGCTGGCCTGGTGGCAGGTTTTGCCCTATGAATCTGAAGCGTGGTCCCGTGTGTCGTGGAAAGCAAATAACAGTAATAAACCAATGCTTTTGTTCATTAATTGGTACCACGATGAAATCCTTGTCGACGATGCCTTCTCGGCGCGTCCATGCGCTGACTTCCGCGTGACGTCGCTGTGCTAGCGTTTGAGCCGTGTCGCCCGATTGTGGCTTAGCGCGCGTGAGGCGCTCGTAGAAAAATGGGCTGAATATGGTAGTTTTACCGGACTGCTCTTGCGGTACCATATTGAGCTTTATCCAACGCAGATAGAAATCCATAATGCGGTCGTTGAGGAATCGACCGACATTTAGGCAATCATAGTCGGGAGCGGTTATAGTGATGCCTCCTGGTCCAGGTGGGTACACAAATAGTGTTGTTGTTGACGGATTGTCGTCGTCGGTGTCGGAGAGCTCGATGCAAGTCTCTTGCGTGACTGTTATGACCTGAGTCGATTTGATATCGGCTCTGTGGGCGGCTATAGGACATACGGGTCCTCCTGGGTACTGACCATTGCCATCATTGGCGTCTGTAGAGACACTCTGTCGCGATGGTTGGTAGCCTTCGTCGATATTGGTTGGCAGCGTGTTCTGCCTGTATTCGCCTGACTGTGCGAAACTGATATTCGGCATTGATTTCGGCTTGATCACTGGGTGCTCGCGTGCGCCTCGTCGCCGTTTGGTAGCTGGCGGATCTGGGAGGTAGTCTGGTAGAAAAATGGTTCGTCTACCTTGCGAGGTTAATTCACCCAAACGTTTGCTGTAACGTTCCTTGGAAAGCGTGAACTTATCCATGTTTGTCACTGGTATAGAGAAATCACCTTGTTTTACTTGGAGTCTGAGAAAACTATCACTTTGAAAAATTCACTTCACTTTGAATTGCGTCGTTGCTGGCTATTGAAACTGCAATGATCGTTGCTAATTTGAATTTCATATTTGCAGTTACCACTTGTTGCATGAACTATTGCCATCCTTATCGCTCTCGTTACTGTGTTCGATGTGTTGCATTTTCTACAAATGCGTATGACGTTGCCACCTTGTTGCATATACAGTTCGTAGAGCACTCAATGAATCAAACATGAGTGATAATGTTTTCTTGCTTAAAAGTTGAGATTTGTTCATGGTTATGTACGTGAAAACTAGAGTGTGGGTGTCAGGTTGACGTGTTGACATAGATTACGTAGATTCTCTTAGATTTCGGTGACTTTGTTTGACCATGTTGATATAGACGTGTGTTCTCTTGTGATTGTAGATATGGCTGCGTTGACTTCGATGAACCCGAGATATGCGTGCAGTTTATGGTGCAGTTGCGGCTGCAGATGATTTTTGTCGAGGTTGACGTAGGTGTTGCACAACTGAGATTTCGACGTTTCAGATGTGACTGCTGCAATCGTGAAGACGATGTGTTGGTGCAGGTTTACCGACGTAGTTGTACTACCGTGAGGACGATGTGTGGTAGTTGGCGACAAAAATGAAATAAATATTTGACGTTGAGATTTCTATTTTAGTGTAGACCATGTATGAAAAATATTTGCCTGAGATGTAGTTGTTGACGCAGGTACGGCTGCAGATTCTAATTGTTGACGCAGGTGGTTCTGCGGTTCCCAGGTGTTGACGCAGTTGGTGCTGCGCGGCAAAGTTGTAGTTTTTGATGCAGGTGCGGCTGCAGGTCCTAGTTGTTATCGCAGTTGGTGCTGCGGGTCCCAGTTGTTGACGCAGGTTGGTGCTGCGCGATCCCATGGCGATTCGACTGATGTGTGATTTGTGTTGTAGATGCTGTTGAAGTTAATTTGCTCGATGTAAAACGTTGACTGTGTTGTTGTAAGCTTGTAGCTGTTGGTGCAGGTGCGGCTGCAGGTCCTAGTTGGTGACGCAGTTAGTGCTGCAGGTCCCAGTTGTTGACGCAGGTTGGTGCTGCGGGTCCCAGTTGTTGACGCAGGTTGGTGCTGCGGGTCCCAGTTGTTGACGCAGGTTGGTGCTGCGGATCCCAGTTGTTGACGCAGTTGGTGCTGCGCGTCCCAGTTGTTGACGCAGGTTGGTGCTGCGGGTCCCAGTTGTTGACGCAGTTGGTGCTGCGTCTCCCAGTTGTTGACGCAGGTTGGTGCTGCGGATCCCAGTTGTTGACGCAGTTGGTGCTGCGCGTCGAAAATGACTTACAGTTTGTGATGAATGTGTTGATTTCTTGGTGCTCGTTGATTTTGAATTCGTGTGACTCGATATTTTTGCTTGTGATGTCTTCGTTGCCTGTTTCGGTTCTAGACTCCTTGTTGATCGTTGAATTTTTGTCGTATCTGATGTAAAGTTTGATGATTTTGCTGCATCGCCTCTTCGAAATGGGTTTGTGATTCTAGTAGGGTTGATTGTTTGCTTTGTTTCCGGTGTCTTTGTAGATCTGGCTGTATTTGTTGTATTTCTTTTTACTTGTGGTTTTCTAGCTGTATCGTTTCTTCGAAATGGATTTGTGAACCTTGCTGAATTTGTTACTTGTGTCGATTGATTGGTTTCTGATGTTCTGGTAGGTATTTTCACGTTAGTTGTATTTGTTGTGGTGTTCGACGTTTGCGTTGTGTCGTAATTACGGAATGGGTTCGTTGTTCTCGGTGAATTGGTAGATTCTAATTTCAGCATTGGTTTTGACGTGCCTGCTGAATTGTTTGGAAGTGGCTGTGTTGGCTTCCGTGGCTTGGTTGTCGTTGCTCCTGATGAGTGTGCATGATCTAATGCGTTGACTGAGTTACTTTGCCGTGGTTGTGAAGTTTTCGATGAATTCTTGGTAGTTGTGGTGTCTGCCGTGTGGTCTGGCAGATGATGCGTTGACTTCGTTGAATTTAGAACCTTTGCTCTGCTTGATGACTGTTGTGATCGAGAATTTGTTGACTTCGTTGCGTTCGTAGTTTTCTTGTTTGTGTTGTATTGTCGCTGTGATCTTGTTGATTTTGGTGAATTGATGACTGATGAAGTGACGGCGTGAACCCGTCTGTTGCTGCCAGTTGTGATGATTTCGAGGTGATTGCAGTGTGCAGTTGTTTCTGCTGTCTGCGACTGTGGCTTGAAGCGCGTTGTGGTTCTAACTTGTTGTTTTTGTTCCTTACGTTTTGCTGCTCGTGTGCGTTTGTGGCGTGTTGTTGTTCTTTTCTCTGGTTGGGGTTGTCTACGATATGTGGCAGGTGCACTTGACGTCTGCGTTGCTATGGTGTCAAGGACAAGTGTGTGTCCGGCTATGCTGAGTGTGGCTCCCATCTCACGGAGGAAGTCGATACCCAGTATAAGATGGTCTGCAGTATCTGGTAACACTAAGAATGGGATGCTGCAGGTCTTCTTTCCAAGTCGTACCCTGATTGTCAGCTCCTCGTTAATGTTTCGGATGGTACCATCGGCCAGGCGGATTGTGTTCTTCGTAGTTTTGAGGTTATCTGGTGTGCCTAGTTCGTTAGCAACAAGCTCGCTGATGAAGCTTCGTGTGGCTCCAGTATCAATCGTTGCATTGAGTAGCTCGTCTCCCAAAGCAACGGTAGCTGTGATGCGGTTTGCATCTAGTGATAATGGCTTGGCTGGGTAGGGGGTGAGAAAAGGGTTGACCGCGCTATGCCCCCTTGTCGGCGTGGTCTCCTGGCGTTTCCCGTGTACTGACGACAGCATTCGATAGTCTTGCGGTTGCGAAGACCGCATTCCCAACAGAAATATACTCTTGGGTTTGTGCATTGGTCGGACCAGTGACCATTTTGTGCACAACGTCGACATGCTTGTGAATTAACTCTGGATTCGTTGTCTTCTATGGCCAGTTGGTGGCGTTCCTCGTGTGGTTGTGATGCATGATATTTTGGACTTTGTGTGTTATTGTGGCGATGTATGTCTGGTAGTCGGTGCGTATGAATTATGTCGAGACGCTCGTATTCTTCGGCAAGGTGTACGAGCTCTTTTAGTGTGTTGAAGTCCTGGCGGCGGACGTATAGCTGGTACTCGTTTCGCATGTTTCTGTAGATGCGTTCTAGTTGCTCTTCTTTGGTATAACCAACGTAACGCGTCATGTTTTGGATTTCTAGCATGAAATCTTTGAAGCGTTCTCGTGGTCGCTGCTTACGTTGTCTGATGTCATCTTCTAGTTGCTCTTTGTAGCGTGATGGAAGGAAAAACTGTAGGAAGTCTTCCTTGAATGATGCCCAGTCGTTCCAGTGCTGGTTATTGTTGCGGAACCATACTGCTGCTGTGCCTCGCAAGAGTTCCGGCATAGTTCGTGGCAAAAGATTTATTTGCAGGCCATAAACTTCGGCTAACTCTTCGACGCGTTCGATGAAACAGATAGGGTCCTGGTCTCCTTCGTATTTTAAAGACCACTTGCGGACTTGTTCAGCTATGGCAGGATACGTGGCTTGGTATGGCGGGAGTGTCTTAAATTGTGGCACCCCATGTTGAAATGTGGCGAAGCTTGCTGGTGTTTCGGGTACGCCCAAAGTCGTCGTTCTTGTGTGTTGTGATGCAGTATTATGATTTTCACTGGCTGTTGGTACTCCAGGTGAAGTTGCTCGCGAGTGCCGCATTTCCAATTCTAGAAGTCGTTTAATTGTTGCTTCTTTGTGGTCGCCTTCGTTGATGAAAACTGTGAAACGTTTGCGCAGATCTTCGGCGGTGCCTATGTCTTCAAGACTGAACTCTTTAAGATATGATAAAAGTTCATCTTTACGAAGACTGTAAACCCAAGATGTCTTCATCCTGGTGTAGTGTCGATATCGTCGATTGAGTTTAAGAAAATCCTGTGTATTAATTTGATGCTTTATTTTAAAGCGGTTGGTCCAATAGGTACTTATTTTTTTTTTTCTGGAACTCTGCTAGCGTGCAGAGTCCCTGCTCGGGCGCCACTTGTAACGAACCTCTGGACGCTACTGTTATTTTGTTTTCCAGCCGGGGTATGCTCAGCGGCTGTCCAGGGTTTTGTACAAGAATTTATTTTCAGAGGTTGAAAATACGGAGTCCCTTGATGTGGGTGTCCGTTAGTGTGGGTGTCTCGTTAGCTGGAGTGTCCCTTGACGTGGGTGTCTCGTTAGCGTGAGTGTCCCTTAAGTGTGGATGTCCCTGCTCGGACGCCACTTGTAACGAACCTCTGGACGCTACTGTTATTTTGTTTTCCAGCCGGGGTATGCTCAGCGGCTGTCCAGGGTTTTGTACAAGAATTTATTTTCAGAGGTTGAAAATACGGAGTCCCTTGATGTGGGTGTCCGTTAGTGTGGGTGTCTCGTTAGCTGGAGTGTCCCTTGACGTGGGTGTCTCGTTAGCGTGAGTGTCCCTTAAGTGTGGATGTCCCTGAAGAGGGTGTTCCTTGGTAGACGTAGGCTGGTGTGAGGGTGTCTCTTTGACGTGAGTGTCCCTATAGTATGGATGTCCCTGAAGAGGGTGTTCCTTCTTGTTGATGGTGCCGTGTCTTGTTGCAGCTGCTAGTAACCCTTTGACGTGGGTGTACTTTTCGTCATCGCCCTCCTTCTTGAAAGCGCACGATTTTGCCGTTGATCGTGCGGTATATTTTATATACAATCGCGTGACTTTTTACCGGTCGTGCCGCTAAGTTCGTCGCGAGTCTTTCTTGCCAGTGGGGTCTCGTAGAGAGCGAGAGTGAGTGTAACACAGAGCAGAAGTAAAACTCGCTGCACCTCTGTGTTTGACTCAAAGAAGGAGAGGGATCGAGGTAGAGAGCAGTCGTGAGAGCGATTTTCACTCAAGTCGTGGTAGGACTGGTTGGAGGTGAGTATCACATTTATGAGAGTGGGCAGAGAGTACAAACACCAAGCAGAAGTAAAACTCGCTGCGCCTCAGTGTTTGACTCAAAATTTGCTGGGGAAAATGCAGAAGTATATTCTGTTGAGTGGCTTTGGGGTATAACGCTAAACAGAAGTAAAACTCGCTGCACTTTAACGTTAAACCCAAAGGCGACTCAGAAAATATGAGAACTGCGTTTCGCGTATGAAGCGAATGCTTAAAGTATAACACTAGGCAGAAGTAAAACTCGCTGCCACTCAGTGTTATCCTCAAATCAATAGGATTTTGGAGGGATAAGGATTCCGCCAGCAAAAGGATAAGGAATGTCGAGGTGATGTTCGTTCTGTCCGATGTTCACGGCACGACTTACCTTATATTTCGATGTGATGATCGTACTGCCCGGTATAAAATAAGACACGTCTGCTTGCTTGCGTGGTCTCTACTCGACTCATTTATTTTATCATATTCAACTTTGTCTTAGCCTACGTTGCTGTACAGAGTTGCTCTAACGGCACTTAACTACTTCGTTTTAGTACTAATACATACTACTTAATTTAATGTGTGTTACATTAGTATTGGTATATGTACTACGATAACTTAGTGTATATAAGTGTCGTTCGATGATCAAAATAAATAATATAATATATTTAGAATATTCTTACATGAAATATAAATATATTATAGAGATTATTATACATATTAATGCGTAATATGTAACTAATAATCGCTGTTGGTATGTTGTCTAGCTGGTGTGTTGTTGTCTTGCTGGGTTTTTGATGTTATAGCTGGTGTGTTGTTGTCTGGCTGGTATGTTAAGGCGGTTGGCCCCTCATAAGACTATATTTTATGTAAAATATGTCGTTATGATGTGCCAAGTAGGTGGTGACACCAGTGATGTGTATGAGGAGTGGCTTATTGTGAGGTCATATTTACTGGTCCGAAAATATGTTCCTCACAGTTTTCATGTTTTTGCTAGTTTACAAAAACTTTTTCAATAAAAACAAACAAAGTTTATTAAAAGAATATTTTATTGAGTGTTTATTATTTAAATTTTTTTTTGCTAAAGTGTTTATTATTAAAGCGTTTATTATTAAAAGTAACGTTTAATGTGAAGGTGGAAACCAGGGGCGTACCGAGACCATTTGGCTGGGTGGGTATTATGGTATTTTGGCAGACTGAATACCCTTAAGTCCCGACTTTTTAAACACAACCAAAAAGTAAGTTAAATTAACCAAAATTACTCATTCTTTCGATCAATTTTATATAGTAGTGTATGTGAACATTATTCTTTGTCGTACGCTTTCTAAGCGTTTATAAGAACTCAACCTCCTTCTCCCAACCTTCTAAGAGAAATATTAACTTTTTAAGAAAAAACTCACTCTTTGATCAAAATGTAATTTCGTTAGGATAGAGCTTTTAAGTTGATTGAATTTGAGTTTTTTTCAATACTAAACATTTTCTTAAATTTTTTTCTTAAAAAAATTTAGTTAAATGCATTCATCAATTGTCAAATTTGTTAAAATTGTTTTTCCATGTCAATATCTTGGTCGAATTTTAACAGTGTTTATTATTTTCAATTTTTTCAATTTTTTTAAAAGTTTTTCAATTTTACTAATTATTTCTAAAAGTTTGTTAAATTTTCCTTTAAATGTGATTGAAATCACTGTGAAGCTCTAACCAAAAGTATTTTTAATGAATTTTCTTAATATTGTCGTAAGTTATTTATGGTGTATTTTAAAAAAATGCTACGAAAGATAAAAAAACTCTCTCAAATTGAATGTTCTAAATTGGAAAGCAAATAACTCTGCCATCTTTGCATAGATTTTATTTATTTCGTTTTTGTAGTTAATGCTGATCAGTTAACTCAATAAAATTTATATTAATTCTACCGTTCCTTTTTTGTTTATATTTAAATAATACCTTTCTGAAAGAGACCACAAAATTGAATTTTTTCTCAAAATATAAGGTGAAATGATATTTGTTGTAATAGGAGAATGACTCAAATTTGCATTTTTGAATTTCTTTCAAAGTCTATAGAGCATTAAAGGTGAATGTAATAAACTGTCCCCAGCCGCGGCGAAAAGCTTTTTTCCATAAAAAATGTTTCTCATCGGTCACCACCTCTCTGCAGACAATGGCAAACCTCAGAGAGTAAATAATGCCATGTTCAGCTTCTTGAGAACATGAACTTTAGCCGTTCGGAGTCGGTAATGTAGGTCCAGTTCTTAGGCAATTATATTGAAACATTATATAACACACAACATAATTGATCATAAGAAGCTCGGTCAAAGTCCTTTCAAGGGCTGAAATGGCCAATTTGTTTTTTTGTTTTTGGAATAAACTGTCAGTGCCATAAAAAAAATCAAGGCGTCCCAGCAAACATTATGAGTTTTTTATGACTCTTTTAAGACTCATATTTATGAGTCTGAGCGCTCATAATGAGCTCATAAAAGACTCCGATAAGAGCGTGTTTCCCTTGCTGGAAGGGCACACAGATCTGAGTCCGAAATATGACTCTTATAAGAGTCCAAAATATGTGTGTTTTAAGAGTCAGAATTATGATTGTTTTCGGAGTCTTATAAGAGTCATGTTTAAAAGTCTTTTATGACTCTTAAAAAATAAAAAGAATAGACCCTTTTTCGTTTTATAATTTTTTGTGTTTATTTAATATTCTTAAACCATAACATATAAATTTTCTTTCATCGGAAGTTTCGATCTCTTGCATAATTTTGAAGAATGTCCAAAGTGTTGACTTTACGCTGTGTATTGAAATAACAAATGCTTCTGAAAAAATGTATTTCACAAAGCTGTTTACCGAAAAAGTTGCTCTGAATTATATATGGGTGGCTTTAGTAGCGTAGCAATGGGGGACGGGGGGGGGGGGGGGAGGGGCGGTCCGCCCCGGGTGCATGCCAAAATGGGGTGTAAAATTTGGCAAAATAACTTTTTACCACATAATTTTTGATTTTTTTAACATAAAGAACTCACATCAATGACTTCGGTTTTATATTTGAATATCAAAAGGGTGCAAAAGTGAATGAAAATATTTTTTAGCATCACCAGGAATTCGTTTTTATTGAAACAAACTTTAAATTTATATTAAATTTTGTTTAATATTAACGCTCACACTAAAACCCAAGTCAATTCCATATGTAATTTTTCATTGGTTAGGGGTGCAATTTCCAAACAAATTATATTTAAATTTTCATGATATTAAGATGGAGTACAAAAGTAAAAATGTAAAAACATTTTTTTATATTCCATTAAGTTTTATAAAAAAGCACTTTTTTACATCTTATATTCTTCTTATTTACAGTTAAGAAGTGTTCAAACTTGCTAGCATAGTAGACATTTCTAAAACCATTAAGTTTCGAAAACCTGCATGATTTTAAGAGTATGATGAATGGAGGCGTCAGTTGTTTTGTAAGCAATACATTTCTCCATTACTTTTCAGAAAAACATGTTCATGTCATAAACGTCAAAAATAAAAATATACTTTATGATTTTGTGATTACTTAGTTCTGAGACTATATATCATGAAACAAACCTCATTTACAGCTTTTTACCTGCTAGAACATAATTTTAAATAGTAATATGTTTAGGGTATACTGTTATATAAAACTGCTATTTTAATAATCATTAATAAACTTTTTACTTGCTTAAAAAATTTCTAAAAAATTAAATGAGTTAAATTCATTACATTTTTTATTTAAATTAAATAAATGGCGTTCTGTGACAATTTATAGCGTCCTGACTTTTTTTTATTTTCTTTTGAAGAAGTCTATTAAAAACTTTAAGTTGGTTTTCTGAATCCTTTATTTTACTAAAATAATTATTATTATGTTCAAATTGGTTGATGAAAAACTATCAAAAATACATTTTTAAGAGAAGTTCCTTTAAAATTATTCTAATTATTAAAATTAAATTTTGTTCTCAATCACCGAATGTGAAGAATCAACAGATTTTTTGGAATTGCCAGCTCTTTTTGAGCCATTCATGACTCTTGACCTTGGTCAACCTGGTCAAGTTTGCTTTGGGAATTATGTAGATAATGAGAATGAAAAAAATTTCTGATATCAATTTGGTATCACTGTAATATTGTGATACTGAGATATTTATGGTGGTATTTATGGTGATATTTATAAAGCAGTCAAATGTTGCAGACCTCAATCTTGTCTATAAAAGTCCAAGCAGAGATTAATATAGATACACTGAGAAAAAAAACATACTTTAAAGTTAAACAAAAACTATTTAAATAGAAATTTAACGCCTTTGCGTTTCTACAAAATAATATTTAAAACAAGTGTGTTTAATTTTCACCCACCTGTAAACTTCATTCTTTTTTTATTTTTCTCTTATTATTTTTTTGAAAAACAAACAAAAATTTGAATTCAATGACAATTTTTGAATTTTTTGAATTGGTTTGACAAATATCGAACATATCGATGGTTAAGCTCACTTAAAGTGCTAAGTGAGCTTTTGACAAAAATAGGTTTACTGCATTTTCCAAATCATCAGTCAAATCATCAATTTCTTGAAAATGCATAACCAATGGATGCTGCTTAGTATACAGTTGAAATAAGTGTTTTGTACTGAAATGTATTCAAATTTAAAAATAAAATCGATGTTTCTGAACATTTAAAAATGTTCACTTATCACTTTTGTGCGCTTAACCATCGACATGATAAAATAAAAACTAATTAATTAAATATTAAAATATTTCAAATGCAAACTGTTGCTAAAAAGTTAAAAAAATAGCATCGAAAAAAATATGCTTTAAAACACGTCTTTTGAATTTTAAAATTTTTGTTTTAAATTTGGTTTTCATTGCAAAAACATTGTTGTAAAAACAAAAACTTTTGTTTTGAATTTAACTTTAAAACAGCTCTGTTTATTTTTAATGAATTTGTTTCAAGCTCTATTTCAAAAACAAATTCGTTAGATATGAACACACTTTCATTTAATATTAACAAATTTTTCCCTAGTGTACTATAAAGAAATTGATAAAAATAATGAAAAATGTTTATAAATGAAGTTTAATATTTTATATTAATATTACATTTAAATTTTATGTAGAAAATGGGAATTGATTTCGAAAAAATATTTATATTAATAAATATTCAGGATCACTAGGGAAAATTTGTCAACGTTTTGCTTCCAGGCCCTATTGTTTTTTCAATTATGCAAAATTTTTCGTAAATTTTTCAATGTTTTCTATATTAAACTATTAAACTAACTTAAGTTTTTATATTAAAACTGATATTGTGTGGTTTACTGATAGTAAATTTTTCTCTCACAACTTATTAGCCCGGTAGACAAAAATATTGGAACAATTCAGAGAAAATTCTTCAAGTTTCTTTTAAAATTTTTTTTCATGGATAGCATAGTTTTGTTTATTTTTTTAATCTTTTCTAAAATATGTCATTTTTGTAGAGGTTGATTCGAAAATATGAAGTAAGATTCATCGACATATTTTATAAAAAAAATCTTGTAAAGGGGTGCACAATTTAGTTTCCGCCCCGGGTGCGACCAACCCTAGCTACGCCACCGTGGCTTAGTGATAATATGAGCGCTCAGAAAACCATCATAAATATGAGCTTTTTCTGAGTCATTATTATGTGCGCTCATAAAACGTTCATAAATAAGAGTCTTTTCGGACTCATAATAATGTGCGCTCATAAAACGTTCATAAATAAGAGACTTTTCAGACTCATTATTATGTGCGCTTATAAAAGCTTCATAAATAAGAGTCTTTTCGGACTCAAAATTATGAGCGCTCATAATATCGTCAGAAAATACCCTCTTTTAAGAGTCTTAAATATGAGCGCTCTTAAAAATGTTTATTGGGATGATTTTTTTGACGAAATAATTTTTTTGTTATTTTTTTTCTTTTTTCCAAAATCAATAAAATTCTAAAATAATTTATTTGAAGGAAATAATTTTATATCTCAAATCAATTAATAGTTATAGCCATCGTACTAATACTGCATGTGTGCGAAAAATACAAAGAGCTGTTCTGCAATTCTGTAACTCTTTTTCTCTTAAATATTTAAATTAATAATAATACAAATTTCTCATTTCCTGCAACTGTAACTTTTGAGGTATGTAGGGATTTTTTTTGAGGGACAGTTGAGGGATTTAAGGATTTGGCCGACACTAAAACAATTAGGGGCGTAGCTTACCCCCTTATCCCCCTGCTAGTTTCGCCCCTGGTGGAAACCAACTAATTAGCTTTGCACTAAAATGAAGACTAATTTTTCATTGTTTGCATTTAGCTGCACTCTATCTAGTCAAGCTAGGCTTTACGTGTGTTTACAACACATGTAAAGCTCGCTTAACAATTGTGCCAAGTATGTTGTCAGCACTTTTGACACACGTTTAAGTTTTATATGCTTTGCTGCTTGCAATTAATATAGGTTCAAAATATGTATTTAGCTTATTGCGACACATGCAATGTCAGCATTTTTGTTATTTGAATAAAATAAGAAAAGGAAATGAACCTGTTGCTGTTGCAGATTTGTGATGAAATAATTCTGAGAATTATTAAGTAAGTAAAACAAGTGTTAAGTTTTTTAAATGGAAATTATTATTATTCAATTATTAAGTTATTATTAAGTTTATGAAACAAAAAATTAAATTAACACGATTAATATTAGGTGCCTTAACTTATACAACTATATATAGAAAATCCATGATTGCTTGGCCTAGGCAAGCATGTAAAGGCAGGTACATATTGACAATTAATATCGAAACCAAATGATAAGGTAAAAAGATATAATATTTAAAAAAAGGGTTGATTCCAGGAACTAATTTAAAAATATGTTAAGAGTCTAACGAGACTGAAGAAAAAACGGTGGTACTTTTGGTACCTGTTAATAAAATAACCAATTGACTTTAGAAACGGAGAACTATCACTTAATATTCATAAATAGTTCCATGTAATTGAGTCTTATGATTATTGCTGTATGGAAAACTTTTTATAGCGATCGTTATTAATTTAACAATATTAAAAAAAAAAAAAAATTGTCGTGAAATATTTTGAACACATCATATATAAAAAAACGACTTGGAACAACAAATCTGAGTCGACAAGGAATAACCGCTAAAGTCGAGTTAGGACAAAGTGAGGTTATTGCTTTCATTGCGTTTTTTTGCAACGAAATACACTAGTATGCAAATTTTATTGCTTGTGCCTTGAAAATCAAATGTTTGATATCATCAAATCTAAACAGAAAAAGTCAGGGTACCCCTGTTATTAAGTAGCAACTCTAATTTAAAAAATGTTCTTCTGAAATTTTGAAAATGAGTTTAGTTCTTATTCCTTGTCGAAACAGAAATATTTACACATGTACTCAAGAAGTTTTACATAGTATTTTTTACAGCGATGAAAAAATAATAATAGGTTTTTTGGCACTGTTTTGATTCAAAATATATTCTTTGTCCGATTTACTTTTTTTTATTTTTTTTTTTTGTTTTTGCAACAGTCAAACTTGGCTGGAATTGAATACTTTTTGGGGATTGCACAATTTCATTTCATGGGAAATGGAGGTGGGTGTGCCATTTGTTCGATTTCCAAAATATATTTTCCTTAATTTTTTCTTTTCTTATAATAAACATCTGTACAAAATGTTATTGAGAATAAATTTTTAAAATGAAATTTTCTAAAATGAAAGTTAAAGCTTATTATAAGAAATTAACTCTCAACCTTACACTGAGCGAAATATGGGCATCTCCCATATAATTTAAAAAAATTATAATTTAAATAAATTTAAAAATTAAATTGATAATTTAAAAAATGTTAAAATGAGAGCAGTTTTAAAAATGATCCTTTTTCTGTGCTCGAGGCACAAGCCCGAGTAACACCGGGTTACATCTGCTAGTTTTTCATAAATTTTTACTATAGTTAATATAAGTCAATAGACAGTATAAATGTCAAAAAAATTTGCAGAATTGCTGGACTAACAGAAAAATCTACAGTTTAATCTCAGTATTATATTCACCAAAAGGTTGTCTTCCTTAGGGCTGCACTTCCTCTACACGTAACAAATAATTTAATTGAATAAGTCAATAATTTCATTGGAAACAACAACAACATTCGAATTAAATTAATTACTTTTGAAGCGACTTCAAAACAGTAATTTTTCATTTCTTTGCAATTGATTTGATTCAGTAGCTTTGAAATTAGCATTTTTCTATAATACAATCATTATCCCAACCCCTCTGCAGCATCACCACCACCACCACCACCACCATTAACAATCAATTACAACAAAAAGATAACAAAACAAATTGTCTTGAAAGTAAGTAACTCAAATACCAGTTCCAAAAATATACTCAAAGAAATAAATAGCCAGCTAAAACAAAAACAATAGCGAAGACTACAAATTGGGGCGCAACTTTGATATGTTTGCACTAATCAGCGGCAACTACAAAAGCACAGATAGATGGGCACAGACAGACAGACAGAGAGACAGAGAGACAGACAGACATTCAGCTGTCTAAAAAAACAACAAACAAAACAGCGACATGGTGTCTACAGCCAATTAAATGCTTAAGAATAGATTTTCCAACAGATTTGGCAGCTTTTCTCAAAGAAGTAGCTGTATGGAGTATGGATGGAGAAGGTTGGTGGAGAAGGAAGGCACACGCATACTTTTTCCCCAAATCATTTGAAACAAATTAACAAATAAATCAAATTTCAATGCCAAGGCATAAAATTTATTTGTTAAAACAATTTGTTAGAACGAGCGTGGGGGTGGGGGTTGTATACCCCAGCAAGCGTCTTAAAAAGCAAAATGCTACAAAAACAACAAGCCAAAGTTTGATGTTTTGATGAATTTCACTTTCATAGAGTTAAGAAGGAATCCTTTGCCTGCTGCTTGCCTGCCTGACGATTTGCACTTAATTCCTTATGGCTTAAATCCACACAAGCAGAGCTCTCGAAAAATCATTTATCTAAATTAATGCCTGTCGTTTACATTTGAAAAACAAATCAAAGATTAAGACAAACATTTGGTTGTCTGTCTGTCTGACGGCATGTCTGTCTGCATGGCAGAAGCTTGAATATTTGCGCCATTTTCAGCATGTGGCATACGCCGGCATTTACCCTGTGAGTCAACAAAGAGGGCTAAAGGCGTGATGCTTAAAATTCGCAAGACTGAATAATAAATGATGAAAAGAAGAAGCTATCAAAAAGTATGAGTTTCTTCAGACGCTAGAGATAGACCAAAGTTTAGCAACAACCCTCGCCTGGTTCGATGCGTCTTTTTGGCGGTATTGGTTTAACGCTTAGCGCAAATACTAGCTCATTTCAAAATTCCGCGGCAACATTTGCACATTTTCCAAAAACAATTAAAATATTTTGAAATAATTGTTGTCTCTTCATCGATGCGTTGACAATGTCGCCAACATTGACGCTAACTGCTCGCATATATTTTGAAATATTTGCTAAATAATCAACATACTTGAGAGCTGAACAGCATTTTATTTCTTTCATTTTGTAACAAAATAATTATTATCTATGTTGTTTAATAAAATTCGTTATGAAAATTTTAATCAACCCTTTTTGCAACATTCAGCTGAAATGAGTTTTCATGGCCAGCCAGCGACTTCGTCTCGCTACTCATGTTCGTCATAGTCATCAGCAGCTTAAGTCTGTCAGACATAATATTGGAAAAACATTATTTCCTCCAAATATTTTCCGCGTTTTGCGCCACCAACGTGTTGGCTGTGTTTTTTAAATAGTTGAGTTGAGTTGTGGTGCGTTACGCGCCCTGCTGCTGCTGTTATTTTTTGTCCTCTTGACGCAGTCCTTGTCGACATTTGCACGTTTTCAATAATTAGTTATGTCAAAATCAGCAATATTTCGTTGGCAACAAACATTAATTGCTCATTTTGCTGCTGTTTGTCGTTGGTAGATTTTGTAGTTAAATTTGGCGTATGGAAAATTCCTGAATTCGTAGTTTTGAGCCACAAGTAGGTGGACCAAAATGCTTGGTGAATGCAATTTGTAAGAACTAAAAATGGAAAATATTCTAAATATTTAATTGAAACCATTTTGTTGTTGAGAGTAGCGAAAGGAATATATATAAACTATTCATATATAACTATATCATATCATAAAAGTCTTCCCAAAACTTTTGTCTTGGTTTGTTGAATTGAAAATTAACTTATAGCTCTCTTTAAAAAGAATCCTTTTTGAGCATTCTAAAAAAATTTAAATGTTAAATTTAAATGTTCACATGTTATTCATATTTCTACGAGAGTGTCACAGTTAAATTATCTGACACGAAAATTAAGCAGCCTCCATTAATAAAATATGCTTTATCTGGAAACTAATTTCCGCAAATTCTGTTTAGAACATCAAGCAATAAAATTTAAAATAGTTTTCAGTCCCTTCAGGAAGCTACAGGAACTACAGCGTTGCCAGATAAACAAGGCATCGTAATTTTAAGACCATTTAAGATCAAAATGACGATTGGATGATGTGAAATCCCAAATGACGATTTAAGAACTCAAATGACTATTTAACAAATGAATATGTTTTTTTTGGGGTTAACAAAACTTGAAATTTAAATCTGAAAATTATTGTACAATGTATTGTTTCCACTCATAGGGTGCCGCCAGGGGCGCAACCAGGAATTTTTTTTTGGGGGGGTTTTATCAAATATATGGCTTATATATGAAAACAATTTTATGTTATTATAGCGGATGTGATGTAGCGGTTAATGCGTCCAATATTTGAACTTTTACTTGCGCCTTGTGCAAACTTCAGGCTTTGTTTTGCTCAAATTCTTTTTTTCAAAGGCTTCATATCATAACATAAGTTTCAACAATGTTCAAACAAAGCATATGTTTACTTATTTTTTTTTTCTTAAAATATGGTGATTTTTTGGTATTTTTTTTTTTAGGGTACAGTTTTTGACACCTCACGCGTGATAAGTAACATTTGACTAAGCCAAAAATGCTCTGTAAGGTTCAAACAAGCAAACAAACAGCTTTTGCAAATCAATGAAATTTATTCACAGAACTGCTGTATCGTCCAGTGTTAATGAATATCGCAATTTGCAATTCGTCGCCGTTCCTTGAACATTTTAAATATGGACCTCGGTATGAAACCATTCAAAAGTGCGTACAACTGGTGCAAGAACTGAAGCTGGGTGACTTACCAAAACGTCGTTTGTTTGTTGAATGGGCCTTAAAAAAAGTTGGATGAAGATCTACTTTTTTATCCAAAAATTGTCTTCAGTGACGAAGCTCTTGTTGGCTCAATGGGTACGTCAACAAACCAAATTGCCGAATTTGATAAGGAGCTGCCAATGCATACCCAAAAAATGTACTGTTTGGTGCGGTTTGTGGGCCAGCGGCATCAATGTAGGCACCATGCGATGATAACCGATTTATTTGCAACAAATATCGAAGAGTTGGACTTATTATTAGTTGACATGTGGTTTCAATAAGATGGTGCCAAATGCCACACCGCACGCGATTCCATAGATCTACGTAGATGTGAGTTTGGTAAAATATCAATCTCACGTTTTTGAACAGTCCAATGGCCGCTAAGATACTGCGATTTTACCTTTCTGCCCACTATACTATTTTTGGTTGGGCTACGTGAAGTATCTCCTATACAGAGAAAAACCAGCCACAATTGCAGCCCTGAAAAACAACATCACAGATGCCATTTGTGAGATACCAGCCGAAATACGAAAAAAAGTATACCAAAATAACATTACGGATGGACCGTTATGGTGAACGTAACTAACATGATGGACGGATACATGAAACTATTTTTAAAAACTAAATTACTGGCATTGATGTAGCGCTCATACTGCTCCATCACAAATCTTGATTTTATATCGTATTTTTTAAAAAAGTTTCATACTAACCCAAATTTTTGTGAGAAGCAAGTTTCCAGTGAAGCACCATGATAAGGTACAACAATAACTCCAATTGGCTTCCGAAACTGGTGGAAAATATATTATAATTCATAATTTCCATTGGATTTTCAAAATCTGTTTCATCAAAATCCCTATTTGAAAAAGTGTCGGTAAGACCTATCGTCAAAAATATATTATTTCGATAAAAGTCAGCATTTGCTTATTCATGTTTATTGATATAACTTTAATATATCACTAGATATAAACGGGTGAACGGAATAAACATCAAACCAACATTGTTTTTCTAATAAGCCCTTATTTTTTAAAATCGGATAATATTTGGTAATTTAGAGAAATTTTTATGAAACAGATTCGGAAAAGTATAATATAGAATGATAAATTCTGAATTTTTTCTCCAATTTCGGAAGTCAAACGGATATAATAATATTTTAATATTTTTTTACTTAATCACATAACTTTTAAAAAAGGATGAACAATGGTAATTTTAGAGGGAATTTCTCTAATAATACTGGGTGGCAAGGGACTCAACCGATTATCCTCAAATGCAGGCTTTATTATTTTACTCTTACTCTTGAATTAAATTTTTCCCAAATATTTTAGCCGCCTTATTGGGTTCCATGCTAAAAGTTTAAAAGACAACTCAAATTGAAGTATTTTTAACAACCCCTCGAGTGGACAGAATCATAATTTAACAAAAATTAAATAATAACCAGAAATAATGAATCGACGAAAATAGAATTAAAATATACATTTGGGGTTTTCACTCATTTGATAAAATGTGTGATTACTTTTTATGTGACTCACTTTGATTGAATCCTATTTTGCTTGGTACTACAATAATTTTTTGGGGGGGTTTAAACCCCAAAAGCCCCCCTTTGGTTGCGCTAATGGGTGCCGCGATTTTGTATTGGTGGTAAGCTTTCTTCCCCAATATGATAGTAGATAATTTTTTTAAAACCATAAATTCTAACCACACGGAAAAACCACATTACAAAAAACCATGATAATTAAAAAAAAAGGATGAAATTTATTACAGAATTTATGTTATAGCAAAAATTCAGAAATGTGATATATTTACTGATAAATTAGATGAGTTGACAAATCATTGTATTTTGCTTTTACATTGAGTTGTGTGACCAAATAAAAAACCTTTTCGATTTCAATAATATAGTTTTGAAAAACTTAAATATTACACTAATAATGAAAACCAATAAAATGTAATCTCTATTGCAATCGCTAATGAATTTCATAATTTAATAACAAGATCTTCAAAATATTGACATAGAGTTTGGAGAAATAAAACGTTCAGATGTTGAGAACATTTTACCAAATAAAGAAAAAAGGACAGCAAAAATCTTTTGGAAAACTATTTCAAATATCAAACGGCGTGATTCTTTTACAGTTTTTGCAAAATTGACAAAGTTTATAAGCGAACTAATGTTCATTTCTGAGTCTTCGGCAAACGTAGAATAAATAAAAAAAAAAATAATATATATTAATAATAATAAAAATAAATCTAGAAAATAAATTTAGAAATCGTCAGAAACCGATTCTCTGAAAGGTACATATTTTTTTGGACAAGATTATCTGAAGTTAAGTTCCTTGTTATAAAATTGAGCCACAATCTGAATTACAAAGCGATTTCAACTCAACAATGTATCAGTAAGTAGTTTTATTCAATATCTCTGTACAAAAAATATATCTTATATAAGACATATGTGAATATATGTAAATGAATTTGATCTCCTAATTTTTAAATACTGATTTTTTATGAATGACAAGTTTTCATTACTTGTTTTGCTTTAAGTAAAAATTTAAATCTTCTGTACTCTATGACGACTAAAGGACTTAAATTACGATTTTTGGGACGGGTAAATGACGATTTTTACACCCAAATGACGATTTTTTAAAAGCTTGTTGACGTTTTTAAGCGAAGAGTATCTGGCAACCCTGGCTGACTTACATCTTTTTGTTACTCTCTGAATGAATATGGAGAGAGATAGAACGAAGAAACACTTGATCTAAGAAAAATCCTTAACTCTCTGAAATTAGTCAGAGAATCCCCTTAATGGATAATATATCAATGGAAAAACGTAAACACTTCATAACTGACATTTCACTAATTTTACAGGAGAAGCAAATAATTTTTTTAATAATAAAAAAAATATATAGAAATTATTAACATAACAATTTGGTGTAAAATTCTTTCCGTTACATGGGTAACGGAATTCTCCAACAAGAATTATAGGAGACATATTTTGGCAAAAATTTTTGTAGAAAAATTTTTATAAAATATGAAAAAATACATATTTTTAAATACAGTAGTCAATTCTAAAACTCTTTTTTCTGTATCCATGATAGAATAATTTTACCAGGTAGTGTTGACAAATGTTGATTCTCTCAGCTACAAGTTAACGAAGTCTTGTCAAAAACAGCTGTTCGTTGTTATATTCGTTGGCCACATTCAGCTGTGTCAACTGTTGTGACAGCAACACATCGGGCAGCGCTATTATCGGTATTGAAGTTTCAGAAAAATTGTCAAGTTTATGAAATATCAAGCTTTGTATCAAATACGAATGGAAATTTTACCGACAAATTAAAAATTTTCTATTTTTAAATGCATTTTAATGCGCAACTTCATATTTATGTGCATCAAGTTTTGACTTAGCAGTTGGCTACTGTTGGGTACGCTGAATGTGACCAGTGAAAATTAATTGTATGCTATGATGGATTGTGAGCGTTCTCTTTCTTGTTATATTTTTTGACAAAAGTCCGTTTCCAACAGAAACGTCAATACTACCTTGTAGTAATTATATAATGTTACGTACCTATCAGCGTTTAAGAATTTTAAAAAACTTCAGTTGCTTTGCTTTTTCTTTGCTGGGCTTATTGAATATCGAACAGCAACAGCAAAAGCAGCAGCATTAAAAATAATTTGTTTGACTGCGTAGTGCTACGACAGCATAATAAATTATTTTATTGCTTTGCTTTTCTTATTTGTCGCAGCACTATGAAAGCAGCAATTTGTTTGCTTTGCTCCGTTTTGCTGAGGGTTGAAATTACTTTCAGTAGAACAGCAAAAGCAACGAACATTTTGCTGCGGTAGTGCTACCGACAAGTGTACATTAGACCGTACCTCAAAAAAAAAGTGCGCCGTAAACCAGCGAATATGACGCATTTGTGCAAGACAATTACGAAAAAAAATTCTTTTTTTTTTTGACCGAACGTAGGGGTCGCGCATTGA
This sequence comes from Tetanocera ferruginea, assembly GCA_958299015.1. Lineage (NCBI taxonomy): Eukaryota > Metazoa > Arthropoda > Insecta > Diptera > Sciomyzidae > Tetanocera > Tetanocera ferruginea. The sequence goes on from OY282641.1 coordinate 137,381,245, forward strand.
CATATTTCTTTATATCTCTGGTGTTTACAGTCGGTTTTTTTTTACAGTTTTTGTCTCAAGAAGATCAATATGACTTCTTTAGAAGTCATTGACCTCAGGTGTACCGTTCTAGTACTTACCCTCCAGATCTCAGTTAATAACATCCTAATGTACCATCCTTGTCTCAAAAAAATAAAGCTCTTAAAATATCATTTATCTTTTGCCCAGGAAGTATATCGAAATTTCTAGCAGAACTATTTTTAAAAAATTTTTGAAAATTTTTTTTGCCGAACGTAGGGCTCCCTTTTTTCATTTTCATCATATCTTCGGTATTTAAAGTCTGATCATATTGAATGACATATCAATAATTTTGTTTAAAAGAGACCAATTAGTTTTATTCCAAAATAAAAAAAAAATATTCCTATAAGTTCTTGGAAGGTCTTAAATTGATTTTGAGGAACTGTAAAGCTCGTAAAGAGCTCTAAAAGAGGTTTCAACACTATTTTTGTTGTGATTTTCTAAATGTACAATTTATTATTATTTTCACAGCCACATCGAAAATATCAATTTCAAACACTGGCTATTGCACTTCGTTTTTCCCCGTGAAAAAACAGTTGAAAATTGCGTCTGTCTAATATTTATTTCAAACGAGAGTTTTATAGAGTTTTGATCATTTTCAATAAAAATCGAACACAAAACATTTAAAAAAAAATGTCTTTTATTACGAGTGACTTAAATAATTCCAAATTTCCAACGGAGTAAGATGTTATAAATTTTTTATTGTATCTGGTAAGTTGGATGTTTTTATATAAGAAGCTGTTAGAAATGTAATCGTTTTGTGGCAACGCGCCGGCATACCAATTATAATCGTAACGGCGGTTCGGAAACGTGTTGATGTACTTGTGAATACCTTGTATACAATTTCTAAAAATCGATTGAGATATACGCTGAATGCTTGGAATAAATTGTTTAAAATTTCGATTTGTTTTAAAAATCCATCAAATTTTGACACTGTACATATTCTACAAAAATGATCATTGATATGTCAAACAATATTGAAAACATTTCTTCCTTTGATGGTTTTTTGTTTGTTTTTGTTTTTTTGCCTTCGAAGCTAATAGAGTTTAACACTAGTTTGTTCTGTTGCTTTGTGCTTGCTGAGCATAAAAAGAGAACAATAGAGAGCAAAACTATCAGCTTATTGAAACTTTCGCAACACAATCGCGTGAAATGAAAACTACCCATCATTTTATTCCATTTGGGATAATTTCTTTAAAAATTGAACACTTCCAACATATTGTTGGTTTTTGAAAAAGGTTTTTTTGAGCGCAAGCATATAATTCTTATCATGTTTTCGTAGGTTATGCTCGCACCAGTTTAAAATTTATTTCAATTTATTTCAGAAAAATTTAACCAGAATTTTTCAAGTTTATCTTCAACATAACTAGCTTATTATTGAAAAATGATTGATACATTTTTAAAATTATTGAAAAATTATTGATACATTTATAATATCATCGAAAAATTATCGATAAGTTTTTAAAATTATCGGTATAGAGATTGATTACTTTTTGATACATTTTAACACGATTTCATTATGCTAGCTTCATGGAAGCATTTTTACTTACATTATCGAGATGTGATGCTAGAGACTTAAAACTAAAATTATAAAAAAAAATATCGATAAATTTACAAATCATTGAAAGTTATCGATAATTTTCTATAAAAGCTAACGAACAAGCATTAAAATGTAATCGATACTTATCGAACATATTGCGATAAGTTTTATAAAAATCATCGACAAGCTATCGCAAAAATATCGATTAATTTTACAAAGATTTTATTAACTTAATATCTTAAATGTCTGTCGCGTACAAACCTTGGAAACCATTATTAGTCAACTTCCAAAAGAGCTAAAAACTAGAAACTGAAAATGTAGCTAAGAACAGGATGACAACAAAACAAAAAAATAAATTATAAAAAATTAAAATTTAAATAATTAATTACTATAACATTTTTCCGTAAAATGTGAGTGCGGAACGCTTGAGTTTTTTAAAAAAATTTCATAGCATATTTTTAGACATTTTTGTTTTATGATTTGTTGAAACTTCAAAAGTTTTTATTTTTTTTTTTCATTTTAAAAATTCCAGTTTTACAAAAAAAAATTTTAAACATATTTCTTTGCTCCTAACATGGTTTCAGTTTTTACTTTTAAGTATTTTTTAATATTTGAAACTAAAATTTATTATTTTAATAATTTAAAATCGAATATGTGAAAACGGGCCCGTCATTTTTGACGGAAATAAACTAGTATAAAAATATTAATGAAAATAATCGATCAAGTAAAAAATTATCAAAAAGCAATTGATAGTAATCAACGGATTTTCGATAAGCTAGAAATTATCGATAATTAATCGTGAAATTCTTCGATATATCGAGCCATAACCGCGAAAAAGATGTAACCATCAAAACTAAAATTTCAAAGGAGAACATTTATTTTAATTATTTTCGAGTTAAGATTTTTAGTTTCGACAATATTTTTGCACAATCCTAAAATAAAAATGTTTATATTATTATAATTATTATTATTTTATAGTTAAAGATTATTGATAATGAAATAAATTATAAGTTTCGATAAAAAAAAAACAATTTTTTGTAAATTGTTGGTTACATCTTTTTCGCGGTTATGGCTCAATATTTAGGCAAGGTTGTTTTTTCTTGTTTTTGCTTATTGTTTGTGTTTCTGTCCCGTACAAATTTTGAAATCCATTTTTAACCTCATTCCCGATGAACTAAAGATTTGAAACTTTAAATAGAGTTCAGATTAGGATGAAAACACAATTTGATCGTAAAATTACCGATCAATTATTAAATTAATTAGCACTTGAAAAATTATCGATAAATTGTTAAAATTATCGAAAAGTTATCGATAAGTATTGAATAGTTTGCTAGAAACTATTGATTTATTGAGATATTTTTCGCTACATTGAAACACACTTTTATGAGCTAAATTTTTCATGTGCCTGTACGCACGAGTTTTGGAATCGATTTCGATTTTGCTGAAAGACAACACAGTATTATTGAGAAACTATCTTAAAGTTTACAAAAATGAAATTTTAAAATTATCGCTAAATATAAAATGTATCCAAAATTTACCGACAATTATCAATGAAGTTTTGATAAGTTTGTAAGAAATTATCGATAAGTTATCGGGTAAACATTGATAATTTTAAAATCGATTTTATTTTTTTTAGTTTCATTTATTGAAACATTGTGTGTCCGTCACGTCAAAATCTTCAAATCTATTTGTAACCAATTTCCTGCGAGTGATAAACAAAATTTATCGATTAATTACCGATAAAATTTAAAAATTATCAAAAACTAATCGTTAATTATAGAAGATTTTTTATAAAATTGCTAGGAGCAAGAAGTTATCGTTAAATTATCGATTAATTTTAAAATAATTTTTTGCTTAATTTTTTTGTGTCTATGTCTTTTTGTTTCTTTCATACAAACAAACCTTGGAATCCCAGTTTACCCAGTTTAACTTCCCGAGAGGCTTATGATTTGAAACTTAAAATTTAGTTCACAACTTGATGACAACACATTACTATCGATAAATTTTGTAAAAGTTTACAAACATTTTCGATAAATTTATTTTCAAGTTTCTTAAATTTTTCTGTTATTTTAATTCTGTATTTCTGATACTTAAATAAGTAAATTAACTAATAACCGATACATTCTGCTCTAATGTAGTCAGGTTTTTCATTTGAAGTTTTGAAAACAACAGTCTATATCGGTCTCTGACTTTAAAAATATAGTAGTTCTCATTTCAAAACGATTCCAATTTTATTTTTCTCGCCTTTTACAAGTACTGTCTCTACTAATTATCGCTAAAAAGAATTTTTGAGTGAATCCCTTAACCAACAACACCACAAAGATAAGCGTTGCTAGACGTGTATCGATAACCAATCGAAGCTATTAAAATCTGCAAACAAAAACGACTGCCTGAAGTCATAAACAACTATAAAGCACTGGATGCACGTTTAGCTATAGCGAAACAAGAAATATCCATCCCCCCAACTGAGTACTATTAACAAAAAAACATTTGACGAACTCACAAGTGAATTGAAAGCGCGATAAAAATGCAGAACTCAGAAAAAGGCAGAGATTTTCGACATACCAAAGCCAGTCAAGTCAGTGAAGCCAGCATGCGAAAAAAAAAAATAAATAAAAAAATAAACAAACACAAAAAATGTCTTAAAAATTCCCCAGACGAATATAAAAATAATATCCTCTAATAATTTTTTTGTCTTCCTTTCTGCTTCCTCGCCATTGTCGTTGATCCTTTTTTATGCGTGAATATTCTCAAATGAAATTCATACGCCGTGCATAAGTAGCGTAAAATGAATATTTATACCGATTTGGCAGAAAAGCCGGGCAGGATGTCTGTACAAATCATCAAAAGCCGATACAGATATCAATGTAGGCGAGTGTGAGTGTAAAAAAAAAGAAAAACAAAAAATCCTAAATCGCAGCAAGGGCCAAGCGAGAGTGCTAAGTCGGAAACGTACAGAAAGTTATTGTTTTTGTATTGTGTAAACGGAATGGGGGGGGGAGGGAATACATGCGCCCATTATTAGTTTTGGGCAGTTGCTGGCAGTCCAGCATCAGTGCAGTCAAAATAAATTCCCAAGAATAAAACAAAATTCCAAGCGGAAAGATATATAAAAGCAACAACAGATAAGCTACCGCATAAAAGCAGAATTCTAACAGGATAATGAAATGCGTAGAGATTTTTTTTCACTTTCTGCCTCACGCCTTCATGTCAGCATCAGTGCCGACGCCACCACCACTATGGCAGAAAATTCAAGAAGGCATAAACGTCAGTGAAACGAACTGTCAGCACAGAGATTTTCATGTTCGAAGATGAACATCTTTGTTTTCTTGTTTTATTTTTTATATTTTTTTTCCGTTTATTTCTTGGAGTTATAAGTGGATTTTATTTATTTATTTGGAACAAATCTATTAGTTGAGAGGTGCGGAAATATTTTGATGGGCGATAAATCAATCTTATTGAATAGTTAAATCAATAAATTTGTTGTATATCACGATGTATGAATTTTATGAATGGATGGATTGGTTGCAAAAATAATCAATTTGTGAAAGTGGTTGAGGTTTGGAGGGGAAGGGGGGGGAGTGTTTGATGGCAGATGTCCATTTAAGAACAACCATGATTTTTTTCGGCATCAGCTCGAATTTATAAGCTACAGCAAGTAACTCCTTGTAAATGATAAGCAGGCTTCAATTACTTTGGAAGCTGTACTACGCAATATTGAGCCCAAGATAGCTCCAATTGCTGAAAAGTGCAGTTAAAGTTTTCATTTTCACTAAATTTTATTACAATCCTTCCAATAGCTTGCACAGCAGTACGATGCCACGACTTGCATTAAAGCGCGTAAACTGGTTTAATGATTGAAAAATCCGTTTTCGAATTCCTTAAAATGAATAGGCATAAAATTATGTTTTCGATGCAGGGAGCTCCCAGTCTTTTTTAAAAGAAACATAATTTTTATGCTATTTTTGTTTGAATTAAGTATTAATTTTGTTTGAAGAGAGCTTATTGCTTGTCTTCAAATTTTTTTCTTAAAACTAAAAGTTATCATCCAAAAGTATATTTTATACATTCCTCAAATGTTAATTTTGTGTAAAACAAATGTAGTTCCAAATTCAAAAATTTCACTTTCCGAGCAAACATTTAAGTCGTATTTTAATGATTTAAAAAACAATATTAAAAATTAAATTTAGTTTCTTAGAATCTGCAACATCAAATTTAATTGAATTTTAAAGTTAAGAAATGGATGTTTAAAACATATTTTTTATTTATAAAAAATTATACTAATTTATAAAAACTTTATTTTCATAAAAATAACCATGCAATTTGTTTGTGGCTCAGCTGTCAGATTTTGAAATAGTATACTACACAATAAGCGGACTGGACATTTAGGAAGAAAGTAGTATTTGCATTTTGCTGTTTTTAATATGCAATTTATGGAACAATTACATAATTCAAATTTTATTGTAAGTTCTTGAAAAGTTTTATTTTTTTTATTTTTAATTTTTTATTTTTTCATTTCTTTATTACGGACAGATATTATTTCCTGCATTCTTAAATTAATAATTCATCTTTAATTATTGTTTTTCCTTCTGCATTTCTTTTTTTTTACCTTTACTTAAAAAAATCTTTACATTCTAAGTTATTCTGTTCTAAATCTCTTCATCTTTTTCGAGTTTGTTAGGAAAGATTTAGGGTTTAAGATTTCTTAGTTCCATTTTGACGTAGAATTACGTCTTAGAGTGCGGTTAGTATGGGGTTTAATTTTAACAGATTTTTTCAAGGCCATGAAACTTTTTTGACAAATACTTTAGGGTATACTTACAGCCTTTAATACTCATCGTTCAAAGATAATGTATATACTTAAATATCAGATATATCCTGCGCTGAATGAATATGTCATTTTGGATTTTGTTACTATTATATTAAAGTCACATACTAGTAAAATATAAACTTTTTTGACGAATACTTTAGGGTATACTTACAGCCTTTAATACTCATCGTTCAAAGATAATATATATACTTAAATATCAGATGTATCCTGCGCTGAATGAATATCTCATTTTGGATTTTGTCACTATTATATTAAAGTCACATAATAGTAAAATATAAGAAGAAAAATGTGTGTGTTTACATTAAAAAAATCAATCATCAGCTGGTTATGCTCTGCCTGCTGTTTTCTTTGTTTTTGTTTTGTTGTTTTTGCTTGTATTGTTTTTGTCTTTCACGAACTGATTCGCAGGCTTCTTCATTGGGTTCTTGTATGTACTTCTTCTTTATTGGGTTCTAAGTACTACTAAGAAATGAGTGCTCTATTTTAACACCAGATGTCAATCACAACCTATTTTCAACTCAGCCAATGAACTCAAACTGTCAAACTGAACGAAATGGGTCTTAGATCCGGTTAGATTTTACTGTTATAAAAAAAATGAGTTGGATCATATTTCGTTTTATGCTTTTACCCAATAGATGGCGTACAGTTTTAATTTCTGTTTTTAATGCAAATTAATTTGGATCCCACATCCCACTAGCACTGGAGAGTGTAGCTTACAAACTATACATCGGACGAAGACGAAAGTATAGCTCGCAAACTAAACATCAGACTGTGACGAAAGTGGCACTAATGGAAAGGACATGTAGTCAGCGTGAGATATAGTCACCATAAGATTTTTTTAAAAATCGGGGTCTTAATTTTATTTTGATATAAGTAGTTAAACTGACTGTAGTTAGCAAACTATATATTGGGCAAGAACGAAAGTGGCAGCAATGGAAAGTCCATTTGCTTCGCCTTCTTATCAACTAAGTCAATGAACTCAACCTGTCAAACTTAACGAAATGATCGAAAAAATTTGACATTTTGCTTGCTCATTTTATCATGCTTACTTTTAACGTTTTCTTTGTTTTGGTATCGATAAAAAGTCCATAATTGAGTATTATTCATTTATATGTTATAGCCTGTTTCAAAAGAGAAGAACATTTTGGCGCATGTTTGAGAATAAGAAAATAATTTTGAGAGCGTTCTTCATTAACTGGGCCCAGCAGTTATTTTGGAGACAATTTGAAAAACCAACTCGTTTATTTCTAGTGAAACTGGAGTTAGTTGCGAACTAGTACAAAAGACGCTCAGAATAGAACAGTTTGAATTTATTTTCATATTCTTAGTTTTTCTTGTCAGCAAGCACACACAAAATGTTTTTTGACTCGTTTTTTTCCATTTAGATACCGAACTTATTTTAACTTTCGCAAATATTTTCGATGAAAATGGTAAATGGTAAATATACAGATAAAACTATATACAATAATTTAATTAGTTATATTGTATGTGCCCGTGTTCCAAACAAGGCCAATAATAAGGCTTACAAATGACCACTTTTGGATTGTACCAAATCGGACCAGTTTAGAACTATTCATACTAGAACTAGTACAGATATAGGAAAAAACTAATGTTTAAAGGGACAATTGTCTTTTCCTATGACATCAACCCGTAAAAAGCGTCAGTTCGTTCAATACAAAAGGGTATTGTAGTGGGACCAGAACAAGCCCTTATGGAACTAGTACAGAACAATTCTAAATCTGGTCAATTTTTCTATTGGGAGCTATAATTTTCGGAAGATCAATACAAAAATACGAGACAAAACAATCGGACCAAAGAGATAACGTAGTAGAGGTTACAACTTAAACAGAATTCTACGTCTAAACTAACGATACCATCGAAACTGTTTCTTTTTTAAAATATCTGCCTCAACTAAATATCTATATCGTCAATAATGATTCAAGCCAAATCGGTAAAAATTCGTGTTATTTGCTTAGTAGAAGTAGTAATTTGAGTTATTTATATAAATCATTATAGCTCAAACAAACTTTTTTGATTTCCAACTTCAAATATTATGCTCATAAAATTTGCTATATTAATAAAAAAACCTCAAAATATAACCTTCTATTCTCAAACTTTTCACTTAAATTTGCATATTGAACATAAAATAAAAAAAAAACCCCATTATGACTGAAAATAAACAAAAACAGATGGTACCATGAAATAAACATGATAGGATCATAAGTCACTACAACTCCAGTCACTCTCCTCACCCACAAAAATAAGGAAATGAAAAAATATAAAGCTGAAATAACAAATGGAATACAAAATGTTCTTTTTTTTTCTCTTGCATCTGCATAAAAATTATGTCTACCGCGTAATTTTTTACGGCTATTAAGGTAAATAAAAAAAGAACAAGAAATTTTAAAGAAGTACAAAGCCAAAAATGCTGAAATGATGTAAAAGTAATGTAATTCGAAGTAATTTATCATTGAAACTTTGGGGAGGATGAGTTAAAAAAAATTATGGCAACTTTGAATGTAAAAATTTCAACAGGAACAATACAAGGGACCAACAGTGAAGTTAAGTTGTGAAGTAATTTATTTTTATAAGTTTTTTGCTATTATTTAAGATTACAAATAAAATATAAAAAAATAAATAACATAAAGCATAAATAATGCTTTTTAGAAAAAAAAAACAATTGGATGCCTTAGCAATACAATCACAAGAAGGCGATCCATCTAAACAAGCGTTAATGCTCTAGTCCTTTAATCTGCAAAAGTAGTAAAAGTAGTAAAGATAACTCCACTTCTGGTTTTATACCCATGGTGTTCAACAAGCAAACATTTATCCAAAAACATTTTACTTATAATCTAAAAGTGAAGCTACTTTTAGCTCATAAATTCTTCAATACCTGACCTTACTCTTAAATTTTGTTCACTGTTAAATATCGTAGCTTAAAGTACATTAATTTCATTTTCAAGTGTTTAAGTATTGCAAGCATATTTTTAAATCCTTCTGAATTTCACTTAATTTCTAACTCAAAAAATGTACTTCCCAAAACGTTTTGCCTAATGAGGCTTACCAAGAGGATTACCATCTTCTGCATTGAAAAAAAGGTAACAATTTTTTTATTTTTTTTTTTTTCAGCAATGAATTGAAGTCACTCAAATAAGGATTAAGTAAGCGCACAAAAGCCAAACAATTCATATCAGAGCGCAAAGGAATGAGATTTAAAAAAAAATGATAAAATGCTCTACTGCTGCTATGTGGCAACCCCTTGAAAAGCAACAACGACGTTAAAGCTAATAGAAAAAAAAAAAAAAAAAAAAATAAACAACAGGAAGATTTTAGTCAGCAGCACTTGATAAATGGCCGGTGCTGCCAAATTAATTGATCAAATCCGAATGTCAGTTCAAATTGCGAATCAACGCCAAATTACGATGGATAAATAAATCCCTGGCGGGCAGAGTCGTTGCCACATTGCTTCGACTCGATACGTTTACATGGTGCAGATGTCGGAAACAGCTGGAAATTTGCATGTGTCACGGAAGTGTCCATGCAGCGGGTGTTTTATTGCCACACACACTTCCGTCACTTGTACCAGCCGCAGCGTAACGGAAGTGGTGGGGGTCAAAGGCAACCAACAAGCGAGTCCATTTCACACTCAATACACATCCAACGGATGAGCCAATCGTATGTGTGTCATCCGGACTACCTTATGCCTGGGTTGATTGGTTAGCCAGCTAGATGGCCAGATGAACAGACAACTGGACACACATTTGCCTCACTTGTAGACTGAATGTGAATGCCCCCAACTGATAGAGAGGAAACCACTGAATGCTGCAAACAGGAACTGTGATTGTGGTTTTCTCTTTGCTGGCAGGCATATTGAAATTGAAATCGGAATTGCAAATTAACACTGGAACGATTTATTGCCAGGATTCGTATTGCTACAAGCAGCCATATCCCTCTTCATTCCTTTTGCCGTTTGTCAGTCATACGAGTTGGATTAATTGTGTTTGGAAATGATTAATTTGCAAGATTTCAATTTGAGGATTAAATTTGATGATGTTCATGTTGATGACGATCAGAAGGCGATGATATGATTTTTCAAGGGATTTTCCCCAAGTACGTATATAATTGCTAAATGAGAATGAGCAGTCATGTGAGTTGTTTTCAAGTTGAAGGAAATGGTTGTTTGAAATTGAGTGAAATTAATTGGAATCATGTTTTTTGATGAAGTGAGCAAAGAGGAAGACGAAGAGCAAAGTCGTTTTTAGTTAGAAAAATTAATTATGTTGGAAAATTTTGATTTGGAATTATGATTGAAGTCAATTTATCTGACTCTCTTCCACATATTAATAATTGCAGTGAACTAGTATAATTCGAAAACAACAATTAAAAAAAAATGTCTGGTTATTATTGTTTTTAAGGTTTATTTCTAAAGATTATTTGAAGACAAGTAAAGAAAGTCTAAAGTCGGTCTAGGCCGACTATGAAATACCCTAAACCCACTTTTCAAAAACAAAAAATTTTTATTGTAAATGGGCGTCTCCAAGGGCGGATGAAGCCTATATTTTATATGCATTTAAATATTGATGAAAAATTTACACATACCAAGTTTTATTTCTGTAGCTCACAGTTAATGCCTTTATTGTGCTTTCGCTATGGGAGGTGGGCGAGTTCATGGACGGATTTCTCCCAATTTTTGTACACACCTTAGTTTTGGTATAAAATACATCCATACCAAATTTAATTTCTCTATGACAAACATAACCTTATTTATTGAGTTTAAAACTTTTTGGGTTGAATGGGAAATAGGCGTGTCCGTAGGCGGATGACGTCCATTTTTCAAAACCATCTTTGTCTTGTCATAAAAAACATACGTGCCAAATTTTAGCTCTGTAGGTTAAACAGAGGCTTATTTATTGCGTTTTCAATTTTCGGGTTGTATGGGAGGTGGGCGTGTCCGTGAGCGGATGACGTCCATTTTTCAAAGACATCTTTGTGTTAATATAAAACACATACATATAAAGTTTTATTGTTGTAGGCTAATTATGAGCTGAGTTATGCAGTTTGCAATTTTCGCGTTGTATGGGAGGTAGGCGGATGATGTCCATTTTTCAAAACCGTCTTTGTTTTGTCATATAAAACACATGTGCCAAATTTTAGCTCTGTAGGTTAAACATACGCTTATTTATTGCGTTTTCAATTTTTGGGTTGTATGGGAGGTGGGCGTGTCCGTAAGCGGATGACGTCCATTTTTCAAAGACATCTTTGTGTTAATATAAAACACATACATACCAAATTTTATTGTTGTAGGCTAATTATAAGCTGAGTTATGCAGTTTTCAATTTTTGCGTTGTATGGGAGGTAGGCGTGTCAGTGGGCGGATTCCAAAAATATTCAATAGTGCAGATCCTTGGGTCCATGTGACCATGTGTACCAAGTTTCATCCAATTATATCAACTCCTTCTTCTTATCCTGTGTATACGGACAACACACAGACGGACAGACGGACGGACGGACGGACGGACGGACATGGATAGCTCGACTCACGTGGTGACGCTGATTAAGAATATATATACTTTTCTATACCGGACTCGCTTCGTTCTATGCGTTACAAACGTTTGCACAAAGTTAATATACCCTGACCTTTCAGGTTTAGGGTAATGAAACTGTTAACTGAAGAAACTATTGCCTACTTCTCTAAAATCTCCTTTAATACCTTAAAAAGGAAAGTGGTGCATCACTACAAAATAGCAATTCTTATATTTTTGAGTTCAATTTCAATGCTGTAAAATTTTAAACATAAATTCCTGAAGAAGAATATTCCAGACTTCTTGTACAGAAGATTTTTCATTTTTTTGTTAGACGCCAAGTACCACATTTAGATCCGTGACCCACTCCCAACGCTTGTATACATTTTTGAAATGTGTCACATTCAGCAATGAATACATACAGATAACATATCGACTGATCTCTGACTAAACCTCGTTAGTCAAAATAACTAGGTTTTCAGAAGAAGCAAAAAAAATTGTATGCTCCATATACAGGGATAAGCGTTACAAACCATACTTTTATTATGGTCAGAATGAACTAAAGAGATTTACTGGCAAAATGTACGGTTATTGCTTTTGAAAACAGACATTTTGACTTAGACTTAACAGATTTTTTCAAGGTCATGAAACTTTTTTGACGAATACTTTAGGGTATACCTACAACCTTTAATACTCATCGTTAAAATATAATATATATACTAAAATATCAGATATATCCTGCGCTTAATTAATATCTAATTTTGGATTTTGTCACTTTTATATTAAAGTCACAAATAAGTTAAATATAAGAAGAAAACTGCATGTGTTTATATAAGAAAATCAATGATCAGTTGCTTATGCTGTGCCTGCTGCTTTCTTTGTTTTTGTTTCGTTGTTTTTGCTTGAATTGTTATTGTTTTATACGAACTGATTCGCTGACTTCATTAGGTTCCTGTATTTACTACTTCTTTATTGGGTTCTTGTACTACTTAGAACTGTGTGCTCTAGTTCAACACAAGATCTCAATCACAACCTCTTTTCGACTCAGTCAATGAACTCAAACTATCAAACTTAACGAAATGGGTCTGTGATCCGGTTAGATTTAACTCTTATGAAAAAAACGAGTTGGATCATATTTCGTTTAATGCTTTTACTCAATTTGATGGCGTACAATTTTAATTTTTGTTTTTAATGCAAATTAGTTTAGATCCCACATCCCACTAGCTCTAGCGAATGTACTTCGAAAACTATACATCGGACAGAGATGAAAGTGTAGCTCGCAAACTAAACATCAGACTATGACGAAAGTGGCACTATGGAAAGAAAATGAGCTCAGCGTGAGATATAGTCACCAAACGAATTTTTTAAAAATCGGGGTCTTAAATTTTATTTTGAAATTAGTAGTTCAACTGACTGCAGCTCGCAAACTATATATAGGGCAGAGACGAAAGTGGCACCAATGGAAGGTGCATTTGCTTTGCCTTCTTTCAACTAAGTCAATGAACTTTACCTGTCAAACTTAACGAAGTGATCGAAAAATTTGACATTTTGCTTTCTCGTTTTATCATGCTTACTTTTAACGTTTTCTTTGTTTTGGTCTCGATAAAAAGTCCAAAACTGAGTGTTATTAATTTATTTGTTAGTTTTCGAAAGATCAATAAAAAATACGTACAAAATGGACAAAACAATCGGACCAAAGAGACAAAGTAGAAGCGGTTACAACTTAACGAAATTCTACGTCTACACTTACGATACTATCGAAACTGTTTAATTTTTTTAAATTGGGGTACTTTGATTATGATACTAGTTTTCAAAACTCATTCGCAGATTGTGTTGATTTGTGATGCATTTTAAGACTGAGATTTTCTTGAAGTTTTAATAAGTCTATTTCTCCTGTGTCACTATCATTCAAAATGTAATGAGGAACCTGTAATCAATCGTTAACAAGGACAATTTCGAAAGGATTTACAAGCGAATGAAGAGAAACCTTTAATTTATTCAAATCATAAAAACGCAAGTGAAAGTCTTTTAATAATTCTTCCAATTTACTGTCGTATTTTTCTCATCAATTTTAGAGAGTCTTTTCTTCAGACGAGGAAAGTGATTGAACATTTTTGTAGTTAAATCGCATTTAAAAAGCTGCATTTTTTAAATAAAACTTAGAATCGTTTGAATAAGATCAGTACTACTTTATCTTTTCCTTGTAATGCTAGGTTGAGGGATTGCAGATGCTCCATTCCATCAGTTAAGAAGATACAATCATTAATCCATTAATCATCTTTTAATTCCAGACAGTGTTTTTCTTTTTCGTTCAAAAAATTGCTGATAGTTTTTAATAAATCAACAAATCGGCTTAGAACATTATAGGTGGATAACCATCGCACAAGGCAGTAACATGTTATATCTTGAGGATGATCTTCAATGTCGAATTCTTCAAGAAAGTTCTTGAATTGGCGATGGGTTTTTGAATTCGTCCAAATATAGTTCACGATCGAAATGATCGAAAATAATTGCGCAATTATTACGCAGAAACTTTTAATTGCTGATGCAACTTTTAACAAAAACAACGAATATTACCTTTCTATCGAAAAAAATCAGCACAATCTTTGCACGTTGTTATTTAAGCAGCCAGTGTACGATGAATATGTTCTCTCATTTCAAAACATATTCATAGGAATTATTTTGTTTTTTCTTTTAGTTTGGTAATTCCCCTTAAAATACAATTTATGTTCAGTGAAAATGATTTTGTGAACATGCTCACATAAGGCTGCGATTATAGTGAGCGCCGAGTCAGACAGGCAGGCAGGCAGGCAGGCTGAAATCTGTGTGAAAAAACGAGATGCAGATAGCTATCTATCTCGCTTGTTCACATTGCCTGCCTGCCTGCCTGTCTGACTCGGCGCTCACTATAAACGCAGCCTTAGAGATACCAAACAACTGGTGGCATCATGATACAAGAACTCAGGTAGACTTATTAGAGTTGAGTTCCTAGAATTCAACCTGTCATTTCTGTCAAACTCAGCGTCAATATTGCCACCCACATCTTGAATTTTGTGGGAAAAAATAATTTTTGTATGAGACAAAAGGGATAAAAACTTATAGGCGCGATTACGATTTCCAGGGCGCCGCGATTTGAAGATGTTTTCTGGTAGAGAACAAGAAAAAACATGATTCGCCGAACGAAAAATCGATAGCTTTATTAGTTATCGAGTTATCGAGTTATCGATTTTTTTAAAAAAATTTTTTGTTAAAAGATCTGTTCAAAAAAACATCTATATCTTTACCGTTATTCAATGGATCCTTAAGATTGATATTTCAGTTGAAAGGTCATTAAATGACCTTTCAAATATATTTTGTTATAAATATCATTGCTACAATATTTTTAGTTTTATAAGCGAATTTATTCCAGAGTTGAATTTTTTAATGAAAAGAACCGTTATTTTCTAAAAAATTTACGTTATTAAGTTACTAAAAGTATATTTTTTTTTAAAAGCTTACAGTTAGACCTTTTGTTTGACATATAAAAATATACATATTTTATTTAATTTCACACTATATTACATAAAATTTAAATTTTCCAAGTGTTTTCTTTGTTAAAAAATCTGTTCACAAAATTTTCTATATCTTTGCCAATATCCAATGAATCTTAAAGATTGGCATGCTATTCGAAAGATAATTAAATGCCTTTTAACGATATATAATACAAGTATAATTTCAAAAAAGTTTTTAAATTTATAACTGAATAAATATCAGATTTGAATTTTTTAATTAAAAGAACCGTTTTTTCTACAAAATTTACGTTTTTAAGATACTAAAAATATATGTTTTTTTGAAAAGCTGAAAATTTTACCTGTTTTTCGATAGATAAAAATATGTATATTTTTTTATTAACTGATCGAATAATAAATACAAATTTTTTTCACTGACTCGAAAATCCCGTTAATTCATATAAATATTGTAGCTACAATGTTGCCTTAAAAACAATTATTTATTGTAATGGCAATATTCGGCAATATGGAGTAAGAAAGCCAAATATCTAATGTATAAATGAGTGAAATAAGCAATTTCCCGTACAAGGTCAAATCATTGTATCATAAAAAACACCACAAAAAGTCAAATAAATTATATATATTATATACAAAATGAAAGATAAATTTTCAAGCTTTAATAATTTATTTTTTTTTTAATTCATAGTAATAACGGTAATTTTTGAGAAAATAACGGTTTTGCGTAAGAAAATATTTTTTTATTGAACAAAAATGCCTATAAAATACAAAGTACTCAACAGATTTCATTAATTTAAAATTTTTCTAAAAGCCTTATATATAAACTTTTATATAATACCTTTAACCGTAATCTCCCCAACTTATATAATATACAAAGCAATTTAAGCAATATTAGTTTTTGATAGCATTATTTTCACTAATTTAATATTAGCCTTCTCCTCTTTTCTTGTTGCGTGGAGAAATTATCGAAAACATCCTTAAAAAAATCACTCATCACTAATCTATTACTTAATTTGTTCGCAACAGCTTTACTTATTTCTTTCATTACGTCTTTCTAATTCGTTTTTCTATTATTATTCTTAATTCTGTTATAATTGTACATTCTATTAATTATTAAGATCTGCATCTACATATTATACTGAAAAGTTGGATTTTGGTTTCAAGATATGGCAGCATCGTATTTTGACAGCATACACTCAAAATAAAAATACTGTGTTATTTATAAATTCCTATGCGTTATTGATAAAATCGCTGTCAATATACGTCCAACAAAAATTTTTGTTAATATTATCAAAACGCTGTTAAAATAACAAAACCGCTTTGTTATTTTGATAACGAAATCATCAATTTGCAATTTGCAAAAATGTTAATTAATTTTATTGATTTGATAAAATTTTATCAAACTTAATAATATTTTTTGTTGAATTGATAAAACTTTTTATCAATATGAATGAAACGATTATCAATATTGATAATCTCTTTATTGATATGACAAATATTTTTTGTTGTTTTGATGAAATTTTTTATTATTTTAATAATTGTTTTTGTTAAATATGTTGCACTTTTCAGCTTATTGATAAAAAATTTTGAATTTTTGTTGTTATTTTGATAAAAATATTTTCTTATTTTGATAAATATTTTTGTCAATATAACAAAATATTAAAGTAAAATCCTAAAATCGCTGGTATTCACCTACTTTAAATTTAAACATACTAATTTGAAATTTCGATTATATTACTATCGAAAAATCAAAATAACATGCGAAAAACAAACATGCTCCGTGAATACGGGCATAAGATCCTAAAAATAAAGATATTTATTATGAAAAAGATCCTTTCCATTATTTGAAACTTACTTTTTTCAAGATTCCACAGTTAATACTTCTTGAAATAAAATTTGATATTTTATGCTTTTAATTTGATCATTAATTTTTACATTGTATGAAGAAAAGAATCAAGAGTTATAAAAATCAATTTTTTTTTAAAGTTAACTTAGCATAAAAACAAGTTTAAAACAGAAATAAAAATAAAGGAAGAATAAAGTAAAAAATAATTATTTAAAAAAAAAAACATATTTATGTGTGATTAATATTCATTCTTCAAGTTGTGGAAATGGAAGCTTACATTTGGGTGAAGTTTTGCGCTTTTTATGCTAAAATTATAGCAAAATTTTTGTATAAAACTCCGAATTAATTTTGATTCTACTGCATACTCACAGTTGAATATTATGTATATAAATTTTGAAGCAAATATATACAGCTTTTAAAATAGAAAAAAATTTAAATTTAACTCATCAAAGTATAGCACAATGTTTTCTGGGTTCAACACGCTACCAGTAAGTATAATTAGACGTTGAATTGATACCTTCTTTTCTTATTTCTGTCGGCACTCGGCTACTGCTTCTTCCACTGTTCTGCCTACTATCATGAAAGAGTTTTGAAAGTCTTTGATAGAGTGCTTAATGTGCACTTTGTTTCCTTTTTCAACTTTGAAAATCTTGGATGTGGGAACAAGGACCGCATGTAACAAATATGAAATCGTTGCATATCGCCCATCTGATAATACAAAAAAAAAAATTAAAGAATAAATTATTAACTTGAAATGCAAATTAATAAAAAAAATAGTTCTACTTACTTTCTGTTGGATTTTGTATTTGTTTCCACTCTTTGAAAAAAGAAAAACTACTGTTGTTCTTTATTTTTAAAGTTTTATAACTTTAAAGTCACAATCAATCTATTATAAAAATTTCAAAATCAATAAATAGAAAAAAATATTTGTTTATAAACATCATATTTTTACCAGTTTAAATTTAAGGGGGCATTTATAATGTTTCCAGCTATTAAATATGTCTAAAGTCGATGATAATTCCGCAATCTTCGCAAGTCGAAACTTGACTGATGCTGCATAGTGAGTCTCTATTTCCAGCCAGCTGCTTTTGTCCTTTGTATTGCCTTCATCATAGTATAATCACAAATTTTAAAGTACAACCAAAACTGCTCAAAATAATTAGTCTTATAAATTTAAATCAAAGAAGATGAGTATTAGATTTAATTCTGAAAAAAATTATAAAATAATTACTGACTAATTTAATTTTAGAAATGAAAAGCTTACAGCAGAAGTGCAAGATTAGTTACCATTCAAATTTCTACTTAATTTTCATTTTTAACAAGTTTCACTTGATACCGAAAAGTTTGTTTAAACTAACATCAACTAAACATGCACTTCCAACATGACTTTAAAATTAATTTTAAACATTTTAAAGTAATATAACTCACCTCAATTTTCTGCCACACTTTCAAAAGCTTTTGGAATAATATTTGTAAACCCAATGGTACTCGATGGTTTCCAAAGAAAGCTTCTAATTGTTTTTCTGTGATAATTAGAAGTGCCTTTCGATCTATTTCACACTCTTAACTCTTAATATTAATAAAGTTATATTAAGATAATTTTATAGAATAACTTACCCACTCAGTATTCCAGAAGCTTCGTTGTTTTAATTTTTTTCTAAATCCAGTTGCAGCTCCGCTATGATTTTTTCCAAATCCTTAATTTTTTCTTTTCGTGGAATTTGAAAAATTACTCTTTTATTCACTCACTTCATTTTCACACATTTTTACTTAATTTTGCACTAAAAACGTATTAATTTCACTTTTTTAACGAGAAGAATCGAAAGCCATGAAAAACAATTATTTAGAAATGTTTAATACTGAACGCGTCTGTTATTTATTAACAAAGTTTGTATTATTGATAAAATTTTTTCAAATCAATTAAAACTGTTGTTAATATTATGAAATTTTGTCAATCAAGCGAAAAAATTATAAAACTTTGTCAAAACAACGCATAACTTTGTTGGTTTGAAATAAAAACTATCTATTAAATTGATAAAAAATTTTGTTGAAATGATAAAAAAAATTAACAAAAAAATTTTACAGATTTGATAAAAGTTTTTGCTCTATTTACAAATATTTGTTAAACTAATAAAATAATTTGTCAATATGATAAAAATTTTGTCAGTTCTTTAAAAATTGATAAAGGTTTTTTCAACTTAACAAAATTAAATTTAGTTTTGATAAATATTTTTTATCAATATGAACAAAAAATTGTCAAATTAAATAAATATTTTTGTTAAATTAACAAATTATGTGCATATTGACAAAATTCTTTTGTTAGAGATTAACAAAGCATTTTTGTTAATAATACAGTGAATATTTTTTTGAGTGTATGTTTGCCAATTTATGCTGTCATTCTAATAAGTCTACCTGAGTCCTTATATCATGGGTGGCATGAACTGGTGTGAAATAGCGAGCGTCCAAACTATGCACATCTGTCTACCATACGTATCATATAGCAAAAGAGAAAGAACAAGCTTGTGTGGAGAAGAATTTAAAAAATGTTTGTCAACACTAGTTTTTTTTCTTGCTTAAACTAATGGATATTCACTCACTAGCAGATATTTTAGATTAAGAGCACAAAACATAAATAAATATAATAATATGATTTATTAGATCATATTGTATTAAACAATATTATATAATTACTTCTAATTTTTTTCAATTTTAATGAATTACTAAATTTTATTTAATTTTTTATTTATTTTCGAGAGCCGCATTCTTTCTTTCAAAGAGCCTCATGCGGCTCGCGAGCCGTACTTTGGCCATATGTGTTATAGAGGCTTTACTGTTGTGGGTAGTATGGGAAGTGGGCGTGTTTATGGATGGATTACGCCTATTTTTTCCATCAGTGGCAATACGTAAATTCAGGATAAATGAATGAGTTAAGATAATTGTATGAAACTTGCTCTCATGGACCGAAGGATCTGAACAATTGAATATTATTAAATCAGCTGAGGAACTCGCCTACCTTCCATAAAACCAAAATATCAAATAGCTTATATTTAACCTACAGGGATACAATTTTGTATGTGTGTATTTGATATCAATACTGTGATGTATTAACACTGGGAAAGGATTCGAACCTGGGGCCTATTGGTTGGCAGTTAATCACGCGTACCACTTGACTATCGAGGCCGCTGAAAATCACATTCAAGATGTCTCTTTTGGTTTAATTAGACTGTTTCAAATATATTGACTTTATATAAATATATTGAAATATATTGATTGGAAAACAAAAGGCCTGCAAAAAATTTTGTATGCAGCATTTTTGATTGAATTGTTGTTAATAAGTAAAAATTTTTAGTTTTTCAAATATAACAAATAAACATCATAAGCTCTGTTCATTACAATTATGCAAATTACTTTAAATTCTTATAAAAATTTTCAAAATTAATACATTTTTTAACAAAAATTTCCAAAAAATCTTAAAAATTTCATTCTGATACCTTTTAATGTGTTCACACTAACTTTTATAAATACCAAAATATGCGTTTTTTTTCTACAGCAAGCATATTTTTTTAAAACAACCCTGCTGGGTTTTGTGGCTATAGGCTAGTCTTGGCCTGGCCCTTCAAAATTGTCGACAGCACAAAAACCAAAAAAAAAAATCTTGTGCAAATAAAAATTTACATTTTGCTAACATAAACAGTTATTTTGAATGGAAATTTAAAATGCAAAAAAAAAAATAAGCAAAACATTTTCGAATGCAAATTGAAATTGATGCTTAAATAAACAAGAGTTGAGCGGCGGCAACAACATGGAAAGAACTGTTTTGTATTTTATTTGGATGCAGGCAGTGAATAAATAACATTTATGCTAATTTAAAAACTGGACTGTGTAGAATGGCAAATCATAAACAGAAATTTTATAAAAAAATATAGAAATGCAATAAAAAGCAGGTTAGGTTAAACATTGTTAAAATATTGTCCAGTCAATATGTAAGGATCTTACATAATTTGAAAAGGTAACATGTTTGTTGTGCATTTTAAGCAGTTTTTTTTTCTAAGCATTTCAACGTAAATATTTTCCGTTTTCAAAAGTTAAAAGTCAACAAGCTGATCCTGTTAAAAAGCACAACAACTGAAGCATCCAACCAACTGAAATGAGCCAAATAAACGACAACAATCACAAAGTTTTTGCAAACGACAAAAGCAGCAACAACAACAACGACGACGACAACAATGCCAATTGTCGTTGTCAACTTGTAAGCCAGACCTGCTAAAGTAATCGAGGGTTAGTCAATTTTTGTTGCCAGTTAAAACATGAAGAAAGGATAACGCAGACGAGAGTCAAAATGTACCCTTATTCGTGATATGCAATTCAACTGTGTTTTTGGCTGATTTTATTTTATTTGTTGTTATTGTTTTTGAATGACTTTTTGGGTGTTTTTCTTTGTATTTTTTTTTTGTTGTTTTTGTTGTTGTTCTTATTGTTTTTGCTTTGAATTGTAGTTCGTTTAACTTTTGCGTCTTTCAAGTGGGTACTTGTTGAATATCCTTTTTACACTTAAGTTGAGACTTTTAGCGAGGGTGTCAAGGCCTTCACTTGTAGTACGTGTGAGAGTTTTAAACTAAAAGGCATCGAGCGGCATGATGTTTGTGGTTGTTTTCGTTGTTGTTGAGAAAATTGCTTGGAAACTGCCAATGATGACGATACCTCTTGAAAAGAAGTCAATATGCTTTACATTTCAGAAGTCAACGGTGCAATATTGCTTTTTTTTAAATATTTTCTATCTATTGCTAAAAAGTAGTAAAAATGCAGCGATTAACTGAAGTAAAACCTTCCTGCTGGCACGCGAAAACTTTCCAGCTGAACCGAAAACCTTCGCAAGACCTCTATACAGTGTATCAGCTTTTATACATTGAAGGTGCCACGAATATTCCTGAAATTCGAAATTTATTTTTTTTTTTAAATTTTTGCACTTTTGCAACTTGGACAAGTGCTAAAAGAGACTCTCAAAATCTCAAGGTAATGAAGAAGAGCAGAAAAAATATGTAAATTATTGGAAAAAATTGTGATGAAATTTTTTTGTACAATCTTAATATTAAATTTTGGCCTTAAAAAAAAACCAAAATAAGGGGGGGGGACATTAAAAAAAAAAGTTGACCTTGTTAAAAACATTTATTTTTGTGTTGCCAGCTTATTAAAATTTATCTGCCACAACATATTGTGGAACAGTCTTTAAAGTGACATTGCATTTTTATTGCATACCATTAGGCGCACCAACAAATCGTTCGCTAATTGCAACATAAAAACCATTTTGTGCCATATTGTTTTCAATGCAATTTTAATAAAATTCTCTGCAATATTTGTGCAACAAGGATATGTTTACGTTTTGTGCTCTGTTCGACTAAAACAAAACAACAACAACAACAACCATATCGAACAATGCAAGGCTAATGCAATTTAAAAACTTAATATGCAAATTGCTGCAATTGCAATATAATTGAATGCACCCATAAGCACACATAAACACATACACACATATAAACAAATGGTCACTCCGCACTCACTGCTATCTCCTACCATTCGACAGCAATAACAACAAATATTAACAATGTCGTTATGAACTCATCGTGTCGTTTTTGCGGTATTTTAATTTCAACATAAATATTTGAAAATAACATGCTGCTGCTGCCTTTCACAAGCCCACCAATACCACCCCCACGCTAGATTTGCTCACACACAAATTCACAAATTGCTGCATATCCTTGCAAGCATCCTTTGGCACCGCAGCCGTTTTCATGCACTTTATGCAATTTTCAGTTTTTGTTACGCTCTGCAATTTTCTGCACTTGCATTTTTTTGCTGCTACGGCAGCAGTTGCAGCCCCTCATCAGCAGTTGCAACAACATTCAGCACCACTCACACACACCCACATACATACACACATGCAGGCAAACTGGCAAAATTCATTTAATTAATTGTTCAATAAAATTAATAAACATTTAAACCGGAAAAAGGAAACGACAAAACGTTACTCTCTGCTGGTCTTCAACATCTGACCGTTGCAGTGCTAAAGACTTGATGTTGCTTGCAATATTTTTATTGCTGTTGGCTGCAGTTGGCCGACATTGTCGTAAAACATAACGACAACACGAGCTGAGTTTCAAAATTATTTTTGCTGGCAACATTTATCGTACTTTTTGATTGCTCAATGTTTTTGTTGAAATTTTTTATTGTTGTTGTTGTTTTTGTTGTGCACTCGTTCTTTCATTTTTGTTTTGCAATTGCCTGCTGCACCGGCTGCATTGACTGCAGCATTTCATACATTTTTGCTTGCAATTTTTATGGACTACAAAAACATTTCATAAATTGTTGCTGCTGCATAAATATAATTTAACCGAAAAATTAATTGTTTTGGAAATGTTTGCGGTTGTTTAAAGCAGTTATTTTTTAAGCATAGAGTTGCTTGTTGCTAGAGTAGTGTCCAAAAAAGAAACTATTGATTTTGCAGGTAGATCAGGTGTCCGGTTGAGAACGAAAAGTTGAGACGATAACATTTAAAATGGGATTTTAAACTTTCATCTTCAAACATTTTTGAAAGAATAATCTTTCAAGAATACTCCTTCAAAATTATACTCAAATCGGAGCAAAACTCCCAAATTTATAGAGTTTTAATTCTTGCTCCTTCAAGGCGGTACTGTGAATGGTGTTCGCTATTGTGAGATGATAATGAACTTTTTATGTCCCGAATTGGTAGATATGGATGTGGACAATATGTGGTTTCAACAGGACGGTGCCACTTGCCACACAGCTAACGAAACAATGGCGCTTTTGCGCGACAAATTCAATGGCCGTATTATCTCACGTGGTGGTGATGTCAATTGGCCGCCAAGATCATGTGATTTGACACCGTTGTACTTCTTTCTTTGGGGTTATTTGAAAGAAAAGGTGTACGTCAATAAGCCAGCAACAATTCAAGAGCAAAAGGATGAGATAATTTGGCACATTAACGGCAAGGAACCTCAATTATGCCTCAACGTCATCGAAAATTTGAACCGTCGGATGGAGGTGTGCCGCCGAAGTCGCAGCGGCCTTTTGGCCAATACTTTTTTACATACATAATTGAACCATAACAATATTAGCATAATAAAAAGAAATGTCAATAGTTTCCTTAATAATTTGTGTTTTATTCAAAATCAACATCGGCCCTTAAAATTTAACCATTCTTTATAAGTCACATAAAATCATTAAATAATATCTACCACTCTTTTCACAAAGAAACACCGGATTTGACCAAAAAGATCGAACGTCAGCCGAACTGAGTGAACGAAGAATTTTTCGTACGTTCGTGCTAAGAAAATGTTTCTACGAATGTCGTTTACGAAGATTTAGCGAAACAATGTTCCGAACCTTGGTTCGTAGCAAACTGTTTCCACTGCCGAACAAAGAAATCTTGATTGTTATGCATATCAACATGGTTGGCTTCAAAACTTTGTCGAGGTCATGTTCCAATCACCAAACCCTCACCATTAGTTGCAGCTCTAGCTCTAATTCACTGCCTATGTCCATGAGAGCAGGGACCGTTTTCCAAAAAGTCAATAAATAATAGTTGTTTCTTTACCAATTTTTTTTGGTCAAAAATAAAAGTTAAAATATGACTTCTATTTTTCCGTTCAGAAATATAAGCTTAAATTATACTTTTATTTCTTCGGTCAAAAATAACATTTAAAATTTGAATTTTATTTTTTCTATTAAAAATATTAAAACTTTGACAGTTGTTTTGCAGCCTTTTTGTATTTGCCGTGCATCTTTCAAAATTTAAAATAAAAAAATTTTCATTATAATATGATTGGATTTTTGCGATTTTTCGATAAAAAAATAACTATTATTTTTGACTTTTTTTACAAAAGTTAAACAAATAAAAAGCTTTTAAGAGTATTATTCCTTAGCTAACAAGCATTGCACTGCTTTATTCAAATATTGAATAAATAAATTCTTTCCGCTTGACTTTTTGAATTGAAATTTCGAAAATAACTGTTATTTTCGGTCCCTGAATGACATCACTCTGCTACTCTTTCGCTCCTTTTCTTAGCTTCGGAACGTTCCTTACATCTCAAATTCTTGGGTGTCGATTTGTTATTTTCTCTGGCATGGCAAAAACTATTCGGCAGTCTTAACTACTTATTACACTTGTTGCTTTCAATAGTATAATGTATAAGTACATATTTTCCTTGTTGTCAATCATCTGTCAAGTTTTTTTTACAACCAACCTTATGATCTGCTCTTTCAAATGAAACAAATAAATTTTCCAAGCATGCTTTTAGGATGAAAATTAAATGCTTGAAAGGCATTGGTTTGTGTTTGTGATATACAAGGAACGAAGCAAAACGCGTTAAATATTAATTATATTTTGTTTGCCCTATTGAAAGTATCTATATAGCATAATATTAGTCCTATTCGTATTCTATGCTTGCGACAGTCCAAGGTTCAATTTTCGCTTATGGCAATAATTTATATGGTAGACAGTGGAAATTTTCATATAAATATTTGCTTTTGACATATTACAAACTTCGCGAATAAGTGATCTTGAAATTTTTTTTATATAAATTGAAAAGGTTACACAAGCGTCACGAATAAGAGACATAAAATTTCACTCGACGCCAAAGAAGTTTCACTTCAAAAACTTCTTTGGTATTCTTGTCGGTGATTGAACCTAGGTCGGTCGAGGGTTTTCAAGCATTACTGCCAGCATTATTGACAGATTTTGATGCTTGATTTATTTTAATGTACTGGAATGCACTCAACTTTCTTCCAGAAGGTTTTTTTGATATCAATACCTTTTCTGGAGTTGACAGTATTGGCGAATTATAATAATTCGATTTCATTTTAGAAAATATGAAAAGTGGAACAATTGTGATGCAAGTTTATTCAGAAAGTTCGTAATATAAACAGTCATATCTTTTCCAAGAACCAAGAATGAGTTTTTTTTTGCATATAAGGAATGTATCGAAAAGAAACTGCACACTTTTGAACAATTATTTCTGGCACTGCATTTATTTGCTAACATATTTTGAGGTACCGTCATATTTTCTTAACTGTCAACTACGCATGTGAGTAAAACTAAATATTTTACTCAATTAGTAATCGTGATGTCATGAATTGAAAAAGACGTACGCGAAAAAATTGTCCACAATTGAGGCAAAGAACAAGGATTTTCTTATAAAAAGTTTTCGCAGCGTTAAAATGTCGCTGTAAATTCCATGAAAACCATTGTTATTAAGTTTGGGTTTAAGGTCGGAAAAAAGGTACAAAAGACAGGAAACGTGAAAAAAATTCGAAGCTTGATAATCAAAAAATACATGCTTATCATTCGGGATTTGGCCAAAAAAGTTAACACAAGCTTAGAAATGATGCAATGAGTCAAGACAAGAAACAAAATTAAGACATTCAAGAAACGCAATCCTCGAAAATGTCAGAAAAACAAATTACCTCTTGAAAAACTAGTCTACGTAAGTAGTACGAGCATCTAAAGAAAGAAAAATTTGAATGCATCATAACTGGACGACGAAATATATATAAAAATGGGCTCTACAGCCTTGCAAGGTTCAAAATTCTACACGAAACTTAAAGGCCGAATTGTCGACAACACAGTCAGTAAAATAACGCTGGCAAAATTTGACCAGAAATTGCCCTGGTCGGGCAAGTTTTTTGAAGTTGCAGTATTAAGACATCAACTCTTTTTTAAAAACAAGTAAAGAAAGTCTAAAGTCGGTCTAGGCCGACTATGAAATACCCTAAACCCACTTTTCAAAAAAAAAAAAATAAATTATTGTGAATGGGCGTGTCCGTAGGCGGATGAAGCCTATATTTAATATGCATTTAAATGTTGATGAAAAATTTACACATACCAAGTTTTATTCCTGTAGCTCACAGTTAATGCCTTTATTGTGCTTTCGCTATGGGAGATGGGCGGATTCATGGACGGATTACTTCCAATTTTTGAACACACCTTAGTTTTGGTATAAAATACTTGCATACCAAATTCAATTTCTCTATGACAAACATAACCTTATTTATTGCGTTTTCAATTTTTGGGTTGTATGGGAGGTGGGCGTGTCCGTGAGCGGATGACGTCCATTTTTCGAAGACATCTTTGTGTTTGTATAAAACACATACAAATCAAATTTTATTGTAGTTGGCTAATTATGAGCTGAGTTATGCAGTTTTCAATTTTCGCGTTGTATGGGAGGTAGGCGTGTCCGTGGGCGGATGATGTCCACTTTTCAAAACTATCTTTGTTTTGTTACAAAAAACATATGTGCCAAATTTTAGCTCTGTAGGTTAAACAGAGGTTTATATATTGCGTTTTCAATTTTTGGGTTGTATGGGAGGTGGGCGTGTCCGTAGGCGGATTACGTCCATTTTTCAAAAACATCTTTGTCTTGTCATAAAAAACATACGTGCTAAATTTTAGCTCTGTAGGTTAAACAGAGGCTTATTTATTGCGTTTTCAATTTTTGGGTTGTATGGGAGGTGGGCGTGTCCGTTAGCGGATGACGTCCATTTTTCGAAGACATCTTTGTGTTTGTATAAAACACATACAAATCAAATTTTATTGTAGTTGGCTAATTATGAGCTGAGTTATGCAGTTTTCAATGTTTGCGTTGTATGGGACGTAGGCGTGTCAGTGGACGGATTCCAAAAATATTCAATAGTGCAGATCCTTGGGTTTATGTGACCATGTGTACCAAGTTTCATCTAATTATCTCAACTCCTTCTTCTTATCCTGTGTATACGGACAACACACAGACGGACAGACGGACGGACGGACGGACGGACATGGATAGCTCGACTCACGTGGTGACGCTGATCAAAAATATATATACTTTTCTATACCGGACTCGCTTCGTTCTATGCGTTACAAACGTTTGCACAAAGTTAATATACCCTGACCTTTCAGGTTTAGGGTATAAAAAATGATTGATTCGTTTCGAATACGTCTTCTCCTCTTGGAAATGCCATCGGAATGAAAATTATATTTTATAAATTTGAAATATCTCAAATAAATATTATTAAATTAAAATCAAATTTTAAACAAGCGTTTTAAGTTTAGTTAAACATTCAAATCTCTCAAGGGCTGAAAAGGCCAATTCGTTTTTTTTTCGCTTATAGATTGTCAAGTTATACTTTCTTGAGGTCTTTTGAAGCCTTTATTTAGTTGCCTCTAATGCTAAAATGCAGCAGCGTAGCGAGGGGAGGGCGGAGGGGGCGGTCCGTCCCGGGTGCACGCCAAAATGGGTTGCAAAATTTGGCAAAATTACTTTTTACCACATAATTTTTGATTTTTTTAATAAAAAGAACACACTCAATAACTTCGGTTTTATATTTCATATCAAGGGGGTGCAAAAGTGAATGAAAATATTTGTAACCATCATCAGGACTTCGTTTTTATTGAAGCAAACTTTAGCTTTATATTAAATTTTGTTCAATATTAACGCTCACACTAAAACCCAATTCAATTCCATATGTCATTTTTCATTGGTTAAGGGTGCAATTTCCAAACAAATTATATTAAAATTATGATAGTAAGATGAAGTACAAAAGTAAAAATGTAAAAACATTTTTTTATATTCCATTAAGTTTTATAAAAAAGCACTTTTTACATCTTATATTCAGGTTAAGAAGTGTTCACACTTGCTAGCATAGTAGACATTTCTAAAACCATTAAGTTTCGAAAACCTGCATGATTTTCAGAGTACATATGATGAATGGAGGTGTCAGTTGTTTGGTAAGCAATACATTTCTCCAGAACTTTTCAGAAAAACATGTTCATGTCATAAACGTCAAAAATAAAAATATACTTTATGATTTTGCGATTACTAAGTTTTGAGACTATATATCATGAAACAAACCTCATTTACATCTTTTAACCTGATAGAAAATAATTTTGAATAGTAATATGTTTAGGGTATACTGTTATATAAAACTACTAGTTTAATAATCATTTTACTTGCTTAAAAAATTTCTAAAAAATTAAATGATTTAAGTTCATTACATTTTTGATTTAAATTAAATAAAATTTATGACAATTTATGGCGTTCTGACTTTTTTTTAAAAAAGTCAATAAAAAGAAAATAAAATATTTTGAAGATGTCTATTAAAAACTTTAAGATGGTTTTCTTAATCCTTTATTTTACTAAAATAATTATTATCATGTTGAAATCAACCAACAAAAACTATCAAAAATACAGTTTTAAGAGAAGATAAGATGCACAGTTCCTTTAAAATTATTCTAATTATTAAAATTAAATTTTGTTCTCAATCACCGAATGTGAAGAATCAATAGATTTCTTGAAATTGCCAGCTCTTTTTGAGCCATTCATGACTCTTCACCATGTCCAACCTAGGCAAGTTTTCTTTGGGAATTATGTAGATCATGAGAATGAAAAAATTTCTGATATCAATTTGGTATCACTGTAATATTTATGGTGATATTTATTAAGCAGTCAAATGTTACAGACCTCAATCTTGTCTATACGAGTCCAAGCGGAGATTAATAAAGATATACTGAGAAAAAAAACATACTTTAAAATTAAACAAAAAATATTAAAATAGAAATTTAACGCCTTTCCGGTTCTACATGACAATATTTAAAACAAGTGTGTTTAATTTTCAACTACCTATAAACTCCTTTCTTTTTTATTTTCTCTTATTATTTCTTTGAAAAAACAAACAAAAATTTGAATTCAATGACAATTTTTGAATTTTTTGAATTGGTTTGAGAAGTATCGAACATATGATAAAATAAAAACTAATTAGTTAAATATTAAAAAAGTTCATCGAATAGAGTTAACATTTGGTATTCGGAAGGTCCCGGGGGTAGCTGAATCTGGTGCTAAGACTCGGAAAAGTTAAAAAAATGGCATCGCAAAAAATATGCTTTAAAACATGTATTTTGAATTTTAAAATTTTTGTTTTAAATTTGGTTTTCATAGCAAAAGCATGGTTTTAAAAACAAAAACTTTTGTTTAGAATTTAACTTTAAAAACAGATCTGTTTAATTTTAATGAATTTGTTTCAAGCTCTATTTCAAAAACAAATTCGTTAGATATGAACACAATTTCATTTAATTTTAACACATTTTTTTCTCAGTGTACTATAAAAAAATTGATGAAAATTATGAAAAATGTTTATAAATGAATTTTAATATTTTTTTATTAATTTTTCATTTAAATTTTATGTAGAAAATGGGGTTCGAAAAAATATTTATATTAATAGTTATTCAGGGTCACTAGGGAAAATTTGTCAAGGTTTTGCTTCCAGGTCCTTTTTTTTTTCAATTATGCACAATTTTTGGTAAATTTTTCAATGTTTTCTATATTAAACTAATTTAAGTTTTTATATTAAAACCGATATTGTGTGCTTTACTGATAGTAAATTTTTCTCTCACAACTTATAAGCTCGGTAGACAAAAATATTGGAACAATTCAGAGAAAATTCTTTAAGTTTCTGGAAATTTTAGATTCTTACTTCTTTTATCAAATATTCATGGACAGCATAGTTTTGTTAATTTATTGAATCTCTTCTTAAATATGTAATTTTTGTAGAGGTTGATTCGAAAATATGTAGTTAGATTCATCGACTTATATTATAAAAAAAAATTTTCTAAAGGGGTGCACAATTTAGTTTCCGCCCCGGGTGCGACCAACCCTAGCTACGCCACTGCTAAAATGTCAAATTGAGTCTAGAAATAGTATAAATAAAATTTATCTTTGAACTTTTTCGAATGGAATAATTAATTTATGTAATTTGGCATGAGTTCGTTTATGAGTTTCATCTTTCATTTAAAATTCAAATTCATAAACGTTTCGTCTGTACATGTTTTTCAGTCTCAAACAAAAAAGCCTCTTGGCCAATTTTAATCTGATTGCAACACTTAGCATTTAACCCACTTGACATTTAGTTATCTACAAAGTGATGACAACAATTACAACAACAAAAACAATTGCTTGCAAATGCTTTTTTTCGAAACGAGGGTGTCAAATGCGACACTTGACGTGGCTTCTTCGCCCAACAACAATAATAACAGCAACGCTCAAAACACATCCTTTTTTGCCTACAGGGCATGACAAAATGTCATCAACATCGTCACAAAATAACAAAAGCATTGAAGTTGTCATTTCCATCAAAGTGAAATAATATTTAACACAACTCGACAGCTAGCTCGACAGTACACTCGACAACAACAATAAAAGTTGAAAATTAAAATTTAACCTTAGCACAAGTATTTATGTCAATTTTTTGATTGTTGTTGTTGGAAGATTGAAACAAAGTCGTTGTGTAAATATTGCCTGCAGGCAACATACAGTCAGATCTCGTCATAAC
This sequence comes from Tetanocera ferruginea, assembly GCA_958299015.1. Lineage (NCBI taxonomy): Eukaryota > Metazoa > Arthropoda > Insecta > Diptera > Sciomyzidae > Tetanocera > Tetanocera ferruginea. The sequence goes on from OY282641.1 coordinate 137,412,923, forward strand.
GAAAAAATGAGTGAAAATTGATATATACGTAGAATATAAATACTCGTGACTGAGTTCATATTTTTAGCTTACACTTCAGTTTTCAATTTCTTTTCTATTTAATTTACAGCTCAAAATTTGCTGTTTCAAATGAAATTCATTTCAATTCAGTTGCTTTTAACGAGTTCGCACTTTAGACACGAGCGATGCAAGAGAACAAATTGAAAAGTTCAAATTGAATTTGAATTCAATTTTGTTGCTGCTGTGCAACAACAACAGCAACAATAATAATGGCAACAACATAAATAATACATATAAATTTTGATAAAATTTGTTTGAAATGCCGAAATGAAGTTGGCAGTGAGTAAAATACGTTTTTTTTTTAAACGTTCTTAAATTCTATTGCGTGGGTATTGAAACTCCTGCTACTTCTTTTTTTTTTCATTCATACACCTCACAGTAGCGAACCTCTTGAGTTTAAATGAAATTTGTAATAAATTTTCATTTTTTCCAACTGCTAATATGTAGTTCAACTCCCCAGAGAGATTTTGGGTAAAAATATTAAATGTAACTTAATGGAGCTTGCAATGAGTTTTTGCTTTTTTTTTTTCTTGTATTTGAAAATATCTCCCGCACAAGAATGGTTGTTCCACATACTTCAGGCGTAAAGAAGGTTCTTCGAATGTGAAAGATAAAAATATTTTGGAAAATATAAACGAAGTTGGAGGCATTATTAAAGAGTACATTTGAAAAAAGACTGGCTTCAGTGCGATCTACAAAGTGATGTAAAATGGTCTCTCAACAAACTCTTTTACTCTCTTATTTTTGCTCTTTACTTTTTATTTGTATAATTTTATTTTTCATATCTTTTTTTCATGTTTAATTTTTTTTTAATTTTTAAGCCTTTTTTTTAATTTTTTTTATTTTTTTTTAATTTAATATTATTTGTTATTCAATTTTTAATTTTCATTTTTATTTTTATTTATATTTTTATTTTTATTTTTATTTTTTATTTTTATTTTTATTTTTATTTTTATTTTTATTTTTATTTTTATTTTTATATTCATTTTCATTTTCATTTTTATTTAAATTTATATTTTTATTTTTATTTTCATTTTCATTTTCATTTTCATTTTCATTTTCATTTTTATATTCATTTTCATTTTCATTTTCATTTTTATTTTTATTTTTATTTTTATTTTTATTTTTATTTTTATTTTTATTTTTATTTTTATTTTTATTTTTATTTTTATTTTTATTTTTATTTTTATTTTTATTTTTATTTTTATTTTTATTTTAATTTTTATTTTTATTTTTATTTTTATTTTTATTTTTATTTTTATTTTTATTTTTATTTTTATTTTTATTTTTTTTTTTATTTTTATTTTTATTTTTATTTTTATTTTTATTTTTATTTTTATTTTTATTTTTATTTTTATTTTTATTTTTATTTTTATTTTTATTTTTATTTTTATTTTTATTTTTATTTTTATTTTTATTTTTATTTTTATTTTTATTTTTATTTTTATTTTTATTTTTATTTTTATTTTTATTTTTATTTTTATTTTTATTTTCATTTTCATTTTCATTTTCATTTTCATTTTCATTTTCATTTTTATTTTTATTTGTATTTTTATTTTTATTTTTATTTTTATTTTATTTTTATTTTTATTTTTATTTTTATTTTTATTTTTATTTTTATTTTTATTTTTATTTTTATTTTTATTTTTATTTTTATTTTTATTTTTATTTTTATTTTTATTTTTATTTTTATTTTTATTTTTATTTTTATTTTTATTTTTATTTTTATTTTTATTTTTATTTTATTTTTATTTTTATTTTCATTTTCATTTTCATTTTCATTTTCATTTTCATTTTCATTTTCATTTTCATTTTTATTTTTATTTTCATTTTCATTTTCATTTTCATTTTCATTTTCATTTTCATTTTCATTTTCATTTTCATTTTCATTTTCATTTTAATTTTCATTTTCATTTTCATTTTCATTTTCATTTTCATTTTCATTTTCATTTTCATTTTCATTTTCATTTTCATTTTCATTTTCATTTTCATTTTCATTTTCATTTTCATTTTCATTTTCATTTTCATTTTCATTTTCATTTTCATTTTCATTTTCATTTTCATTTTCATTTTCATTTTCATTTTCATTTTCATTTTCATTTTCATTTTCATTTTCATTTTCATTTTCATTTTCATTTTCATTTTCATTTTCATTTTCATTTTCATTTTCATTTTCATTTTCATTTTCATTTTCATTTTCATTTTCATTTTCATTTTCATTTTCATTTTCATTTTCATTTTCATTTTCATTTTCATTTTCATTTTCATTTTCATTTTCATTTTCATTTTCATTTTCATTTTCATTTTCATTTTCATTTTCATTTTCATTTTCATTTTCATTTTCATTTTCATTTTCATTTTCATTTTCATTTTCATTTTCATTTTCATTTTCATTTTCATTTTCATTTTCATTTTCATTTTCATTTTCATTGTCATTTTCATTTTCATTTTCATTTTCATTTTCATTTTCATTTTCATTTTCATTTTCATTTTCATTTTCATTTTCATTTTCATTTTCAGTTTCATTTTCATTTTCAGTTTCGTTTTCTTTTCATTTTCATTAAATTTTATTTTATTTTTATTTATATGTTTAGTTTTTTAATTTTTATTTATATTTTTATTTGTATTTCATCATTTTTACTTTTTACTTTTTACTTTTTACTTTTTACTTTTTACTTTTTACTTTTTACTTTTTACTTTTTACTTTTTACTTTTTACTTTTTACTTTTTACTTTTTACTTTTTACTTTTTACTTTTTACTTTTTACTTTTTACTTTTTACTTTTTACTTTTTACTTTTTACTTTTTACTTTTTACTTTTTACTTTTTACTTTTTACTTTTTACTTTTTACTTTTTACTTTTTACTTTTTACTTTTTACTTTTTACTTTTTACTTTTTACTTTTTACTTTTTACTTTTTACTTTTTACTTTTTACTTTTTACTTTTTACTTTTTACTTTTTACTTTTTACTTTTTACTTTTTACTTTTTACTTTTTACTTTTTACTTTTTACTTTTTACTTTTTACTTTTTACTTTTTGCTTTTTACTTTTTACTTTTTACTTTTTACTTTTTACTTTTTACTTTTTACTTTTTACTTTTTACTTTTTACTTTTTACTTTTTACTTTTTACTTTTTACTTTTTACTTTTTACTTTTTACTTTTTACTTTTTACTTTTTACTTTTTACTTTTTACTTTTTACTTTTTACTTTTTACTTTTTACTTTTTACTTTTTACTTTTTACTTTTTACTTTTTACTTTTTACTTTTTACTTTTTACTTTTTACTTTTTACTTTTTACTTTTTACTTTTTACTTTTTACTTTTTACTTTTTACTTTTTACTTTTTACTTTTTACTTTTTACTTTTTACTTTTTACTTTTTACTTTTTACTTTTTACTTTTTACTTTTTACTTTTTACTTTTTACTTTTTACTTTTTACTTTTTACTTTTTACTTTTTACTTTTTACTTTTTACTTTTTACTTTTTACTTTTTACTTTTTACTTTTTACTTTTTACTTTTTACTTTTTACTTTTTACTTTTTACTTTTTACTTTTTACTTTTTACTTTTTACTTTTTACTTTTTACTTTTTACTTTTTACTTTTTACTTTTTACTTTTTACTTTTTACTTTTTACTTTTTACTTTTTACTTTTTACTTTTTACTTTTTACTTTTTACTTTTTACTTTTTACTTTTTACTTTTTGCCTTAAATCATACATAGTATATTTTTCGAAAAGATTTGTGAGCTGATAACGATGCTTGTACTGCTCATTAAAATGTTTAGACAAGGACTAGAAATTCTTTTCAGAAAATATTTTTTAAAGCAAGCTAATTAATTTCTGGTCAAAATAAGGCAACAAAGCTGAAAATCTTGTTATGTTTCATTTTATGTTATGCCACAACTCATTCGCCATAATAAGCATTTTCGAAATTGCTAAATTTTAACAGCAAAATATTTATCCAACGAACGTAGAACATTACGTTATGCGCATAACAGCGCAATTCTACTCTTCCGATGATTGTCTATAAAATCAGGCACTAGAAAAATAAACTTTTAACAACTTGTTCAATGGACATGATATATCTACAGGTACGACGCATTGTACTTACCATGCTCGAGTTATCTGACAAGGCGGCTGGCAAACCGCCATACCGGCAAAATGCGTCAAAAAGGTATCTCAAACATTCAGCAGCAGCAGCAGCGACAACAACATATCGCTGGTAATTGCGGAAATCAGCAGATTCAGTGAATGGCGGCGCTTGTTGTGCCAACGATGCTCTGGCCTGACGTAGCATCCAATCATTGGATATACTTGTCCACGACTCGTTTGAGTTGTCTTTATTATGACAGCAATTTTCGCCAACACAAAAAAAAAAAAGAAAAATAAAATACACTGGCTGCGCTCTTGTCGTTACTGACATGTTGCTGTCATCGAAGTCGTTGTCCGTGTCCACGGAATCGTAGTACTGGCTGCGAAGTAAAGCTTCGATGTTGATGACATTTGCAAAATGCAGCCACAACGCAGGATGATGAGGATGCTGCTGTTGTACAACGTGGCGTGTGTTTGTGTAGCAACAACATTTCTGCATTGTTGACCAAATATAAAAATTTTGTCATAAATGAAAATTATGACGATGAACATGAAAATGAGAATGTTTTCAACGTTGTTGCTGTTGTTGTTGCCAGTGTTCTTGTTGGCTGCTGCTGTTGATTTTAAGGTAAATAATGCTGATTGAAATGTTGACACACGTGATGCGTTCGAAAAGTCGAGGAATTACCTGGCGAAACCAGCGAGTACAACAGCGAAATACTCGTAAAGAAAATTATTCGAAAAACAATTCAGACTCTTCGGCCAACAGAAATGCACGCAGCAGATGGTATATATAATGAGGGTAAGGAGGAATGTTCACTGTTGGCCTGAACATGCCAAACAAATGTTTTTCTATCATAATAGCCAAATGACGGGAACATCAGGAATGCTTGAAAGTCAATTAACGTAGAACACGTGAAGTCTCGGTGGTTGGAGTTATCCTCAAAGAAATTGCACAGGAAAGTACTGTGTTTAATTTAAATAGATGTTAGCTTGGATAAAAAAATGTTGAATAATGATTGTTGCGTTATTAATTATGAAGAATGAATCATCAAAATTGAATTATGAGTACTGAATTCGAATCATAATGTATTAACGAGAGAGATGATTTATGAATCTTGATGTACGTTCATTTATTAATTATAAATCAATAAAGTTAAGTCATAACCATGAATCTCAATCATGAATCATCAATCATGAATCAATACCCATGAATACACAGCTACGAGGCAAGATTTCCAGACAAGCTTTCTTAATCGCAAATACTGGCCACAACTGGCTTTCTTAACAGCAATGCCACAACTCCCGATATTACACTTGTATTTGAGAAAATGTTTCGCGATTTAAAATCGTGGAAAATTCTCGAAGGCTTTACAGGCAGTGATCACTAATATATTATATAGCGTAGAAATATTTGGTCGCCCCACCAAACAAGTCGTCAGAAAGGGCACGCGATAATTAAATGCCTCCAAATAAGACCCAGTCGCTTTTCTTGCTCAATTATGACACAAAATATGCGGACAATTGAGCGAGCTTGAGAGAAGTCGATGCCTAGATCCAGAGCAAGAAGGCATAAAAAATCCGTCTATTGGTGGACAATGAATAATTTGACATTAGTCATGATTGAACACATTACGACTTAGGAATCAATATTCATTCACCATAAATCATAACTCACCAATAGTGATTTCTGCGTATCCATTTCTGAGGTACGACTTTGTGATCACCAAGAATTGCAGGTAAGTTCGTCATAAATCATGATAAAAAATTGAAGCTTTTAACAAAATTTATAAGTTAAGAAACATGAGTACTCAAAAATGAATCATGAATACAAAAAAAAAACCATAAATAATTTACCGTCTGAAATGGTTCTCTAGCATTATATGGTGTTAGATATAAAAAACCTTGAAATGTTAATTATCATTAGAAAATGATGAGACATGAATCAAGAATGAATCATGAGGCATCATCAATAATATGTCATGAGTTACTTCGAAATTATAAATAACCAGTCATTAACCACAAAAAAATGACTGGTTTGACTCGACACTTTATTTAACATGAACGGTAAATCAATTTTCATAATGAATCATCAAGAATTATGAAAAATAAATTCTTGAGTTATCATTATGAATAAACATTTGCGAATCCTAAATAAAAAATTTTGTATCAAAATCAAGGATCATGAATCATATGTTTTAAAACAACAACTGACGCTCATAAACAGTAAATCATTTTGAGTTTTCAAACATTAATAAGAACCATTATTTCTGAGCCATAATTCATCATTCATCATTCATCATTCATCATTCATCATTCATCATTCATCATTCATCATTCATCATTCATCATTCATCATTCATCATTCATCATTCATCATTCATCATTCATCATTCATCATTCATCATTCATCATTCATCATTCATCATTCATCATTCATCATTCATCATTCATCATTCATCATTCATCATTCATCATTCATCATTCATCATTCATCATTCATCATTCATCATTCATCATTCATCATTCATCATTCATCATTCATCATTCATCATTCATCATTCATCATTCATCATTCATCATTCATCATTCATCATTCATCATTCATCATTCATCATCATTCATCATTCATCATTCATCATTCATCATTCATCATTCATCATTCATCATTCATCATTCATCATTCATCATTCATCATTCATCATTCATCATTCATCATTCATCATTCATCATTCATCATTCATCATTCATCATTCATCATTCATCATTCATCATTCATCATTCATCATTCATCATTCATCATTCATCATTCATCATTCATCATTCATCATTCATCATTCATCATTCATCATTCATCATTCATCATTCATCATTCATCATTCATCATTCATCATTCATCATTCATCATTCATCATTCATCATTCATCATTCATCATTCATCATTCATCATTCATCATTCATCATTCATCATTCATCATTCATCATTCATCATTCATCATTCATCATTCATCATTCATCATTCATCATTCATCATTCATCATTCATCATTCATCATTCATCATTCATCATTCATCATTCATCATTCATCATTCATCATTCATCATTCATCATTCATCATTCATCATTCATCATTCATCATTCATCATTCATCATTCATCATTCATCATTCATCATTCATCATTCATCATTCATCATTCATCATTCATCATTCATCATTCATCATTCATCATTCATCATTCATCATTCATCATTCATCATTCATCATTCATCATTCATCATTCATCATTCATCATTCATCATTCATCATTCATCATTCATCATTCATCATTCATCATTCATCATTCATCATTCATCATTCATCATTCATCATTCATCATTCATCATTCATCATTCATCATTCATCATTCATCATTCATCATTCATCATTCATCATTCATCATTCATCATTCATCATTCATCATTCATCATTCATCATTCATCATTCATCATTCATCATTCATCATTCATCATTCATCATTCATCATTCATCATTCATCATTCATCATTCATCATTCATCATTCATCATTCATCATTCATCATTCATCATTCATCATTCATCATTCATCATTCATCATTCATCATTCATCATTCATCATTCATCATTCATCATTCATCATTCATCATTCATCATTCATCATTCATCATTCATCATTCATCATTCATCATTCATCATTCATCATTCATCATTCATCATTCATCATTCATCATTCATCATTCATCATTCATCATTCATCATTCATCATTCATCATTCATCATTCATCATTCATCATTCATCATTCATCATTCATCATTCATCATTCATCATTCATCATTCATCATTCATCATTCATCATTCATCATTCATCATTCATCATTCATCATTCATCATTCATCATTCATCATTCATCATTCATCATTCATCATTCATCATTCATCATTCATCATTCATCATTCATCATTCATCATTCATCATTCATCATTCATCATTCATCATTCATCATTCATCATTCATCATTCATCATTCATCATTCATCATTCATCATTCATCATTCATCATTCATCATTCATCATTCATCATTCATCATTCATCATTCATCATTCATCATTCATCATTCATCATTCATCATTCATCATTCATCATTCATCATTCATCATTCATCATTCATCATTCATCATTCATCATTCATCATTCATCATTCATCATTCATCATTCATCATTCATCATTCATCATTCATCATTCATCATTCATCATTCATCATTCATCATTCATCATTCATCATTCATCATTCATCATTCATCATTCATCATTCATCATTCATCATTCATCATTCATCATTCATCATTCATCATTCATCATTCATCATTCATCATTCATCATTCATCATTCATCATTCATCATTCATCATTCATCATTCATCATTCATCATTCATCATTCATCATTCATCATTCATCATTCATCATTCATCATTCATCATTCATCATTCATCATTCATCATTCATCATTCATCATTCATCATTCATCATTCATCATTCATCATTCATCATTCATCATTCATCATTCATCATTCATCATTCATCATTCATCATTCATCATTCATCATTCATCATTCATCATTCATCATTCATCATTCATCATTCATCATTCATCATTCATCATTCATCATTCATCATTCATCATTCATCATTCATCATTCATCATTCATCATTCATCATTCATCATTCATCATTCATCATTCATCATTCATCATTCATCATTCATCATTCATCATTCATCATTCATCATTCATCATTCATCATTCATCATTCATCATTCATCATTCATCATTCATCATTCATCATTCATCATTCATCATTCATCATTCATCATTCATCATTCATCATTCATCATTCATCATTCATCATTCATCATTCATCATTCATCATTCATCATTCATCATTCATCATTCATCATTCATCATTCATCATTCATCATTCGTCATTCATCATTCATCATTCATCATTCATCATTCATCATTCATCATTCAGCAGTGATGTTATATCTTCAGCGAAGGCTTAAATAATGTTGTTTTCGGCGAAACTTCCTCTGTAGCGTAAATATTTTCTTAACTCCCATGAAAACAGTTGACTTCAAGTCGAAAAAAATATAATTGAAATGTTTAATAAAAACAAAAGAAAATTGCCTTCAAAAAGCCAAAAATTACTGAAGTAGAATTTCTGAAACTTCGCTTATTTCCCGATAGAATTCATTTAAGCCCATTTACGAAGGCAACTTAAAAGACAAAAGAAACAAAAAATCACTCCAAGGTACGCTTAATAAGCTACAGAGGTACATGAAACACCTGTGGGGCACACTCCCGCCCCATGCCGAAAAGGGCGAAAAAGTACACGCTTAACAATTATTCTTAAGATATCTCAACGGAAACATTAAAAACCAATTCAAGCCGATGACAACAAGCAGGCAGCGAACGATGCCTCTCCAGCGGCAATTGAAGAAGCAACAACCACCAACTTCCGAAAAAAGAGACACTCTTTTGAGTCAGCCCAAGTTCCAATAACAACAACAAGCTGGTGTCTATGTCGGCTGGCAGAGGGTGCACCACGCACCTGCCTGCAGGGCTATACATTAAAGCCTCAGCCTACAGATTCAGCTGGGCTCACTTAAGAATCGCGACAAGCCGAAGACAATCGACAAAGCAAACAATTGTGTCGCATTTATAACTTGAGCTTCTTTTTTTGTCCCCAAATTTGAACCGTTCCCTCTGCAGCAACTGTTTTTGCATTTTTTTTTCTTATCAGTCAAATTTTTTCTGCAACTTTCTCGGCGTGTGTGGTGGTGGCTGGGAAGTGGACTACTATAATGTCACCCCTTGGAGCCACTAACGCTATAGCTTCCGCAAAGTTTGTGGTTGTGGTATGCTTTTTTAAACGACACAAGCGAGTGTCGTCAGTTGCTGACACTGATTGTGGCATATCCTTAAAAGCCATCTTACAACTTCTCTACTTTGTTCAACTGCTGAATAATGTCAAAACAGCATTTTAAAAATGGTTTTCTTGGCGTGTGATTTTTGTTTCATTTTTCAACTTTTATTTTTTTTTTTTTGGTTTTTTTGGAGTTTATTTCTTATCCGCGGCACTGCATGGGTTTTTGTTTTGTCTTTCGGCGTGTTCATTTGTCAGCGCCATCAGTGTACACTGTGCCCCAAAAGTTGATGTAATTTTTTATCGTTGTTTTATTTTTTGTGTTTTCCTTCTCCGCCGACGACATACTTTGCCGTTGGCGCTTTTGCAATTTAAACGTTTATAATTTTTAAATTTAAATTAGCTCTTTTATTTATGCTGTTGGAGCGATCTGTTGAAGGTCCTGTCGTTGTGTTTTTGTTCGCTTGTCATTCTTTTATTGCCTAAGGTTTGCCTTTTTTATGGCATTTTAATTCGTTAGCACGATTGTCACCATAAATGTCCTGGACTTCAAATTTTGTCCAGTTAATGGTGGGATAAATATTTATTTTAGTTAGTTTTTAATATTTGTGATACTTGTTTTAGAAATTTTATATGACAATTTTTATTTTTTTTTTTATGATTTTGTTAATTTTTCTTCACTTGCTCTCATCACCAACCTCTTAACAGAGCAACGTCCTCAGCTAAAAACTCTTGCCTTTTCCTCGAATGAAAATACGTAGGTTTGAATGGGCTAAACTATATAAAGATTGGTCTGAATTGAACTGGACACAAGTGATATTCTCAGATGACCCAAAATTGAGTCAAAAAATAAAATTAGCCAAAATTTTTCTATTTGGAGCAGACGGAAATTTGGAAGTGCGTCACAGAAAATAAGACCAATTTTCTAAAAAAATGTGAATTTCCTGGAGTATAACATTCTTCTTATATTATGGTCTGGGAAGCGATAACCAGAAACGGTGTTGGAGAAGCATTTATGTTGGAAGGTTCCATTAAATGCTGCAAAATTTATTGAGATTATCAATTAAGGCGTTATTTCTACCTGGGAGAATATTCCGACCATCTTGATTTTATAAATTTTCAGGACGACTCACCCCAGTATTACTACAACTAGTATTACTTAATATTTGTCGGTTGTCGAATCATAACAATTCATTAGAAATTTTATCTTTATCATGACCAGGAAATAAGCCTGACTTTAATTTTATTATTTTATATTTTATTATTTTATAGAAAATTGTTGGTATTATATGAGGAGAGAATTCGGGGTAAAGCGGCCAATCTATTAACATGATTTTGATCTGATTATATCGGTTGTAAGGTTCCAAGATATTCGTGAAACTTAAATTAGGTTCGAAACTTGAAGTTTACTTAATTTTTTTTGGTTCACTCTCTGCTTATTTGTAATCAGGAACTTTTTCGTCTGTAAATGCACAAAGTTTTCACTTATGGAATTCCCCAACACGAAACTGTACGAATTTTAACTTCAGGTAAGTAATCGTTGACTTAAAAACACCCAAGAAAAGCTCTTTGTGTAGATTTGAAACAATTTTGGAGCATAATTTTGAGTTTATTTATACAAGTACTTCTTTAAAAACAATATAATAAAATAAATTTAAATGTTGGTTAAGGCTATGAAGAAACTACATCTCTACGCGGTAAGGGGCTGGCATTTAATATTAAGAAAGTTACTAACAAAGATAATAAAAAATAATTCTTGGTTAATTGAAAATTTTACAAACAAAACTTTTTTTACCAAAAAGGACCTCCAGGAGAATCAAAACTGCTCTGATAAGTTTAAGTACTTCGATTTGAGAAAAAAAACACAGTTGCTGAAATCAGTGGAGTTATTTTAGCTACTTAAACTCAAAATGACACAATCTAATAGCGTTTCCTTTTCTCAAACACCTAAACCCATTTCCATTTTGACCTGAACCAATAGAATTCTGACCTGTTTTTAACTGAGAATAGATCACAAAAATAATATTTTTTGCAATATTTTCGAATTTGGTGCCTTTTTAAAAAAACTTCAAAAGAATTATATATTAAAAAATTTTAAAACTTAAAATTTCAAAAATTTTTTTCCCAATAGAAAAAATTCGAATTTTTTTCCATAGAAGAATTTTAACGTTTTCCGTCAAAGAGCTCCTCAATCTTTTATATTTCTTTATTTATCTCATTTATTATGTTAATTCAGTTGGTAGCATTTGAGGTCAGAATTTTTCGAACCGTCGAAGTAGAGAAGGCAGAAATTCTGCATTTTTTCTACTTTTCAGGTCAAAATTTTCGAAATATTAACACGATTCTATTTCAGAGGTCAAAATTATATTAAAGAAAAGAACGAAAAAATTTGAAAATAAAATTAAAAAGAGCAGAAAAACTCAAAATTTTTTTAAGAACAGAAAACGCTATAAATTTCCATTTACTGTTTAGATATTCTTTCAATCTGCAATTCTGTTTGCACATTTTTCCAAAAAAGTCTTAATTAGTAGATATTAAAGACAGTAGGCCGGGTCGTTCTTGTATGGAGAAAAACAAAAGTTAGAGGAACTCATTACAGGAGAGTCAAAATTGCTTCGGCGGATTTTCTCCGATTTAAAAAAAAGTATGCATAAATCATTTGAATAAGTTCCTTCAACTTTTGAGACCCTTAATGGCGGAATCTAAATTTCGATCCGGTCTAATATACAGCATTTTAATTTATTGAATTCACTTAAGTTATTTGTGTTTTCTTAACCCACCTGTTTTGGCTTCAAAGATCTTTTGATTGTAAATTATATTGGACGCTAGCTGGCACCAGTTAAAAATTTCAAATACCGTCAGATTTTCCAACACTTGGTCCTTACAACGGGTACTGAATCCATTATTTCATTCACTGGTGTGTCGTCTTATATTTGCTTGACATGATTTAGACTGCGAAACCGCTCGAGTTCTTACTTAATGTCCCCGTACAGCTCATAATGTTCATAGTTCAAACAAATTCCACACTCGCCATTGACGCAGATTGGACTAAAGACGGTTCCAAAGTCCTTTCATCAGAGCTGCTCAACGTTTTTGCTGCATATAGGTGGATGGGCATGACTAATTTTCTACTTGTAAACTATTATGTAAAACTAGCATCACGACTGTTCGACACCGCAAAGCTTGAGAACGGCAGGCTATGGTATCAAGTTGGAACATAGGCTAAACAATTGTTACCACAGCGCTCACAAAACAAAAAAATTGCTACATTTCAGAGTTTTGGTCGTATAAGACTAAAGTATGGATATTTAGTTCGAAGGTAACAGTCGGTTGTACTTAAAACAGGCGTTGTCGCACTAAAGCTACGTCCATTTTTTCAGAAATCATTAAAATTTAGCACTGGGCCGACCAATTTAAATGAAATCTTGGTAGAAGATTTTTTTCGAGTATGGCAAGATTTCTATAAAAGTTCTATTTCAGACGGTTTTGGTCGTATTATAATAAATGTATTTATTTTAGTTTATTTTTTATGGTTGCTGACTGCAACTGCCCTAAAATGGGCGTGGTATCACTATATTGTTTTGAGAACTAAAAGTGATATTTCAATAGTCAGTCAATATTTTGCTCTCCAGGAGTTAACAAGAAGGTATTAATTGGACAGACTTATAAATGTTATGCGTCAGTAGAAAGTTCTTCTCACACTTAATACTAAATGCTTACTTTAATTTGCCTTCATTACAAAACATTCAAATTAGCTTGATTCTCAACGATATCTTGAAAATTTTGCTCTATTATTTCCGCAACACTCCAAACTCCAAACACCGAATTCTTACTTACTCCCTATTTAATAGACTCCTAATATGCTCTACTAATGATAAGAATTCGAAGGACATGTTCGCTTTCAATTACTTTCATTAACACTAAGTACTACAACAAGTTCACTTCAACTGCCGAGCCAATCTAACTTTGACAATAAAGCAACAAATAGCCCTAAAATAAAAAAAAAAAATACAAACGACAAAAAATACTTATCTTCTAGCACTTGACTTAACTTGACCAAAAAGTCAAACCAAAAAGGCAACACAACGTGAAAAAAAGGTCAACTGTAATAATAAATGGCGCAACATTACATAAATGATTATTACAACAACATTAACAGCTTGAACAAGAGACAGCCAGCCAGCCAGACACGCAGACACATCCGCAAGAAAACTGTTAACAGCAAAGGACATCCGGTCAAGCAAATAAAAACATATAATTTATATTATTTGGCCGAAAGTGAGGCAAAAAAAAAGCAAAGTTAATAAATAGCAAGGATTTGCAACAATTTCGCCAAGGATACAACGTGCAGGCAGCAAGTTGCCAAGACGTACGCAGCGATAATAATAAAGCGCACACATATAAAACTGATTAGAAATGAAAATTGTTGATTGCTGTCTTGATAGCAGCGCGTCATAAATATTGTCAGAACTTGTACGTTTCTGGATGTTTTGTTGATGATTATGATTATTGTGCGTTTCCTTACAGTATGTGTGTGCTGTGTAAATGCAACGCATAAATTTAATAACTCGCATGACATAATTTTATGTGGCATCAGCTATTTACAGTTGTTGCGACTGAGTGAGCGTTACTTTTATTGTTTGGGGCATAAAATTATGAATCGGATTGGGCGGGCAGGCTGTAAAATTGATGTCAGTAAGATTTGACACTTTATTGCAATTGTCTTTGTTAGCTTTATATGTTGTATTTTGTGCTCGCTCTTATTGTTCTATTTTATTAGCTGTCGTTTTTATTGATTGATTCATTGAAGTGTATCGAAGACAATATTTTTATTTATGATATGAATAAATGAAGAATTTATCTTGGTAATGCAAGAAGAAATAAAATCGGCCAAGATAGAGTTTTTAATTCTAGCAATAATGAGTGCAATATGTATAAGAAATTTAAAATATGTGCTGTTATGTGCTCAATATGTACTATTATTTGGCGCATTAAAGAACATTTAACTTAATATTATACAAATATTTTCAATAGTTTGGAAGTTGCGCTGTAATGTGCTCAAGTTGTGCTGGAATATGCCATATAGGATTTTTTAAAATATTTAATTTTTGAGAAAATTTTAAGATATAAGGCCCACTTTAAATTTTTCAAAAATTTCATTATTGTGCTGTATTATGCTTAAGTTGTGCTACAAAGTGCTGTACATATTTAAAAAAATTTTATTCAATTAATCAATTTAAATAAATTTAAATTTAGGATACCGTCGGGTAACGTGGTTTCCGACTTAAAGGCAATACTTCACAACACTTTTTACACGGCAACAGTAAGTAGAACAAGTATAGCCATCCTCAAAGAAAAGACTTTTTAATGTCTCATTACAGCACTGAAGATCTCACAGTCGTGGCGCTAGAGGGCAATGAAGATGAGCCGATTCTGTTCAAATTCTGTTAGATGGCGCGCGACACTTTCGCACCACCAGACCTGTAGCCTGGTACTTATAAAGAGCAAAAAAGCAGACGAATGTCATCGAAGCAGATGTCAATGCACATCACTTAGTTTGAGTCAGCCCAGAGATTTATGATAGCGGTGAGTCCAACTAACCTAAGTATAGCTAAAATAGACAAGGAACCTACAAATGTGAAACCTACCTTCCCTAACGTATTAGACCCTCCACTAACGACAAATACCAACAGTCTTGTAACAGATCGGGAGGCTGCTTGAGCTTAATATAAGCTATTACTATACACCGGCTCAAAAGACATCTAGAAACCCCAGAAACACAATCTGGTACCAGTTTAGAAGAATCATTGAGACCTGATGACCCGTCCTTAAACGTAGTAATACAGAAGTCGATATTGAAAGGTTCCTGAAGATCCTTTCAGATCAGCTGATAACATCATACCACTCCTCTTGTAGAACCACGGCAACAAAGTGGAAGATCAGACGACTATTATGGAGTCCTGACCTTGTTGAACAAAAACGTGACCTAAAAGCTTTCTTCCACTCAAATATATTTAACCGTTTTTTCACGATCCCTACTTTGAATACTCCTAAAATTTCGAAAAAATTAGGAAAATGTCCCTTAAAGAAGGATATTACCATGGATGACAACTGCAGGAAGCGCAAGGAATGTGAGATCTAAGAACCCTGGAACACCTTTTTTATACATACTTTGCCTTACTTAGATCTAGACTTAACACTTAGGCTCACAAGACTTATCGTCAATGAAAGATGCAGTCGAAATTTCTTTAAAATCCCTTCTAAGATTTGCGAACTCCGCGGAAATCTTTGAAGATTTCTACTAATTTTTTAAAGGTTTTCGACAATCAGTAACACTAAAGACCGTATGGTCTTTGTCAAACTCCAGAGAGAGACAGGATTAAACAGATTAAACGGATTAACCTAACCTCACCTTATTTTCTATAGCAGATAAATTTGCACACGACGCACAGTGCTTAGCTTCCATACTAGCCTGAGAGAAATATAGAAGAAGCACACCTATGATAATGAAATTGTATACTTTGCATTTCTAAGCTAATTAAGATATATTTTAATAATTGTTGAAATCGGTCATGCTTAGGGGTAACTCTCTTGGGCATGTATGAATAATTAACATAATTTTGTATTGCAGGTGATGACCGAACTTAACAATAGTTGATCAGAGGCTTGAGAATTAGAGTAAAAGAGGTGTTGTAAAAAAACTTTTTAACAAAAAAAAAAACCTACTTCAAAATCACTACAAAGTAGAAAATAATTTTAAATTACTTTTACTATTTATTTCTTGGTCAAATTTGATCATTTATTTATATTCATTATTATATTGGAAATCTTATGATATCAATTATTCAAAATTTTTTTTTATTTTTATCATAAATATATTAACTTTTTATGATAAGAAATAAATTTACCAATAAATAAATAGCAAAAGTAATTTAAAATTATTTTCTACTTTGTAGTGATTTTGAAGTAGGTTTTTTTTTTTGTTAAAAAGTTTTTATTTCTGTCTTTTTAGAGAAAATTAAATATTTTCAAAAAGTGTATAAATTAATTAAACACCAATTATTTATGCTCATTATATGGAAAATGCTTTTCTGTCGTTTCTTATTCTGTTCTTTGTCAGTATCTTTATCAGTACCTGCTCTTGTATTTTTATCAGTACCCCAATGTCAATATTGACTGAAATATAGTGTGTTTATAATAGTGACACGCCTCTTTGTCGAGAATATCACACTCTTTGTCATAGTGTTTTCAATAGTTCTACCCATTCTAACAATGAATTTTATCACCCTTAAGTCAATATTATGCAGTTTTTTACACACTGCCACACCCCTTAGTCGAATAACGCCCAATTCCTTGGTAGTAATTTGTAATAATTGTGCCTACGTCTGTACTTTTTCAGTTAGTAGTGTCAGTATTCGATTTAGTGTTTTCTAATATTTGTCGAATGACGCCCACTTTATTGACAATAACTTGTTATAAGTGTGCCTACCTCTGTACTAAATATCAGTACTCTAGTGTCAACATTATTCGAGATACAGTGTGTTTTAAATATTGCCACACCCCTCTATCAAACAACGCCCACTTTATTGAATTTAATTTTTTATAATTGGCCCTACCTCTGTAGTAAACTTTAGTATTCTAGTGTCAATATTATTCGAGATACAGTGTGTTTCATATATTGCCACACCCCTTTATTAAACAACGCCCACTTTATTGAAATTAATTTTTTATAATTGTGCCTACCTCTGTAGTTAACTTTAGTACTTTAGTTGTCAATATTATTCGAGATACAGAGTTTTTATAATATTGCCACACCTCTTTGTCGACTTACGCCCACTTAATTGACCGTTATTTTTTATAATTGTACCTACCCTTGCATTTTTGCTGTGAATTTTATTGACTCTAGTACTCTAGTGTCAATATTTACTGGGATACAGTGTTTTTCTTATAGTGACACGCCCCTTTATCGAATACCGCCCACATTACTGGCAGTTATTTGTTATATTTGTACCTACCTTTGTACTAAATTTTAGTATCGTAGTGTCAATAGTAATCGATATACAGTGTTTTTTTTTAATATTGCCACTCCCCTTCTCGAATAACGCCCATTGTTTTTTTTTACAAAAATTTGTAGTAATTTTTCCTACCCTTGTAATAAATTTCTGTACCCTAGTATCAATAATATTCGAGACACAGTAATTCTCTTATATTGCCACATCCCTTTGTCGAATAACGCCCACTTTTTTGATAGTAATTTTCAATAATTGTGCCTACCTCTGTACTTAATTTCAGTACTCTAGTGTTAATTTTCTTTGAGATACAGAGTTTTTTTAATATTGCCACACCCTTTTTTAGAATTACGCCCACTTAAGTGATCGTCATTTTTAATATTTGTGCTTGCCCTCGTAATTGTACCTTGAATTTTATTACCGTTGTGTCAATATTTACTTTAATAGACACGCCCCTTTGCCGAATACCACCCACTTTCATAAACGGGCACCTCCGCGTTGATAGTCTCTATATGTTGACAAAAAATTACGGCAATCAGGCAAGTACTTTAGGAGTCATCGATGTACATACATTCACAAAAAAAAAAAAAAAAAAAAAAAAAAAACAGAGAAACCAACCCACTTGAGAACCTCCTCCTTTTTGAAGTCGGTTAAAAATGGCATTTCTTAATTTTTTTGAAATTCTTCTCTCATTCTATTCAATTTCATATTACCTAGATTGTGGTGATCTCAGTTTAGCGAGTTGAATGTGGAACAAGCTCAGGTCCGTACCTCCATTAGTGTTTAAAGTTGACGCCTCCCGTGTTGGCTCAATTCAACTTGCAATGTTGCTTGCAGTCAAATTTCTAGAAAATAAACTCCAACAAAGCGTTTCCAGGATTAGTATCATGATAATAATAAAATTATCATGATAATTAATACCATTTTCTTATATCCAATGTCCTTCAAACAATCGACAGTGTTCGTTCTAATAGGTCGATTTTTTATATGACTTACCTTCAGAAATACTTCTTCGAAAAACAATTCATACACAAACCTGTTTCATTCGATGGCCCTGATGGAAAAAGGGAATGAATACCTTGATCAAAATGTGTTCACCTTGATCAAATAATGAACTTTATGCATAATTTTGACTTTTTTATAGCCAAAGCGTATTCAATGCTAATCTTCTTAAAAAGAAACTCAAAATAATTTTCAAATCCTTATGCCATCAAAACCCCTCACTCATATACTCATTACTTTTAAGGCCACAATTGGAATACTGCTCTACTGTTCGGAATCATTTTTTGTCTTCATCACGTGAATAGAATTCAATCTATTCAAAGAAATTTTAATAGGTATATGTGGAAAAAGTTAAATTGGAACCTACCCTCAATTCCTTGTCATTGTATTTCATGTGCACTTATAATTCCTTCATCCGCTTGAAATAAGGCATAGAGTTTTCTCTGTAATGTTGATATGGAATCTGATTCACCACAATATAAATTGCCCTTTCCATCTCGTCATATCTTAAGCCAATTCCATTTCAAGGAGACTGACCAAAGAACGAATTATAGTACGAGTATAAAAACGAAATCTTTATATGTCGTTAAGCTCACATTAGATCTGATATTTAAGCATTTATATTATTTTTGAACTATGAGTATTAAAGGTTAAAGGTATACCCTAAAGTATTACTCAAAGACGTTTCATGTGCCTGAAAAAAACTGTAAAAAAGAACTCAAACAAACAGCGATGTAAGGCGTAATTCTACGTAAAAACTAAGTTTATCTTCTTCTTCTGTGTCTAAAAAATTTCTATCGTTTCTATAGTTGAATCGTTTATTTCAGGAACAACGTAAGTCACTCAATTTGAATTTTTCAGGAATCTATAAAAACTGTGTAATTCTCAAAAAAGTTGTGTTTTAGTAAAAAACGACGACTACGAGACATTGCTTTAAGAGGAAGAAGTACACTGATGTGTGTGCATTTTACTCAGATTGTGGGTCTACCTTTAAAGAAGAAAATGTTATTATTGTGCTATATTGTATACAAGTTGTGCTGTAATGTGTGGTAGAAAGTTTCTAAAAAGTGAACTTTTCTCAAAAGATATAATAAATATTTTCTTTTTGAAATGTTTGTTCAAAAGTTAGTTATTTTGCTGCAATATGTCTAGAGAGATTGAAAAACTTCCATTTTTGTGAATTTTAAGTTCAAAGATAATGTTTACAAGATTTCATTTCCACTCAAAACCGTGGTTCTGCGTTGAATTTATTTTAATTTCATAGAAATTTGAGACTAGTACAAATTTTGTCTTCCACAAAACAGCACATTTTAACATACCGCGAGCACATTTCAGCCCATATTAAAATTTTTGCTTTGTATTTAATCAACAATTTAAACTCTAAATTCTAGCTATTGCTTAAAACTTATTTTGAAAACTCCTCGGCACTTTTCAGAATGAACTTTTCGGAACTTACAGCAGGACTTCGTTATTATCTGTAATTTTTCTCCATTCTATTTGATTTCTTTATTGTTTTTGTTAAGTCATCTGCCTGGCGCGCTGCCACAAACAAGTCAATTAGCAACATGTTTGTTTGCGTCATGATGACAAACAAAATACATAGCTAGAATGTATTAATGAAGTTAACAACAAGTAAGCCATATGCAAAAAAAATGGCTTAATTTGCATGTCTGCAACGAATTTGTGCGTATGTGGCCGCCCAGTAGTGAGCCAGCAACAGTCCCTGCCATGAGTGTAATCATCAGCAATAACTAAAGAACTATTTGAAGCAGCAATAACAGCATAATTATAGCTGTTGTCGAATTGCAAAAATATACTTAGCTTATTTTTCAAAGTACCGTTTTTGTTTCAGCTTTTCTGATATTCAAACCATTACTTTTAGTGCTCAAAGAAAGCCAATAAAAAAGCCTCAAGTCATGCTTTGCCAAGTATGTGAGCTCCTTTAATTATACAGTTACAGCCACATTAACAACTGAATCGAATCGTATGTGCTTGTCTTAAAGCACAATCACTGATGATAATGTTGATGATGATGTTGAAAACAAACAAGTCAACAACTTAATGTCGTGATGACAATTCATATGTGAACCACATGTTAATGAAATGCTATCCTGGCATTAAGCATTAGGCATCCTTGTTAAGCAGTACAAGTTGTTATTGTTCTTGTCAAAATGTCATGTCATCTGTCGGTCTATCTTTCAACGCGGCAATATTTAACAATTTCATTAGGGTTAAATTATTGAAATATTGTTACTGTTTGATTGAACTTGTAAGTGTACTGGTTATATTTTTGAGTTTTTTTATTAAATTTGTTGTGAATTTGCCACATTTATCGATGTTTCAATTGATTGCGAAGGGTTGTTTTTTTTTTATTTCTTGCTACGTACATGTGGTTGATTTGAAAATTCAATTCAGCTGCTCGTTTGACCGCAAAATTATGCCCAAAAAACATACCCTTTTTCACAATCGATTTGCTGCTGCCTGTCGTTCAGCGCTGCTGGCTAGAATTTAAAGTTGAATCGAATTGCATTGCGTAGAAAAATATTGAAACGTAAATGGTTGAGTAATTGAATTCTTTTGCAATTTTCTAAACGGTTCTTGAAAATTATGCTACAAGCTGATTGCAACATAAATTTGAAGTTATCAGCAACCTTAACTTAGTTTAGATTTAAGATATCTTTTGAAAGTTTTTAAAGTCTTTTTATTCAGTTATGCAGCTTCCCTCAGAGGGTCAAAAACAAGCGATTGTGACTGCGTGGATTTGAATCTAACGACTGACACTTATTTTTTAGCAATTTTTTATTATTTGGAATGATTTTTTATTAATTTTTATTATTGTTTCTATTTTTCAAATTATTTTATTATTTGTTTTTGTTTATACAATCGAAAATAAATTTTTTGCCAATGAACAAATTTTGCCAGCGAAAATCCAGGACACCAAGGTTCAAATCCCACGCCCGACGCTTATTTTTCTTATTTTTTATCAATTTTTATTATTATTTAAATTGTTCGAATTATTTTATTTTAAATTTTTTTCATACATTTTTATGAATAAAAAGTTTCATTGGCTGTGAGATTCAAAATTCTTTCATTGCATAAAAAGAATTTTATTTCATATTAAATTTTTGTGGAATAAATGCACAACAATAATAAAATTATTTGAAAGATATAAATAATAATAAAAATAAAAAAAAAACTATTAAAAAATTATTAACAAAAAGTGTCGGTTGTGTGATTCGAACCCTGACCGCCACGATCTTTGCAGACAAAATTCGTTCATTGGCAAAAAAATTGCATTTGTGCCGAATAAATAAAAACAATATTAAAATAATTTGAAAAATATAAAAATTAATAAAAACTTGCTTAAATAAATGAGTGTCGGTCATGGGATTCCAACCTATGCTGCCACGACCGCTACAGGCAAAATTCATTCATTGGAAATCGGGTTTTTGTTTTGTCAGACCTGGTCTAATCAAAATGGGTTTATAAATAACCAACAGTCCATGGTGAGTACTTTATAAAAAAAATTTTGTTTGCAGTGAATAAAAATTGATTAAGAAATAAATCTTGTTATATCTTTTTATTTATAAGTTTATAAAAAACAATTAATAAATGAAACAAAAATTATTTGAAACATATTTATCCGTCGCAAAATTTTTGAGGTTTTGGGCACTTTTAAGTCCAGCACAACTTAACATCTTAACCCTCCGGTAGTAGCGTCGGGAAGAGACTCTTTGAAAATTCCGGCCTTGAAGCTTGACCAACTGGGAGCATCACACGTCGGGGCCGCTTGTACTTTACAACTAGGGTTTTATATGTTGACAGCCCTGGTCTGCATTTTTTCAAACTAAAACTAGAAATATTTTTGTTCTTAATTTTTTCGGTTTTTTTATGACTTTGCTTTGTTCGAAGTACAAGAAACCGGTGGTTTAATTATTTAAAAAAAAATGTTGTTTCAACAACTATAACTTTTTTATCAGAATTAAGTTATTTGTAATTTTTTGCGCAAAAGCGCTAAAGACTACGATGACATAGTCACCTGCGATATTGTTTTTAAACTTTATGTTTGGATTCCAAAAAATACCCAAATTGTAAATTCGTAAAAATACCCAAATTGGAAATTTAGAAAATGGCACACTTGTAGTGAAAAATTTAATATGAAGTTACTAGACGTTATCATACAAAATTTTGGTTTTTGTTTAAGCGTTGTTGTGGTGACAGTGGCATGCAGTCAAGGCGACAGTTCGATTCCCAGTCAAGGCGAAAAGTTTTTTCAATAAAAGATCGGTCATCATCTCTCGGCAGACAATTGCTAACCTCAGAGAGTAAATAATGCCATGTAAAGCTTCTGGAGAACACAAACTTTAGCCATTCGGAGTCGGCATAAAACACGTAGGTAGTGTCCGACCGAATATTCGGTTTCGGTTTCGGTTTCGGCCAGTTTCGGCCCTTTTAATCAGTTTCGGCTATTCGGCATCAATATGGCCGAAACCGAAACCGAAACCGAATATTTGATCGGACACTACTAATTCGGTTCTTACATATATTTCAATGGTAGATGTGAGTTCGCTTTCATCAAAATTTTTAATGGTGTTAAGTAGAACGTGAAATTCAGTCATTTGATTGACCGTGTGCGTTGGGTCCAGCACAAAACGATAAATGCAGATTATTTTTTTTAGATTATAATATTAAGTTATTTAACTTTAAATACTAAAAAGTTCCTTAAAGTGATATTAAAATGATCTCTTTATTTATTATTTTAAAGTTGAACATTAATATTCAAATATTTATATTAATATTCATAAAAATATCTTGAAATAGATTTAAAGTGCTCAATAGTCAAAAAGCTTTTTAGAGATAAAATGTTTAAAATTTTGTTATTCATAAAAATATTGTCTCAGCTTATTGTTAAAATAGGAACACTCTCAATTTGAAATGGGAACAGTGTCAAGAATGGTTCGTGAATTTGATAAATTCAATAACTTTTTGTTTATTTGTCACAATTTTATCAATACTTTGACATGCAAACAGTCAAAAAATTGTTTAATCTATGTTCTTCTCTGAAAATATTGTCACTTATAATTTTTATTTTCAATATTTTGAAATGTTTTGCCATGTTTTCATATTTTTTGAAACAGTTTGAAGTATTTTTGACAATATTTGGGCTCACATTAGAGTAAAAATTTTTAAAAGGCTTTATCAAGGGTTTATTGAAGGTTACTCATTTAAGAAGCCTTTATAAGAGATTTTTGTCGTTATTGGACGTTTATGGATACTGTTTTTGAAATTTTTTTTGTAAAGGCTTTATAAGAGGTTCGTAAATTTTTATGAATAAAGGCAAAAGAATATTTATCGAATATATACCTACGTTATTATAATCTGTTTCAATTGTTATGTTTTTGAAAGCTTTTAACTAAAAAATTAAACTAAATAAATTGTTTTTAAAACAATTTTCATGTAGACATTCAGTTTCGGTTTCGGTTTCGGTTTCGGCCGAATATTACAAAAATGGCCGAAATTCGGTTTCGGTTTCGGTTTCGGCCAAAATTTTGGTTTCGGTCGGACACTACACGTAGGTCCAGTTCTCGGTCAATGTGTAAATTAATTTAATGACATACACAACACAATTGATCAGAAGAAGCTCGGTCAAAGTCCTTTCAAGGGCTGAAATGGCCAATTTGTTTTGTTTTTGTTTTTTTTTTGTTGTTATAGAAAATATTTCAACAACATTTCATTGCAATTTTTTAAAATTTATTACAATCAGAAAGAAAATATAGCCTGTTTCAAAAGAGAAGAACATTTTCGCGCATGTTTGAGAATAAGAAAATAATTTTGAGAGCATTCTTCATTATGATTGGTCGACATTAAAAAAAAATTGAATATTCTCTGAGCAGAAAAATAAATGAAAAAAAAATTAATGTATATTCCTGAATTTTGTTGTTCATCGCAACTGCGCTGCGGAAGTACTGAATTTTATTTTTCGAAATCAACCAATCAAATTTGAAAAAAAGGGGGCGTCAAAAAATAATTTGTTAGCCGAAATTTCACTTCACAATTTTTTCTTGAGAAAATAATTTATTTTTTATGGAATTTGTATTTGATTTCTCTCTCAAGATGCAGGTTGCGGCAGGACGTCGGTGTAACACCGTACTTGTGCGATCATTTGTTCTGAATGTTTGCGCATTTAAATATATAGAAAAATAGTAAAAAACACTCAAAAAAATCATAAAGTTCATTAAAGTTCTAAAAAATTTTCTAGCTTGCTTAAAATTGAATTAAAAAAAAAAATTTAATATTAAACAAGTAAAGAAAGTCTAAAGTCGGTCTAGGCCGACTATGAAATACCCTAAACCCACTTTTCAAAAACAAAAAATTTTTATTGTAAATGGGCGTCTCCAAGGGCGGATGAAGCCTATCTATACTATTATATAAAATTGAAGTGGAAATATTAAGTGCACCAATGACTCCAAGACTACTGGACCGATTTTTATGAAAAAAATTTTAAAATATCATATTTGTGCTACAGAATGCCATAGGTGGGGTTTAGTTAAGAAAATTTAACAATAAATATATTTAATTAAGTTGTTAAGTTTTTTAGGAAATTACCACCGATGCTAAGCATTGCTTGGTCGCTTGCTTTTCACGCGTCTGTGTTACGAGAGTTTAAACTACATGTTGCTATCAACCCTTCTCTTTAAAGTTTATTGATCTCGCTCTCCAACTCATTCGAAGAGTAACCAAAAGCAGTTGGCTCTCTTTGACGTGATGGGAATACAAGTTAAATAAACCTTGCTGTGCTGTTATTGCTGTAGAATGATGAGCTGCAAACCAATGTGTGCATATTTGTTTCGCCGCATGCAATTTCTTTACACATATTATTATTGTAGTTTTCCAATTTTTTAATATTTCAAAATGCGGCATTCACAAGTGTGATAGCATATTTTGTATAGATTAAAGATAAATTAAAAGTTTGAAAAATGAAGTGTTCGTATTTCCCTTAACTACAAATAAATGCCTCGACGTAAAACAAGTTTGACAAGTTTAACAGAAAATGCAAGAGCGATGTTCCGCGCTAGGAGAGCAAGAGCAGCGACTCAAAGAGAAAATTGTTGGTAAATTTAGCATGCAATTATTTGCTTTCACGACTGCAATCGGAGTGAGGAAGTGGCGTAGCTAGGGTTGCTGGCACCCGGGCCGGAAACTAAATTGTGCACCCTTTAAGAAGGTTATACTTAACCTCATAAAAGCAATGCTTAAAAAGTACTACGAAATTAATATAATTTTTTTAAATAATAATTTGCTGTTATGATTATTTTGTTTAAGTGCAAATGAGTAAACAGATATATTCAAATTCATTGTATTATTTATAAAAGTCGGTAACAATATACAAAATTAATCTCATCGATATTAATATATTTGATATCATTTGAAAATTAATTTGGTAACTTATACAAAACTGAAAAATTTTCCGCAATCAAGGAATTTTTCAAAAATGTTTTGTTTACACCCAGGGAAAAATGAGGCAAAATTTTTCAACACGGCTCCTGTCAATCTAACATGATAATTTTTACTAGCAAAACAACAACGATTTTTAAAGATTAACACTGTATTATGCAGTGTTAAAAAATAACATGAGTAAAGTGTTGATTTGCTTATTGCATCAGTATATAAAGTAAAGACAGTGCGAATAATGTTTCTGTTAAGCGAATTACGTGACAAAATCCCCCTTTTCTGAATGTTCTGTTCAGCAGAAGCCATTTTATGTGATTTTGCGCTCTGCACAAACGTTCATTTAACAGACTTGAATTATTATGTAAAGTGTTAATTATTAACATAACTAATCGTGTTGAATTTCAATAACATGATTTAGTGTTACAAAAGTGTTATTTTTACAGGATTTTTTTTTCTGGGTGTACGCAAAATTTTGACTAGCAATAGTGAGTAAGTCCCCAAAGATCTATTTTGAATAATTTTGCATAATTGAGGAAAAAATAGGACCGGGAAGTAAAACGTTAACAAATTTTCCCTCAGTGACCCTGAATAACTAACAATTTAAATGTTTTTTCGAAATAAATCCACGTCTTCTATATAAAAATTAAGTGAAAATTAGAAAAAATATTAAAATTAAATTAAAAAACTTTTTTTCTAATTTTTATAAATTTCTTTATAGTACTCTTTATACATTTTAGCTTCGACTTTAATAGACAAGACTGAGGTCTGTAACATTTGACTGCCTTATTCTCGACCATAAATATCACAATATCACAGTGATAACAAATTGATATCAGAAATTTGTTTCATAGTCATTATCTACATAATTCCAAAAGCAAACTTGCTCTGGGAGAACAAGGTCAAGAGTTATGAAAATTAGAATAATTTTTAGAATAGTTTTTTCTTAAAAACTGTATTTTTGACAGTTTTTGTTAGTTGATTTGAACAGAATAATATGTATTTTAGTAAATTAAAGGAATTAGGAAACCATCTTAGAGTTTTAAATAGACATTTTCAAAATAAATTGAAAATACATCAGAACGCCATAAAATTGTTATAAAACGCCATTTATTTAATTTAAATACAAAATGTAATGAATTTTAATCAATTTCATTTTATTTTTTAGAAATTTTGAAGTAAGTAATAAATTGAGCTTTTAAATTGTTTTATGTAACAGGACACCGAAAAACATATTACTATTAAAAATTGTGTTCTAGCAGGTTATGAGCTGCAAATAAGGTTTGTTTGTCGATGTATAGTCTTAGAACTTAGTAATCACAAATTTATAAAGTATATTTTTATTCCTGACATTAATGACACGAGCACGTTTTTCTAAAAAGCTCTGGAGAAATGTATTGCTGGAGAACATCCCAGCAAAATCTTCGCTTACATATAATCGAAAAAGTAATCCAGAAAATTTCATTCATCGCTTACCCTCTCGCTTACTAAACCCATTATTTTTATATAGCCAGTCATTAGAGGTAATCGAAAGCCTGTCACTTGAAAAGATTAAGCGCTTAAAACGGTTGGTTTATAATTGATTTCACGAAATTAATACTTGAATAACAACTTTCAAGTTGATGTGAATGCATTGCCGTGAATTTATTACGGATTAAATTTAAGTTCTTGCATTAGCATTTATGTAATGCATTTTAGAATCGATTAAAAAACAAGACCTAACAAAAAATTTTGCTGGGATATTGGATGAAATGTCTACTAAACTAGCATGTTTGAACACTTTTTAAGATTAATATTTGAAGTACAAAAGCTTTTTTAAAAACTTTATGGAATATAAAGTGAGGAATATATACATAGGAATATACTTTAATTCATCACTTTAATGATGAATAAAAGACAAATAAAAAATAAAACCATTAAAAAATTATCTTCGAATTGCCCGAAGTCTTATATTTTTTTTCCAATTTTTCATATTTCAAACTCAGAGTACGTTTTATTTAACAAGAAAACAAGACTTATGTATGATCTTTCAATTGAACACATTAATTTTTGTATAAATTATGAAGGTTTTGAACTTCCAATACAACGAACCCTTATTTAATGTTGTTGACTCTATATTGCGAACATTTAAAATTGTAGGTATTCTATTTAACAACATTTGCTTCTCTGAGATCGCTTCGTTTGTTTTTGAACTTGTAATAACATTAATATGTATTTACTTATCTTATTCTCAAATAGTCCCTTCGGGCTAATATACATATTGAAGGGTTTCCTTTTTAAAAAAACATTATAGGAATGTATTGACATAATCTTGGATTTTTCATTTGGAGTGTGAACAGATTTTAATCAGCAGCTTTCTAAACATTTAATAATACCTAAAACAAGTTCAAAAATTCAACTTTATTGGAGTGCATAACTAAAACAAAAAATGTAAGGATATTTGTTTCAAGTTGACAAATTTATTAGCTTTGTTATATGATAAAAAACTCGAAAAAAGTATTCCGATTTAATGAACTTTTCGATTTACCGAACGACCCTGGACATTATATCTTTCGTTAAACTGGAGCACCACTGTACGACAAATCTCAAATCATGAAAATTATTTCATTATGGACTTTAAAGAGATTTGCAATAAAGAGACGGCTGTAATCGTGTGGACAAACGAATGAACAGATAGACAGACGGACATGGCTTAATCGACTCACGGTGGTGAAAAAAATTTTGTGACAAAATTATTGTGCCCGCTACGCTTTGCGGGTGGAGTATAATAAATATTTAATAAAAAACTTTGAAAAACGTAGAAGTAGATTATGGTAAACCAGTCGGTACAGCAGAAAAGCAGATTTTTCTTATTTCTGATAATGCCAATGAATCAAAAAACGTTGTTAATACTGAAGTATTAAATAACTTAAATTAAAATATCTTCACTTTATTATCATTATACTATTTAATATAATTTGCTTTCAAATACAAATAATATGCAAATATTTTAACTTTTCTAATTATTAAAATTTTTCAAATATACAAAGGTATTATTGATAAAGAGAAAATGTCCGTGGCGTAGCCTCGGACGACTGTGGCCTGCTAGTATTTTATATGCATTTAAATATTGATGAAAAATTTACACATACCAAGTTTTATTCCTGTAGCTCACAGTTAATGCCTTTATTGTGCTTTCGCTATGGGAAGTGGGCGTGTTCATGGACGGATTACTTCCAATTTTTGAACACACCTTAGTTTTGGTATAAAATACATGCATACCAAATTTAATTTCTCTATGACAAACATAACCTTATTTATTGAGTTTAAAACTTTTTGGGTTGTATGGGAAAAAGGCGTGTCCGTAGGCGGATGACGTCCATTTTTCAAAACCATCTTTGTCTTGTCATAAAAAACATACGTGCCAAATTTTAGCTCTGTAGGTTAAACAGAGGCTTATTTATTGCGTTTTCAATTTTTGGGTTGTATGGGAGGTGGGCGTGTCCGTGAGCGGAAGACGTCCATTTTTCGAAGACATCTTTGTGTTTGTATAAAACACATACATATCAAATTTTATTGTTGTAGGCTTATTATGAGCTGAGTTATGCAGTTTTCAATTTTCGCGTTGTACGGGAGGTAGGCGTGTCCGTGGGCGGATTCCAAAAATATTCAGTAGTGCAGATCCTTGGGTCCATGTGACCATGTGTACCAAGTTTCATCCAATTATCTCAACTCCTTCTTCTTATCCTGTGTATACGGACAACACACAGACGGACAGACGGACGGACGGACGGACGGACGGACGGACGGACATGGATAGCTCGACTCACGTGGTGACGCTGATCAAGAATATATATACTTTTCTATACCGGACTCGCTTCGTTCTATGCGTTACAAACGTTTGCACAAAGTTAATATACCCTGATCTTTCAGGTTTAGGGTATAAAAACGAGTAAAAAATCATACTATAAGTTTGTCATCAACATCCATTATAACAGCACCTACATATCTCGTGTTTTTGAAAAATCTTCCTTCATTTGAGTTCCCAAATCTGGACACCACAATTGACAGAATTTCTTAATAACAAATTTTAACAGACACTTAAAAACTTCTACACTCAGAAAAATAACAACTGTAATATTAACAGTCGGCTGCTGTTATTTCAAATGTTAGCTTGAATGATTTGCGTTTAAGTTAAAAGTTTTCTTTGTTGAATGAACGTTTCAAAGTATTTTTGTGCTATTTAAATGATCTGTTTTTGTTGAAAAGTCTGTCTTCTCTAAGTAATAGTTTTTAAATGTGTTTTGCTATATTTATATTATAATTTATATATTTATATTATCGTTGGAAGTGTGCTACACTGTCATGCTGAGAACGTGGGTTCGTATCCTAGCTGTGTAAGTTACAAAAATTTAAATTTAATAATTGAAATTTTAATTCTGTTTCATTAACTGTTTGGTCAAAAAAAAAACCTTCAAAATAAGTTTGTTTACAATCTTGAAAAAATTTGTAAATATCATTTTTTATTCAAAAAGAAAAAAAAATACTTGTTTGTATTGTCAGTATTTTAACGTGGGTCAGTCGAGTACTTGATGCACACATTAGCACACTCGGCTAAACTGGAACTTTCAAATCAGTAATAAAATTTCGATAAGTAACTTACGTATTTATACGTGTACCATGTTCTTTAGATCGTGTTTGAAAGTTTCAAACTGCTGATTTGAAAGTTTCATATGTTGGATGATATTTACCAGTGAAATTTGTTATTTCAATCCATGATTTGCTTGATATACACGCATTTTTTCTCTGAGTGTTTATTAAAAAAAATGTTTTCATAGGAAATAGGCCTAATTAAAATTCTTGTGAATATAGATGAACACTAGAGTGCATCGAAAATCTGATAACCAATGTCGATGCCAAAATTAAATATTAGTTATAAATTAAAACATTTGAATTGTTAGTTTTAGTGGTTTTAACCAATTTTGGATTCCCTCGAATTGTATTTTTGAACACCTTTTTGTACTGGAGACCCAATAGTGGGTCCGTTGAAATTCTGTTGAAGACTATAGCTTAACAACTCGACATAAAAGTGTATGGCTTGTATGAGAGAAATCTTATCTTCAATTAAGGTACCGAAATTAAATAGTTAATACAAAATCCTTTCGATTGCTATACTTCTTTTTGGTCTGAAGCAATTTTGGCGTACCCCGAATTGTATTTGTGAGCAACTTTTGTTCTTTGAAGGGTTTAAAAAAAAATAAAAATATACGTTTTTAAGATTATAATACTAATCAACTATTTATGAAAACTTTTATTTATTATATTTTGAAATATTAGGCTTATGGTATTTCAAAGTCGGGCTGGACCGACTTTAGAGTTTCTTTACTTGTTTGATGCACAAAATAAGTAATAAACATGCTATTTCAGTCCTGAATACAATTTTTACCCGATAAAATAAAATTTTGAAAAAATCAAAAATTAAGTAGGCGCAAATTTCTACCAAAGGCAAAGAACGTAGAATATTATTTTTCCTCAAATTTTCATCTTCAATTAGTGTGGTTTGTGTTAGAAAAGTTTGGATTCAAATATTATATGTCATGATATACAAATGTATTTATATTTAAAAATAACGTGCAATTTTTTATTTGGAAGTTTGGATTCAAATATTATATGTCATGATATACAAATGTATTTATATTTCAAAATAACGTGTACTTTTTTATTTTCAAATCAATTTCTTAATTAATTTTTTGTTTTTGTTACAAAACCGGAAAAAAAGATTTTGAATCATAATTTTAACTTCGTTTTTTTTAAATGTCGGACATTTTTTTGTGTTAATTTTAGAAATGAATTTTTGTTTATTATAAAATCTCTTTAGACTTATCGATAAAAAAAATTATCGATATTTTTTTTAACATAGTGAATATTTCATTGAAAATTGTACTGTTTTGAACAAAAGTTATGCCAAGAAAAATACAAGGTTTAATTTTTCTCTCAATCATGAGCAAAAATTATTTGGATTTCAGATAAAGCTGTTCACTGTGACCATATTTTTTTAAAGGGTCTCCGAAAAACAGGTTTAAATATCTTAATTGTCAGAATTCAAAAATGAATTTTAAAAAATATTATGTGAACGTGCTCTTATGTGCTCTTAAGTTTGAGTAAAATAATTTTTGTTTTATAATATAATAGCAGAAGTATATAGTAGTTACCCCTCGAACCCCTGTAACCACATAAATTCTCACAGCTAACAACTGCCAGATATTTTTAAAAAGTATCTTAAGGGGAGAAATGACATTGGCCTTTTTTTAAAAATTCTCAATATTTTGTATTTAAGTAAATATTCTTAAGATTCTAAGAAAAAAAAATTCATGGAAAAATTTCTACGGGTTTAAAAAATACAGCCGGATTAGTGAGAGAGCATTATGAATTTTAACCTTTTTTTTCTTTGTTTAAACTTTGAACGCTTTTATCTCGAAACCATGTATTTCATACTGGTTGCGGCACTAGCGGGTTCATTTTTTGACGAAATTTTTTTTTTTTTGTATTTTTTTAAACTTGATTCGCTATCGTATGACACGAGCTTTTTTTAAAATTTTTTTTCGATTTTTTATGAATTTTTTTTTTGAAGTCAATATTATTTCGAAAAAACCTACTATCAAATTTGGAAACTCACCAAAAATTGAAAAAAATTTTAAAAAAAGCTCCTGTCATACGATAACTTATTTTGTTAAGATTTAAAAAAGTAATTTTTTTCCAGATCGGACAATTTTTGCGAAAAACCACGAGGCCCGTTTTTTTCTCTGCCGCCAGTTTGGAGCTCTATAAAACCATGTTGGAGTGAAAAAAATATTTTTTTGAATTTTTTTCTTGTAACTTGTTCAATTCTCTACAATAATAATTTTGAATAATGTTTGTTTTTGACTGAGTTATGAATTTTTAAAAAAAGGTCTGTTTTCTCTGCCGCTAATGTTATGTGCCACCTTAAACTAAATTTAATTTTCTTTCACTTATCTAGTAGCTCATCTTTGACTCTATATATTTCTGACTAAAGGTCCTGAACTGATTAATTCAATCTATTTTATGTTATAGGAAGTTTTCAGTTGACAATAATTCTTGGTGCTTTGAACCGCTCAAACGGCTTATCAGTAGCTGCCAACATGTATGCACACAGTTACAAACATAAAACAAACGCTCACTCACACTATCTTACCGATCCATACAATCAACTGCAAGCAATAAGGATATCAATCCGCCAGGACTTCATATGCTAATAATAAAGATACGGCTGCACAATTTTTCCAGGCCATAGAAAACGAAACGATTTTCTTTTTGTTATGATAAGAAAAAAAAAACTAAGAAGTAGGGCTGAAAGTAAGTATAAAAAAAAATATCTACTAAGAATAAAGAAAAGAAGAAAAAAAAACATCAACACAAAATATGAACTCGAATGAAAAACAAATTTAAAAATAAAACACATGCAAAGAAAAAAAAAAAACACATCAACAAAAAGAAGTAGAAAGCTAAGAAGCAAGCAAAGGATATGTGGATGAAGCAGGCTCATGTGAATAAATGCTTGGATGACTGAAGATGCGTTGTGGCTGAACACAGTTGAGTAACGCCGAATTGGATTGTATTAAGTTGAGTTCAGTGGCTTGTGGAGGAGGGAGGAGGAGGGCAGGGTGTGAGGAGTTTGAGTAGGCTGGCAGGTGGCAGCACTTTGGTGATGGTTCCTGTTTTTTTTTTCTCCCCCAAAACGCACAATTATTGTATCAAAGCATATTTTCATTCTGGTAGAACGAATTTTATGCTTTTTCAATAAACATTTATCCGATTTGCTATGTGCTGCGTGCTATTTGTTGTTGTTGTTGTTGTTGTTGTTGTTTTGGGTGGATGCTTATGCTTTGGTGGGGGTTGATATATGTTGCGCATTTCTTAAAAATATTTTGCTGGAATTGTAGAAAAAAAAATATATATAGCTTTTAACAACAAAAACAACAACAACAATAATAAGCACAACAATCGGCAATCATTCATGCGTTCGTTATTCCATTATCCTGCCACAGGCGTTGCCTGTGCTGTGCCCTTGTCTTGCCGCCTAAGAGTTGTGTTTTTTTTTTTGCGTTTTGCTTTTGTTTTTTTATGCAAACATAGAAATGTTTTCAAAGGAAACAGAAAAAAAAAAAATTAACTGAACCAAATGAAAATTTTACGCATACCAGGATAATCAAAATAAAAATGGACCAAAATCGTCAAAGCTGGAATATATGAGCATCAATGAGCTGGAAATATTGTGTTTATCGTTTCCGCAAACACACAGACACACTTCATTTAATTTTTTTCTTTGCAAGCCTTTTTGAAATTTCAAATTTTTCAAATCTCTGTATTGGCCATTTATGAATTCGAGCTTATATGTATGTTGTTGTTGTTGTGTTATTTCGATTATTTCTTTGTTTGTTTATTTGTTTGTTTGTTGGCTTGTTTGAAATTTTAATTTAGCATGAAATGAGTAGAATTTGTAAATTATCAATTTTATTGAATGCTGATGGCAAAAAAAAAAGAAAAGAAAACGAAAAATCGCAGCACGCTTTTAGGCATAGATATTTTAGATATGTTTTTTATGCTATTTAATTAATTACGGGGGAATTCGTAAATTAAAAACAAAAAATTAGAATTGATGGAAACATTTCAGATAATAATGCAACTGACTGTTTTTAGCGTTAGATTAAGAAAATATACAATATTAACTTTTTGGGATGAAAACAAAAATCAATACTTGAATCTTAAAAAAAAAAACACTCACTTACATCAACTTATTTTCTTTTTGAACAAAACTTTTATGCATCAAAAAAACCACCCCATAGCAACCGACACCGCTCAAAATGTATTCCCATGAAGTATGCTTACTTTTCTTTTGGTGTAATAATTATTTCAATTCAATATTTTACACTCAAATACCTGCAGGATATATAATTACAATATTTATTAACAAAATAACAAAAACAAAAAAGCAAACAACAAGCAAATATTTGGCCCACCCATTATTACCAGTGGGTGGTAATAATACTGATGCCTTGTCAGAGTGTTCAGGGTGGTGTTCGAGAATCTACTCTGCTCGAACATTAGACCAGCTCTTACTTGAGGTTTTGTATTTCTTGTAATGATTATGATGAGCATTCAGCTGCGCTGTTTTTGTCTAAAAACAAAAGCCTTAAATTACCACCAAAGGACCATCGAATCACACTCCTCTAGCGCTGTTCTTTGCATTCGCGCATAAATAGGCATAACTTGGCTCAAATATAATTACAAAGTCTTAAGTTGCGAAAATTATTATTTTAATTATTATTTTCATTTTCTGTTAAGAATTCCAAGCAAAAAGCTTTTGAAATTTTAATTTGCTCTGTGGGGGCACATTTGCAGTTATTGTGGTTGATTATGGTGGAAGGGGACATGATGGTTGGCGGCACTGAAATTGGCGCTTACAATGGCGTTGGTTGTTTGAACCCAATTAATAAGCTTTAGAAATATAAAAATGAAATGGTCTGACAAGAAGAAAAAAAAAATAAAAAAAACAAAGAAGCAGAAGGAAACCTATAAAAATTACTAAGATATATTGTGCTAGTGGGTGACAGCAAAATGTTATCTTCAGCTTGTTAAAAAAAATAGCATTTGAAGCATCTTCACTACTCACTGTTCAACGCTCCCATACAGCAATTGGACATTGGAACTAGAAGCAGTTGACGTAGAATCATAAAATTTTGTGGAAAAAAATCTTAGGATAAGAGAAAATTTGATATATTTTACCAAAAAAAAAAGTAAATATCTGGGATAGAGCAAAATTGGGTATAAAAAGTATGGCATAAAAATGAATCACATCAGTTTACTAATAAGTCTTCCTCCCATTTAACCGAAATCAGTAATCTAGTATGTTTCCCTGAAAAATAATTCTGATAAAATTTGGTATGTATAGTTATTTTGTAGCCAAAGATATGGTATAAAAATGGTATAAAATGTTTTTTTTTTCGGTAGTGGAAGTTTTCCATTTGTTGTAGGGATCAAAAGATTTCAATATTATTTAATTTTTTTATTAAAGTAACGAATAAAAATAAATACATGTTTTCGTTAACTGAATTATAAAAAAAAAAAAAATTAAACAGTTCCGATAGTATCGTAAGTGTAGACGTAGGATTTTGTTTAAGTTGCAACCTCTTCTACTTTGTCTCTTTGGTCCGATTGTTTGGTCCATTTTGCATGTATTTTTTTTTTGATCTTCCGAAAATTAACAAATAAATCAATAACACTCAATTATAGACTTCTTATCGAAAGCAAAACAAAGAAAACGTTAAAAGTAAGCATGATAAAATGAGCAAGCAAAAAAAAAAAAAAAGCAAAATGTCAAATTTTTCTATCATTTCGGGAAGTTTGACAGGTTGAGCTCATTGACTTAGTTGAAAAGAAGGCGAAGCAAATGTACTTTCCATTGGTGCCACTTTCGTCTCTGTCCTTTATATAGATTGCGAGCTACAGTCACTTTAACTACTAATTTCAAAATAAAATGAAGACCCCGATTTAAAAAAAAACCTATGGTGACTATATCTCACGCTGAGCACATGTCCAATGCTTAGTTTGTGAGCTACACTTTCGCCTGTGTCATATGTGGGGGATTCAAATTAATTTGCATTAAAAACAAAAATTAGAATTTTACGCCATCTTTTGGGTGAAAGCATAAAACGAAAATAGATCCAACTCGTTTAAATCTAACCGGATTACAGACCCATTTCGTTAAGTTTGACAGTTTGAGTTCATTGACTTAGTTGAAAAGAGGTTGTGTTGACATCTCATGTTAAAATAGATCACTCATTTCTAAGTACCTAGTACATACAAGAAGTAGATACAAGAACCCAATGAAGAAGCCTGCGAATCAGTTCGTTTAAAACAAAAACAAAACAAGCAAAAACAACGAAACAAAAACAAAGAAAGTAGCAAGCATAGCATAAGCAGCTGATGATTGATTTTCTTATATAAACACATGCATTTTTCTTCTTACATTTTACTATGTTGTGGCTTTAATATAAAAGTTACAAAATTCAAAACTTAGATATTCATTAAGCAAACGATATGTCAGATATTTAAGTATATATATATTATCTTTGAATGATGAGTATTAAAGGCTGTAGGTATATCTTTAAGTATTCGTCAAAAAAGTTTCATGGCCTTGAAAAAATACGTAATTCTACGTCAAAATGCATATGACAAAATTCACTTCACGTTCATTCAGCCACCCATATGACGTGTCTATTTAACATTCATTGGATTTCTCCAGAAATCGAAACCTGAAATGTCAGGGTATATTAACTTTGTTCAAATCTACACTATTGAATATTTTTGAAATCCGCCTACCTCCCATACACTCAGAAAAAAGTTTTTCGGAATATGATAAAAAGGCATCATATTTAGAGAAAAATGGTATAGACTTTGCTCTAGAGAATGTTTTTCTCTAAATGTGATCCTGAAAATTCTCTAAAAATGATAAAAAGCTTCTATGAAATAGAAAAATATGTAAAAATATATCGTTTTTAGAGAAAAAGACTTTTTTATTTTTGAGAAAATATTTGTTTTTATTGAAGAAAATACTTCTCAGAGTGACTTTTTTATCAAAATAAAGGAAAAATTCCTCATTTTGAATAAATTTTTCTCTATAAATGAGAATTTTTTTGTGCGAGAAAAATACTTATCAGTATAAGAGACATTGAAATATTTCCATTTCCCACAAGTGAAGAAATATTTCTTCGAAATTGTGAAAATTTATTCTAATTTGAGAAAATTTTATTTGAAAAAGAGAAATTGTTATAATCGAAAATAGAGAAATTTTTTTACCGGAGATAGGTATGTGTTTTTTTCTCAGTGTACAACGCAAAAATTGAAAATCGCATAAATAAGATAATTATAATTAAAATACAACAATAAAATTTGGTATGTATACATTTTATATCAAAACAAAGGCGTCCAAAATTGATGTCATCCGCCTACGAAAACGCCCACCTCCTACACAAAGCAAAAATTGAAAACTTAATTTATAAGCTTATGTTTAAGATTTATTCGAAAAATGGGTGTCAACCGCCCACGAACACGCCCATCATTACTACAATCGTAAAATTAAAAACTCAATAAATACGTTTATGTTTAAACTACAGAGTTAAAATTTGGTATGTATCAGGGATGATATTTTGAGTGGAATAGTACTTTTTTGAGTACTATTGACTCTACAAAAGTACCCGAGTACCTTCTTGCCAAAAAAAGTACTTTGGTATATTAAAGAATTTTACTTGAAAAGAGTTAAAGAGTTGCCAAGAGTTAAAAAAAATCATTTTTGAAAATTAAGTCATAAACTTCTTGCCAAAATTCTCGCCCAGTCACGTATTTTTTGCCGTTGATTTTAGAAACGTTCCTAGAACAAGAACTTTTTTTAAAAAAAAAGTCGAACATTTTCATTAAAACTCGCTATATCTTTGGCCAGGCGGTAAACATTAGAAATTTTTTCGATTAGATAGTAAGATCTCTTCAGTGCTAATATTTCCAACCATTTGTTTATTTGTAAATGCTACACCAGCTAATATTTTTACGAAAAACATGGTTTTTGGATGTTTTTCAAAATTTTTTTAGCTCACTGGCGGCTATCGTTACAGAAAAAAAAAAAATGTTGTGCATTCGTCTAAGAATCGATCAAGGTTTATTTTAAGTTGGTGGCAATGATAACTTTTTTTTTCCCCATAGAAGTTGAGGCACCCTAACATACATATTTAACGGGCTCTAAAAGAAAGCCTGATTACTTATTGTTCCTTAAAAGTATTGGTTTTAATTTATATATTTATTCACATATCATTACTTAATAAAAAGTACCCTAAACAATAAAAAAGTACTATTTGCCTTTGTAAAGAAGTACTCTCGAAAATGATCCGATATCATCACTGGTATGTATACATTTGATACCAAAATTAAGATGCATTAAAAAATTGGGCGTAATCCGTCCACGAACACAACCACCTCCCATACAACCCACAGAAGCGAAAATACTATAAAGGCATTTTCATAAATTTTTCATCAAAATTGAAATGCATATAAAATATGGGCTTCATCCGCTCACGGATACGTTTTTAAACAAATGGATTTTTATTCATTTTAGTTTCGAAAAATATTTTTTAATCGAATATTTGTTTAAATAAAGACTTATAAAAGCGAAATTTTACACAAATATCTAAGTTTTTTTCTATAAAGTATTAGAATTTTAAATACTTTACGAGATGTTGCATAAATTTAATTTCACATTTTCTTATAAAAGGTTCCTACATACAGGTTTTTTAGCCAAAAGAGATACACATAGAGCCCTTTAATTTTGGTGTTAGATGAAGGACCGATTTATATATATAAAAAAAAATGAAAAATCAAAATTTTTCAGTTACGAGATTGAGTCAAAGTTCAGTTGATATATCATTTATTATTACCATATTATCAATTATATCTAAGTATCTGTCAAATTTTTCAATACTAGTATTTGAAACCTTCAAGATAAAGGCAACATATTGAACGTTAAGGCTTAATACAGATTAAATGACAAGCAAACAATTTTCCTTTAAACTCTTTTCCTCTTGAACATGTCTTTCAAAATATATTTAAGCACTTTTATAATTAACATGAAAAAAATATACGCATACATGCATAAGCGCAACCAAAGGGGGGTTTCGGGGTTTAAACCCCCCCCCCCAAAAAAAAAATTATTGTAGTACCTAGCAAAATAGGATTAAATCAAACTGATTCATATGAAAAGCAATCACACATCTTATCAAATGAGTGAAAACCCCAAATGTATATTTCAAATCTATGCTGTTAATAATCTACTAAATTTTATATATTTTTTTTCCTTCAGACTGATACTGATCACTTGAGGGGTTCGATTTGAATTGTCTTTTCAACTTTTAGCTGGGAACCCACTAAAACGATTTGAAATGTTTGGATGAAAATTATTTAAAAAAAAAAAAAAAAGGAAGCCTGTATTTGAAGAAGAGCGGTCGAATTTCTCGCCAGCGAAATGATCAAAGCAATTTCCTCAAAAAATGTTATGTTTCGTTCTTTTTTTTATAATTATTTTTTTAGACACAAATTTACCCAAACTCTGCAGTAATTAAGTTTATAGTGAAGTCATGTGATTCAGTAAAAAACTAATTACGATTGACTTCTGAAACTGAAGCAAAAATTTACAATTCATAATTTTCCATCGTATTTTCCCAAATCTGTTTCATAAAAATTACTTGACGATATAAAAGTCAATTTTAGAGGAAATTTCATCGGTTATTTTGGTGGCGAAAGACTCAAACAATTTTTTCATAATTAGGCTCTTAGTTTTTCATCCCAAGGAGTCAGAAATTGTGTGTTTTATACTTTCGGAAATGAGGTCCATTAGTGCTAACCAAAGGACAAATTTTTAGGCTTGCCCCAATTAGTTATTTTTACAACTATAGTTTATTGTAAAAAAATAGTGTGAGAAATTTTAACATAGTTAAACGAGGTTATTTAAGTCACGCTTTTCGAGGAAGTAATTCGTTAAATACAAGAATAAAGGATTTCTTGGTGGTAGAAGTATTTTGTAAGCAAATAACAATTTGGTACGTAAAATCGGAGTTTTAAATAAATATTCAATTTTATTCAAATATTTTTGTTTATTTTAGTTATAATTCTATAAAAAAATGGGGAAAAAGTAGGAATTAAGCGTTGAAATGAGATGTGAAATCGTGGAGAAGCATAATTGTGGTATTTCAGTCAAAGAAATATGCACCGAGTTACAGGTATCAAGGCAAACCGTTCACTATCAAATAACTAAGTACAAAAAAACAAATTCAGTAAAAAATTTTCCACGTTAGGGTGGCAGAAAAAAACACGTAAAGAAGACCAGCTAATTATACGAGAGTTCTCAAAGAACCCTGGTTTAACACCGAAAAGCTAGAATTACAAATGAAAAATGTTTCTTAGAAGCAAACGCACAATTCGCAGACGTTTAAAAGAATTCCAATTCGGTACATATTCCGTAAGAAAAATACCGTAAGTTACCCCGGCAAATAAAATCAAACGACTCCAACTTGCCAAATATTGTTTTTTTTTTGTAAGACTATGAGATTTTCAAACCGAGTTTTGTGGAGTGATTTAAGTACGTTTGAGTATCATGGATCACTTTAAACAAGAATTGTCCGAATTTCAAAGAATTCACGCAAAGAAATTGCTCCTGTCTTACAAGCAATTGACATGGCGGCGGATCGGTTATGTTCTGGGGCTGCATTTCCTCTTGTGGTCATGGGAATATGGTACCAATAGTTGGAAAGATGAACCAATACAAATATTTGGATGTCTTAAATGATCACGCATTTCCATCTGGTGACAAACTTATTGGTGAGTCATTTATTTTACAACAAGATAATGCAGCATGTCAAAAGAGTAAGCTTATAATGAACTTTTTGAATCGAACTGGTGCGCCAGTGCCATAGTGTAGAAGTTTTAAACTGGACGACCCAAAGTCCTGATTTAAACGATTTTGAGCATTTGTGGGTCTATATTAAAGGAAAACGAAGCGTTTGCTTGACTCGGACCAGGGAAGTCTATGAGAGCAAATTCCGGTAGATATTTTGAAAAATCTTGTGGAATCACTCCCAAACGAATCCAAGCTAATGTGGATATATTTTTTATTAAGTTGTTAAGTTTTTGTCATAAATTTTCTTATCTTTAAGTTGATTTTTAAATAAAACAGAACTTTCAAAATAGTTATGCCCTCTTTGAAATGAAGTTTTTTCTAATTTATTTTCTTTATAAGTTATTTTTAAGAAAAATCACACAATTCTGGTAAGATTTTGTCCAAATAAAAAATTTTGATTCGCGTTTTCTCAAACTATTTTAAAATCTGAAAATATTTGCCTTTTCTTGCGTCAAAATAATAATGCCGACTACTGTACAACTGAAAACAATATTTGAAGTATTTTGTAATACTAATAAAATACTATTTATAAAAACTTTACTTAAATTTGAAATATGAATGTTGATGGTGACCGTGGCATGCAGGTTAAGTGTGTGGCTTAGCATGCTCGGAGCCCGGGTTCGATCCCCAGCCGCGGCGAAAAGTTTTTTCAATAAAAAATTTTTCTGATCGGTCACCACCTCTGTGCAGACAATGGCAAACCTCAGAGAGTAAATAATGCCATGTAAAGCTTCTTGAGAACATGAACTTTAGCCGTTCGGAGTCGGCATAAAACATGTAGGTCCAGTTCTCGGTCAATTGTGTGCAAACATTTAATAACACACACAACACAATTGATCATAAGAAGCTCGGTCAAAGTCCTTTCAAGGGCTGAAATGGCCAATTTGTTTTTTTTTTTTTTTTTTTTTTTTTTTTTTTTTTTTTTTTGTTTTTTAATGGGTTGGGTCGGTTTGAAAATGAATTTTGTTTTTGCCTTATGACATTGTACAATATGTCCAAAATATTCTCCTTAAAGCTTAAATCAACAATTATTTTTGCAAATTGATTGTCATGATTTCCCAAAAAGTTATAACCAATCTGGGTAATATTTGGAAACCTTCTTCAAGATACATTATCTAGTTCTTGAAATATTTAGATCGTATATTAACAAAAAATAGTTATTATATGCTTTGTTTGAGCCTTCGAAACCCACCTAGCCCATTAACTCAAATAAACTTTTATTTGAAAATAGTACTCACAAGCGTTGAAACTTTTTGCTGTGATATAAAGCCTTGTAAAATTGATTTTATATATAAGTCCGAAATTTGATAAACCCCCCCCAAAAATAAATCCTGATTGCGCCCCTGCATACATGATTATATATGATTGTATTTAGTTTTCTTGCAGAAAGAGTGACTTCAAAATATATGGTTAAAAAAACCAATCAAAAGTTGAATTTTTGAAGTTTTGAAAACATGTTCTCATTAATTTGGAATTAACCAGTAATACACGCTTGAACCAGTTTTCAGTTTTCATGCATTCAGCACACATACAAGCTTAATATTTTCCTTCTCTATTTCCCCACTCATTCATACGAAATAATAATTTAACACCTTAAAATTTTAATGAGGTCCTTTAAGAGCTACGAATACGATTTAAATTCAAATCAAGCAACATTAAATAAATCCTTTTTCATTTCCTGCCGAAAAATAAACGAAAAACTGACACACTCACACACAAACACAGGGAAGCATGCTGTGAGATGAGCAACAAGACAGAAAATTATGCCTAAAAACTCACATGCTTAGAGATTCGGTTAATGTTAATTAAAAACCGGTTTTAACCTAACAATCCAAATGCGTACATTTGTAGCGGCCGAAGCAGAAATGTTGAGGTTGAATTTACAGAAATGCTTTTATATTGTTATTTTGTAGGAAAATTCGAGGAAAAACTTATTAATGGGAAATCTTATATTTTAAATTATGCTTAAACAACCCTTTTGGTGGCATGTATGCGAGTGTATGTGTGAGTTTTGTAGTTATGATATGCTGTGTTGAAAGTCCGCTAAACAGTAAAATAACAAAAACAACAATGAAAGACAACAAACGAACCATTCCCATTTAATTTAAATGTACGCGGCTTATTTTAGTGCATGTTAAGCTTCGGTTGATGTTTGCGAGAGTGTGTGTTCAAACACACGCACACACATGCACATGTGTATTAACACTATTTCGTTGCTTAAGACTGAAAGCTTTATATTTTCATTTATGTTCGGCTTAAGCTTGAATTAATATATTTTTGAGCGATTTAAAGATGTGTCAGCATGTGTTTGTATTCATGTGTAAAAGCTGAGATCTGTTTTTAATTTGTTAAACATTAAATATTTTGCATATTAAGCAAAAATATGTAGTGCCAGCAAATCAAAATTACATTGAAAAAAATACAATAAACACACATTTTAACATTAATGCAAGCTAGTGCGCCACGCCCTATCGCTCACACCACAGCTGCAGCTCAAGCAACAGAATTTCATTTCGACGATTTTGATTGCAAACTTTCGACCGCAAATTCAAGCCGACATTAGAACTGGCTAACAAACAAACACACACACACTCATACACTCAAAACCACCAACAAGGAGCTTGGGTCAAAACATAAATAGAGCCACATGAACATGGACAGCGTGACCAATGGTCAGCATGGATTTGCATATGCAATCAAATCAAAAGTCAAACGACTCTGCATAAATGAGACGCGCCTCCAAGCCATACCGCCCACCGCAGCTTAATATGAACTGCAGAACGTAACTGGCGCGCTTTTACCTGATTTTAACTAAATATTTGTTGATTTACTCACTCCCACACAAACACACACACACACACACTCATACAGACACT
The DNA here is from genome assembly GCA_958299015.1 of Tetanocera ferruginea. Lineage (NCBI taxonomy): Eukaryota > Metazoa > Arthropoda > Insecta > Diptera > Sciomyzidae > Tetanocera > Tetanocera ferruginea. The sequence continues at coordinate 137,457,847 of OY282641.1, forward strand.
ACTGCCAAACACGCACTGATGACGTTGGTCAGCAATAAAGTTTTCGCTTTGATGCCAAAACGATATTTGTTCAAGTCACACACACACACACACACAGACACACATTTGCATATAAACAAATATATGTTTGTGTGTGTGTGTGCACTCATCTACACTCCTGCTAAAAGCCACGTTAGCAGTAAACAAATGAAACCGCCTGACATTCAACTGTTCAACATTTGCAATGCGTTGCCTGCTTGTGTTTGTTTGCGCATTTCCGGCGAATATGATGAATGTTTGTCTGCTTGTATGACGCTGTTTGCTTACCTTTAGGTGTGAGAATATGAGTGGGTCGTCGTCGTCAACGGTCGAAAACCGCGTGTTTCATCATTTAACAAATGGAAAAGCGCAATTTTCCATTATTATGAAGCGTCACGCAGGTCACTCGCACTCACTGCTGCTGCTTATTTGATCCTGTCGCTGCTCTTTATTTATGTTTGTTTATGTTTCGTTTTCATTTCGTTTGGATTTTTCTCTGCATTTGCTTTATTTGTTTACATTTCAAACAATAATAAAACTTCACTTTCACAGCGTAACACGCAAGTTGTATGAAAAGGCTGAACGCGTTGTTGTGGGAGCAAAAAATAAACTTTCATGGTATGGTACATTGACTGAAATGACGCTACTATGACTCTATGACTGAAATTAACTTTGTCGTTGTATTGTTAGTTTATTGTTTTTTTTTTAATTTAGATGTGATTTGTTGGTTTTTAATTGTAACTGTTAACTAACTTACGTTCATCGAACGATTAGTTCTAAAGCTCTCGCTTGTGAGGTTTTGGAGTTCTATGGAAAGAGTTATGTCTTGTTTTTCATAATACACACAATTTTCTTCGGAGATTAATTCACATGAAACTCACCCGTGTTTCCTGTAGAAGATAAGACCACTCGCAGGAGAGTATTCGACAATCTAAACGACGAAGTAAAGAAAAAACGGCCCCCATATGGTATAGGAAAAAGTTCTGTACTATCACGATTACGAACCGTCACACATGTCCTTCAAAGCCATCGCCAAGTTGCATCAATTACAATTTCAATTGGTTGCTCACCCACCGTATTCTCCAGACAAGACCCCAAGCGACTATTATATGTTCCCAAATCTCAAGCGTTGTCTTGATGAAAATATATTCAGATCGAATGAGGAATTCATAGCGGTAACCGAGGAATATTTTGAGGGCCTGAGCGATTCGTACTACGGAAAGGGCATAGAAATATTGTAAACTTCTTCGTTTCTTTTAAAAATCCTGGTAGTTTTCAGGATTTTTACTTAGTATTAAACATTGCTTTTGTACTTAGTATTTAACATTGCTTTTGAGATGTTGTATTTGTATAGGTGCCAAGCTCCATAGTACAGAGCAGATAACTACATGAGACCATTCGTCATTTTTTGCCATTCGAATAACAATCGTCGTCAGCCACAATCGCACAAAAAAAACAAAAAATGCATGCATACCACTCGAGTTCGTAAACAACGATTGCTGCTTAGCACAGTGTGAGACGACTGCGAATCGATACAAAGGCAGCATCCAGACAATACTGACATTCGAATGATTCGCTGAAAGCTCGAGTGTTTGCTGCTGCTTTTCATAGTTTTTTTAACTTTAGGTAAAAAGTGGTTATTTTTGGCCTGTCCCGTTTTTTAAATTTTTTTTTATAATATATTTTGGTGCAATATTTTAATACAGTGTGACGCCCTCTATCTACGCGTCTCGAGACATCCCGTTTTTTCTGTTTTTTTCATATATTTTGGTGCAATATTTTGGTATAGTGTGACCCCTCTATCTACCCGTCACGATAATAGCATCCCCTTTACAAAACCCGTAAAAAGTGGTTATTTTTGGCCTTTCTCGCTCCGTTTTCTATGTATTCCGCTTTTTCTGTTTTTTTAAATAATTTTGGTGCAATATTTTGGTATCCGTCTATCTACGCGTCACGATAATAGCATCCCCCTTACAAAATCCGTAAAAAGTGGTTATTTTTGGCCTTTCTCGCGCTCCATTTTTGAGACATCCCGCTTTTTCTGTTGTTTTCATATAAGTATTTTACTTATTTTTGGGCCTATCTCGTTCTCGTCGTTCGAAACACGTCTTTGAGCTGAAGCTCTACTGGAAAGAGTTTGGCGATGGTGATCGCTGCTACAGGCTGCAGTTAACATTTTTTTTTCTTATTCGTTGCTTTTGGCGAATGTTGCGAATGTCTGGCTTCGTCGGACATTCATGTTTCGCAAGCATTCGTATTCGTCATCGCTCATACTCTACGGCATTCGTACTACAGCGATTGGTAGTGCCAATTGGTACAAGTGTTTGCACATTAATTTTAATGCAGAAGGCACATTCGTAGCTCGTATTTTGACGACACATTCAAAACGCCATTTGAATGCACTCAAGTTGTTCTCTGGTACAGAGCACTCGTAACCAGTGTTGCCGGAGTTAATTTATTTTTATATCGAAAATACAAAATAAAAATAGCCAAAATGTAAAATAAATAGCCAAAAGATTAATTAATTGTATTAGAAAAAAGAAACAGGACATACCTTTTTAACTAACTAGTTTTTTGTACAACATAGTACCATTTTTTACTGGAAACAGATTTATAAACATTGTTGTTGTTTTAAAATATGTTATAAGAAATTATATGTTAAAAATATAAGAGCATATTTTAAAAAATATTAAGTTCATATATCCTTTAATATAGAAGGACGTTAGCTCATTTATTTTTTACTTGATAAAAGTAGAAAAAACTTTATAAAAATATGGTTTGCATTTTCGGAAGTAAGAAAAGTATTAAATTTTTTTTTTATCTCTGAACCAACTATTTCAGGTGTCAAACCTATTCAGTCAAGTCTGCCATGGTTTAGAAATGGGAGATAGATAAGAGGGTGAGAAAGTGAAATCAAGTGAAATAAGTGAAGAATGTTTTATGTGTGGCGGAGTGCAACATCAACTTACTTTTCCATGCTGACTTGCTTAATTTTACTTTTGAGAACAAACCACAATTACTTTCAATGATCAAAATTATATTCATTGTTGCTACTCTCATGTGGCACATGATTATAGATGTCAAATTATTGGATATTCTTGCGCTCGGCTGCACGATTAGCATCACTGGCAGGTCGTGTTCAAATGAAGAGAGAATTCACCCTCACGTGAATATTTTAAATTATTTCCTTGCAAACATTTGGAAGACGATTGGCAGAGAAGTGGATTTTGCGATGCACCACTTATTCGCCCAAGTGTTTTTTGGGAAAATGCATCGCTTTTCAAATGCTAAAGCAATGAATGCGCTAGTCACGAAAATTTTCAAAATCTTCCTTTAGGGGAAGAGTGGCATGAAAGAGCCAGTTTTAAAAAAGTTACAAAATATATAAAATTAATTAATAAAATTATAATTCTTGTATCAAAAGTATTTTCTCATTCATTTATGAACGTAATACCATGAAATATTTTCCAAAATCAACAATATTCTTGGATCTGTAGCCATTTATAAAAAACATGAAATTCGGCTCTTTCATAACACATGGGCATTGAAAGAGCCAACCAAAGTTTTGAAAGAGCCATCTTCTTATTACAAGACTTAACACGAAAAATAACGAATATTTTATTTAAAATATTAATTGTTATTATAAAAAGTATTGTTTTTACAAAAACAAATTAAATAAATAAAAAAATTCAAAACTAAAAACAAAAAATAGTTAAAAAACTTAAAAATATTTTTAGCAAAAAAATTAAATCGCTTTGAAGAAAATCTATAATAATAAGACCTATTCCAAAAACAAAATAAGAGGTTAAAACACTTAAAAACATTTTTGACAAAAATAATTTAAACTTCCTTTACGCTTCTTCATACCACCGCAACCCAGCTCTTTCAAAACATATTGTCCAAAGAAACATAACCTCAAAAATTAGTATGAAATCAAGATTTTTCCGGCAAAATAAATATGTTATTGGTAGGCCTAATATATCCATAAAATTATAGTATAATAATATTACTGTTAGTTTTAAAGGTGAAGACGTCACAAAACAAATAAAATGTTCTGAAAAACTTACTTAATGATGAAGAAATCCAAAATACGATACACCATCGTCGTTTATTATCAGTGAACTGTCAAATGTTCGAGGGTGCCATATGGCGAGTATTGCTTCTTAAAAATTATAATTTAAGAAGCATTCGTATGAAAACTACCGCGTAAATCAAGATGGCTCTTTCAAAACGTGGCTCTTTCATGCCACTCTTCCCCTACTAAGTTCAGCGATTGTTGGAAGATGGATTTTTGAAAAATGTTCAAAATCTATCATGGAAATATGAAGCAGGCTCTGAAAAATCGTAAAATCAATTATAAAGTTGAACTAGTATAGTTTCGAAGCAACGTCACATTATATCGAAGAGAAATAAAAACAAATTCACAAAAAATTCATTGAAATCGGACAGAACAACGATGCTTTGGAACAAATTGCTGAGGACTCTTAAATGGACTTCGTTTGACACCCTTTTCGGCGAATTTCTTGTTACTTCTCTAGGCGGTTCATTGGCGAATCTTCTCGGCGAATCGGCCTAAGCAGATTACAATAGAAGGCAATTGCTTGATCTTCCCAGCAATTCTTTGGGGATTCTCTGGCAATTGAAAATTTTATATGTGAAATAAAAAATTAATTTTCGGCGGAATGAAAAAACATAGCCGAGTTAAAAAAAAAATAGCCAAATGAAAAATAAAATCGCCAAATAGCCAAAACTCAATACGAGCAAAAAAAATAGCCACTTTTGGCTATAAATAGCCAAAACGGCAACACTGCTCGTAACTTTTGTGGAATCTTTAAATTGATAATTATTTTCCTTGTTCTTTGTTGCCTCTCTCGTTCCTTATTAGAGTCTTAAATATTTCATAGAGGTCGATTTATTAATGTAGGGATATTTGCGATTTAGTGCAGCCGTAGCCGTAATAATTCTGAAGCGTGCGTTCGAACTGAAATGAGTTCATTGAATTTCGAACCGAGTTCGAATCACCATCTGACACAGAAAGTTTTTTCATAAGAAATTTCTGATCGGCCGTCACCTCTCAGCCAACTCCATGGTGGTGATAATGCCTGTCCCAAGCCAGTGAAAATGAGGAGCATTGAGGGCACGTGAATTTAGACCGAGTTTGAATTTTACATTCTTACGAAAAAGCATAGGTTGTCATGAGCCCTGCTTTGAGCTGCAAAATCATAGAAGTGGGACACAAAATTTTGGTTAAACGTTTATGTATATCCGTAGCAGATGATATACATTTTACATTATAAAACATACTGTTAGCACGAGGTTAGTTAAGAAACCTGGTTCAGTTTCTGATATATCTCTATGGGTACACTCAGAAAAAAGTTTCTCGGAATATGCTAAAAAATGCATTATATTTAGAGAAAAATGGTTTAGACTTTGCTCCAGAGAATGCCTTTCTCTAAACGTTATCTTAAAAATTCCATAAAAATCATAAAAAGCTTCCACGAAAAAGATAAATTTATCAAAATATATCGTTTTTAGAGTAGAAACTTTTTTATTTTTGAGAAAATATTTGCTTTTATTGAAGAAAATACTTCCAATAGTGAATTTTTGAAAAATACTTATCATTATTAGGCCCGTTAACTCGTCTTGATTTTAAACAAAGGTTAGCTTAAAAAATTTATACAAAAAAATTTTTGGCATATATGGCTATTGGAATTATTTAAAAAAAACATTGGGACATCGGAAGAAAAAACAAAAAATCAAAACCGTCATTGAATGAACTACAAGAAACAATTTTGGTTGAAAAATAACAAAATGTCGGCGTTTTTTCGAAAATTGTCAAGTGTATTTTTTTTTGGAAAAAATCGGCCAAAAAATCAAAAACTATAAAACCGATTTTTCTGTCCGTAATTCATTTCATGCATTGACAAGTGTAAAGCAACATATTCCAATTTCAGTACGATGGGTCGAGTAGTTTTTGTTTTATCACGCCCGCCATGATTTTTTATGTGATTAAAATAATAAAAATTTTTTTTTGCGTAATTTTTTTAAAATATCGTAAAATGATATCTTATTTTTTATTCAACTTATACGCTTTGCAAAACTTTAAAATACAAAAAAGGATCGAAGTTGTCACGTCCCCTTAAACTAAAAATAAAGGTGGCTTGGTTTGAAATTAACGAAGAAATATTTAGAAATTGAATAAATACGGTGCAAAAAGAAATTTTAAAATAATTTAAAACAATTTAAGATCGACAAATTACACTCCTCAACAAGGTTTCCCGCAACGAATTGCGATAACATTTTCTGTAGTAAAATTTTCCATAGAATCCGAATTTCGTAATGATGTTTTTTCGATTGGCCCCAATTTTTTATGTAAATGGCAAAATTAAAAAATCCACTATTGGGAACACAAACTTCACATAAATGCATGTAAAAGCTAACATGTTCAGTCAATGAATTTTTAATAGCATGAAGTAGAGGAGAGTCAGATAAATATGTGCCAATAGCATGATTGATATGGATGCTATGATCGCAAACAGGTAAAATAAAATAACTTTTTTCATTTTTTTTTAAAAACATACTAGCTGGTACCCGGCACGTTGCTGCTGTCCTAGTCTAATGCCTGTTCCAGTTTGCCAATAAAAGGCCATTAACAAATAATAACTCCACTCTGAGTTTCAATATTCTTTAACCATTATTTTTAAAGCTATTAAATATAAAAAATTGTGTTTTATGGGCGGAGCCAAACCCCTTGCCCAACACCCGTTTTCGTTTGCGAGTATTTTCGAGTAGTAGAATATCACCAAATAGTTATTCCAAACCGAATTTCGTTTATCTGTGACTATTATTTCCAAAGCGATTCAATTTAAAAAAGTGTCTTATATGGACGGAGCCTCACCTCTTGTACAATGACCGTTCTAGTTTTTCAGTAGCAGGACACCACCAACTTCATTCTGAGTTAAAATGTTCTGTGACTTTTATTTGCATAACTATTCTGTATCGAAAATTGTAATTATATTTTCAAATATCCACGCCCAGTTTTCAAATGCCCGTGTCTGTTTTGGCCAAAGACCTGGCCAATCAGTTACTTCATACTGAGTTTCATTGTCATACGACATTTAGTTCCAAATCTATGCGATATAAAAAAATTGAACTTTATGGACGGTACCATGCCATCCTTTCCAAAGATCGCTCAAATTTGACAGTCGAACGCCAAGGCTCAACAGTCAGTCCGTACCGAGTTTCATTGATGTTTGATTTATAGATACAAGTAAAGCCGAAAATTTGTGATCTTGAAAGAAGGCCACGCCCCTCGCAGGTAGGAGCGTGAAAAATACTTTACGACCTATTCTCATACCTACCTCATATACAAAAAAAAATTTCATTAAAATCGGTCCAGCCGTTTCGGAGGAGTTCAAACACTAACACCGTGACACGAGATTTTTATATATTAGATTTTATGTTTGAAGCCGTATATCTCGAAATAATTATATCGGAGAGAAAAAGTTAGCCCTCTTATGTAAGAGAGAATTTTATTACAAAAATTTTAAGTATATACGTCTAAAGAAAAGTCATAATCCACTATCTTTTAGCATCAATGCAAAAACCATTTTTTTTTTTATCTTCTAATATATAAAATCAAATGTTTGTCTGTCTGTCTGTTCCGTATAGGCTCACGAACCGTTTATCCGATTGAGCTGAAATTTTTACACCGAGTACGTTTCATAGAGAGAAAGAATATAGGGGGTGTAAAAAAGTTGGCGAAAGTATTTGGGCGTGGCACTCTATAATAACTTCTAAACGCCTGGACCGATTTCAATGAAATTTGGTATGAAGGTTCAACTGCTCCCAAAATAAAAGATAGTTTATAAAAATTCCAAAGAATTCCTCAAGAGGGCGCTTTAAGTAGTAAATTTTGAAGACTCAATAACTCCTAAACGCCTGGACCGATTTCAATGAAATTTTTTATGAAGGTTCAACTTCACCCAGCACAAAATATAAGGTCTGTTCGCGTACTTTTCTAGTAAAATAATGAAAAACGTCAAAAGTAAATAAATTGAGAGAGAATTAACTTCAACAATAAAAAGTAAACGAACGATTTTCTGGTAAAAAACTGAAAAATGTCAAATCTGCCTAGTTCGCAACTGCTGTGCTGCTCCTCACACTTATCGTTTGACAGTTTTCATTTTTTTACCTCATGAAATTCTACTAGTAAAAACTTTAAAAAACTTGAACGCAGAGAAAATAGAATTTCCCCTCTTTTACACAATCCTCTCAGTAAACAAACGCTTTTCAGGCACTTTCAAGTAAAAGTTTTTGAAATATTTCGTTTGCAATCGACTACGCGAACAGACCTATAAATTATAAAAAAATTCCAAAGACTTCCGCAAGAAGGCGCTTTAAGTAGTGCATTTTAAAGACATAATAAATTCTAAACACCTCTACCGATTTCAATAAAATTTGGTATGAAGTTTCAACTACACCCAAAATAAAACATTAAATATAAAAAATTCCAAAAACTTCCGCAAGAGGGCGCTTTAAGTAGTGCATTTCTACGACTCAATAAACCCAAACGCCTGGACTGATTTCAATGATATTTAGTATGAAGTTTCAACTGCAACCCATATAAAGCAAATGAAAAAAAGTGGGCGGAACTATGTGGGCGTGGAACTCGATAATAACTCCTAAGCACCTGGACCGATTTCAATGAAATTTGGTATGAAGGTTCAACTGCAATCAAGATAAAACATAAGTACAAAATTGGGCGGAAGTATGTGGGCGTGGCACTCTATAATAACTCCTAAAACCAATTTCAATGAAATTTGGAATGAAGGTTCGTCTGCGCCCAAGATAACATTGGCTATAAAAAATTCCAAAGACTTCCGTAACAGGGCGCGTTTTAAAGTAGTGCGTTTTAAAGAATCAATAACTCCTAAGCGCCTGAACCGATTTCAATGATACTTGGTATGAAGGTTCAAATGCAAATAAAACAAAGGCTATAGAAAAATTTCAAAGACTTCCGCAAGAGGGTGCTTTAAGTAGTGCAGCTGTAAGACTCAATAACTCCTAAACGATATGACCGATTTTGCTAAAATTTGGTATGTGACATAACCCGACCCTGCAACGGAATTGAGGCTATTCCATGAATTTCAGAAAACTTACGTAAAAGGGCGGTTTAAGCAATCAACTATGTCTGGCTCATTCACGTAAAAACGGATTTTAATGAAACTTGGTAAGCATTCGTATCTGTTACTGAAACAGATCCTATGCTTTTCGAAGTCTTTTCGACAAAAATCAAGGAATGAGCCGAAGGTAAATGAAGTCAAGAACCAAAGACTAACGAAAAAAAAAGTTTAACGAATACGAGCAGAAGCTTTATAGAGATGAACAGAAATCAACCGAACAGTATCGACCAAAACCGAAGTTGAACGAAGACAATCCAAAAATCGAATCGATCCCAAAAGGATTTTTACAATTGGAATTTTTGTTGAGATAAGAAAAACTAAGAAAAACTTTAAACGCATTTTTCTCGAAATGACTTTTTACAAACTGGGTGACCATTTTCCTCAGAAACCAGGAGTCAGGTCGAGACGTTCAATATGTCACTTTTTTTTTAATCATGTCCGGTAGGCACAGTTTTACAGAAATTTGACTAAACACTTTCGACGGAGGGAGGGGGGCAAAAACCCAAAAAACGATAATTTAAAAAATTTAAAAATTTAATTGATAATATAAAAAATGTTAAAATGAGAGTAGTTTTAAAAATTGTCGTTTCTCGACACCGAAAAGTATCGACCAAAACCGAAGTTGAACAAAGGCAATCCAAAAATTGAATCGAACCCAAAAGGATATTTTAAAATTAGAATTTTGTTTACGAGATAAAAGTCCATACTTAATGCATGCTAAGAAAAACTTAAAACGCATTGTTCTCGAAATGACTTTTTCAAACTGCGTGACCATTGTACTCAGAACCCAGAGTAACACCGGGTAACATCCGCTAGTCTATATATAAAATCAAATGTTTGTCCTTCGGTCTGTTTGTCTGTTCCGTCTGTTCCTGTCTGCCCGCGCACCGTTTATCCGATTGAGCTGAAATTTTGTCACCGACTACGTTTCATAGAGAGAAAGTGATTATGGTCCTGCGTTTGGAAAACATTTTAAATTGGATTTAAATTTAAATTTTTAATTTATTAGCTTCATCTGCAATGTCAGACTTACCAACAAGACAACCTGACTAGTATTTGTCTGGTCAAAAACTCGATGAGATCAATCGCTCGAAAGATTTTTTCGTAAAGTTTTTTTTTAACCCTTATCTTATAAACTATTCTTGTAGCCCTTGTATTTGTACATAGACTATATGAATTTAATATACTAAACTCATAAAGCAATTTCTTGTGAACTGTTATTTTTTTCCTTGTATTTGTACATGAATGCTATGAATTTTATTCAAAAAAATTATGAACGATTCATGTTGCCCTCGTATTTTGTATGGCATTCATCCAATTTTTTATTGGTCCATGTATCTTGTACACACACTTTATGAACTTTAAGGTTCTTCATCTTTGTTTTATATTTTTGTGGATTTTGTACATTGATATCGTGAATAGTTCATGTGATTCATGAATTTGGTAACTAGACCGATTCATGGAGATCATGTAAAAATACTCTAATCATCTCTTTTCTATATCTGTAGTATATGAAGTGCCACGCACTATTGTTTAACAATCCCCATATGTCTGTCATTGAGTTTAAAATAATATTTAACAAAATTTTTAAATTTCACTTTACATAAGGTAAATATTAATTTTAACGATTATAGCCGTAATTTCTAAGGTAATATAATTTTCTATATATTAGTGCCAATCCTTAAAACAAAGATAAAGTTCGAATAGGATAAAAATTCATCGATTTAAAAAATTTTTATAAAAGCATTTAAAAGTTCTCTGGTTGCAACTCCTCTAGTTAGTACTTCCTAAGAACTCAACTTTTTGTATGAAATCGAATCGAATATTTTTTTATACCTTCTTAGTTCTGTTCTCTGTTCTTCTGACATTAACTTAAACTTAAGTTTCTAAAAGCGCAATTTACTCTAATATTCTAAGCACACCGTAAGAGCTCATATTTCGCAACTGTAACAGTAACTTTTCAAACGCACAGTTCTTCAAACTTTTGACCAACTGTCTCTCTACTCATTTACCAGCTACCCTGAACTGAGTTGAGCTGAGCTGATATTTCTTTGATATCATTAATTCCAAGAATGAATTTAAATCTCAGGTGCATAAAAGCAACCAGGAGCGACAGACAGATGTCAGAAATGTCATCAACATAAAAAGGAAACCTTCTGTGCGCGTTGGTAATAAAAATAATTTGATGCCTTTAAAAGGTGCGTTAAAAAGGAGCTGATTAAAAATTCAAGTGGTGAATGTTGAACGTTGAATGTTGCTGTTGCTGTTGTTGTTACGCTGACAAAACGCAAATATGATGAGATGCTGACGAGGACATAAAAATAAAACGCAGAACGAAATGTTTGCTGACAGCACAAGGAGTAGAAAGCAGCGCAGCAAGCAATAAGGAAAACGACAACAGCAACTTGTAATGAGCAGCCAGCAATACAAGAGCAGCCAGGCTAGGCTAGCAACAGCAAACTTCAGCTACTTAAGCTGACAGACAGACAGACAGACAGAGAGACAGCAAAACCGCTGCCACAAACGAGACAATGAGGAAATACAGATTTTGCCGCACTTCCCCTCCACCCCGTCAACGCTCGCACAACAATGATTTTTTGCATAATTTATTCGATGATTATTACATAAGCACATAAAAAGCACAAAATTGACAAAAGCCTTGGAAAATGGCTTAAACGAGCAAGCGTTTGGCTTGCTTTTGTTGCAATTATTATATTACCAAGTACACAGCCTCACACACACACACACACACACGCATGCATAAATAGAAAAAGACTTAGAAACAGTTACATACTCACACACTTAAAGTACAATGCAATGACATGAAAGCATTGTCAGGACCCGTGCTTGTTCTGGCATATGAATATTTCTTGGTTTTAAATTAAGCACAATGTTCAGCCCGGCACGCCTCCACCACCACCGGAATGGAACGGAACAATAACACACATACTTTGTTGCGCAGTATTTATGTCTGTTTGTGTTTGCTGTGTTTTGCACGCGTGTTTATGAAATCCTAAAGTGGCTCAGCTACATGAACTTCAACTGAGAACATCTGTGATTATCCCGGCGACTCCTTCAACTCAAGATTTTAACTGGATTT